>JAMXBD010000070.1:0-1200000 GCA_024138025.1 Combretum micranthum | reverse complement strand
CAACTCGCAGAAAGCCCAACTGATGACAATGTGCCCGAAGAACAAGCTCGATTTCCAGATGAGAACATACCTAGCAAATTCAGACAGGGAATCAGAATCATCCACCCTAAGTGGAAGTTGTACTTTGATGGAGCAGCCAATGTATATGGATGTGGGATTGGGGCAGTCTTAATATCCCCAGAGGGCAACCAATACCCTGCTTCAGCAAGGTTAACATTCCCATATACTAATAATGTGGCAGAATATGAGGCTTGCATCATGGGTCTCAATATGGCTCTTGACATGGGAATAGAAGATTTAGAGGTGTACGGAGACTCTTCCCTCATTATTTTTCAAACCCGAGGAGAATAAAAAACTAAGGATGCAAAACTCGTGCCTTACCATAAACACTTGACTGAACTAGCTCGTAAATTCAAAGAAATCTCATTTACATATTTGCTAAGAACTCAAAACTAGTTCGCTGATGCATTAGCCACCTTGGCATCCATGATCCAAACCGTTAACGGGGTAAAGATCCAACCTTTGAAAATCCGGATCGAAAATGATCCAGCATTCTGTCTAAATACTGAAGAGGTACCAAAAGGTGAACCTTGGTACAAGAACATCAAGGAGTTACTCCAAGAAGGTAAATACCCTGAAAACACCTTAACAAAGGAGCAAAGGACACTAAGACAATTAGAGGCCCACTTCATGCTTAGTGGCAACACATTGTTCAAAAAGTCGTTTGATACTACTCTCTTGATATGTGTAGACGAAACAGAAGCGGATATGTTAATGAGGGAAGTCCATGAAGGAATATGTGGGCTGCACATGAATGGATACATGCTCGCCAAAAAGATCATGAGGTTGGGTTACTTCTGGATAACAATGGAATCATATTGCATCAAACATGTGAGACGTTGCCATTTATGCCAGATATATTCCAACAGGATTAATGCGCCCCCTAAAGAATTACAACCATTATCCTCACCTTGGCCGTTCTCAATGTGGGGTATGGACATGATAGGGCCGATATCTCCAAAAGCATCAAATGGTCATCGATTCATACTAGTAGCAATCGACTACTTTACTAAATGGGTTGAAGCATTCTCATACCCTAATGTCACAAAAGGGGTAGTCGTCAAATTCATTAAGAAAGATATCATAGCCAGATATGGGGTTAGAATGCTGGCTGAAACAGAGTTAGATGAAGCGGAGTGGATAAGAAAGAGGATTGACCAGTTGAATCTCATTGATGAAAAGAGAATGATTGCCTTGTATCATGGTCAGTTATACCAGCAAAGAATGGCTCGAGCATTCAATAAGAAAGTCCGTCCAAGGAATTTCAAGGAAGGAGACTTGGTATTAAGAAAAGTGCTACCAAATGTGCAAGATCCAAGAGGAAATTTCACTCCTAACTATGAGGGTCCATATATAGTAAAGAAGGTGTTACCCGGTGGAGCATTAATTTTAACGCGTATGGATGGTCCAGATGTGAAAGACCCTGTAAACTCTGATGCAGTCAAGTTGTATTATGTTTGAGAAATCAATGGAAATTCTATCAAGTTCAGAAATTTGCTAAATTACTTTGTCTATGCATGGTCTATTTTTTCGTTATCTGTCAACAAAAAGATATCCTTAGCCATCATCAATTGTTGGAGTAGTCATCGACCAATTACCCCGATTGATAAGTTCTCTTTTATTCTCATATTTCCCATACACTTTAAAACATCAACATGCAATAAATTGAGCAATTAGTAAAGTTATAAAACATATTGATACTCTATAATTTAGTCTTTTCAGTGAAAGTACTCACTTCAGGGAAATACTCAAAGGACCCAATAGAGCAAAGGCATGGACTAATGAAAGATCTCGAAAACATCATTTACGAAGAGGGGTTACTACTTTGAGGATAGTTCAACCGGACGAAATGAACCTAGTGATGAAAGGACTTCGACAAATGGTCTGACTGTTTAGGGATTTCTATAAGAACCTGGTAAGAAATTTAATAAACATACTCTTGCAAAAGAACTTTTTCAGGTAAATAATAAAAGTCTAGCTCAAGAAGCACCCAAGTTATAGGAAACATCCAAGTTGTTAGCTCAGGAAGCACCCTGAATCATTAGCTCAAGAAGCACCCTGGATCTCAAGAAGCACCCACGTTGTTAGCTCAAGAAGCACCCTGGATCTCAAGAAGCACCCACGTTGTTAGCTCAAGAAGCACCCTGGATCTCAAGAAGCACCTAAGTTGTTAGCTCAAGAAGCACCCTGGATCTCAAGAAGCACCCAAATTGTTAGCTCAAGAAGCACCCAAGTTGTTAGCTCAAGAAGCACCCTAAATCTCAAGAATCACCCAAGTTGTTAGCTCAGGAAGCATTCTGAATCATTAGCTCAAGAAGCACCCAAGTTGTTAGCTCAAGAAGCACCCTAAATCTCAAGAATCACCCAAGTTGTTAGCTCAGGAAGCACCCAGAATCATTAGCTCAAGAAGTACCCAAGTTGTTAGCTCAAGAAGCACCCTAAATCTCAAGAATCACCTAAGTTGTTAGCTTAGGAAGCACCCAGAATCATTAGCTCAAGAAGCACTCAAGTTGTTAGCTTAAGAAGCACGCTAAATCTCAAGAATCACCCAAGTTGTTAGCTCAGGAAGCACCCAGAATCATTAGCTCAAGAAGCACCTAAGTTGTTAGCTCAAGAAGCATCCTGAATCTCAAGAAGCACTCAAAAGAAACACTGACTTGATTCAAGAGTCAGCTGAGGTCCAATATCAATCTAGGTAGCACAATCAAGTTCTACACCAGCCAGCTCAAGAAGCCCACTAGGAAGGATAATGGATTCCGATAATTCATCTTATAGAAAAATGGTGTTTACTTTATCTTTGTGGTAAATTTTTTGACAAAATCTCACCACAAAGAGGGGCAGCTGTAAACACCCCATTTTTACTAAGATAATAATTGATTAAAATACATAAAATCTAATTAAGATTATCTGGGTTGTTTCATCTTCTAGAAATCATACACACAGATATACTTGCTAATCGACATGGTTTGGATTTGAGTTTATCTATTTAAATGTGAATCTGATTCAAACCATGTCTAGATACATAATGGATTTACATCAAAGAAGATAAAAACAAATCAAAAGAACAAAAAGAGATTAGGATTTGAGATAACAAATTATCATTGAAATCTGAAGTAGATACGCACGTTCGGGGATTGAGCTTCATAAAAAATGATCAGAATGATTTCACGCTTATCTTTGTTTGGTCTATAAAAGGGACGAGCAGAGATGGCAGTGGGGGGATCGGAAATAAAACAAAAAACACCATTTCCCAATTTCCAAACACCATCTTCCTCACCACCACCATCTCCGAATTAACCCAACAAACCCAGAACAGCCTCCAGACCACCACAACCATCATAATCTCCTTCATCCTCTCCATCGCAGGAACCTCCGCAGCCAAACCACCAAGCCTCATCGAGCACAACAAATCAAACGCACTAACACCCACCGAGTCAACTCGCCATCTTTTACGCATCACGAACCAACAAACTCACGACTCAACTCCATAGCTGAACTCGGGTTGACTTCCTCCCTATCCCCATCAAAACAGTCATCTACGGGCCGCCACCGACCTTAGACCCATTATTAGTTGAGTCAAGATTAAAAACCTGTTAGAGGACCGCTGTCGTAGGTACCATTGGAGAGACCATCAACGACCACCGCTTGAGCAACACATATCATTACTTTCCGTCGGCCTTCCATCTACGACTCGGATTCAACTCAAGCCACCTTTGTCCGAAGCTGAGACCACACATACTCCGTTCCTAATCAAATTGGCTCTGTAAGGTAAGTTCTTTGCTTTTATCTCTATGATATTTATTGTTCTGGACTGAGAAATAAAAGAGAAAAAGTAACAATAATAGCAATAAGAAAGAAAGCATTCGAAGAGTCTATATTTTAATAATTTATTTGTTTTAGTGTACATGGATTTAATAATTATTAATTTTGTACTGGTTTTCTCGTGTTTTGATACAATACTGATAAATTTTGAAAATAAAAGGTATTAATGAGTTCACACAAGTGCTGTTGGTTAATTTTTATGAGGTGGTCATTAAGTTAACATGATTGGCATATTCATGGCATTATCTAATCTCACGGAAATTTTCATAAAGTTACATGAATTAGGTAAAGCCAATCATGCATAGTATTTATATTGCCCAACAATTGTTTCGTGACTCGGATTTTATTTTATTATTTTTATACATGTTGTGATAATAAATATAATAAATAGTTTTTTTTTTTCTGTTTTTAATAATAATGTGTGATTATACAGTGGCATGAAGTTTCGTATTAATTAATATAAAATTTTCTTATTACAATGGCATGTTGAGAATTGATCTCAAGATGACACAATATATTAATGATTGGTTATATTATATTATATTGTTTGCTTAAAAAATTTTGTCACCTAGAAACATTGGTTTTCATGAAATAATAAAGCTTAAATTGATAGATTATAGGATTTATAATATCAAAAACCTAATTTTGTTAAAACCATTAAAATTTAATGAACTTAAAGCGAAAAGAATTTAAAATTTTAAAATCAACCCACAAATTAAATTTTTCTAAAAGAACTACGTATCGTCTGATCCCGAATAGCGGGTACGTAGGCACCCAATGGGCGACTTAAAAAAATGTAAGAAAAATTATTTTTTTTTGAGAAATTAAGATAATTTAGTAAATCGATAATCTTGTATAATTTAGTTAATGGTTGTATATAATAATTAGTTTTCTTTTTATTTATTTTATTTTATTTTTTGTGAAAATTGATCAAATCGACTAGTCTGTAAATTTTGACTAAATTAATGATTTTTTTTTTTTTGCAAGTATCATATAATGATATAATTTGTGACTTTTAGGGAACAATTTATAACTAAAAGGTTAAAGGTGGTAACCATTTAGGTTTTATTAGGATAGCCCCCGGACTCATGAATTCCTGGTTATTATTATTATTTTTTTTAAAAAGCAATCTTTTAGCAGACCAGTAGCTAAATTAGGACTCAACCTACCTAGTGGTCCTAATTTATTTTTTTTTCCTGGCTTTAGTCGGGTAGCGACTCCAGAATATTTTTAAAAAGTAAAAAATTTCCTTTAATTCTTAGTCTAGGATTTATATTAAATGGGTTAGGATTTAGTATAAATCGGATTAAAGGAAATTGAATTGGAAATCAAAATCCAGGTTCGACACCAAGTTTGTTTCAAACTCATCTTTCTCTCAAGGAATACCATATTGGCGTTACCACAGGCCTTTACATGCTTGGGAAGCTTAAGTATTCCAATTGGTTTCAGTATATCGTGGCTTCATTAGGAGAGTGACATCATCTCCTAACCAATTCGCTCATGGGAAGTTAAACATGCTTTCAAAGTAAACCCACTCTCTAAACAAATTACACTACTCATGCCATTCACAACATTACAGACTCAAATTGAACACTCTCCTACCTAAATGCATGATGTCTTTATCATGAGGCAAATCTGCTGCCATTATCCCAACTCACAAGAAACCAACCCTTTTCCATTTGTCATCAACTCTACCCAAGATGATCTTACCAAGTATTCGAGCTTCCATAGGCTTTCTCTTGCCCTCATGTATTTCTTCATCATTTGATCTTGCATCTTACTGAGTTGCTCAACAAAAAGGGTTTGTCTTGTAAAGTACAATTATAAAGATTTGAGCAGATCATTGTTTCTACATTGAATCATGGCATAGTTTGCCCCTCTAGCAATGAAGTATTTTGTTTGGTGGCCACTTCTCTCCTTGAACTTCATCCTCACAAATTAAACCGGCAACAAGAACTACCCGCACATTATTCACATTGTGTAGCATTTAGGTGATCTAATGAGGCAAAAAATTTATGATAGGATTCAACTTCAAGTAAGCTCCATTACTAGAGCTCGAGCAAAAGGGATATAAAGACTAGTCCAACAAGTCCTTAATAAAATCTCAACACATAAGGAAATGCATTTGTTGACAAGTATCAAGAATACACAAGGAAGTCAAGCTTGAATGTGATTTGGATCTATGAAGATGATGCATTGGTAAAAAAATGCCCAACTGAAGAGAATGGGGAGCGAAACAAGGAGAAGGCGAAAACACAACACAAATCACACCCACGCCTCACCCTACGGGGTGATATGAAGCCATGATCACAATTGTAACTAGCAAGAATAGGGAAACTTAGTTTCCACCATAGATGATACCGTGACCACAACTGTGGTCACAGTGTGGCTCACTCCGTGATCTAAAATCACGGTTGTGAGCACGATCTCCATTGTTCTTATGCGCACTTCTTTTGTTACATTGTATTTTAATGTTTTTACCCTTATTAATAATTTATATAAATACTCCTTTTTTTTGTATGAAAACCTAAGTTAATGAACTCTATTATCATCTTATAGTTGTTTTCTCTTGAGAAACAAACCTAAGTTCTTATCAATCTTAGATTGTGTCAAACAACCACTTGAACTATCTTGTGCGTAATATCAAGAGACTAAGAGTATAGTTTGGGTTATTATCAATGTGCAACATACATTAATAATGCCATCCATATCATTCATTTTCTTTGCAAATTTAATAAAAGCTTTGATTATCTCTAAACTTGTTGGATTATATCATTATTGACATATGGAACATATTAGTTTGGCTCTAATACCACTTGTCATGGAATGAGAGAATCTCCCCTCTTCGAATGCTAGTGCAGCACTTGACCATTATCACATTGCCATTTTCTTATATTTTGAAAGGTAAGCTAACCTTTTCGCTATTGTTTTCTTAGGTTTGTTTCCAAGCCTTTACTTCTCTTAAGAATTGTTATCTTGGCGTTGCCATAATCCTTCACATGTTTGGGAGGTTCAATTATCCCAATCAGTTTTAGCTTACCATAACCTTATTAAGAAAGCAGTATTAACTCTTGAACATTTTACTCATGAAAGCCAAAATCCGCCTTTAGAGTAAACTTACTTCCTAAATATATTACCTTGTTGATGCCTTTAACAACATTGCATACCCAAGTTTAACATTTCCGCTTGACCCTCAACATAGATACAACATTTGGTAGTATTAGCTTATTTTGAAAAATTATATGAAGGTATTTATTTCTTGACCCAAGTTATATTAAAACTTAAATTAAATTTGTTATTGATATATATTAATTCAAATTAAATTCCATTAGACTTATAGATCTACCAAGTTGAATATTTCTATATTCGTGTTTGTCCTTTAACTTTGAATTAAGACAAACTTAATTAATATAAAGTTTGATGTGACATATATTTTTTGACAAAGTTTCAATTGAGATATTTACAAATATGTAAATTTACACATTCCCCTATATGCTATGATATCACGTTAAATATGTAATAATTGCTTAGGTTTGGATGGAAAGAAAGGAATATAATAGAGTGAGTAGCGAGATGATAAATTAGTTCAAATGCATAATGGAATGTAATGTAATTTATCCATGACCTCTTGGTTGCAAAATTAAATTTTTAATCACTTAGTTACGTATCTTGCTCTGTAAAATATATAAGGTAAATTGCGTGGACCCCTTTTAAAACTTTAGAAATTACATGAACCTCTATGTATTTCAAAAGTCAGCACTTACATTTCCTAAAAATAAGTAAATTGCACCGACCTCTTTTAAAAACTTTGAAAATTGCATGAAAACCCTATTTTTTTAATAGATAAACACTTATACCCTTAAAAACTAATTTGATAATAATACGTAAATTTTGCTTGTTTGGTTTTAATGTGTCATTATATATAATATGTTTAATTAATAAATGTTTAAAAAATATTTAAAAATTTAAATATTAAAGAATATAAACTTTTTTATTTTTTCCCTTCGAACTTGGCATTTAAAGTGTAATTCTAGTAAAAAAAAACTTTTTTAGTAAAAAATAGTAGCACAAGATGTGTTTTAATATAATAAAAAACTTTTTAAATATACTTTGTCATGCTAAAGTGCAGTTCTATAAGAAGAAAATGACAATTAACTTTTTTTTTTCTTTTTCTAAAAATATTAACTCTATAAATATAATAGTAAAATTTTTAAAATATTTTTGAAAAATTTATTAATTAAACATATTATATGTAATGACACATTAGAACCAAATATACAAAATTTATATATTATCATAATGTCAGTTTTTAGGGGTATAAGTATTGACTTTTAAAAAACTAAGTGTCTATGTAATTTTCAAAAATTTCAGGGGAAATTTATTTAATTTTCTAGAGGTGTAAGTGCTGACTTTTGAAAAACTTGAAAGTTCATGTAATTTTTAAAATTTTTACTTACGAGAGGTCCGTGCAGTTTACCCAAATATGTATTATACATTTTTTATTGTTTTCTCTTAAAGCTATCCAAATTGATATTTCTTAAACTTAGGGTTGGACTCCTATTGAACCCTAAATAGGGTCATGGATAAAATGATAAAATGTGGGATTGAATTTTTTTTTTTTTTAATTCGAGTTGCCATGTTCAACTTTTAAAACTTTTTTAAGTATAATAAATAATATTGCAATCTAATAGTATTTTTTTTTATGTGGCAGGTTCAATCTCTCCTACATATAGAATTAAATAGAGAAGATCTCTTTAAGCATGGAATGGGAACTCAACCCAAATTATGTATTCCACTGTAGTGGAGAGGCGTTTGGCTGCTTCCAAACTTCATTTATGGTTTAACCTCCGATCATGCAAGGTATTCAATTTACCGCCAACCTTTGTTTGGTGGGAAAACAAAATGTACAACGTAGGACCACCATAATGGAGGACCATTAACATTTTGTCGGCAATCTGCACCCATTGCCATTTGCAAGCACCACACACACACACGTATATATACATATATATATATATTTTTTTTTTTTGGCCATACATACTATTAATGTTTAACAGGTGTTGAATTTAAATAAAATAGTTTTTATGCTATAAAAATTATTTAATGACAAGTATTATTTTTTTGATTAAAATTTGATATGTGTTTTAACACTTATTAATATTCTTCAATTGATCAGGAGAAGTTAGATGTATGAATTGAGATTGAACATTCTAAGAAAAATTCTATACTCCTAATTTTTATTTTTTATTTTTATAAAATTTGTTGTATTAACTTCTGTCATTTTTTTCACCATCAAGATGCTGAGTTGACCGATTCTTTGATGAAACCATAACGCTGCTCCGGGGGGCAAAAAAAAAAAAAAAAAAAAAGGAAATACAGCATAGTTATCGGTTGAAAGAATTAAGGGTCTATTTATTTTGCCATCTTTATCTTGTTTTGACTTTATTTTTTTTGTTGTTTTCAAATAGATCGTTAAAAAAAATACCGATGAAAAACATATATTTTTATTTATAATTGATCAAACAGATTAAATACTGATATGAAACAGATATGATACAGATATAATACAAATACTGATAAAAGACATGCCATCTAAATAGACCCATGAGACATGGAGGATCATCCTATACAAAATTCTTTTCAAATAAATTTTATTTTTATCATGTTTCAATATTGTTGTATAATAAAATATAAAAAAATAAAAATTTTAGTTTTGTCTAGTTCATTAAGATAGTTTTATCTAATCTTAAATATATTTTATGAACCAAACATAGCATAAAAACCTTTATTTAATTTAGTATCATGAGAAACTATGATACTAAACCCCCAAAAAGCCCATATGTATAAATAGGTTCAGTTGTATGGTCGTATCAATTAGGATTGTTCATTGAATCGAATCGAAAATCGAACTGAACTGTAAAATGCGGTTTTTTATTTTTGTTGTTTGTGGTTCGGTTCAGGAAGAGCTTAAACGGTTACTGTTTGGTTTGAGGGATCAAACGGAACCAAACTGTTTGAATCCGAACTGAACCGTTTCACATTAAAAGCAATAAAAAAATAAATAAGAGTCATTTTATTTATTTATAACTTTTAAGCATTGCATATTAGGACTTATATTGCTCTAAGATTAATTCAACAAAAATACAAAATTCTTATCATCGAATACATTTACAAGAGTAAGTTTTATACTAGGTTACAACATAACATCTACAGCTGACATTACTAAGATAATTTATAACTTTAAATTAATTAGCACAATAAAAATTTAAATGCATTATAAAGGAAGAATATTCTAAGTAAATATGGAATTAACGCAAAAGAATAATTTTTTTAGTTAACGTATAGATTTATTAAAATTATATGTTATTTTAAATTCACATTGAAAAATATTTTTAAAACGGGATAATATATGTCTTTGAAAATTTTTAAATATAGGACTTGATATAATAATAAGTGACTTTAATTTTTGTGTGATATTTCTCAATCTAAACATCTTTTTTTTTTCTTGCAAACTCAAATGAATATTAATATTATTTATTAGAACTAAATCTTTTAAAAGCGGTTTGAACCGAACAGAACAAAACCAAACTGCATGTGAAGTGACTCGATTCAAAATCTCGAACCATTAAAAACATTTGATTTGTTAACGATTTGAACCAAACCGTTTTTAATATGCTTCGATTTAGTTCAATCCCTAAATGGAACCAAATCGAACCATGAGCACCACTATACCAATTATGTTATCTAGATTTTAGCATCCAAGGTCGTATAAAAGTAGGTGGTCCAATAAAAGCCAAAAAAGTAAAGATCTCCAACCTTTATCCAATGGTAATGCTTATCATTTTTGTTTTGAAAAGGCCAAAATACACATGGATTTTTCATATAATAATTTTTTATTATATTAGTAATCATTATTCAATGGGGTGAAATTTGAATATGTATATTCTTTTCCATTCCCACCATTACATGTTGATTCAACCACTAGCACAAGGATCCAGATCCTATAAAAATTCAAATAAAAAAACCTTTATTTATACCTTTCTTGATTGCGAGCGGTACACCTATGTTTTAAAAACCATATCATAAGGAATTTCCATTTGTGAAGCTATACCCTAAACGAACAAAACAAATAAATATTTTATCCAACGGAGACACGTCTTCTTTTTTTTTTTTTTTGGCCAAGCTGTAGAGTCTATCCAAATGACCAAAAATTATATATATTATATATATATATAAAATAAATAAATAAAGTTAAAAAATAAAAATCCATACATATGTACACGTTTCAGTTTGCCATTCATTCTCAACCCATGCTTGCACCCATGAAATTTGGGTCCCACAAACAAGCTTTTAATCTTTCTTGAAAAACGATAATCCATCAACTGAAAAAAAAAAAATAATCATAATAATAAAAAGAGAATAATACATCTAACCTCCTCCTTCTTCATCTTCAATCTTCTTCATCCCAATCGACAAAACAACACCAACCCATCTCATGTTTGCTCTATAAAACCAAACCCACTTCTTACTTCATCTGAAAACTCACTCTTTCGCTTAAAGATTTGATCTTTGTCCTTTCCAAGATGTCAGACCAAACATACAGAGTGTGTTTGTGCTTTAGGAGGAAGTTCAGACTCACTGCGTCAGAAGCTCCAAAAGAGATCAAAACCCTTTTTGAGGACTACTCCGAGAATGGTATCATGAGTGTTGATCAGCTACATAGGTTCTTAATTGGGGTACAGAAGGAAGAGAAAACTACAAAAGAAGATGCACAAGCGTTGATGGACAAAATACTTCAACAAAAGCATTTTCATTTGCCCCATAAAAAGGGTCTCAAGCTTGAAGACTTTTTTTGGTATCTTTTTGGTGATATTAATCCTCCTCCCAATCCAAATCTTGGGGTATGTTTAAAGTTTGTTCTATTTCACTTGTTGTCTGTTGAGTTTTATGATAATGATGCTTCAACAGTGTTCTGCAAGTATTACCGTTCTCTTTAATTCATAGTACAACTTCAGAGGGGAATCGAGCTCAGCCATCTGTTAGATGGCTAGAGTTCATGTCATTAAGTTACAACGTTTTTTTGGCCATTTTGTGTTATTTACTCAGGATAATTTTGGAGAGGATTTTAGTTTATACTAAATTTGATCTTGTTGATGCATATATAGTTGCACAACATACTTAATGCAAATTAAATGTCATTTGCTAGTGCACTTTGTGTTGATAGTGATTGTATAGGTCACATTTATTGGTTTCAAGGCCAATTTCTGAAGGTTTCCAACATTGTTCAATTAATTCTTTTGGATGCCCTGCCATGGGATGCAGCCAATGTCCATTTGATGAGTGAAATGCAATGTCACTGATCTTGTCTGGTTGTTGTTAAGAGAGGAAGAGGATCATCCAGAGTGACTATAATCTCTTTCCTATCTGTTGTCCAGGTGCATCAAGATATGAGCGCGCCATTGTCTCATTATTTCATATACACCGGACATAACTCGTATTTAACAGGGAATCAGCTTAGCAGTGACTGCAGTGATGTCCCCATTGTTAATGCTCTGAAGAAAGGAGTCAGGGTGATTGAGTTGGATATATGGCCGAATTCTGATAAAAATGATGTAAATGTTCTTCATGGAAGGTATAATGCCATTTATCAATTCCATGACAATATATATTTACATAAGTACTTCTTCCAATCCTTTGAATGTAGTTGTAATGAAAACGCAATACAAATCATAATGCCTAGTGTGATCTTATCAAATTTGAACATCTGTCTTATTTGATTGTGATAATTCAGCTGAGAAAAATTTAAAGCTCAATACTTGATTGTGACACATCTTCATTTGTCTTAGGACTTTGACTACTCCAGTGCAGCTCATCAAATGTTTACAGTCTATTAAACAGTATGCCTTTGAGGCATCCGATTATCCAGTTGTAATAACATTGGAGGATCACCTTACTCCTGATCTTCAAGCTAAAGTGGCTCAGGTAATTTTTTGTTTCTCTTTTATTGCCTGTTTAATTGGGATTCTATAACATGTTTCATAGATAGCTGCTTCCTTACAATTACTAGATGGTGGATCAAACATTTGGAGACATCCTCTTCTCCCCTGGTTCAGACTGCTTAAAGGAATTTCCATCCCCAGAATCTTTGAAGGGAAGGGTTATAATATCTACTAAACCGCCAAAAGAATATCTTAGTGCAAAAGAAGTTACTGAGAAAGAAGTTGATCCAAAGAAGGAAAAGGCTGCTGATGCAGAGGCTTGGGGAAAAGAATTACCGGACCTCAAGGGGGATGTTGCAGATGATAACCTGGACCTCAAGGGGGATGTTGCAGATGATAACAAGGTGTGTGAGAAACTATTTTGATCAAATTTACTTTCACCCTTTATCTTTACCTTGACCTTTTGTACATTTTTGATAGGACGATGATGGGGAAGAGGATGAAGATGAAGATTCTGATGTTGGAGATAGGTCTATGCAAAATGCAGCGCCCGAGTATAAGCGCTTGATTGCAATTCATGCTGGAAAGCCAAAAGGGGGATTAGATGATTGTCTGAGGGTGGATCCTGACAAGGTTAGACGGCTAAGCTTAAGTGAGCAGCAGCTTGAAAAGGCTGTAATAACACATGGCAAAGCAATTGTAAGGTAGCTTTACAGCTTTTGAGGGCATAGCTATTGCAATTAAAGTTCTGCCGATGACTCTTTTGTGTCAAAGGGTTTATTCATGCTTAACTTCCAGATGATATTACATCCTTAATTTTTCGACAAAGTTCTAAGAAAAGGTAAAATACGGATAGGATGATACTTCTTAAAGATTAATTTACTTTACTCTTTGACATAGCACTCAGTTGATCATGTGCTGTTGGACTTTATGCCTCACAATGGGGTTGGCTTAACTCAGCACCAAGGATTCCTCAAGTTTCCTGTGTGGTTTATGCTAACCATTATGTATTTGTGACAAGATGCTTGTGCGATATGCTAGGTCGGATGCATGTGTTTATGGATAATTTCAATTTGCGCAAAGTACTGGCATCTTTAGTTGGCTGCAGCATAAGATCTTTTTGCTTGTTATGCCTGTATAACAATAATATAGTTGTGTCTTATGGATGCTTATTTGCAGGTTTACACAGCGGAATATCCTCAGAGTGTATCCAAAAGGAACACGCATTACTTCTTCAAATTACAATCCACTAATTGGGTGGTCACACGGTGCTCAAATGGTTGCGTTTAACATGCAGGTATGATCTTACTTTCAGTTGCCACTTGAAGATTACTTGCTATGTAATTTCTGGATTTGAAAAAGTAGACTTAGGAAACAATCCAGTACATTCATGAGAAAATTCACTTGCACCTAAACTAGGAAAGGGGGACCAAAGTGGTTGGCATGTAAATTGACAAATTAACAGCCTATGATCTCTGATGGAATCTAATAGGGTGGGCTAGTCCATGTAGCTAATGCCTTGAGCTACAAGTGAATAATGTATTAAATTACCAAGTAGATGTCTTAATAATATTGATATTAACCTTACTAGTATGATTAGCTGTAGAGGCAAGGAGATAAATGCAAATGCCAAAAAGCATGGGATCTTAACGTATTTTAATCTGATATAAGAACATGTTTGGTTGCATATTGGCATCTTGAAGCTGCAATTCTTCCAACATTAAATTTCAGCACTACAATACGGAATCTCTAATATACCTTGATGATATAAATGTGTAAATTCTGCAACACCTTGCAAGTTTTGACTGTCTTCTTGCACCAGGGACATGGAAGATCTCTATGGCTGATGCGGGGGATGTTCAAAGCCAATGGTGGGTGTGGTTATGTGAAAAAACCAGAGTTTCTGTTAAAGTCCGGTCCAGATGAGGAGATCTTTGATCCTAGAGCAACACTACCTGTCAAAACAACTTTAAAGGTGAAAGCTCTATAGAGCAATCTGTTTCTTGTTTTTTATTTCATAAAGTATATTTAACACTTAATTCTAAAATTCTCTACTTAGTGACCAACTTCTTGATTTCTGCTTTTAGGTGACTCTCTACCTGGGTGAGGGATGGTATTATGATTTTCCGCACACTCATTTTGATTTATACTCACCTCCAGATTTTTATGCTAGGGTGAGTTGACACGTTCCTCAGCATCTATGGTAAAGCTAACATAGTAATTCTTTTTGTGTGGCTTATTTGAAGTCCCTTTTTTTCTGTCATAATCCTAATGTTGTTATGGATTGTTTTCCCAACATCCTTCCTGTTTTATAGCTACATATCAACATGCTGCATGAAAACCATCTTTGATCTGGCTTGTGGAACTAGCTGTTCAAAGTTATCTGCTTTCTGACTAAACTAAGTTTATCTCATGCTTCCTTATGCATCACTTGACAATGATTTCCATTTTGGTTCTAGAGTTATTTTCGCCTTTATACCTAGTTAAACAGCTTTTCTCTATGGAAGGGATCAAAGCTCTAAGTGAATGACCCTGTGCAGGTTGGGATTGCTGGAGTCCCTGCTGATAACGTAATGAAGAAAACAAAAGCACTTGAAGACAATTGGATACCTGACTGGAATGAAAAATTTGAGTTCCCACTCACTGTTCCTGAGTTGCTATACTTCGGATAGAAGTTCATGAGTATGACATGTCAGAAAAGGATGACTTTGGAGGCCAAACATGCCTGCCTGTCTCAGAACTTAAAAGTGGTATTCGGTCAGTCCGTCTCCATGACCAAAAAGGGGAGCAGTACAACAATGTAAAACTCCTCGTGCGCTTTGAATTTGTATGATTCCAATTGGATCTGAAAGCATTGTAAAGCTTTTGTGTGTGTTTTATGATTGGTATAAAGAATTGTGTGTATTTAGCCACTCTATGTATTTGTCTAATGTTTGTTTGTACAAAAGCATATCTTGTTGAGTTTATTTGTTTGTAAAATGACACTAAGGACTATGATGATTGTCCTAAATATGTGAAGTATTAACACTACAGTAATATAAGTTGTACTCCTTGTAGACATCTCATCTTGTTAGCGCATCATCACATGTTTGTTTATCGAAAGATAATTGGTGTTGAATTTTACGTATTTTTGCAATTAATTACCTAAAGTTATCAATTTAGTAATCAAATCTTATCAATTTCTTTAATTAACTATCTAAACTTTGTCGAATTTTGCAATTAGCTATTTCAATTGTACACATTTTCTTAATTAATTACTTTATATAATCAATATCAATGAACTCGAATAGTTTGTAGGCTGTAAATTGACTGCATGAATGGATAAAGATCAGGTAGCAACAGTTACCCATCCTGGGATGTGAAGGTAAGGCCAAAAAAGAAGAAAAGAAAAGATGAACCAAAGCCACTTTTATCACTTAAAATGCTTTGCTGTAAGAGCAATTTATCAATAATCATAGTTTGAATTGAGCTTACAGGAGGCTATTGCAGTATAATGCATCATCATCAGTTGATTATTAGCTTCACATACTAACATTTAGAGGTAAATTGTGGTTACTTGTGAATTAGTGCATCAGTTATTTTATGCTCCTATCCAATCATTCATCAGAACTGGCTTTTTAACTTCTTTGTGGATGTTGTGACAGGAGGAATGCCTGTGTCATTTCAACTTTGATTCAATTTCCTTTGTTTCATAAAATCAACTTGGCAGTGATCGCAATCATGTTTGGATAGTTGCTGCACTGAAGAGGGGGTAAGAGTGATGAAACTGTTATCAGTTTTGCTTTACTCTTGGAAGCTATGTTGCTAAACTGCTAATTTTACTGGAAACTTCCGCTGTGTTTGGTTAGATTTTTGAAATCTGAAATGAAGGGAAATCAAAGAAAGAAATGAAGGGAAATGGAAATCAAGAGAAATGAAAATAAGTAGAATGTTTATTTTATGTTTGGTAAATAATAAAGAAAATGAAAGGAAAAGAAGAGAAAAAAGTTAGCGATTGACAAAATACCCTTATATTATTTTTATAAAATATTAGTTAAAGAAGATAAATAAGGGTGTTTAAGTTATTTTGCTCACTTTCTCTTGATTTCTCTTGATTTCATGCCATTTTTGAAGGGAAATATACACATCCCATTTTTCCCTTGATTTCTCTTCAAATCCCTTCATTTCTCACCTACTAAACATATCCAAACACACACTTTTCTCTTCATTTCTCTTCATATCTTTCCCTTTCCTATCGTTTCCTACGTTCCAAACATAGCATTCATACTGATTACTCAAATGTGTATGTCATTCCAAATATAATGGCTTTGGAATCTCTTGATGTATGAAGAGTGCTGATTCTGTTGAAACAACTTTTTGATTCAGATGAAGAAGAAATGATGTAAAATATTCCTCTGCTATGAAGCTGATTTGTTGTTCTCTCCTTCTATTGAGCAGTTCTGCGCAAGTGGAACTATCCAAATTATCCCATCTCCTGCCAAAAGAGCATGCCTTTCTTTGGGATGATATGGTGTGAAAGTAATTATTAGGCTATTTTCATAGAATGGATCGTTATCATTCTATGAAAGATAAATATTTTGTGTGTGAGCTTCATCCATTTTTATAATAATTGCTTAAAGTTTAAAAGTATCAATCCACCACATGCAAACCTTTTAATATATGAAACTGAACGCTTTTGAATTTTTGGTAATTAATTGCAAATTTGAATAAAGTTTAGATACTAAGTGATATTTATTCTGCCAAGAAGGCACAAAGGAAAATCGCTTTAGTTGTTGCAGATGAACTTGGAGCTACCAGTGGTGGCCATGCAAGATGGAAATTATATCATCTTTTCAAAACACCTAGACACGAGGTGTCTCTATCGAGTGTATGTAACAGTTTTCCTCGCAATAATGATGTCTGAATCATTGCTTTTGGAAACAATTGTTTGATCATGTGATGATGAGACTCTCGGATATGATGGTCTGACACTCATGCAACTGTATGGTTTTTGTAGAAGGTTGACATGGAGGAGATACTTTCCAATTTTTTAAGGGTCTGTTCGATTATTTATTTTTTAATTGTATCTTATTTGTATCTGATTTATATTTATATTTAATTAGTATTTGATCTGTAAGATCTGTTTATGAGTAAAAATATCTATTTTTTACTCATATCTATTTTTGATAATTAATTTGATCGAAATAGACATGGATGTGATATCAAACCAATAGCAAAATAACAAACCAAATATACCATCTAATTAAAATTTTGTTTTCTTTAATTTTCTTTCTCTCTTTTCTTTTTCATATAGCTTTCTTTCCATTTTTACTTTTACTTATGATTGCAAGTCACAATATTAATCTATTATAATCGAAATCGTGTGTCTAAACTTCTAGATCTTGAAGCGCCTAATCCCTTAATGACCTTCTCACCTTATTTCAATATTTTTTAAAAATTATTTATCCGCTGGTAAAATAAAGTTTAGAATATACTGGTGCCATATTGTAGAGGTAGAGCCTCATACAATATGTAATTTATATTCTATCTTATATTCTGCTGGATGGTTTGTGCAAGCGAAAATGTCAAAACATATTTGTGTTGGATGGTCTTGGTGTAACTTTAAATACAAAGACAGTAACTCTATTAAAATGTGATTAATGGGTCTTTTTATTCATCATGTTTTAAAATTCCTAGTTAGTATTTATTTAAAATTCATTACCTTACGTTATAAGTTACAACTAATACCCTCTCACGTCCATGTGACTTTAAATTGCAAGGCCTATCATAATTCCTTATCCATCAATACACGCAGCTAGAACTATTATTTGACCGGATATTTACTATTCAAACCTTATAAAACTATTATTAATATCCTCCTAGAATTTATGGCAACCTGTATCATATATTTATATCGTATCGATTTAGTTTGTTTATAAGTAAAACTGTCAGTTTTAAATTATAAGGCTATTAAGGTATTATAGTAATTTATCCCAAATAAGTTACTATAAACTTGAGGTCATTACACACTTAAAAAATCATTAAGTTATAAGCTATTAAGGTATTATAGTAATTTATCCAACCTTCCGTACTGAGATTGTGGAATTGCTACTTTTTGCCTTTATAAATTATGATAGCTGGACTTACATATTTATTTTTCAAGAACCAACCGGGTGAAAAATGCTTGGCTGGTGAGATATAAGTGTGTTTGTTTCATCTCATTTTAATTCGTTGTAATATTTATTTTTATTTTTTAAATAGATATTTATTAAAATATAATATAAATAAAAATATATAATTTTATTCATAAATATATTAAAATATAGATAAAATATAATAAAAGAGAAAATACAACGTAACCCGAATTGGTTCCACAATGAGGATTTCGTCATGTGTGAATGGCTTTATTCAAAAAAGATGTCCCTAAACTATTAAAATATAACTGTATTATCGATTACGTGGCTTTCATATGATGCCAGTCGTACTGTAAATCTGACTGATCTATTTCAATTGTGTTTGGTAACATGACAAAAAGGGTTATGCCACTCAACGATAAAACTCAAAAGTCAAATGGGACTTCAATTATGGCCCAAAAAAAAAAATAAAAAAAAAGGGGGTGGGGGGAAACTTGAATCGAACCCCTTAACTGGCTTCCACTAAGAATAGTTTTGCGCCGCTCCTCACTAATGGCTTCAAAGGATGCAAATGTAATGCTCTTAATAACTTAATTTTGGGTAAATGTAAAATGGAGTCTGAATTTTGGGCATTTTATGATTAATTATTTGAATTTGAAAGGTATTAATTTTTTTATTTATAAGCTTTTTAAGATTATTTATAGTAATTGAATTAAGTAGATAACTATAAAAATGAGTAAAATTTATAATATTAATTATAAAAATGGATAAAATTTAGGTTTCAATTAAAAAAATTGAAAAAACTTAGGTGCAAGATGGATGCGTTAAAAGTTTAATTAGTTAAGTATATAAATGACTAAAGTTTAGTACCAAATGAAACAATTACACCTTTAATAGCCATAAACATTTACAGCTAATTTTCTTCAATCAATGGAATAAATAGAGAATTGAGTTGTAATACAACAATAATGTAATAGAATAAGAGTATAATAGAATTGTGTAATTGCTATTACATGCCTATTGCATATTTAGTTGGTATGGAAAAAAAAAAGTAAGTAAATCATATTATAATAGAAGCAAATAATTTATTATATATTGTTGTATTTGTTACATTTCCTTTTTTTTGTTTTTTTTTTTTGACATTCTGGCATGAGTTTAGTGGTATTGTTTTTTAAGGTAATGGTAATTTTGAGATGGTAATGGATAAACCATTTAATATTCGAATGGAGGTACGAACAGTGGTATGAAGAATAAAACTACTCCTGAGTTATTTGAACTCAACTCAATATTTAGCTTGTAAGTTGGGTATACCAGCTAAGCAAAGTCAAATTGAATATAAATGCTAATCAAGTTTAATCCAAATTCAAATACTAATATTACTTTAATTTGAATAAAAATGAATTTAATTGAATCTAAATAAGTTTAATTGAGCTAGACTTGCTTTTGTTTAGAGCTATTTCGAGTTGGGCTTAAAATACTACAATTAGATGAGATTAGGCTAAGCTAGAGCTTGAAAATATTAAGTTGAGTTTGAGTTTAAACTCATTACTATATCATCTAACTTTACTTATTTGTAATTTGTTACTCTGCACAAGAATTACCATTCATTATCTAATGCTACAACAATTCATATAAAATTGTCATCGAAAGGTTGAAATGCAACTAAATAGTACAATAGTATCTTCATATAATTTTTATATACCTATATATATATTTGATAAGCAGGAGGGGAAAATGAAATAATTATCAATTCAGGTCCACCACAGGCAATCAAAGTGATCGTTGTTTTTGAAAGGTTGTCGACATTAATGCTTTTATTGACCGAAGAAATTTGAAGATCAAAAGAGCAATCCATCGAAAGGTGGTTGGTTGGAGTAAAGAATAAGGAATTATTATTTCTCATGTTACTAATATATCTATCGTCATGAACTATGTGAAAAAACATTTTTCTTTTAAAATTAAAAAAATTATATTTCACATTTTGCAGCAAGATAATTCATATTAATAAAATATCAATAGACTTAGAATCTAATGGTATCTCTTTTAATCTCTTAAATGAAATATATTATATTCGAAATACTCTTGTTATAATAATAATAATAATAATAATAATAATAATAATAATAGAACATTATTGTGTAATACAAAAAGTTTTTGTCGTTTATATTTATCCGTGAAAGAGCTAGGTAAGCCAAGTGCTTGACTTAGGGACGGATTGTCCTTTTTAATACGTGTCCTGCTTATAATTTACGGAAGAAAAAACAAAATTTACTTTTGGCAAGGTTTTCAAGGTCATTTAACAAAAGTTTTCCCCATTTTTTGGTAGACAATCTTTTCAATTTATTTTTCAAGCCTATTAGCTGGTTTTAATTTTATTTATGAGTAAATTTCATATTTTATACTTAAATTTTACTAATATACAATTAATTATTGAAGTTTAAAAATATCAGTTTACTAGCTTACAAACACTACGAGTTCATTTATATTATACCCATATAAGTAAATGGCTAAATATAGAATTTAATAAAATTTAGATAGTTGGTTACAAAAAAGTAAAAGTTAAAGTTTATTATATATTAAGTAATTGTAAAAATAAAGAAAATTCAGGTATCATAATTATCTATTATTTAAACTATAGCTACGGATTTGTTTAAAATACCTGCCCATATATGCATAAAAGTCTTGGCATTTGTCTTTTCTTTTATTGAGATGCTTGTTTGGAGAATTTGTAATTTTCCTAATAAGGTATATTTTTATAAAACGGATAGAAGTTCAAAGTATCAATGAATGTATTAATTTTACGAGGAAAAATAAAATTAGGTTTCATTTATTTATTTTATCTGAAAGCTTTTTGAATATATATTAATTTTCAGTTTTCTTAGTTTGTGTTAATTACACATCTACATCTTCATAATATAATAGTAAAACTTCTAATATTTATATATGTATCAAATCATTTTTATAATCAGATGGATACTTCCTAACAAACTAGACAAATATTGTGTAATAATATATATAATACAAAAATCGAATTCAAGAAATAATCAAATAAAGGATAATAATTTAATTACGAAATCTCTGCCTCCTTCACACACACAAACAAGAAAAATCAAACACGGTCTAGATTCTGGGTTCCTTCTTCAGTCGTCATCAGAGTCAACGGCTGAACACTTCTCCTACCAAGTCTACGAGATAATGGACAATGAATCCCATCAACTCGAAAATGAGTGTTTTGTTGCTGGTTGTTGATGAAGACACAATGGGAATGGTCTAGGGCATACAACGTATATTTTGGTGTAGTGTAACGGGTGACCTCGTCAACATTAGCAAATTTAGCTTAATAAGAACGTTGCTTTATACCATTCTTGAAGGCAATACAAGCAACCGATATACAAGTATAAATCGAATATTTTTATGGTATGTTTGGTACGTGGGAGTGTAGGAATGGACCAAAATAAATTACAAGCTCGATCTTTATTCTCCTTCTTATGTTTGTAAATGTTTTTAAAACTATGACCACGATTATTTGAAATCAATGATTTCACTATAAGGAGAATTTGATTCCGCCTCGGTTTCTTTTGAGAATGCGAAATTACAATTTTATTTCATTTTACATTAATGTCTTTACTTTCATTAACATTCTATCGTACGCATATTTATTATTCATGTTTATTGTTAAGGATGTTTTTGATAAATCTCATCATAGAATCATTTTGTTCTATTCTATCCCGTGAATATATCCAAACATGAAAGTGGACATGTCATTATCTTGTTCATTCCATTCCATTCTCTTGATTTCAATCTATTTCATTCGAGATTATTCTTCTGTACTATACATGGCACAACGGTTGCCTAAAGCCTATCCACTAAGCAAATATTTTCCACAATTCAACCATACTTTAATATATTTGGCTTGTATACTTTATAATATAATAAATATAAGTATATATAAATATATACCATGTTGAATCTCATTGATTCATAAAAAAAAAAAAAAAAAATCATCAAAAATATGATAGGCATTTTAACGTGTCCTTTTGTTTTTTTACCCCGTTACCATCAAACAATAAAATATTTTATTCATACTCAACTATACTTAAAATATGCACATGATCAATAACCAGCTAAATAAATATAAAAACCAAAAACATTAAAAAAATTCTTGACTCACTTCATTAAATAGTTTTTGTTTCCACCCATAAAAATCTTTTAACAACTATATTTTCCACAAATTCAAACGCTTCAACTTTAGATTTCCCCATAAGATTGGTGAATCTAAATATTTCCCGCAAGTCATCATCCACAAAAACCTAGGTCACTTGCCACGCTTTCCTTCACTTCCTTGGGCAGTTAGTACCAAAGAATAAATTGGATTTTGAAAAATTAACCATCTAGAATAAAGCTTGGTCGTATATTGATTAAGGTTCTTTTAGTTTATATACTTTTTCAACATAACCTTTAGCGAAATAGAAGGTGAGTCATCAGCAAATAGAAGATTAGTCTGCATTGAGCAATTCTTTTTCATTTGAGTACTCATGAGGACTCCTCTCTCTCTCTTTCTCTAGCATTTTTCTTAGAACAATCTATAAAGAATCTATCACTAAAACAGAAAGATATGGGAACAATAGATCAACTGTCTAAGGGCTCTCTTAGGGTTCGTTTTTCAAACAATTCCTCAAATTATTTTGAATGTTTTTCTGAGGTTATAATTAAGATTATGTTGTCCTTTCGACTCATAATTGTACCTAAGATGCTATACATTCTTCATTCTTTTAAACATTGAAATAAACAATGTGGAAGACAACTTTCTAATATGAAGCTCGAAAAGTGGTTTGATAAGAATGAACCACAGTATATTTTGTGCTTGATCTTTTCAAAACTATCTTTTTACTTTGACGTATATTTATGATTATTGGTGCTTTTCTAGGCAAACTCTAAATGATCTTCTTAATTTCATTATTAAAATAATTAAGAAAGGTTTTATCTATCTCTCTCTCCCTTTCTCTTTTCCTGAAAAGTTAAATTTCTATAAATAATCAATTTAACCCCTTTACTTATTGATTATTATGCCGAGACAAACAAATACCACATGTTGTTTTATGTTTTATATATTATAAGTGTATAATTATATCATATCAAACATTGTTGAAACAAGTGATATTTGTTACAAAACAATAGAGCATAATCATATTATATTCAAAAGGAGTCTAAACATAGAAATCAGTCAAGAAGCCAAAACTTGGGCTGATAAAATTGTAACCCATTGAGCCTTAGTACTATCATCGGTATTACCACATACTGGATTGGATTGTAAATGAATCGAGTTAAAAAGGTAAAGTATTAAGTTCAAATTATAATTCCCTAAAAATTTCAAAAGTCAAGCTAGACCGAGCTTATAATATTTAGCTAGAGCCTGATTGGACATTGTACTAAATAAACTGAACTTGATTTGATTAATTTAGATTTACTAAAAAAAATCTTTTTAAGTCTAATTTAAATAATATTAATATCTATTTCAACTCGAACTTAATTAACACTTATATTTGAATTAAGCCCACTTATGTTTATAAGCTAATCAACCTAAATATTATCAAGTTGGAGTTTGACTTAATGAATTACTCCAGTAGCTTAATCTTGAGCTAAACTCAACGACTCCAAATCAAATTCAAATAAATATTAAGTCGATTTTGAGTAATTCACTGGTAGTTTTGACTCATTTATACTCCTACCATCAACACTCCTCTTGTCCACTCTATTGCAATACCATCACCCCCACATCCCTAAACTTCCTCTACTACTCACGTTATCATTACGCTTGCTATTTCTATCATTACATATATACCATCATCATCAATACCCTAACCACCACTATTACCATTGATTCTTATTATCATTACTGCCCTATGCAACAACCATGGTCGTCACTATACCATCACTAGTATTGCCATGTCATCATTCACGTGCAAGCACTAGCTTTAGCACCAACATTTTGCACCAGCATCACCACTACTATTAACATGTGCCACCAATATAGTGCACTAGGTGGTGGTGCTCATAGTGTTAGTATTGTGAAAGTGGTGATGATAACCATGTTATAGGGACTAAACTATAATAATTGAAGTATTGGTTGATAATAGTAGTGTTTTATTTTTCACCAAATTAAGGCATCGATCCTCCTCATTCCATTCATTGCAACATTATCATGATATGGAATAAACAGTGATATAGTTTTCGTGTATAACGAAGATTCACGGGAGGTGGATATTGGTAAACATATCCCTTGACCAATCCACATAATAATAATAATTCAAAAGAAAAATCCACATAATAATTATTCTCAAGAAATCAAATTTATTATTTCCTTAAATTACAAAGTAAGAAAACATGAATCGTGAATACGACAATTATTACATCGCTATTCACGAGTGATTTTAAGATCTGAGAACTAATTGTCTGACTGATGGTGCAAATAGGAACTTCCTTCAAACTCTACACCCTGCTCATATGGGCAGATTAAAAAAACAAGAATTAAATGAAAAATTGGTATTAGGTTGTTGAATGCACACCGACTACACTGTCCTTTTCCTTTTTAATATTGTTCGTGCCACGTATCTTTTGTAATATAAACCATGTAAACACTTCGTCGGAACAAAATCTTCGGCGGCGGCCTCTTTTGTCAAACACATGCGACTTTCTTGTTTTTACAGTTTAATTGAAAAAATAAAAAATCTACTATAGGTGATGTGTATGTATATATAGACAATAAATAAGTAATAATCTTATTTAAACATATAATAATATAATTGGAGACGCTAAAAATCGAGAATATTCACTGGACTATTATAAATAGGGTGAGTAAAACAAAATATGATCGTACTCCAATGCCTAAGTCAATAAACATGTTGATTTGATAGCTTAATGGTTGTAGGAGAAAGAGAGTTTATGAGACATTATCATTCCAAGTAGTGGAAAGAGATACATATAGGTGACAGATCCCAGCAGTTGAGTATATTAGAAGATCATGATTGAATTACAATCGATGATGGTTACAGTAGAGTTCACATGTGCCTAGCCTAACTAAGGAGAGTATGTTAAGAAACGCTCGGCAGAGTGCTGATTGAATATTGAAAGAGCCAGTTGGTATTTCAAGTTAAATTAAAAGGCGTCTTAGCAAGACTTCTTTTAATATGAATTACTAGTAGCTTGTTGGGTCAGTCCAAATAACCAATGAGCTAAGCTCGACTTAGGAGATCTAAGGTCCATATTAAATCGTTAATAATAATAAATAATATACATTTCTTATAAAATTATTATTAATACTTATCTATCATATATATCATAGGTAATATCTAATAATTTTTTTTCTATTTCTTAAACATTAGTAGCCAAAAAAGAAAAAAGAAAACGAAACATTGAAAATTAAGGTAAAGGTGGTAGCGGCAGGTGGAGGTGTGAATATGAACCACCGGCCAAAGGCGATCTAATGGCCTTGCGGTTATTCTTGTCATCTATTAGGGGTATTTAATTTTCAATTTCAATAATGAAGAAATTCTCCTAATAAATGCATAAGTTTTCGGAATATTAATGCTATGTGGTGCCGCCTCTGTTATATTTAATTTTCGGAGTTACCAACTTTAAGACCCACACATGTGAAATCTATTTATTTATTATTTTCTAGCAAAAGATTTTTATTTATCAAAGAGGTGCTTTGGAAAATCAGTTAAGAGTTTAAATAAGATAAAGAAATTGAAACGTCTCAATTATATATTTATTAAGATAAATATAACTATTAGTATATTAAATATTTTAATGATATAATTATTAAATATAAATTTAAATGGTTAGATAATTAATGAACAGTCCTATAAAAAAAAAAATCTTAAAGAGCCTAACCCCTTCTCCTTCTAGATCAACCTTCCATCAAAAATTGTATCTATTGAAGAATGAAGTGTGAAAGCTAAGCAATTTTGTCCCTACACGTGTACCTAACGGGGGGTCCATATATTGACTGCCTCCGTTGATTTTTCAAAGTCAGGATAATGATACATTTTATGCAAATATATGCAACCAACTGCCCGGCAAACGTGTAAGAATAATATATATAATCAAATTACTGGAAATCTCTACCACCCGAGATTTATAATACTCTTTAAAATAATTAAAAAAAATTAATATAAATTCCCATAATATTATTATTAAATTAAATTATAAAAAAATTAATTTTAAAAAAATATATTAAAATTGAATTATGATTAAAATAGATTTAAACTATTTTGATAATTCAAATACGATCCACTCTATCGAAAGTCACGGGAGCTCAGGATTTTATTTCAAAAGCATAGATCGACTTTTCCTTCACTAACTTTTCTTTTGGAATCCTATCTATGACGTGCCTCTTTCTTTACGTGGGACCTGTTGAAAATATGCATGAAAGTGCCCGCGAAAACCGTCTGCTGAATAGGTCTTAAGTTTTATTCAAAAAAGTAAAGCAAAAAAAAAAAAAAAAAAAAACCATGGAAAAATTATATTCCCCTAATGACTATAATAAGATCGATGTCGTTATATTAGTAAATAATTCAGATATTTTTCAACAATGATCTATTAGTTTCTAAAGAACTACAATAAATACCTTATATATCTCATTATATAGAAAATTAAATAAAGGGCATATATTTTATTACCACTTGTGTTAGTGCATTGTCCAAAATTTTCGGTATAACAATCAAATTAATTTCAAAACTCGATTAAGGACACGCAATAAACATTATGGGGCCATTTGCAATTTATCATTATTTTTTTCTACCTAAAAATGGTGAAATTAAATTAAAAAAATTACTTAATTCTACAATTATCATATTTTTCAAATATTAGTATCACATGTGCATCACATCGAATGATGGAAAAAGACCAAATTTATAAAAAAAAAATTATTATTTTTATATAAATATTGCATTTTCGGACTGTACGAATTTGAAAACGCTAATGTGAACCCTTTTCTCTTTTGGCCAAAAGCTCATATGTACTTGAAAGAAAAAGTTAACTTTGTTATGTTCGTTCCCAAAGTAAGGTGCTACCACCTAGTAAGCTAATTTAAATGTGCTGTACTGTCGTGTAAAGCGTGCACCAAATCATGTTGGATTTATGTATACACCAAATCACATAATTAAATCTAAAAAAGTAAAATTCATAATTCGCATTACCTAAATTCTACTAAGGTAATTTGTTTAGCCACAGAATCATGCTTCATAACTGAAAAAAAAAAAAAAACATCAATTAAGTGAATTTTCCATAATGTTGTTAGTGCTCACAAAATTAAAAAAATTCCTAATAACTACATTTACAAAAAATGAAAGGCTAAAGAACTAAGTTTACCCAGATAAATAATCTAATAATTCATGTGAAAAAAGGGCTTTTTTTTTTTTAATTTCTTCAATTTCATTCTGAAGCAATGGAAACAATGCCACTAGAGATGTTGCCACTGCCACTATTGATCTCGTCGGAAAGAGCCAATGCGCGCTCTAAATTCGCGACGATATCAGTCATGGTTGGCCTCTCTCTCCCTTCCAAATTCACACAATGTATAGCAGTAAAAGCCACAAGCTCCACCGCATCGATTTCATTCGATTGGGGTGGCCCGACTCGAGGGTCTAGGAGCCTCAACAGTTCCCCAGCCTGGATGATGGGCACCGCGAAATCAACTACACTAATCGGCGTCCCCCCATCTTCAACATTCTTGAAAATCGCTCGCTTTCCTGTCAACAGCTCTAATAGCACCACCCCTAGTCCATACACATCACTCTTTGCTGTTAGTACGTTTAAGCTATAGTACTCGGGATCGATGTATCCAACGGTTCCTGCAGCCTTCAACGGTCTTAGATCGTGATCGGTCGCAGGACCCATCAATGATAACCCGAAATCAGACACTCTAGCAGTCCAGTTTGCGTCTAGTAATATGTTAGAAGACTTGATATCTCTATGAATTATAGGAGGGACTGCGTAGTTATGTAAATACTCGATACCTCTTGCAGCATCTAACGCGATCTTAATCCTAATCCTCCATGAATTCAAAGGGCTACTACTTTTCTCAACATTGTTCTTGTCATGTAAGTGATCATACAGCGCACCATTCGTCATGTACTCGTAGACTAAAAGCCTCTCATCCTTCTCTTCGCAATAACCAACAAGCCTTACCAGATGCTTGTGATGAAGCCTAGATAGGAATGCTACCTCCGAATCGAACGCGCTTTCCTTCTCTTGAAACTTCTTAGTCCTTGGCCCTGTTTCTCCCCTCTTGATGGCAACTTCCCGTCCGTCTGGTAATTTCCCTTTATAAACCACACCAAAACTTCCCGCACCGATCTTGTTCTCAAGGGAGAAATTGCCAGTTGCGAATGCTAACTCTGCTAGAGAAAATTCCTCTGCTTTTTCAGCATGTTTCGAAGATGTGCCACTCCTCTGCCGCCTCATTGCTCTTGAGACTTGGCGTCGGAGTGTGGAAGATCTAGAAGTAGGCCTAGAAGGCGCGCTATTGTTCGATGTAGTACTGCCATTTGAACTGCCCCTAGTGATTCTAGGCTGAACCGTATTATGTATCTTCTTTCGTCCAAAACACACTCCGGTCCATAAGCAGTACACAATTGCACAAATACCCGAAAAAATGCCAACCGATCCTACAATTGCAAAAGCTAACAAACCCCTTCTCAGTGCTCTTGATGTAGATGATGGTGGAGGAAAAATAGATGGTGGCGGTGGTGGAGGAGGGGTCGAAGTTGACTCCTCACAAGGACTACATATAGAACCCGAACCCGAACACCATATTCCAGACCGAGGATATATACCACATTGACAAGAGGATTCTGCAACACAAGGACCTGGCAAAACTTCTGCAATTGGAAGCTCTGAGGCAGCGTTAGTCCAACCCGGACCCCAACACATGATTGATAGGTTGATACTGATCAGTCCACATGAAAAACTTGAACCCGAAACAATGGATTCAAATGAAATCCCATTGGTTTGGTTCACCGAATACAATCCTCCACCACCCCAACAAACCACGGTTTTATTCTCCTGCCTAATTCCACAGCTGTGATTAGCACCAAGAGATAGGTATGAAAATTCCTTTGATGAGTGCGAAGGAACATTTAGTTGTCCATTCCCATTGCTTCCGTGACACACAACAAAACCCGAAGTGTTCAATCCGCAAGCATGTGAACCACCAACTACAATACGGAACATAGGAATACCCGAAAAATTATTTTGGATAGTATCCTTAATTGGATTACTACCAAAGCAAGCAACTTTCTTAGAATTACGAACAATTCCACACGAAAACCCGAACCCGGATGAGATCGAATCAAAACTATCAGATGGCAATGGATGAAAAGAACTTCTAATTCTCCAACACATGACCTGTCCTGTGTCTCTTCTCAATGCGCAAACATGGTCATCACCAACAGATAAAGATGTTAATGCAACAGTGTCGTTAAAGTATACCCTTTTGGAAGTAAAGCTTGAATTTTGAGTGTTCCAGCAGAAGAAAGAAAGGCCGGAGGAGATAAGGCCGCAGAAGAAGGCGGAGCCGCCGGAGATAAAGGAAAATTTGCCGTGCGGATGATGGAGGTGGTGGTGTTGGTGGATGGGTTGAAGCATTGGATGGATTGAGTGGTGTTGGTGGTGGAAATGATGGCACAGACGGTGGGTTTGGTGCTTGTTATGGAGATGGTGGAGGAGGACCCGAGTGCGGTCGTGGTGGGAAGAGGTAATAGGAGGAGAAGAGAGAGAAGGAGAGGAAGGGTTGCTGTTTTGGTGGTGGAGGGGGGCGGCAGCGGCGGTGGCGTCATCTAAAAGAAGAAGTGGTGGTGGTGGTAGTTTCTGTTGGGTGATGATAACTTTGCTTCATTGGCGTTTTTAGAGAAAGAGAGAGAGAGATATAAAGTTTTTTTAATGAGTATTTGTATTGGGGGAGAGGAGTTAAGAAAGACCTTGAACTGACAGGACAGGATTTTTAAGGATCTGTGTGTGTGCGTTTGTTTGTAAATGTTATCGTTTTTTTCTTGGCCAAGTAAATGTTACTGTTTTCATTAATACATTTAATTACTATTTCTATACAGATTCCCTTAACCTGCTCATGGACGCATCATGGCTAAGAAGACTAAAGAAAAGAAACCTTTCCCAATTTTAAAAAAAAATTAACAATTATGTCAAAATTTATAATATTTTGATGTGTTATTATATGATGTTCATACCTTATTTAGACGTGGTCTTATAAAGTCAAAAAGACCCTTAATAAGTTTTTACGTGACAAACTTGGCATGTTAGAAACCAGAAAGTCATATTATTAGGAATTGGGACATATATATATATACATATATAAATATATAAATCCGATATAAAACAAAGTATGAATAAGTCTATTAATGCAATTAGGGGATTCCATTCGTAGTCTATGACCATGCTTTGCATTCATATACTGCCATGCACAATAAATTGTTAATCTCTACAATTTCAAGAAATTTGAAGCCAATGAAGCCCAATTTTTGGAATGTGACCTTGAATTCATACTAATTAATGCTATTTGTATTTTTGTAGGTTGATTTTAATATTTGTCACATCTATTGTTTTTATATACATTTTAATTTTTGATTTATCCAAATTATACACCAAAAGAAATTATGAATCTCGAACTTCTATATGTTAAAACATAACTCTATGTGTGACCTATGCTGTCTTATTTATTTATTTAAAATTCCATATATCCTTCATGTATATGGACGATCCAACCTTTTCCAACTTCCAAATGGGGGAGTTTCAAATTCCAAGAAATAAAACGTACTTCTTTGGTTTCAAGCTTTGAAACATAGAAAATTGGAAAAAGCTCTTTTGAAAACCGTTCAACCTTTGTCCAAGTTCATATAATTAATTATCCTACATGACTGGTTGTAGTTTATTTTTAAATGCTTTCCAATGTTGACATTAATAATGGTAGATTAAGTTATGTAACATAACTTAATCTTCTTAAAACGGCTTCATCTTTTAAGTTATGTTCACATTAAGAATGTATATATGTGAGATTTTAAATTATTAAATATGGGTCTAATCACATACGAAGATTGAATGACAATATTATATATCTTGTGATATTTATTTATCATTTTTTTTTAATAACTGGAAGAAGAGAATCGAACATGATACATTTTATTTGATAAATCAGAAAAAGATGCTATTAGGTTATAAGGTTATTGGCTTTATTCGACATAATTTAAACATTTTAGAACTATCAATATCTTAGACCATATATAAAAACTATAAATTAAAATAATTACCACATAGAAACTAAGTATCTAATTGGATTGCCGGATTTTTATCTGTATTAGATTTATATCTATAATTTATTTGTATTATATCTGTATCGTATATGTTAGGTCAATTTATGAGTAAAATTATTAGTTTTTTATTGATATCTATTTCTTACATTTATTTAAATATAATAAAAATATAATACTGAAATGATCAGAATATGATGTAACAACAAGATTATTACACTCAATTGCGGCCAAATTAAAAGTGGTGAATCCAAGAATCAAGAAATGCTTCGGTTCCATCATGTTGGTTCAAGAATCTATAGCAGGATAGGGCGTTCATTACACATATTCCTTCACCTTCAAGCTTTGGGACACAACTCGACCACCTTTTGGAAACATTTTCAAAGCACATCAGTCCATATGATTGATTGTGGTTTTAAGTGCATCATAATGTTGACTTTAATTATCACAAAATAAATAATCACGTAGCCCAATCTTCCCCAAATTGCTTCATCGCATTAAGATGATCGTGTATGAGGATCTATTTATACCTTACTCTGTATGCATAAATTCTTAAATTATATGTCCGATAGAACCTAAAACACATATTTTATAGAACTTAATATTCTGTGAAATGCAATTTTTATATTATTTTAATTTTTTAATAAAGTTTAATTTTTAGAATATTACATTGCTCAATGGTCAACAATAGTGGGTACGACAAACTTTATGATTAGTGACTTTTATTATCACTAGTGGTGGCAATTTGTATTAGGAAATTATAATATTCCAATACTATTCATATAAGTACAATATATATTATAACTGGATAGAGACCACAAATAATTAGCTTGTAATGATTAATTGTGTTTATTCATATTATAATCATATCTTTAGTATCGTGTGTATCAGTGCCAGTTCTCTACAATGACTCGCCCAAAAAAAAAAGAAAAAAATAGTTCTTTGTTATATTAAAATATTTTATATATTCGATTTATATTTTCTAAAAAGGAAAAATAAGGAAAAAAATTAATGTTAGATAAAACCCCAAAACGAGTGTTGTAGTTACTCATGTCATTGCATATGGTGAGAGAGGGGATTGGCCAAAAAAAAAATATAAAAAAAAGTGGGAGGGGAGCAATTTATATTGAAATCTGGCCTCTCCCCTTTCAACTCGAAGACTGTTGACTTCAAATGGCTGCGAAGTGCCAGTCATTAGCAATCTTCTATTCTTCCCCACAAGAATAGAGGAACGGACGAAATATTTGATCCTAATATTTGTTTAGTTTTTTATTTCTAATTTTAATATTTTATTTATTAGATAAATTACATCATTAGATATTAACCTTTGCAATAAGTTATTTAGAATATGGACATTTTAAGTGGTTACAAAAGAAAAATCAACGTTTCACAAACTAATTCAAGCTCACATTTTACAAAATTAATTTAAGTTAATCAAACCCTTCAATTATAAAATTGCTAAGATAAATATAATAAGTGATAGAAAGATTATGGTTGTGTACGAATTTGAACAACTAAATAACTAATGAAACCAATCCTATTTAAAAATATTATAAAACTATTGAATCTTTTTAACTTATCGATATTTTGATGACTTGTTTATTAATTTTCTTAGACGGTCTGTTATAGATAATTTTTTGACATAGTTTACAAAACATTAATAAACTTTTTTACCCATTCAAAATGTTAATGTTGTTAGTAAAGTTACGAAACTTTGGATATAATTTATTTTTTGTTTATTTAAATCTTTAATGCTTTTCAAGTTTCATTAAAGGGGAATTCCGCTAAGTCGATCAATATTTTTATTGATATATGATAAATAATTTAATAAGGTAGTATAGCCAATTATTTTTAATTAAATAACACGTTAAATAGCAATGAAAATAACGCACGTCGGACAAGACCAAACTAGGATTGATTATAATACAAGACTGGCTTAACAAGTCAGTGTCGTAGAGGCAAGAGTACGTTGGAAGAAAAGCAATCTGATTGCGTTCAAAGTCGTATATTTGCTAGTCATGCAAACATTTTTACCTCATCATTTGAAATAAAAATTATTGAGAATTCGTGGAAATGTTTTTAATATTTTGTTTCTGGGGAGTAATGTGTCATGTACCAACGCCTATTGGTGGTTTCTGTATTTGCTTTTTCCAATAGATATGAGGTTTGTCCTTTTCCACGTCTCCCTACTTCTTAGCATATTAAATACTGAGTTAAGTTAATTATTTATGACAATTTGATTTTATTTTTTCTTTTTACTGGCTTAGAAATTTTGTCTTTATTTAAAATTATTGTATGAGCTTGCAAACCAGTCAAACAACTCACAATTTACTCAACACGGCTCTATCATGCCTAAGTAGGGTCTAGAAGACTAATAATTTTGCTATGTATAACACTTCAGCGTTACACGCAAAGACTATCTTTAATTAATTAAGTTTCTAACTAATTTTAAATTAAGAAATCCTTATTTAAGTTTTATAAATGACAGTAAATAATCTTTCAACAATATATCAAAAATCTCACAATACAAATATTAAACTCTTAGATTAATAATACAAATATATCAAATTCATCTAACATTCAGCTCGTCCTGTCTCTCACCAACTTTCAACCCATTGCATAGGTAGTCAAAGCATCTATATCAGCACTATCATCACCGGAAAAAGAAGGGAAGGAGAATACCTGGTATAACAGCAACACAAGTACACACGATATGATCACACACACTTATTCTAATGTAATGCAACAACCAATCATTTAGATCTTTCATTAAGGTGTAGCAAAATAACAGTGGAGCACTCACACTCCAGTAATACAATGGAGAACCTAGGGGTCCTGAGCAGCAATTGGTTGATATATGCAGTCCAAATACATATATCTCCTAGCTTTGTATCAAATAAGTAGCCTTGCCTAGAGGTTACAGCTGTTACTTATTTTTATCCATACCAGTTCATTGAGAATAAGAAAAATAACAGAGCCTATTTCTTATACCACTTATTGCAACTTCTTTTCAATATGAATAAACGTTATCGCGTTACCATTTGCTCTATCAGCTACCCATTGAGCCATCTATAGTGGCCTAAGCGCCTAACTACCATGCTGGCATCACCATGTAAGATTATTGCTCCTCAAACTGGATCTCAAAAAGACACAAGCACACTTAAGCAATTATTTAGGTCGTCTTTAAGTATTAATTCATTTTAAAATATCTATCATAACAAGCAACATCCAAGTCATTGCATACATGTATCCAAGCAGGATTCTCGCCATAAACAAATGACAGGTAATTCACAAAAGAAGAATATGTATAAAGAATTATTTCAAATAAGTTTAAAAGTTACCAATTCAATTCTTATTAGATCAGTTATTAATAAATCCTAAGTCAAGTTTTATGTATCATTTATTATATTAAGATTCCTTGAAATTCCTATTTAGATTATTTACTTATAATTCAATATCATGTTCTAAATAAATTTTAGTTTATAATCATCTAATATATAAAAGTTCATTTTATACTCAAACAAATTGCTTAAGTTTACTTTATGCTTATTTAAGGTCTTAAGGTGATATTCCTATTAATAGGACTTATAATTAAACCAAAAACTTTTATTAAGTAAGGTCACTCATTTAAAGTATAAATAGTCCATTCATATAATTAATAACTCAACTTTACCTTTAAATATGCTAAGGAACCTAAACTAGTTTCCTAATAAACTTATATCATCTTATAAGTGATTATCTATATCTATTTTATTAAATAAATTCCTTAAATCAAAACAATTAATTATTCATCTTATAATTCATATTTTAATATGAAAACATATTATTTACAATTATTCCATATTTATTTAATTAGAATCAATTTCATGTAATATCATCTTTAGTTTATACTTTATGAATTAAAGCATGAATTAATAATCAAGAAATCATCAATTACACAAGTCCTTGCTAAATTCCAACATAAATTAATACTATTCATCATCCAATCCTAAATCATCCTAAACATGTTTATTTAATGTTGTTCCTTTTAATAATTCCTTAGATCTAAACTTACAATTTAAAACATGAATTGTTGATCAAGAAGTCATCAATCGCTTTAGTTTTTCTTTCAACACACAAACATCATCATAAGCTAATATTAATACTTACCAATTCCTAAATCAATAGAGATAATATCAAAATCAATGATTTCATTATTCAATCATTAATCCTAGTAACAAAACACATGAATACAAGATTATAAGTTAGATTATTTAGCTATGATTAATAAAAACACATTTTTAAACTAATACTACTACCAATTAAAAGATTGCTTATTGTGGAAGCTTCTTAAGCACACCTCTTCTCTCCTTTTGATTCTTTAGGGAAAGATTTATTTGTGTTTTTCTTCTAATAAAATTTAGAGAGAATTCAAAGAATAAATTTCTTGAAGAAGTTTTGAGAATGATGAAAGAGAGGATGACCTCTTGAAGAAGTCTTATAATGTGAATAATAAGAGAAAAGAGAAAACTAAGATTTTTATATAAGAGTGAGGTGTCTTAAACGTATAATTTATACGTTTGAGATTGAAATTATTTACATGCCCTCATGTTTTGTATTGATTAATTAAGTTACTATCTAAATTGTCTTTTTTACCCCATAACATGTGACCCATATTAGTTATTTTTTGTGCTACTTTATTTATTCTTAAAACTTTCCTATTATATTTTTATTGAATACTATTATTATTGCTATTGATTATTTTTAATATATATTTTATTCAATATAATTTTTATTGTCTATGAATGTTATTATCTTTATTATTGTTATGCACTTTCTAAGAAATTTTTGGGATATTTTAGGCTCACTTTAAGATCTACTTAGCCCAAGCTTGATAATAAAGATTCATTGTGGTAATAACACATCATGTGTTCAAATGAGTAATTGATAAGTGCTGATATTACTTTGATAAACTATGGCATGATAGTGTCGAGGGCTAAATTTAAATTATGGGTTTTAAAATCCAATATGACTTGGACTTGACTCATTGGGGCACCATGGACCAAAGCGACTTGTCCATTTTCAAACTTTTTCAGTGAACTTATGCAGTTAAAAAAGGTCTTTCATGGGTTAAAAGGCCCATTGAAAAATCCCTCAATAGAAGGACTTATCTTGCCCATTGATGGTAAGTACGATTCAATGGATGTCATCGAGAGTCAAGCTTTATGACTGCCCAAGAACTCCTCCTTATTTGGGAATTCAAAAATTAAAAGAAACCCCATCATGCTGTTAAAATATTCTCACAAAAGATGAGCAAAGAATATATGTGAAATAACCAAAGTTTAAATTCATACTTAATGCATGTTAAATTTGATTGTTATATGTGTGTATGAGTTAGTGTGAATTGTGGTGCTTAAAATAATTGTATGTGTTATGAAGTAATAATTAGATAGTAATTTATGGTAAATATATCTAGGTTGATAGTTTATTCATGTTAGAAATTATTATGTTAATGCTAATTGTTATTGTAGTGAATAATATATGATGACTTAAATTTGTTTTAAACGAAGAGTATAGTCCATAAACCTAGCAGATTTTGGCCTTATTAAACCCAAATTAAGCCCAAAATCAAAGCTTAATTAAGGCCCAAATCCCTTAGAAAATTTGACCCAAAAGTCAATGATAAATGGATAAATATCAAGCCTTATTTCTTACACTTTGGACATCCAACACAGAACCAAGAGGAAGAAAATTCGTAACTCTTGCAAGGCAACATTTTCTAACATCCAAACCAAGTATTCTTGCATCCAACACACCAAGAATCCATCCCCAACCATCATATATAGATTAAGGTAAGTTTATATGATGCTTAAGATGCTTTGTTTCTCTTGTAATCCATAAAATCTTTGTCAAATATAATGTATGTTGGATATATATATATGTGTGTATTGTTATGTTGTGATGTTAAGATAGCTTAGGATTTGTTTATGGCAATGTAATGATGGTGTTGAGTTGTAGTGTGATGAGAAGTTGGTATTGTTGAGTTGTATTGAGGAGTGGATTCATGTTGAAGTAGTGGATGTGAAGAAAATGAAATTATAGTGTTAAGTGTGTTTTAATAGTTGAGGAGGAGTTTTGTGTTTCAATGATGTTAGAGAGGAGTTTATGTGTGTTTGCTAATATATGATTCTTATACCATGTATTAGGAAGGTTATATTATGATTTCGAAAAAGTTGGAAGAGTTGAATGTAAAAATTTTGTGTTTGAAAAATAGAGGAGATCTGCAACATGAACTGTAATGTATGTCACCTTGAATACCGCCGGCGTGCCTGCTGGCTTAAAAAATTTGGCTACTGATCATTTGAAAGGTAACTTGAACGCCATCGGCTTAAACCCCAACTCCGTTGGCATTGAGGTCTACACAGCCGCTGCACTGCTAGCGTAATGACCCAAAATTTTGTACATAATGCATTTTTTTAACAACGGCTTAAACGCTGCCAGCGTAGGACTCCTATACTGCTGGCGTTGAGTCTTACACAGTTGGTGTAAATTGCCAGTGTGGGCCCTATAGATTTCAATTTTTCTAACCTTTTTTCCAACATCTTTCAATACATGATATATGACTTTTTGATTACGGATTTGCCTTATATGATGTTATATGATATATATATGTGTCATGTGATGACTTTGGATGATTTTAAATGATATTCAATAACTTTCTAAGTTTTTAAACTAGTGAGTATAAGCTTAGCTTAGGATAGTTATGTTGATATAATTTGATTTGTGCGGAACAGAGATAGATACTCAGTTGGAGATTTTCTTTGATTCTCAATCCGATCCGGGTACATAATAATTTGATTCATTATTGCTTAGGATAGGCATATTCAAGTTTGACCTTAATTAAAGACTAATGAAAAGTTTATTGAAATTGTTTGTGGTTGAGTCGTGTCTAGTTCGGGGAACGACAACCTTGTCATGATGCAATGACACAGTAGTTTAGGCACTTAGTCCAAATCTTTTTCATGATGTAATGACTCAAATCAATGATGCAATGGTGGTTTCTTTTAATGGCTAAGTGGATAGCTAATGGGGTTAACTGTTTCGGTATAGTCTCTACGTAAGCTCGAGAGGAATAATATGTTTTAGTTCACGGTTATGGGACCGTTGAACTAATTGATGTTATAGACCAGGATAAGTGGAGTGTATGAAGGAGTGTGAACCCTAAATGAAGCTATTACTAATCTCTATCGGTTAGATATAAGAGATATATATATTCGGTCTATCTATATCAACCTCCTGAGTAGTTGCTATTATTCAAGACCCCTAGAATTCTCAAGCTTGAATTGGAGTTTGAATACTCCAGTGTTATTTTTACTCACTTAACTAAAGATAATGAAGTTATTGTGAATTGTCGCATTGCATTTAGTTAAGTGTGCTTGGCATGGTTGCACTATTGTGTACTGGGCTTTAGCTCATGCTGCTACCTTGCAGGTGATTATGACGATGAGCTCTACGATGATATGGGCTATGGGATTGACTAGGAGACATCTATGAATGATTAAGAGTGTGACCTAATAATAGTTGTTTAGGATTTTTGATGTATTTTGTGAAGTGTCTAGGCTTATTTGTTAAGCCTTAGAATGTAAATTTGGATTTAAGCAGTATATGTAATGTAACTTGCATGTATGTAAGCTTATATGTTTTGTGTGATTCTTGGGAGACCTTCAAATAATGTATGTGATGTATGTTTTGTACATTTGTGATGACCCACTACTTATGTTGTGGTAGTATTTCTTAATTCAAATCATGTGAATATTATATCTGTTTTAAACAAGCAATCATTACAAGCACTTCTTTTTAGACAACCTTACATATAATATTTGGGTATTTCCTAATACTTGGGTATTATGCGTGAAAGGGGGATTTGGCTTACATAATCTATGGGTTGAGTGGGTCGAGTCCTTACAATATGTCTTCTTAAACAATAGGGTTGATCCAATATAGCTCATTCATCTATTTATTACAGGTGCATTCGAGCTTTCTGAGACCTTTTATTCCTTCTCTCTACCTTCTTACTTTAGTTATTCCTAACATGTGTTTTTAAGTCATTCCTCTAAGACGACTACATGTAGTATGAGATGCATATTGTACGAACATAACTCTTATAATTGGATCACCCCACTACAGATAGTGATCTGTTTAAAAAAAAATATTACTTGCATTTCAAATTTTAGCCTTTCACCATGCCTAAAACAATTAAATTGTTTCTGTTGGTTTTTTTTTTTTTTTTTTGCAAAAAAATGGTGAATGAAAATAAAATATGAATATCAACAGATATTATGTTTGAATGATAAGTTATAGCACATGAATTAAGAATAACGAAAGAATTAATAGCGCGGAAATTCAATGGAATAAACATCGATGTTAATAATTATATTCCTTGGACCAGCATCAAGAGGAAACAACGTGGAAACAGCATGAATTCCACAAGTTCTTATCAACATATAATTGCAAGAATGCCAATAATTAATGAGAAACTAAATTTTCCTGGAGGACTGGTCAAAAGGGTGTTTTCATGATGAGGAGCATAAGCATCAGACAGAGTATTCTAGGATTAAGAACATAATATAATAATTATGAATTTAACAAATTTAGAAATCGAGTAATGTGTATGGGGATAATCATGACCTTGACATAAAGTTGTGCTGCTGGCTTCTGACTATATTATTTTCATGATCTTATACATGAAGATTTTCACATTTTTCATGTCTCCTTAAGAAAAAAAATAAATAAATAAATTCTGGTGGGCCAAAGGAAATGGAGGAAACATGTGCAACGGTATGTTTGGATTCTTTAATTTTTATTTGTATTTGGACTGTTTTAGTAACTAATTTATATGATCTGTTTGATTTATTTATAAATAATTTTTTTATTTATATCTATTTATAAGTAAATATTTGTTTGAAAACAATCAAATAAAGTGTTACGAAATAAATAGACGATATGTGTAAATATGTATGATTTGCATCTATATTTTATTTATTTAATATTTTCATGAAAACTGTCAACTCTTTTTTATTTGTATCTATTTCTTGATAAATAATTTATTAAAAAAAATTTAAAAAAAAAGCATCTGCCGTCTACCTTGAAATGATAGCCAAACGGAGGAGTGGAGAAAAAAATTTAGGTTATATTTAAGAAATTGTATTTTCCAAGGAAGTTTGAAATTTAATAAAACTAAAAACTTTCACTACAAGATTATGCAGTAATCGAGAGTATAAATTAACATTGGTTCATATACGACTATTGCAATCGTTAATTTATAGTAATATTTCCGTTTCCGGTAAACACTCACTATAACAAAATTTTCTTATTATATCTGTCATTTGTATACAAGAGATACTTTGCAAAATTTACGACCTAGAAAACAATTGCACAGTATATTTTGTCGTTATGATATGCTAGAAGATTTTTAGTTCTCAATATTTACTTACATTTCTACTTGTCTAAATTTTTTTAACTGCCTGAGTTCTTGATGGTTTTAAACCTTTAGAAAAGTAGGACTCTCATTAAATACATTAAATCGTCAAGCCATCTTTAATATGTCTATTAGCTTTTGTTTAGCATTGGTCCAATAGGATAAACTAATTTTTTTTCATCCACTTTTCTTATTTTTAAATTTTTTGTCTCTTTTTATTAATTTTTATTACATTAGATTATACAAATATATGTAATTTTCTTCTTATCATATTATGTAAATAAATATATTCAAAATCATCATTTTGTTAAATTAATTTGGTGAACAATTTGAAGATGATATGTGTCATAAATGTTCATGAAAATTCAATAATTTGACAAAAGCAGTTGTAAATTGCACTTACTATTTGGATGATTTATTTTTCATTTGTACCTATATTTGTATTTGATCTGCATCTGCATCTGTATTTTATTGTTTAATCTGTATCTAGTTTATTTAAGCTATTTATGAGTAAAAATATATATTCTTTTTTATCAATAGTTATTTGTAAACAAACAATCTGATTGAAAACGTCTTTGTACCATCTACATCCCATGAAATAAACATACTCTATCTATTGGTAGACGACTGCAACTTAAGTGTTGGACATTAAATACTAATAAATTACATGTTCTTATATTATAAATGTTATAAACTGTGTTAAGGTTATGCGCAATAGTAATGCTTTTAGGGGCCACACACATTTAATTCCTAATAATTTCTCTTCCTTAAAAACCACATTATTTTAAGTATGTTTGTTTCATTTTTGGCATCTTATTTTATCGTTTTCAAACAAATATTTGTTAAGAAACAAATACAGATAAAAAAACAGATATTTTTATTCGTATACAAATCAAATATATCATATAGAGATAAGATACAAATAAAAATCAAACAATCCAAACATGCCCTCTATTTTCAAATTCTTCGCAGCAATTCCCTATTAACTTTTTAAAGCTTTTATGGATTTGGCTTTTATTATTACCTTTAAATTAATATCATTAAATTATTAATTTATGATGACATTTTTCATAAATATAAAAAATGAAACATTTTTCTTTTTAATCACCCGACTTCATTGTAAAGAATTCCACAATGTACTATGTAGCATTGAAAGTGTTGTCAAATAATTAACTTCATTGCATATACCCTAATATATAATCTATTGACTTGAAAATAAATACAGCAATAAATGTTTATAGAAAAGGGGACAGTGCCACTTTAGTTTTCAAAATTTACCTATTTTTATATTCGAATCCTATTTTTTTTTCCTTTTTAAAAAATTGAATCCTTAACTTTTTCCAATTATTATAAAGTATTCGATCAATTCTACGAAAATTTCCATCAACCCTTGATCGTTTCAACTTCTAATTAATTTATGTTAATTAATTAAACAAAATGACAACATTAAATATAATTCATTATACTATTAAATAATTTTGTGACACAAAATATTTAGAAAAGATATTGCATGAGATAGTAAAATAATTAAAAATGCATGAAAAAGAAAAAAAAGATGAGAGGAGAAAGGTTGCAAATGATTGTAGAAACCCTAGCTACCTTGATTGTTCATTCTAAATCCAATAAGAAGTTGACGCGTGTAAAAAATGAATGAAAGATTTAACTAAGTTGATGAAAGTTTTACTTTAATAAATATTGGAAACAGTTTGTTTGAAAAAGATAAAAGGATGAAGCCAAAACGACAAAACAAATATACCATAATCTCTTCTTTTCAGTTCTCTTGTTGTGTCAATTTTGATGTTGATTTTCTTTCAAGTATTACAAAAGACCAAAATATACATGGAAGAAATGATTATTTGATATGATCAATTGTTTCAATCATAATTATAAAAGAAATAATTACAACGAGAGGGTGTATATTTGTCTTGAAATGCAAGCAAGCGATGTAATATGTTTTTAAAGGATGTAAATTGAGAATATTTTATTTACAATATATGGTATAAAACTGATACAATTATGTAAACCCTCATTAGTAGATCATCTATTTGCACTTATAGGCGACGGATGACACACCTAAAACCAAATGACAAATATACATACTTTATATATGTGTATATATATTATAACATCTATTTGTATTATAAATTCTTTAAAATCGTATATTTTTCATTATAGCCTAGTGGTATCTCCTTTGATCTCTCAAATGAGAAATACCATATCCGAATTATCCATTATAATAGGAGGGAAAAAAAAAAACTAGTTATCGTTACCCCTTTTACATGTTGTAATTAAAAAACTAAAGAGGCACACCTGGTGTTGGGAGTTTGGACAGTCTTTTTGGGATAATGATCCGGCAATCGGGCGTCCTGTTGATACAAGGTAATATCTGGTTTGGACGAAAAAGATGAACAAGTGTGTACATGATGAGTTGTAAGATAGTAGAGCAAAGGCGATAAAAGACAAAGTGCAATTACAGCTCCTCATGCTATTGCTTTTCTAAGCAGTCGAAAGGAGTTTGAGATAACCTAATTAACAGAACTTTTTCCATAACATAGCGTTGGACGGCTTAGTACCATTAGTTTTTTTTTTTTTTTTAAACTTAAATAAATAGCCACTATCCACTATACGGCGTTTAAACATATTATATTGGTTGGATCTAGTCGTGTTAGTGTAGCAATCGAACCATGGTTGGATCTTTCTGAAAGCTTATATAGTTTTATAAGGATAAGATGTAGAGATGTTGAGGAGCTAACCGAGGGACGTGATAGCTTTCTCATGTTTCTGATTGCTCCTTAGTCCCATGCCAAGATTAGGGCATCATCATGTACATCTGAGGCTTATTTCAATATTTGATTGCTTAAATGTTAGATTTGATGCCTAAAATTGACGTAAAAATTTAATTTGGTATCTGAATTTTGAAGTGATCAACTTAATACTAAATCAAAGCTTTTGTAGCTATTTTTACTAACACCGTTTGATTTGTTTATTGAAGTGAAAGAAGCAATCTATCAATATTAGATGATGTTAAGAGCATTAGTAAAAATTTAATTATATTCTACTTCTTTTGGGTCTGCAATAGAGCAAAATGGTATAAATGAGGCAGTAAAAAATAGTCATAAAAAGTTTAATTAGATATTAAATTGATCACTTTAAAATTTAAATATAAATTGAATTTTCATACAAAATTGAGGTACCAAATTTAACATTTACCCAATTTGATATCATGTTTATAAAAACAGACCTTAAACAATGCAATTAGGTTAATGTTTTGTAACTTAATGACAATAGCATTAGTTTTTGAAGTGAGATGAACTGAATTCAAGTCTTTCCTTTGCAATTATAGTGACAGAGAAAAAGAATGTAATTAGGGTTAGAAATTCAACTTAATTTGTTTGTGTTAATATTAAAAAGGATTAAAGTTGAATTTGGTTCCTGAGCTTTGTCTAAATGTGCAATTAAGTATCTAAACTTTTAAAATATCAATTTGATACCCATTTAAACTTTACGAGTATGCTAATACTATCCAAACGAATAAACGTATCACTTGTCCAAGAAATATATATAATATTCACAAAAATGAAACTAAATTTTATTCTCTTATTATATTTTATTTTTGTTATCTTAAGAATTTTAAAAGATTTTGGGCCTATGAAGCAAGCTAACCCAACTAAAATACTAGCCCAATTGAAATAAATGTACCAAGCCCACACTTTCTTGTTTTGTTTTCCACTTCAATCATTATTTATCCAACTAGACAATATATAGAAAACTAGTGATTGATGATTTAACAATGTAGACATTAATTCCCGATCTCTCAGTACTTCTCTCTTCTCTCTTACTCTCATCACAAACTCTCTCAGACTCTATCTTTCTCTTGACACACACTCCTTTAGAGTCTATCCTCTCTCTCTAGCTCCTCCTTACTCTCTCTCCGAAAACCAACCCCAAAACATTATAAAAATCTAAAAATCATGCCTCCACCACCACAACAACCACTATCCCCCTACTGAACATAACACCACACCACCACCCCTCACCGACCCAATAACACTAAACAAACTCAAAAATAGACAAGCAACACAAGCCACCTTCAAAATTAGCACCCCATCGGATACACCCCCTCTAGCGAATCTATCAAAACCAAGCCACCCCTAATGTCATCTTCAATAACCACTACCCATTGCCCCCGTAATTCATATTGAAGGTTACAAGTTAGTTCGATGCTTAGTTGTTGATAATTTAGTGGATGACTTTAGCTTATAGGTTTCCAAGGAGTTGTGCGAATGGATCGGTTTTGGTGAATGTCATCACGAGCCGGTTCGGGTTTAGAATCAGACTCGAACAGTCAGTTCCCGATTCAAAAATTGGTGAAACAAGAATTGGACTTATGGGAGTTGGTTCGATTCCTATGATTGGGTTCCGGTTCCTTTGAAACCAGGAACCATGAAATTAAAAAAATATAATAATCAGTTAAATAACCTTACTTAATTTAAGTAAAAAAAAAAATGCAAAATAAACTTTTAACTTGTAATAACATTAAGCTAAAAATAATTTTTTATAATCCAATTGTTAAAAGAAATTTTGCAGTTGTGTATTCATCTATATACAATTACTTGTATTTTTTTAGTTTTCATATTAGCAATATGGGACTATAATAAATATACAAATAAATCTTACGAACACAAATACAAATCTCCTATTATTAAGAAAGAAAAGTCCACTTTGATTAAAAGTTTATACAAATTTAACAACACATGATTTCAAATATATTTTTTACTTGTTTTGTTATAGCAATGCATTAAGTTTCATGAACATGAAATAAAATTTTACTATTTTCGTGAAAATAGTTTAATATTTGTTTTTTATTACAATTTCTTTTCTTCTTTTTTCCTTTATTTTTTTAAAGGCATAGAACAGCAGGAACCATTGGTTCTCCAGGTTTTATAGCCTGTTTAAGAAACCGACGGTTCCAAAATCGCCGAGTCAAATAGTTTCGGGGGTGGAACTCGATAGACCCGCTAGAACCGACAAGTCCTTAACCAGTTTGGATCTACCATCCTTGGGCTGGTTTCCAACTCAGGAGCTATTAGTGATAGTTTGGGTTGATACCTGGTTCAGAATGACCTGTGTTGATGTCTAGGTTTTGGTATAGATTTCAGTTAGATTTGAGTCAGTGAAGATTGAAGGAGACGTTTTGCTAGTGAGATGGAGTTTGGTGGACGTGCTATCGAAGATGGCAGTGGATGGAGCAATCGTTTCGGTTTCGGTTGGCTTCACCGAAGGCTTGGTCACGTTCTCAGCGACTGAAAGCTCAATGATTGCAGTTTATATTTGTAGCGACTGGAAGCTCGAAGGCTACAGTCTCGACAGTGCTGCAAGTAAAGAAACGAAAATTTTTCTATCATCCCAGCCATCACTCTTACACGGTGTCGCCAAAATAAGATCTGTCCGTAGTTCAATTGCATGTAATTATTTTAAGACATTGGATTTTGGACGAGTGGATTAGTTTATTTGTTTTCGTTTTGAACTTCCTTGCTGGAGTCATCAAAACATTGATGTAATGGGACATGTCTAGACATATATTGCATTTATTATCTTTTATGGTATAGATTCGAGGGATGTCCGAATTTGCAAACATAGTGGAAAATTTGGAGAACGCAGAAACAAAAAATTTTCTTGGATTTTCATGTGACACAACTTATATATAACAAACAAAAGCCATACGTTAAAGTTTGTAAAAATATTTATCAATGCATTACTTGTTTTAGCAACCAAAAGGGGGTGAGTTAGATTCTTAAGCTCAAGTGGCTTCTGCAATGATCGATAATATTTAAATTCATCAACCTTCTCCTCTTAAGATAAACTATTGTCCTACATTGGTGAAATTTTATAACTCATCCTTGTATATAATATAGATTTGGTTAACTCCATAATCGAGAAGCTTGAGCATAGAAGATTAGTTGTGCTTGGTGTGCTACCTTAATTGGGTTGTATCATTGAGTAAGCCTATACTCATTTTGTAGTTAAAACAACTCTAATTATAATAATAAATATAATCATGATACAGTGGAAATATATTGTTTAGGTACCAAATTTGATATTAACCCTATTAAAAATACCCATTAAAAAATATCACTTACTTTTATAATTGTAGTACATCTTATATGGTTTTGGATTTTTATTAACAAATGCACAAGCAATGCATTTTAGTACTCAACAGAAAGGGAATTTTAGAGTTTTGAAATAATGATTATAGATATTATAGAAGGGCTTAAAATTATATATAATCTTTATTTATTTCAGCTTAACTCATGAGCTAAGTGATGAGGCTTAGAAAGTTTGTTACATTTATTAGGATGGCTTGGCAAAATTTGATTTGATAGATTCAAAAGAAGGATTGTTAGACTAGTCAACCGTATCCAATCTTTCTCAGACAGGCTTATGCACACAGAAGGATGGCTACTTATCTTAGTCCATAGTAAGCTCATTCAGGATGAGGTTGAATTGAGCTTGCTTCATCTCATTCATTGATCATTGAGATAATCTGACAGTCATCCTTTACACTAAGTGCATACAAATATTGAGTCATTATTCCTTATTTCCAATTTTTTAGAGAGAGAAGACAAACAACATGCAACCCAAACAACTACCACTCCAATTGCTAAGGAATTGCAAGGTTGATGCGTAAAGTTACTCAAACTCTCTTATCTATCACTTGTTCGTTTGAGATACAATATGGTCTATTCCTCCTTCTCGTCATGCACTTTAAGTCACCCCGTTGAGTGTCATCTCCTCGTTAATACTTTGAAATCATGTGCAAGGCACGAGGTCCATATAATATACGCATAACCACTTTAGGAAGAACTCTATAGCAACAAATACTAAATTTTTTTAATGAAGATAAAAGAAACTTTTTTAACCTTTTTCATGTATATATATTAATTAAAATTTTAAATATTAATTTATTAAAAAATAAAATCAATTCATAAGACTTGCATAAATTTTATTTTAAAATAATACACTTAAACCTTCTGAAAAATGTTACCGCTATAAATATTATCGTATGATTCAAATCAAAATCAATTGCATCGGTATACAATTGTAATAAATTTTTTTTTGAAATTGATTAACTGCCCCATTGTCTCGTAATGACAAATAAACTATGGGGCCAGTAGTAGATTTATCAAAACCTAGAATTTTCTTTATTTAATAATTGCATAGGTTTTAGGTAGGTGATAAACTAGCGGTAGAAGCAGCAACAACAACAACAACAATAATAATAATACATTGTGAAGGTCTAGATCCATCCGCTTATAGAAGAAGAATAAATTGAATTCAAATAGAAATTATTTAAAACTTAGTTTATTTTGTTATTATGGTCTTCATTAGATGTTTTTATATTAGCATAGATATTGTAATTGAGTTTACACTTGTTGTGTCTTAGTTTTGTTGCAGAGAGTGTTGGATCTAAACTAGGCATGGTAAATGAACCGCGGCACGCACAACATGAGAAGGAAAAAGACAAAAGCACAAGCACACGCGTGTTGACATGCAGCACGCTAGGCACGCGGCATGCTAGGCAAGTGAAATAAGTAGACCGGCATGATACGGTACGACACACAAGATGCGCGAACGAGCATGTGGGCCTTTTTTTAAATAGTGATTTATTTTTTAATTTGGTTTAGATTGTATTTAAATAAATTAATTTTATTATTTAAAAAAATGTATTTGTCTTTTTAAAAATATAATATGTTTAATAAATTTTATTTGTTTAAAATGATTTCAATTGTATTATTATTAACATATTAACTTCAATATTGTTTACTTGTTTAGGAAATAAAAGAAAATGAAATTATAAAATAATATTGTAATAGTAATTCATTTATATGCCCTTTTTAAAAATAATAATACAAAAAAGCGATTTATTTTTTAATTTACTTTAAACTGTATTTAAATAAATTATTTTTATTATTTTAATTAAATATATTTGTCTTCTTAAAAAATAATATATTTAGTATATTATATTTGTTTAAAATGATTTCAATTATATTACTATTAATATATTAACTTCAATATTGTTTACTTGTTCAGGAAATAAAAGAAAATTAAATTATAAAATAATATTATAATAGTAATTGATTATATGCCTCTTTTAAAATAATAATATAAAAATAGTGCTTTTTTTAATTTACTTTAAATTATATTTGAATAAATTATTTTTATAATTTTAAATATATTTGTCTTCTTAAAAAATATAATATATCTAGTATATTTTATCTTTTTAAAATGATTTCAATTGTATTACTATTAACATATTGTATGATGGGGTTACTACAGCTGGTCTATCACGTGCAATAGGTGTGGCAGTCATTCTTGACTCGTTATTGATAGAATAGCTGCTTTGATCTTTCTTAGAGATGTTTCAGCAGAGTATCTATGTTGCTCACAATCTTAGCAATCTGCAAAATGCTCTTAATGAGAGGATGAGCATCCGATTTATAGATGTTGGGGGCTAGGAATAGTCGTTGGATGAATCTGGATGGATGGTTGAGATGAAGCATTGCTTGCAACCATTGGATCTTTTTCTTGAATCTGACGGCCATAATTCATCCCTTCTTTTATGTATGTGGGCTTGGGCTTGGGCTTGGGCTTTGGACATGAGCCTAGAATAGAATAAAGGCTTTTATAATAAAAATGGAGCCCATTTTCTTATTAAAATAGTCAATATTTAATATAAAATAGAAATAGGCTCATTTTATTCCAATAAGCTCTATATTAGCCAAACAAAGCCTAAATGAACCCATGAAGATATTTTTGGAGTCCACTTTTTGTGCACGAGAAATCCAAATAAGGCCGAGACTGGAATAAATTGGTTCAACGATCCCTGTTCCGAGCCTACCAAGCCAAATCTCTTTACGACATCCCTTATTAGACTCGGTCTTTTAAGCCCTGTCGCTAGCCCAAAAGACCAACCCATGGTATTAAATTGGGCAAAAAGCCCAATTACCAAAACGACCCTCTACACATATTAATTTAGTATTTTTTAGGAAATAAAAGAAAATTAAATTATCAAATAATATTGTAATAGTAATTAATTTATATACCTTTTTTAATAATAATATAAAAATAGTTATTTATTTTTTAATTTATTTTTAATTGTTTTTAAATAAATTATTTTAATTAAATATATTTGTCTTCTTAAAAAAATAATATATTTAGTATATTTTATCTTTTTAAAATGATTTTAATTGTATTACTATTAATATATTAATTTCAAGGCGGACAAGGACTATAACCCCCATAAGGGCAAGTTATCAAGCAGTGCATCCTCCATCACCACCCCCATAAGGACCACAACCATCGTATCACCATCAACCCCCAAGCGATGCTGATGATCAAAGCATACAACAAGGTAGCCAATCATCACATTTGCACCATTTTTAAAAAATTAAATTAATTACTTTTTTTAATATTAATGTAAATAATAATGTAATTCATATTATTATTAATAGAGTTAAAAATATTACTTTAGTAATTGTATAAATTTTATTTATGTTAAATGTTACAATTAATAATTTATTTGTAATTAATTTGAATAATTAGTTTAATTAAAATTTCGAAAACCCTGGGAAAAAAACCACGAGTCGAAAATATTAAAAAACAGAAAAACTGTGTGAAATTGGATCCGATTGAAAGTACACAAACCAGCATGCAAAGGCATGCAACATGGCACTCGAATAAATAGGCCACACGGCACGGCACGGCATGCCAAAAAAAAAAGCACGGAACTTGAGGCATAACATGCGAGCACGAATGGGCCAGGCATGCAAAGCACTTAAAATTTGGTATGCGAACGACACAGCATAACCCATTTACCATGCCTAATCTAGACCTCTAAATTAGTAGGCCGGCAAAACAACAAAAGGTTGTAGGTACTGAGGGGTTATCTGGTGCTGTTAATCCAACAGCCTAGTTAATAGAATTTAAATTAATAAGCAAACGCAATAGTGTAATGATTTGAGGTTACCAAAGTTATCATTGGAGGCATTTGATGGGTTATTTACAGAGCAATTACCTTATATGTGGAGGTAGTGGAGGTTGTATGTTATAAGGTTATGTAACCACCCACGAGAGTATGGCCAAGTGAGGTGTCATGGCATAACAGCAAGACCTTAGGTCAAGCAACAAAGTTCGATCAAGTGTTCATTCTTTTGACCAAGTGTGGAGAGTTCAACCAAATGAGTTCTTTAAATGAATTGGATTGGGCTTGAATAATCTTTTTTCTAGATATACTCATCGCACTGTTTTTGTTTTTGTTTTTTTATTATGAACATGTGAAGTTAGAATTGCCGTAGATTGTAATTTTATGCTAGTATTCCATGACAAATTGTTTAGACTTACGATGTATGTCTTCATGAGGAAAGTGATTAAAATTATGTGATTAAATGATCAAAGATTAAAAAATTGATGAATGTATTAGTTATAAGTACTTAAAAAGAAAAAAAAAAGGTAGAATATCAACACATAATAAACAATTTATATTATAAACACATAATAAAAATTTTATAAATTCCATTAACCACTTGTATTTATAGGTTTTATAGGATATAGGTTTCACGGTGATTAGCCAGAGAGTTTTTAGAAATAATTATGTCATATACAATAAAAAATGTTTGTTTATAATTTATGATGATTTGAGTGTATATACGTATGTATATTATGATTTCTTACTGAAATAAAATAATGTTAATTGGTGGCATATAATTATTATTAAGCACACGCATAGTAAGATAATATATATCCATTAATTATGTAATGATGTATTAGAAGATATCGTATCTATATTATAGGTGTCTAAAATGAAAAATATTTAGATATATACTCTCTCTCTCTCTCTCTCTCTCTATATATATATATATATATGGGATTGTTCTAAAATATAAATATTGAAAATGACTATTGGGAAAAATGAAAATAAGGGTATATTTGATATTATAAATGCAAATTCAAGACACTAGACGCTAGGGATAGTCTATATTACTTTAATTTAATATATATGTGTTAAATAATAAAATAAGGATTCTGTATTTTGATTAATGATTACATGCGACTGTAGTTAATTAAAAAGCAATTGAATATATAAAGTCTCCGCCTTCATTATATAATGACTATATAGGGTTGATTGTTCCACTATTCCATATTAGTAGTCTTTTTTTTTTCTTTTCATTTTTTGGCCAAGCAATATTATTGGTAATTAATGAGAGGTTTAAGACTAAATGTGTTTTGAAACAATTAAATATGTTTGTTTCTTTTCTTAACGCATTTCGATTTTTCACTAATATTCATATCTTTTGTCAAATAACATAGCACATTAATAGTATCATTTAATCATATACCATGTGAGATAAAAAAAAATAAAAATAAAAAAAAGAGAACTAACCTTGTCCCACCACTCATTCAAATACTTGGCATATTTTTATGTTTACATAGAAATAAGATAACTATAGTATCAAATTGCATCGTCCACTATTGGTGACTTTAACAGTTTGTTTTTTCTTTGAACTTATTAATGCTTTATTTTAATAAAAGGCCATGGAATGTAACGTTAAAAGGGAAAAGAAAATTAATATTACAAATTTTTTAAAAAATATTACAAAAATATCACTGAAACAAAAATGATCCTAAAATTAGACAAATTAAACTTATCTTTTGGAGAGATGAGATCATAATTGCCTGACCTCATCTCCCCAACACGAAGGTCATCGTAGTGGAACAACCTTCCCCACCTCCTCCTCTTTCCTCCCAATTCAATTTGAAAAATTCCTAAATTATTCTCTCAAACTAAAACCCTAACCCTAGTTCTAATCCCTTGTAGTGCTAATTCTAATCAAATTGACTCCAGTTCTTTGTTAATTTCAATTTAATCACACCACACAAGCATTAATTCGTGCGAAATTCAACCCATTACCCTTCAAATTAGTTGAGATGTGTCGAATTTCACAAGTAAGTAGTTGATCATCACATTGGTTTTTTCACAATTACTCATGTTGTGTATCATTTTTGGTGTTTGCTAAATTCCTTATGATATCCAGTATACACTTCATGTTACTTAGTTCATTAGTCAATAACATTCGAACTACTGGTGCTTGCTTAGTTCATTAGTCAAGTTAATTAGTTAGGTCATTTTACTTAATTCCTTAGTCAAGTTTGAATTACTATGAGAATAGAATTTTTTTTGAGATACATTACGTGTGACATTACTTGAAGTGTTGACATTATGTGCATATATTTAGCTATCAAGTTCCTAACTTCTTTTAATTAGCAATTAATGAAACCCTTTTAGAATTGGACTCACATTACTAGAGGACCAGATAATTAGTTGGTATTACATTGCCTATCATGCTAGTCTGGGTAACAACTATCTTGTTCTCTTATTTCATGCATTCAACCCGTGTTTTTATGAGCTGACAAGATAGTGGTAAAAATGGATAAAGCTAAGTTTGTGCTATACGCACATGGTAATATTGTGAAAGGGAACGATGGTTTTGGTTATGATAGGCAGTCGATTGTTGTAGTTAGGATCAGTAGGGACTCCATATATGAGCAAATTCTGACCACCATTTGTAGTAGACTTAAGATTAATAAGTCCATGCATCGGGTTGAGCTATGCCATAGGGTTGCTATTAGAAATAAAAAAATTGTGTTATGATGTTATTCTAATGATTAATGATGGTGTTGCACAGGAGATGTTAGTGTGCATAGGAGATACTGGTGTACACAAAAAGGTTAATGGTTGTATATGTAAAGATATTTGAAAAGGAATTGCCATAGGCACCTATGGATGACATGAGCATAGATGAAATGTTAACCCTAATCCCATTCACACAACAATTAGCACCCAGGTCCAAACAAGTAACTTTGAAATTGGTGCACCTCATTGGAGTGGTGGTCATAATATTGATGCGATGCAAGACTCATTAGTAAGTGAATCTAGTGATGAAAATGGAAATGAATGGGTGATAGGTTTGCTTCAGCATGTAACTGCTACCTATATACCACATTGTGGCTCTTACAAATGTTGATGCAGTAGGGATCTCATAAAACTTGGTTGAGTTGTTGTAGTTTAGATGTTGTTAGTAGAGGATTGATTGGATTTGAGAATATTAGAGGTGATTGTACATGATTTTGACAGGTGAAAATAAAATAAATGTTTGTTTTATTATGGAAGTAAAGATGAAATTACAATAATTGCTGCTATATATGTTGTTGTCAAACTGATCTTTTCAAGAGACAAGGTTACTACATATAACCTCGTTTCTTGAAGAGACAAGATCAGACACTTATATCTTTCTCTTTGAGGACGAGTTCAACTTGTCTTAAAATGAAATTATTTTCGTCTCAATGGCATTTATAATTTTTAATATCCATTATTAAAAAGAGAGATTTTGATGAGGTATCTGCTAACCCACTATTCTAGATAACCCAATGATATCATATATAACCATTTACTACCAATGTTTAATAACATAATTTTATTATTTTACAATGTTCACGATGTTCCCTATTTAAGTTGTGACATGATTTCTTTTTCCTTTTACATCAAAGTTTTTTTTTATCAAATGTGTTGATTTTATGGACAAGGATATTTATCTTACGGTTACAGCAACAAGTAGGAAGCTTCCCCACCATCTGACTCCATCCCAAAAACAATTGGCAACGTTGCATAAAATCCACGCACAAAAAAAGGACCACGCATTCTAGCATAGCCGCACCAAACTGCTTATTCATGTCTAGGGCAAGTTGCAATATGTGCCCATGTAATGTGAAACATAGTAACCGACCTAGATTTCATAGGATGCCAAAAGATGCCCCCCAAGATTTCTCCCCATTTCAATAATATGCATCTACTATCCAATCTTGTCAGTAATCCTAATATGCTGATGGACCATGACAGGCCTTAATGGTCTCTTTAATGAGATAAGGCTTGAAATAAACTAGGAGGGTTCGAAGTCAATTGGTTGTGGTTGTGCGTGTCGTTGAATCCAGTTTGAGGAGCAGCAATCTTGTCCGAGCGAGCACAGTAGTTAGGCACTTAGGATACATTTGTCATGCAATGACATTTACCATGATGGAATGGTGATTCTTGAGTGGATAAACGAGTAATCGATGGGACAAATAGTATCGGGATAATATTTGTTTATTCTTAAGAGGAAATAATATATTTAGTTCACGTTTATGAAACTGGTTGAATTAGATGATATTATGAATTAAGTTAAGTAAAGTTGTGTAACGATTATTAATCCTAGATAAGATTATACTTTTTCAGTTAGAGATAGGAGCTATAAGTATTTGGACTACCTATAACAACCCCTAAGCAACTTTGCTCAGGACCTCAGATCCCCAAGATTGCAATCGAAGTTTGAATACTCCAGTGTTGTTTTACTTACTTAATCAAAGATAGTTAAATTATCGATTGTTGCATTACATTTAGTTTAAGCATACTTGCCTCTTTGTATTTGCTTGTATTATTGTGTACTCGGACTTTGACTCATGCTGCTGCTTTGCAGATATTGTTGATGATGATATGATGTTATGAGATACAGGACTAATTGGAAAACCTTCATGGATGATGAGTTGGATGACTAGGAACCCATGTGCTAGTAAAGATGTTTTATCCAAGTTTTCTTCATGACTTTCAAAATGAAATGTAGTTTTGTCATAGGCTTGTTGATGAAGCCTTGTTTATAATATAAGATTTCAAGCTTTCTTTCAAGTTTTTAAGTGAAACAAGTTGTAATCTTTTGTTGTGTCACCTATTTGATACTAAAGTTCTTCCAAGTTTTGTAAAGCTGATCTACTCAAGTGTTGAATAGTTTTATATTAAAGTTATATTTGTTTAAGATAGATTTAAACAAACAGTCGATATAAACATTTTCCTTTTTACACAACATGTTGTGTGTGTACAAAAAGGTTCTATTGAGAGCGTGAAACGGAAAAAGAACCGTGGATGAAAATGGAAGGCAGGCATACCAAATTGGAATTTATTGGGCACCAACGACCCGACATTAAATTTGATGATATGATAGCAAGTACATTGATGGATAATATTAACTAAATCAAAGTATGTAGGGAAACTAAACATTGAGATGACATTTATTATTTCACAAAACTCAATACTCACTAGAATTCAACAGCATTTAAGAAGAATCTAGGATTTTAGATATAAACACTGTAACTTCCTAAAGAATCTATCGGATGTACATATAATAAACAGATGATCTATTGGCTGCAGTCTACCAGTTAGAATGTCTCGTTCAATTAATGACTTTGTCTATCATCGGTGCTTTGCTAACCTTCTTGGTTGCTATACAACAAAATAATGAGCCTGACCGCAGCATAGCCCTCTGCTATCTAGGACTTGAAAAAATAGACTGACACGCCTCATCTGAATTCTTCTATGTCAAGGCCGCCGCAGAGATTCCATGTCTTTGGAACCATTCAGGCATATGGAACTTCTCATATAACACGGGTCTTACATCTCTCTGTTGAGATAGGTCCTTCAGAAGCGGGAGGAGGACAGTCAAAAGCTGCATGAGCAACAAGGATTGTGAACTGAATGAGGATGGTCAACAAAAGGAAAGTGAGAACTGGAACATCGTGATTAATCTCACTACCTGATCATCATTTGGCTGTCCAGCAGAAAACGGGATACATGGAATCCCATTAATTGGCTGCAGCAGGAAACTGAATGGATTATTGTCAACAATGACTGTTCGGCGTAAATCCTTTGACAAGCATGACAGATCCTTAACATGCTCTCGATGCTCCCTGTAAAGAATGCAGGTGAGATCAATGCAAACATGGCAAACATCTTGAAATATGCCTTCACAAATTAGAGTCATGACTTAACCCGAGCTATATTACAAAAAACTTGAGCAATATTACGAAAAACTTGAAGTGCAACTCAGACGTGGCACTAAGGCCTGTTTGTGAGGAAATAGAAGTTATCAAGCAGTGAGAACTTAAACGAAAAAAAGGCAAGAGAGCAGTTTGGTGAATATTTGACTATCACTAGACTAAAATAAGAAGGCAATGGGATCCTTTTGACCTTTCAGGTGCAAATGGCACGATCCAAGTTCCATTATTGATAAAAGGCATAAGATAATCAATAAGTGTGAAGGCATGCACTTCGCATAACCGTCGAGGTGATGTTAGGACCTAAAGATCGAATGGAAGGATAGATAGACAAGTAAATCCCTCATCAGCATGTAAAGCATATGATCTTTCCTCCATATAACCAATAAGATAAGAGTAAAGATACTTTTACAGTTAAGGGTCTGTTTGGATTAGCTTTTTTCCGGCAGATACAGACACTTTTTCAAACTTTTTGCTAACAAATTATTTATCAAGAAATAGATATAGATAAAAAAAAGTTGACAGTTCTCATCAAAAGATCAAATAGAACAAAAATAGATAAAATTTAGATGCAAATCGGATATATTTACACATATCATTTTAAAAAAGATACAGATACAGATGAAATACAGACAACCCAAACAGACCCTAAGTATCACGACAGGCACCTTCTGATATGCCAGCCTGTACCTGAAATTTTCCAGTGACTCAGACGAATTACCAATGCAGTGAATAGATTATAAAGAATTAAAAGTTGCAAAATCTTTATGTGATTTTTACATGATCCTTAGTAACTTATATGTGTCTAAAAGAACTAATGGTGAATTTTGGTGAATCTCTTGCTTGGATCAATAAGAAAGGCAACATGAGAGTATCCATAGCACCAAAAGTTACCTTCTTCATGTAAACTATCTTCCAAAATCCTTATTAACATCCATTCTGATAAAGAATAGAAGGGAAAAAGAACTTCATAAAATGGATCTTAATTGCTGATGGATCAATTAGAGAGAGGATATAGAATAATACGATGTGCAAGATTGCAGACATTAGCATATGGGATACAAGGTGTGCACAACATGCAACAATAATGCATTTACTTGTTCAAGCTGTTTGATTCCTCAAGATTATAATCATATTCGCAGCACAATATGTTCATGAAAGAACACGAAATTCTCGAAGATAATAGATAAAAGCTTCTGAATGGCCAAAATTCTGCTTATTTCACATCACATTTCCTTTTAATGCCAAGAGGAACAAGAGGTTATCAGGAAATATCAACCTTGGATAACTTCAGTAAACGAAGCACATAACATCCATGGAACTAAGCATTTCTCAATTTTAAACTCTTTACAAAATACCATCCAGCCTCAAGGAATCGATAGACCATATACCTAATCTTGGAGGGAAGAACAAACATTTGAGGGGAATATAGGCATCTATAAGCTTCATAAACATTTTATAAAGAATTCAAACTAGCTGAGAAAAATTTCAAGCTACTCAAGAATGCCACACTATTTTAACAGCAAAACTTCTGTACGTGAAAAAGTAGAGTACAACAGAAAACCAATATAAGGGAAGCAAACTTACGTCTTGATTGTTGAAGGCCGATAAAGTCTAAGGCAGAACAAATTTTCCACATCTATCCTGTCAACAAGTGGTCTTGCATAACCTGTTGAAGTGAAATTGTGGATGCAGTGGAAAACCGATGTACCAAGTAAAGAAAAAAACTTTTATCTATAAATATTAGGAAATCACTAATGGCATCAAATGCAAGATATTAACCTTCGAGTCCAGCAGTAAATAGCACAAGATCAGCAAAGTTGCTAAGTTGTTTGAGGAACTCTTGCAATCCTGGGCGCTCAAAAACCGTCACACCTTCACGTGCCTTTGGATTGCAACATATACTTAAAATCAAGAGATTATATTCTGACAAGAAACCAAAAATATGAATTAAACTCATAACATCAACAATTTAAAACACCTTTTCTGAAGATACATAATCCATCTCAAACCACTTCAATCCAGATTCAATTGCATTATCACGTATACTGGCAGGCAGGCTAGACGTCTCATATGCACATACTAGAGTCTCATCCAAGTCCAGAACTACCTGCATTGCAAACACGTAATCTGAAACATCTGCATACTATATTAGTTGAAAGTGTACAATCAAATCTTGTCTTTATAACCCTTAACCATATATTGCAATGTTTAATGCATGAACTTAGCATATTTTGTACCAAGATGGAAAGCTTCATTATGAAACTTCCATGTTAGCCCTAGACCTAGACCATTGAGATGCAGTAATACCATACTTTACGCTAAATCATTAATTTGGAAAATAAGGTATTTTTGAATTTTCTGGAAGTTGGACTTGCTCAAAGCCAATAATACCAAGCAAATGGTATCATCTTCCCAAATAAATTTATTTCTTAATCTACAGAATCGTTAGTTTTATTAATTACATAGTAGATGTAGACAATGACAATTTGTATCAGAGCAAGGGAGGATCATTATGCAGAAAATATTTCCTGACTTCTGTCTTAGCGTTTGTCATAATATAAGGTTGACATGATTAAGTTTTTAGTGTAAGGCAATGGCCGGATATAACAGTAGTAATGTTTCATCATTATTGGCTAACTATACTGCAAAATTGATCACCAATAGTGCCATATAAAATCATTGCTTTCGACCATCACCATTGTTTTTGCCTACTCTAGATATTAAATGCTAATAAACAGTGGAAAAGTTTGAAGAACATATTCCATGAAATCATTTTACCCTAAATTTAATGTAGCATAGTATATTTTTCACCGATGGAAAGGCTAAAATTTGTACCTTATTATTGAACTTGGTATATAAGATTCTCTACAATTCGATTAGGGTAGCAAAAGAGCCACATCTAAAGCTACGGTTGTAATGAACAGAACCAAGTCAAACAATATTGCACTCAAAGAGCTCAAGGTTAACTTGATGGACCTCCCAAACTCAAATCGTTAGGATGTTGTATTCCCTTTATATGAATTTATAATAAATCTTGAACTCAATTCAAATTCATTAAAACTTGATATATATCTATAGAGAGCTAAAAGATATATATAGTAAAATAAGCTAAATCCAATAACAACCTAAGCTAAACATTTGGATTGGAGACAGCACCCAAATGATTAGACCCACTATTGGGAATGTTTAAGAAATTTTGCCTTGGTGAGCTTGGAACAATGTCCATTAAGCATAAGAGAATTTTGGTTAATCCCATCTATTCATCACAAACATGATATGATAGTGGGTATTATTTCCAAATCCTATAATTGCCACCTAGTTTTCCATTCTCAGGGATGGGTTCAGTCATGAAGCAAACATGATTGAGCTCCAGAGATCAAGATTCAGAGCTCACAATTCAAGTCTCGAGAACAATGGAGTCAAATCTTATAAGTTCCCTCAGTTGTCACATAAGCTAGCAAGCATATTGAAAGTACTTATTTTTCCTCCTTAAGGCTTCTCTAATTCATTATTTTTGAAGTTGCTTTTTCAAGCCACATCACTCTTTACCATCACCTGAAACATGCAATTCAAACCACATGCATGTGATACAACAAACAAACCCCAACCATCTATAATATTCAAGTTTGCTCCAGCTCAATTAGGTTCATAAGGTTATTAAGCTGAATTGGTTGAAACTCGAGTCCTCTCAATAATTTACTTTCCATGCACAAGCTCAACTCAATATTTAGCCAAAATTAAATAACTTAGAAGGAAACTTAGCATTTAGGAGGTTATATCCCTTAAGGGCTCGGGTCAAGCTCATTTAAACTCGATTCTTTAGAAAAATATATTCCTTTCCAAAAGTGCGCACAAAACAAAGCTTGAACACAATTCAAATTCGTTGAAACTCGATATACATCTATGTTTGACTCATTTGGTATTATTTGCAAACTGGTTGAGCTGAATAGATTGAAACTCGAGGCATCTCAATGATCTAGCCTTGAGCTTAACCTAATATCTAGCTAAAATTCGATAACCTACAAGCTATCTTAGTTCATTTAGGAGGATTTCCTAGGAGCTTAACTCTTGAAACTCAATTCTTAAAAGAGCTTATACTCTCTTTACAAAATTTACGATAACGCTCCAACTCAAATCAAAATCATAAAACTTGAGATATATAAAGTTCATCTAGGTTCACGAATAAGCTGAACGAATTGAAACTCAAGCCATCCCAATAAGTTAAATATCTACCCAAAACCGAGCAGCTCACGAGCTAGCTTACTTCAATTATGCCCCTAATTAAAACCATACATCTTCAATCCCATTAAAACAATCATACAATCAGTCTTCTGCTTATTCTAATCTAGTTTCATAATTATCATATACTAATCAAGAAATCGCAGAAATAAGAGATAATCCACAACCATCAAATAAAGATTATCTTACCTATATGAAGAATTCCATGATTTTACTGTCAAAAAATAACAATTTTAACATAAACACAGAGCATTTGCATTTGCTATTTACAAAGTCATCTCTATTGTCTTCTATTAACATTTTCCGCGACAAGACATCCATCTTAAGTATGTGACAATAATAGTATTCGATAATCCTAAAATCATTTTTGAGTGGCCTAATTGATAATAATGTAATAATGATTTTAAGTGAAAATTGGACCTGTCTATATTATTTATAAAAAATGATTATCTTCTATCATTTTAGAGAATATCTATCCCCGAAGCATATGATAAGCATAAGAATTAAAATTAAATAATACAAAATTTTATAGTTAAAAAAAAAAAAAAAGAAAAATTAGAAGCATTTTAAAATGAATATGCAAGAGTTACTGAAGATTGCAAGTATCATACCGTGAGGCGTCCGATACGGTCAACGCCGGAAGAGAGGTCAACGACGGAGGAGTCAGAAGAGTCGTCCTCAACGGCAGCGGCGGAGGCGGAGTCTTGTGGCGGGGTAGGGTCATGTTCGGACAACTCGACGAGAGGCAAGGTTTGAAGGATCGAGAAGAGAGAAGAGAGTGGTGAGAGAAGCCGCGGAGGAGACGGAGAAAGATCTGGAAGAAGAAAGCGAGCCAGTCCCATACAGATTGCCATAGCTCGGAGGGTGTGGACTGAGTTTGGTACAATTCGGGCTGAGTCAACTCACCCATTCGGAGACGACCGAGTTTCGATGACTAAGAAGAGGACGAGGAGGAAGTGGGAGTGGAAGTACAGCGGAGGGAGATTGGAAGTGGTCATACGATGTTGGATGTCTTAAAAAGAGAAAAGGGCCGTATTGGTTCAAATCCTTGAGTTGTGGTCAGTGCACGCGCCTAATGAGGCGAGTGTGATCCGGGTACTTGGATCTTTTTTCTTAAGACTGCCATTCGCCAGTTGCCGCTAATGACTACATAAATATGGACAAAAGGCATAAGGACAAAGTTGCTTTATTCTTCGCTGCCCCATTTTCTTTTCCTTTTTAAGGCCCTTGCTTTCCAATTTTTCTTTTCTATTATATTTGCATATTTTAAAAAGGTTAATTATAAAAATATTACATGTGTTTTGATTAATTTTTAAATATATGACTTATATTATTTTTTTTGATAAATAGATAACTTAAGTTTCATATAAAAGTATCATTATAATTAATTACTATTAGATAAATATATATTTGAGTCTTATTGGTCTAAAAAATTATTAATAAACAAAATTAAATAAATAAAATATTCAAAATTATTTTTTTAAAAATGAGAAAATTGAAAAAATGTAAAATTACATTTTATGGCCAATAAAATATTAACATTTATCATTCTAAATTATGAAATAATATTAACACTTTTGTATGAAACCCGAGTCACTATTTATAAAAAAAATAACATAGGTTATATATTTGCAAATTGATCAAAACACATGTCATGTTTTTATAATTAATCCTATTTAAAACTGCTCGTGAGATGTTTTGAGCAACTTCAGTTTAAACTTAAAGTAAAGCTTATTTATTAAACCTACCAAGGTCGAAATTTTATTTATGCTCATCAATCAACTCGTGAAGGGTTGTTTGGGCTTGTGTATAGGCTTGTTTATAAATAAATTCATTAACAAATTCATGAGTTGTATACTTACAATATATTATATATAAACGGGGCGACCTTAAACTTGAATTTCAAATTCGATAAAAAGCTAGACTTGAGTTCAAGTTTGACCATTATAAAACAAACTAAGTCTGAGCCTTCAAAAAGTCAACTCGACTTATTTACAACTATACATTATAATAATTATAAGTCGAGTTTGAATTGAGAAGCCACATGGTTTGGTGATTCTAGAGTCTTGGAGGGACTTATCAGCCTTTAAATCTAGGTAGGTTCACTTACTTAGACTTACAAGACTAATTTAGTGAAAAATGAAAAAAGCGGAAAAAGGGACAATGAAAGAAAAAATTTGTAAAAAAAAAAAATATAATAATATTAAACTATATAAGATTAGATAACAAATTAAATTATAATTCAGTAAGAAATATAATAGAGTTACAATAACTATTACAAGCAGGTAAAAAAATTAAAGAAATAATTATTAGAATAAAAAATAAATATACGTTATATATTTATTGCATTTATAACAAAGAGATAAAATGATAGATAATTCTAGAGAATTAGTCAGCAAATGGGAACTTAAGCAACTAGTACAGGGGATTTCAAAAACCATAACCTACATCTCTAGTATTTCCAATATAGAAGTATTTCAAAGAATGAACTATTCATCATTTTACATAATATTAATTCACCTAAAACAGTAGTACTAGTACTACTATATTTATAAGAATAATATAGTTATCACGTAAATAGTTATTTCCTTATAGTGAACATGCAATAAATGTGTAAACTATTTCTATATGAATAATCCAAATTTATTGCTTATTCACTATATTTGATATATTATCATCACCAATACAAGAAATAAATATTAGATAAAAGTATGTTTGATTTGATTTTTATAGAAGATTTCTACCAAAAGATAAAATCCATGTCCTTAATAATGTGAGATTAACTTTAGTTAAAAGGTTTTATGATCATAATTAACATATTGATAGTGCAAAAATTTATGATTTTACATCATAAAGGAAATAAAAAGAGAGATTATATGATTTTACAATCATATGAGGACCAAAAATCCAACTCCAATGATTTTACCAACACATAGACATCTTCAATGAGCTACTACATGATCAAAAAGTTATCAAAATGGTAAAATTAGACAATATTGAAAGTTTCTATAGCCTACTCATTCTAGGAGAATAGGATTCATATCCTGCATATCTAAAGACAGTTTTTGCTCGGTTAAAAAAAATTTGACCATTCAATGACCAACACAGATCCAAAATGGCTCCATTTTCTTTTATACTCTGATTTTTTTTTTCAATTGAGTTTCACGAGGTGGCAAAAATGAAGTGTCTACATACACCAAAAGAATATGATACAATATTAAAAAACATATAAAAAAGGGAAAAAAAGGAAAAATGATTATATATAAGAAATAAATGTTTAAATTATTTTATTATGAAAATTTGAGATATTTATCTATTTACCTATCTACTACCAAAATTTTTACCTAAATACTAATAATATAAAAATAATTACCACAAAATTGCATTATGCAATTTTTAATTTTACACAATAATCACATGTTTAATATGCGATTTAGAGGTAATAGATACTTTTGAAAATCGCATAATAAATGCGGTATCAAATATGCTTTTGGAAATTGGGTTGATTCGTGTGTGTGTGTTGTTTTGGAAATTGTAGGTTATAAATACGAATCTAAATTTGCTTTTAGAAACTGCATTTATAACCACAAAAATCGCATTTCTTACCACAAAGAAATCACATGTCATAAATGTGACTTTTATACTTTTCAAAAATGCATTTACATTGACAATATGTAATTAATATTCTATAATTTATATTTGGTAATACATTTATTACACTTTGTGGCAATTTGTAACTATTCACAATATTAAATATATTATTACTATTAACAACACAAATAATAAATATGTTTATAAAGATGTTTGCAGGGTTATGTTCTCAGCATAGCGCTGGGAACCGTTTTCCTTAGACAATGGTTGACACGCCTTGTCTTCTTATATCACTATTGCTCTAGTTCGGTTTTGTGTTTCCTTTGTCTTTTATTTACCAGAAAAAAAATGTTTATAAATGCCTAGTTGAATTTTTAATTTTTGTAGTCTTTTAAGTGATTTCTTATTTCATAATAATGTGAGAGTTTTTTTTTTTTTTGAAGTTGTTTGTGTGTTGAGTATTTTGTAGTCTCATATTACTAATTTTCCAATTGAAAGTGGATGTGATTGTGTATAATTAAGTACTGTCAAACCAAACGGGGGGTTTGACCAGATATCTCAAGAGGTTAAGAGTCGAGGTTCAAACTTAGGTCAATAAAAAATAAAGCATATTTTAATTATGAAAAGATAAATATGTATAATATCACTCAATTGAATTCATATTTGGATCAAATCCATCAACTAACTATTAAATATATACAAAACATATACCTTAAAAAGAGAAAAAGGTATAATATAATTATTATGTTTTATAAATTTATAATGTAATATAATATGAATATATATATTTAAAATTCTAGTAATTTTTTTTAATTGCACTATAACACTGACCAAACTCGAGTTGAGTCAACCGTGTTATGGTCCAACTACTTGAGTTAACCAAATCAATCTATGTTGATGTTAATATGAGAGAAATGCATGGACTAACCTGCTATCATAGCCCGTTCTAATCGAACCAAGTTGAACTGCCCTGGTCAATTCAGTTCCGTCAACATTGGTATAAATAAAGGCATACCTTAAACAATTTTTTCAACAAAGGGGTTAAAGACTATTGTTATAAACTCAATTCTATATTAAGTAAAAAGAAAAATTAATTATGAGTAAATTTATGGAGTTAAATATGGTGTTTATAGTGCGTATTAAATATTGACACATGGCGGATTGTAAATAACGCTAAATTTAGGACGTTACATAACATGTTAAGTATTATATAATCTCCTTTCCTTTACATTGGGAGTGTGTTGACGCACAAAAGATACAAAAACAAATGTGACAAGTGGATTGAAATGATTTAAGTATGTAGAGACACTAAATGATGAGAGAAAATTAAGTATATAACATCTAGGCAATATATATGCTGTATATACTCAGTTGAAATCATTTTGACTACACTATCACATGTCTTTACTAAGAGATATGTGCTTCATTGAAAAAAATGTCTGGTCCTTCTTGATAGGCTCCCTTATCATGCTCCTTGGCCAGTAAGAGAAGAGAGCATGAAAGGTGCATATATATGCAGCTTAACCCTCTCAATCCACAAAGAGGCTACTTTTACCCCTAGAATCCTTAGCATGTAGATCATCAATGATATTTTAGTGATTGGTGCTAATATATGTACCCCTGTGCCTGAATGTACATATAGTATTACCAAATTATGCATCTATCATCAAGTGAACAACTTTTATTAGGAGACATCAATCCCTTTCACTTCTCGAAATGCATCTACATTATTAATTCTATACAAATGGCAAGGAGGTAACACCATGTTAGCTAGAATTCTCAGTTTTGTTGTAGTTCCTTGATCAGATCCTCTAGGATGTTTACTGATAATTCACTAAGGATACGCTTAGCATTAGTCCCAACATCCATCCATGCCCTGCTTCTCTTGAAGTCCCTCTTCATAAGCTACTCCAACGAATATGATGGTGTTTGCAAAATAAGGTCCCAATCCACCCATCCTCTTACCAACTCATCAGCTACATCCTTTCTGGAGTGAACGGTCCTACCTTTTTGTTTAAGAAATGACAGGAAAGGGGAACACCCAAAATAGCATTAATGCACCTCTATGAGGACTTCATTGATGCAACCAAAGAGTAGGCAACTATCTAAACTAGTTTCAGCTTTATGTGCCACCAATTCATTCAATAAATTTGGATGAAAAAGTTGATATGACAACTGACCCTTCTCAAAGAGTTCATTCCAAGTCAAGCCTACTACTAATAGAAACTCCTTTATATAGTTATACCTTGATCCATTTTCTTCTACTAGAATACCTGAAGCACATATAGATTGTGGTTTATCTCAGGTCCAAGGATGATAATCCAAATAAGCAGACTTGAAAAGAGGTATGAAGGAATTTAGAAAATAAATGGTTTGTGAAGTATCTACCTTATCAACCAATGGTACTTATGGAATTGGGACAAATTCAAAGGAGAACTCCTTATCGACAGGTTTGGTAATGGGACATAAGTTTCTTATACTGCGGACTGCGCATTCTTGATTATCAATGTTCAAGATACTTGAGGGATCACATGTTAAAGGCAATGGCATTGGCTTGTCAGGATGTAAATCCTGAAATCAATTGAAATTTAGTGGTGTAAATATGCATAAAATCGAACGCAACATCAAAGGAAGGAAACAACTGACAAACTAAATGATAAATAGTGGAAATATGAAGAGGTAGCAGATCTTGTCATTGTTTTTAGCAGAAATATCAAGTCTACTAGACAGTTGAGATTGCCCTTCAATAAAACTAGTTTCATCTTTACAACTTGCGATAATTGTTTCTTGAGTATCCTGAACAATCTTTGGTGTAGCATCGGTCTTTGCTTGGGGATACTGCAGTAATTCCTTAGGTTTCTTTGGCCGATGTAGTTTCACGAAAGTGTTTTTCCTCTCTACAAAGCCTCCACCTTCTCCCATCACATAATTGGTAATCCTTATTCAAGAAAAGGCTTGCATCGGGATCACTGTATGTGTGCTATCTTGATGTTTCAGGAAAAGATAAGGATTTGATGAATATTTTTCTAGGATTTTCATCTGGCAATGCCTTATCCATGTCCTTTTCAATTGATAATTTAGGGATAGGAGTTGTAGTAGCTTCTGAAGGTATGCCACCAGAATGATTCACTTTTGTAGACCTACTAGTTATTCATTTAACATCACCTTCTGTTTTTTACCAACTATAATGATGTCTATGTAATCAATGACTAGTTAAAAGCAAGCGCTTCTTCTTTTCTCTCCTTATATTAGAAACAAGTTTCAGCTTCCTCCTTACATGACCAAAGAAAAATTGAGATCCTTTTGTAGCTTGCACATTCACATATAAGCCATGAACCAATCACAAGGCGAAGAATGGTTCGTAGTGTTGTTATCAAAACTTGCTTTTGATACTGGCTTTAAAATCATTATTCTATTTGATGTATCAGCATTCTCTCTTCTATTTGTCAGGATTTTACTTAAAGACTTATTGCATGTTCGAGAGAGTATACTCTTCTTTGAACAAAATTATTGTCTACCTTGTTTTCCCCTCATATTTTCCTACTTGTCATATATCCTTATAGCTTCTTAATCCAAGAGGACTTTGTCTATTGCTCTCTAGTCCACGAATCTTGAAACTCTTTAATATGTTTAGCTAATAATGAATTTCGATCATCTAAGATATTCTTAAGCTTTTGATTTATAAGTGTCCCAATCATTTCACTTGTTGACATCGATATCCTTCTTATCTAATTCTCCACTGCAACCTATGCCTCTGCAACTTGTACCTCATTCTCGATTCCCAAACACTTTGTTTGCAACTGAATAAGACTCTTTGTCCACCTTCCTTAATTTTACTCTTTGACATCTCCTTTTCGTACAATAGCATTGTAGATACCTAAGGCGTGCTGCAATTTCTTGACATTGGATGCATTCTAGGTTGATGTTCCCTATCATTGAGTAGCATTTTTCTTGCAATGCTCTCCCTTTGGAAGACTTTTCCATGGATGTCGCATTAATAAAGTCGTTCTATTGTGGAACTGTAGACTTTTCATCCTTCCTTGATGTACTTCCATAAGAATTTATGGAGCTAATGTGATGAATATTATCTTCTACTTTACCTTAGAAATCGATATTTATCCATTATTTCATATTTTCCAATGATCACAAAATCAAAATTCAACAAAATTAGATACTAAGAGAATTTTAGATATGAAATGACATGTAATGGATTGCTAAACTACCTAACACGGAAAGAGATAGAACTGCTTATTACAAATTTAAGAAAGATGATATAATTAGGAAACTATTTCATATTTTAAATAGCACCATATAAAGGCATATAGATAACTGAAGCACAAGAATCTAAAGATACCAACATGTCTATTGTAGCCAAAGCTACACATACATGTTGGGGTATTTATATGACAAGAGCATACAAATGTAAACCATTAGATGGAGTGTTTGAACTTACAATGACAATCCCACGTTTGCTATCTAAAGGGGGAACTATATCATTCCTATCGCCCTTACATCCCCAACCCACATGCATCATCAGATAAATAGCTTAGTTAAAGTAAAAATCGTAGTTTGCTAAACATGAGACTGATCAGCAAATCAAATGATGATGCATCTAATCTATAATCATTATCTAGTGTGCCCTTAAATAGATGTCGACAAATGTGCTATTGAAATGTTTAGTTTTGTAACATGTTTTGGCAATCATCAAATAACTATCTACATGAAAATTTGAACATAACAACCCATACCCCCACAATTCCTACTCTAGAGTTTGAACTTGGAAAGCAAGTTTATATTGGAATGACCCCGGAAAAACTTCTTGAAGTCGAGCAAACAACCTACTGGAAATGATTCTCATCAAGCTGAGGACTTCTCATTGATGTCTCATCCATTTTATATGATTTGCTTCTCATTACTCTACAATTTGTAATGACTTTGAAAAACTTCAAAACATTTCAATTTAGCAAAAATAATCCCATCAATATTTAACGTGTTGCTAGTAACAATATCATATATATTGTTTTTAAAATATTTCAGATTTGGCTTATTGACTCATATCACAAAAGAGAAAATTTATTTTTTTAGCAATGGAAAATTAGCTTTTAATCTGTTCTATACATTTTAAATCTTTTGTAGTTCTAGATCGGTAATGTTATAACTCATGTTTTATGTAATTGTATATTAAAAAAAAAAAGTTACACATACAATCAACTCTTTGCAAAATCATAAGAATTTTGGTATAACTTCTTTGTTTGAAATTTTATTTTATGTGTTAGATTAAACTAAAAAAAAGGGGTTGATTATTGTGTTGATCTAAGATTGAAATTTGTTGATTTCTTGGCTAGGCCGGTCTTGATGTAATATACAAGTAAATAAATTCACAATGAAGGGTAGAGTGAAATTTAAGTGTTGTTAAAGGGTAATTTTGTCTTTGAATAGGTAAATTTTGGATACGAGAAAGTCACACGAACAAGATGGGACAAATTTGTAAAAATTGGCTCTAAGATGGCATTTAGGCCGACGGCCTAAGAATGTACACCACCGGCCTAGGAATTTAAGCCGCTAGCCTACTTGGCGGCCTAAATATGTTTTCTATATATATGCAGTTTATCACGAGAATTAGGGTTTGTCATGTTTCCATCCGAGTGCTTCTTCTCCAAAGTGACCTAAGGCTTGCTTTCTTCAGTTATTGATCTGAGAAATCAAAGAAGAATCGAGGTCTTTAATCCGGGTAAGTAGATCTATACGATTTAACATGTAATCAACGTCATAAGCATAGATTTCTTATGTTTTTGAAGGAGTTCTTTGGAGAAACCCTAGTTTTCAATTAGATCTATTATTCGGGGGATTTGATCAAGGAGTAAGATTTGAATCAAGTAAGTTACATTTTCTTTATTGTGAATTTGAAATGAAAAGATTAATTTCGATGAATCGTGTCTATTCCTATTGATTTCTCAAATCTAGGGTTTTGGAGGAAGTTGTTCTTTTGGAGTTTTTATCCAATTATAATTGAAGAAATTTAAGATTTGGATTCAGAAGATTATCTAAGTAAGTTTTTATCCTATTAAACATAGATTCTATAAAAGTTTGATTTTTATGATGATTTTCTATAATTGTTGGATTTTACAAATTAGGGTTTCGGTGAAAAGGAGTTGTTTTTGTGAGAATTCTGTGGAGTTTGATTAAGAAGGAGGTATGATTGAGGATTTCTCGTAAGGTTAGAGTTTTGGAGAATTTTGAGATGTTAGGGTTTGTTTATAAGGATGATGTTTATTTCATTTCTATTATATTTTGTTAATCATGAGATTTGGAGAATTGATTTGTTGTTGCTTATAAAGATTTGTGATTTTAAAGAGATTGTTCCTGAAATGGAAAAAGGTACGACCTTTCCTTGTTTGTTGTACTTACTTGCCGGTTTAGTTTTTTGATTGTTGCATGTAGGAATAGATATATAAATGAATTAAATTCTACTTGGCTTAAATTATTTTTCTGGATGTCTTTGGCTTTGACTAATAAAGACCTGGTAGATAGTGATACTGGTGAGGCACCTCGATGATTCTTATGTGTGTCGTTGTTCCTAGTGGAGTTGCACTTAGAGATGATTCTGGTATATATAGGTTTATTAGCAACATGGCCGCGGGTGTTTGGGGAGTACCCATTCACCAATATATGTATATAATTACTTATTTTTAAAAGAGTTGGTTGATTTCTAATGGGGTCTGAGTTACCCTAGGTTTGAGACTAATGTACAGTAGTTCTGGACTGTGTTGATTTGATGCTTAGTAAAGATAATTGGTTATTTGCATTAGATTAAGTTGCATTTGATATATATGATGCGTATGCATATGAATTTGTTTTGTGGATTGACGTATTAGGCGTTTTCGCTCATTCCTTTCATGTTTTAAGAACAAGTGATGAGGACATAGTATTTCGTTTATCTGGTTAAGATCTGTACATAAATCATGGGATGACGATAGCAGTCTAGATTACCTTGTTGAGGAATAGATTCAAATATAGACTTAGATGAGAAGAATTTTGAGATCATTTACAATATTTGGAATTATGTTAAGAATTTATATGTTAAAAAGGATTTTTGAAAATTTATGTATTTTGGATTTGTTGGCTTTGGTTTTGTCAACATTGTTTGGATCAATAGGATGTTTAAAAAGATTGTTATTTACAAGTTTTACAGGATTTAAACTTTCTACTGTATCATTTGAGAGAGTTATGGAGATTATATTTTATGTGTTTTAAATTGTGGTTTTAGAATGTTACAGCCTTTGCATGTCCTATTTAAGAGAGGACACATGGTGGGTTGTAATTGCCAACAGGTTAGGGCGTTATACTTGATTTCGATAATGCTTGTATCATTTTATAACCATGATTTAGATTTACTGGCTCATATTAGGTTCGAAACTGAACCAACAACTAAAAGTTGTATCTATGGAATCCTATCTAGAATTAGTTGAATCCTATAAAACCGATATAAAATATATACACGTAAATTTATATTCTTATCGCGGTTTACTCCTAAACAATTATCCAACCATTTTATAAAATTATAAATATGAATTAATTTGCTAGTTTAATGATAATGTTTCCAAAATTTAGATCATCTAATTCGATACCACTAGAAGATTTTTAGCTTCATATAGATGATGATGAGGCAACCAATCCAACAAAATCAGGAATGGAATTTATAATTTTATAAAATAAAATAATAGATAAAAGAGAGTCCAACATGACTTACCTGGATGTTGGAGGATGTTGATGGATCGAAATCGAAAAACCGATGGCATAAGTTGGACTTGGGCATTCCAACAATGTTTGAGACAAAGACACACGTCAGCCAAGCCAAGTTGGACTGGTGATGTCTATTTTGTACAAGAAAGAACTGATGGTAGTTGTCAGCCTACATTTTTCATTTTTCTAGTTTAATTTTCTTTAATCCGATCCATATTAAACCCAAACTCATTTAATACAAACCTTCCTCTAGGAATTAAAAAAACTTGATTTTCAAAAATTTTAGGTGTCACCACCTAATCAAAATAGGGAAAAAAAATGTAAGTTAGGATCAATGGGTTCGTTGATCCTAACTTAGCCACTAGTCTGCGAAAAAATTGATTTAAAAGCAACTTTGTTAAACTAGAGAAATGAAAAATCCAGCTCGACAGCTTAGCGACTCCATTGGGGATGCTTATTTTTAAGAGGGCTAGCCACTTGAGATTCTTAAATTTAAAGCTTATTTCTTTTTATGCTTATTCTTGTATATTATTTGTGTAATTATTAAAATGTAAATAGTTGTACAAATCTTTTTCTTTAAGTGATGCAGATAAAAGAAAATTTTGTAAATGGCCCTAACTGGGGCAAATGTTATCTTTAAGGGTAATTTATGAAAATTGTGTCATAGATACAATCAGAACTAGGTTGTCTTAGGACCCTAGGCAGGGAGGTCGCTGGTAGAATCCAAAGGCTATGGCTTTTCTACCTTTGGTTTACGAAATGACTTCCCGCTCCGATTTAGTGTTGATCCACAATCTATTAGACTAAGGAACCTTTGTAACTCACCTAGTTGCATTTATGAACATGGGTTAACAAATAAATAATAATGGGGCATACATTAAAAAATTACACGTTCAAATCTTTTAAAATCCTCCTCTTGAAAATTATTTATCCCTTTTTTTTAAATAAGGTTATAACTGCAATGAAAATCTCAACATTGCCCATTATTAATTAGCTGTCAATCCTAAAACCTGCATTCGTGTAAATTACATATGAATAATTTATTGTACTTTATAAATAATAGCTTATTATTAGTATTATAGTCATTTGCACATAGTATAAAAAAATAAAATAAAATAAAATGCTAAATTTGTAAATTATCCTGAATAAAAAAAAGATAAAAAAATTTTACTCATGTGAAATAGTGTACATTATTGTGACATAAAAAAATCTGTATATAATATAATTATCATTAATTTTTTTCCATTTTTTAATTTAAAAAATACCAAACTTGGAAATTTTCCTTAGATTATATAGATCATAATCAAATAAATACAAAACTTATATATAAAAGTTGTTAAAAAAATGTATAATGGACTTGTAAATATCCGTAAATTGTACATAATCCTATCATCCATTAGATTAATTTCTCTTTTAGATGGTTTTAGGTTCTTTTCAATTAGAATCACTTTTTATCATAAGTGTGCCACTCCTTTAAACTCAAGTCTATTATTATGCAAATGTCAATCCCCATTTGTGACTATTTAAGAAAAAAATAGTCATCATTACTCTTTACAAATTTCTTTGAAAAAGAAAAAAAAAATGCTAATTTATAAAATAGGTTTTGGTTTGAAATTTTTAAAAGAATCATCTCTGTAAATAAATTTCCACTTTAGGTTGTAAACAATCATTGTAAAATGCGGTCTCCAAATACTTCATAAATATCCATTATCTTTCAGTAATTAATGTTTAATTACTTATAGAATATAGTTTTCTAATAAATTAAACAAAAAATAAAAAAAAAGAAATGTTTTTCCTTAAAAAAGAGCAAAAAAAAAAAAAATAGAAATTTGCTAACAATCAAGGATCTTTTAAATTTTGGACCAATGATCACTCACTTTAAGGCAACCAAAAGGACTTGATAAGCCACTAATTAGGAGAATTTGTTTGGCTTAATTTCTAAAATATAAACCCAATACAAAATAGGCATTTAGTGAATTATCTTGAGGCAATTGAAAAGTGGATGATTAAAAATCAAGAATGATATATCATTATTTTAAAAAGTTTAGAATGATAAGAAGCAAGACAAATCCTGAACAATAACCCTAAACACTCAAGAGCAAAGTGGCATTAAAGTGAGGAAATAGACTCATTTTTAAAGGAGGTCCGTCTTGAACTTGATACTCGGGTCAAAATGATTTTAGACATTCATTTCAATATCCTAACCACATTTATCCCTTGCCAACCCATTTGAGCTTATTAAGGAAGTATTTTAAAAAATAAACCCCCTCAAGAACCACTCCATAATGGGATACCCCACAATGGGGCAATTTAGAGGTTAGGATCTTTAATAAGGAAAAGAAAGGATTAACTAATATGTGCTTACTCTAATTGTTTCAATCAAGAGCAATCAATTGATATAAATAATTCATTTCCTTTGAAAGGAAGAAGAGACTTTATTTCAAAACCATACACAAACCATACACTTTGGAGTTATAAGCCATCCAAAAAAAGTTGAAGAAACACAAATCACCTTGAATTCATGTTTAAAAAAAAAAAAAAAAGAAGGAGAAGAAGAACAAATAAAGAGGCAGAAAATGGGATTAGAAAAGAAGACCAAAAAAGGGAAAAAAAAAGAGAAGAAGAGAAAAGAAAAATGGAGAATATTCAAACAAGGATATCGTGCGAGAGGATTGGAGGCATATGTTTAAAGCTCAAAACCACCAAAACCTATCAAAACTCGATATCTAAGGTTTATAACATATTTATATCATGGACCCACCCACAATACCGCCTTTTTAGAGGGTGTAGACATCCCATTTTTGCCTATTTAAAACTTCAATTTGTAGTAAAAATTAATGTTATATTAAGTCCATAAATTATAAAAAAAAAGATAAAAAAAAGTAAGGAAAACAAACAAAAAAGAAGAAGAAAAAAATCATTACGAATGTATTAAAAAAAGAAGAAAAATAAATTTTTTAAAATATTTTTGAATTCGATATAATACTAATTTTAATTATAGATTTATTTTGGATCCAATTAAATACCCAACGTAAATTGACTTATTTAATTAGGCCCATTTTGGAAACCTTAAATATAATTTTTGTGTAAACTAAAATAATGCACATGTTAATAATTTGTATGGATAAGTCACCGATATACGTAAGTGAGACCTAAGTTCGATTTTGCAAAACAAGAAAAAGATAGAAATTCTATAGGAGAATCACAAAGAAAAAATATATATACAAAGATGGAAGAATTCCATACAAATTTCACTGAAAAAACTTAAATATGATGATTTTAAGAAGCTAAGGTTTCGAATGTAAAACTTTCAGGTGGTTTTTGAAACAATTTGAGGTTGAAGGAAGTCCTTTGATGTTGTACACTTTAAACTGGTAAGTTTGGGTTGGAGTTGGCCGCTTCAAATCACCTCGAGGAAACCACTGATACTGTTTCCATGGCATGCTACCATTGAGACCACCATTGCTGCTTGCAAGCATCAACTTTGGAGTGTCTAGAATACCCGATTTAGCTCGGTTGAATTTTTCCGCCACCTAAGATGACATCAGAGCAGTTAAGTCCGAAACTTTCCAATCATTGTTCCGATTCTGATCAGACATATCGATCCGTATCCAAAGCCCATGGTTTGCTCCTGTCCATTGAAAGACCATGTGTAGTTCCTTGCGCTGTGGGTGTTGAAGCAAATTCCAATTGATGTCTTTATCTTAACCCGGGAAGCCATATCCATCATTTTAAATCACTTGGGTTTCAGAGCGCCACCATCTTTCTCGGATATCTGCTGTTACAGGTAAGTTTGTCAGTGACCAGCTATTAGCCCATTTCCACGTGCGACCTAAGTTTAATCCGAAGCCGGCCCACCTGAACTCTACGTCTTGTTCCATCTGCATGGAGTTTGTTCCAAGCCTTCCAGGTAAGTCCTTTCCTTAACTTTAGTTTATTTATTTATCAAAATGTAATATATACATATAACATTTCTAAGAAAAAAGTAATAAGAAGTGTATCGTATAATCTAAGAGTAGTAAAAAAATAATAACAAATAATAAAAGGGTAACATAGTATTGTGTGATTGCTTAGATTTTTTTTTTCTTATTGGTAGTTCATAGGATATCTATCTTTTTAAATTTTGTTTTGCAAAAGTAATAAAATTTAATGAACGTAAAGCAAAAGTGTTCAAAAAAAAAAACATAAAAAAATAATAATAGAGAAAAAAATATAAAGATAAAATATGTATATATAAATAAAATGATTTTGTGAGGTTAATGTTGCCTTTGAATATAGGTTTTATGAGAACATGTGGGCATATGAATAAAATAAGAATAAATAGTAAAAGATGTATATGATGGATAGGAAGTAATAGTAAAATGCCTCATATGATCTATAGAAATAATCATTGATGTTTTATCACCTAGAAAAAAATAAATTTTCAAAATCAAAACTAATATGATAGGTTTAAGATCAATAATACCCAAAACTCTCTTTTTAACAAAATTGTAAAACTTAATAAACTTATAGTCAAAGAGTTAACAAAATTTTAAATTTACCAACATACTGAAATTTTTATAAAAGATCTACGTGTTGTCTAATCCCGATTAATAGGTACGTAGGCAACTCCAGACGACGTAAAAAATTAAATTTTTTTTTTTTTTTTGTGAATATTAAATTGATTCATTATTTATTGTAAATATTGTTAGGACTTGTAAACTTTAATGATAAATTGTAAATATTATAGTCTGAACATTAGTAAAAAAAAAAATTTAGCATTAAAAAGATAAAATTTTAATTTATGAATTTTAGGTGATAATCATTTGGTTTTAATAGAGTAGCTCCCAAATCTAAAAATATCTAGTTTAACAAAGTTGGTTTTAAATTAATTTTTTCGCAAACTAGTGGCAAGTTAGGATCAACCAAACTATTGATCATAACTTACATTTTTTCCTGATTTTGATGGGTGGCAACTTCTAAAATTTTTTAAAATCAAGTTTCTTTTAATTCCTAGTCAAGGGTTCGTATTAAATGGATTCGAGTTTAATATGGATCGGATTAAAAGAAATTAAACCAAAGAAATGAAAAATCCAGGCTCGATAGCTTGGCAACTCCATTAGAGATCAAACCCAGAATCTCCGATGAAGAGAAGTCTACAACATAAAAGTGGAAACCTAGGAAAAACCGTTCCCTGAGCAACCCTAGTGGCCCGATATGGTTATAAGGCAAAGGTAATTATTCATAATACAGTAACTCCACTAAAAGTTGTTACCACCTTTCCAAGGTTCGAGATTACAAGACCATCGCTTTCTTAGCCAAGTCTGCCTAGTGGAGTCGCCAAGCTATCGAGTCTAGATTTTTCATTTCTCTAGTTTAATTTCTTTTAATCCAATCCATATTAAATCCGAACCCATTTAATACAAACCCTCGACTATAAATTAAAAGAAACTTGATTTTCAAAAATTTTAAGAGTCGCCACCCGATCAAAATCGGGAAAAAAATGTAATTTATGATCAATTGATTGGTTGATCTTAATTTAGCCACTAGTCTGAGAAAAAATTTATTTAAAATAAACTTTGTTAAACTAGAGATTTTTTTATTCGGAGGCTATCCCATTAAAACCAAATGGTTACCACATAAATTCATAAATTAAAATTTTATCCTTTTAATGCTAAAAAAAAATTACTAATGTACAAACTATGATATTTATAATTTATCATTAAAGTTTACAAATCCAAACAATATTTACATTAAGTAATAAATCAATTTAATATTAAAAAAAAAATTAAAAAGTTTTTTTATTTTTATATCACATCGGAGGTACCTGCATACCCATTAATTGGGATTAGATAACACGTAGTTTTTTTATAAAAATTTTAGTGTGTTAGTAAATTTTAAATTTTGTTAACTATTTGACTATAAGTTTATTAAGTTTTACAATTTTGTTAAAAAGAAAGTTTTGGTATTATTAATCTTAAACCTATCATATTAGCTTTGATTTTAAAATTTTTTTTTTTTTTTTTTTTAGGTGATAAAACATCAACGATTATTTCTATGGATCATATAAGGCATTTCACTATTACTTCCTATCTATCAGATACATCTTTTACTGTTTATTCTTATTTTATTCATATGCCCATATGTTCTCATAGTACCTATATTCAAAGACAACATTAACCTCACAAAATCATTTTATTTATATATACATATCTTATCTTTATATTTTTCTCTATTATTATTTTTTATGTTTTTTTTTAACTATTTCGCTTTACGTTCATTAAATTTTATCTTAAAAAGATAGATGTCCTATGATCTACCAATTTGAAAAGAAAAAAAGAAATTCTAAGTAATCACACAACTATGCTACCCTTTTATTATTTATTATTATTATTATTTTACTAGACTTAGACTATACGATACACTTCTTATTGCATTTTTTTTTAGAAATGTTTTTTTTTAGTATATAGATATATGCATATATTACATTTTGATAAATAAATAAACTAGAGTTAAGGAAAGAAGAACTTACCTGGAAGGCTTGGAACAAACTCCATGCAGATGGAACAAGACGTAGAGTTCAGTTGGGCCGGCTTCGGATTGGGCTCAGGTCGCACGTGGAAATGGGCAAACGGCTGGTCAGTGACAAACTTACTCGTAACAGCAGATATCCGAGAATGGTGGTGTATTCTGAAACCCAGGCGATTTAAAATGATGGATATGGCTTCGCCGAGTTAAGATAAAGATACCAATTGGATTTTGCTTCAACACCCACAGCAGGAGCTAGACGTGGTCTTTGAATGGACAGGAGCAAACCACGGGCTTTGGATACGGATCGATATGTCTGATCAGAATCGGAACAATGACTGGAAAGTTTCGGACTCAACTACTCCGATGTTGTCTTGGGTGGCGCAAAAATTCAGCCGAGCTAAATTGGGTATTCTGGACACTCCAAAGTTGATGCTTGCAAGTAGCAATGGCGGTCTCAACGGTAGCGTGCGGTGGCAACAGTATCAGTGGTTTCCTCGAGGTGATTTGAAGGTACCAACTCCAACCCAAACTTACCTGTTTAAAGTGTACAACATCTCAGGACTTCCTTCAACCTCAAATTGCTTCAAAAACCACCTGAAAGTTTTACATTTGAAACATTAACTTCTTAAAATCTTCAGATTTGAGTTTTTTCAGTGAGATTTGTATGGAATTCTTCCGTATCTGTATATGTATTTCTTCTGTGTGATTCTCCTATGGGTAGTGGAAAAGAATAAAGAGAAAAAGGATAATTTGCCTTCTTATAAAATCGAACTCAGGTCTATCTTACGCATGTCAGTGACTTAGCATAACTTATCCATATAGGCTTTTAGCCTGTGCCTTATTCTAGTTTGGACAAAAATTGTATTTAATGTTTTCAAACTGAGCCCATATTTATTTAAGTCCAAAATAAATCTATAATAAATAATAGTATTATATCGAGCCCAAAAATACTTTTAAAAAATTTATTTCTTCTTCTTTTTTTTAATACATTTATAATGATTTCTTTTTCTCCTTCCTTTTTTGTTTGTTTTCCTTCCTTTTATTTAATCTTTTTTTTTTGTAATTTACGGGTTTAATATAATATTAATTTGTAATGATTCTGGCATCTTTTGTGGGGTTTAGGCTATCAATCAAAAGCTCACGACATTAAGAAGCTTTTCCGTGATATTGATTTCCTGTAGCTTTTCCTATAAATTAGAAACCTTGCCAAGATTCGTACTTGTGAGTTAGTTTTCTCTTTTTTATCCCCCTTGCTTTGAAAGGATCACACGATCTGCATTTATAGTGTTCATGGTCCATCTCAATTTGGGAAAGTTTCAATTCATTTCTTTTCATTAATGGGTGACTTTTAAACGAATAGATTTTGATTGAGTAAAACAATAGGAAATTTGACCATAAATCTATCGGCATCAATTTTCTTACATCTTAATAAAATAACCTAATTTATTTAATAATTTAATTTTCGTATAAATATAATATTAGTTTAAATATTAAGTTTGAAATGAATTTGATATATGAAAATAAATGTGTAGGAATAGAATTGTAATAAAATGTATATGCTTATGAAAGTGTGAATTATGTATAATTATTAGAGTAAGTTGAATATAATAATTACGTATATGTGAGATAATAATTAATATTTATGTTTTATATGTATTAATTTGGCATGGAAATTTTTAAAATAAGCTTTTGAATGCCCATAAACTTAGCAAAAATTTTAGTCACAAAATAAAGCCAAGACCCACCTTTAATGCCAAAAAATAAGCACATTTATTAACTAAAACCAAGCCCACTTAAAACCTTAATTAAGGCAGCCCCAAAAGTCAACCAAGAGGATAAATATCATCTCAAATAGTGCAAAATTCGTGTGAAATTTTTAGACATCCAAAATACTCTTTTAGAAAGCTCAAAACCCCATTTTCTCTTCTTCAAAAGCCACCTATGGTTATATATCACTAACCTCTTCAACTTTACAAATTAAACCATCAAAAGCTTGTAACAAGACTCCTAAATCAAGGCACAAAGTTCTTATGGTAAGTGTGTTTCTCTTGCCTTATGTATACTTGAAGTTGTGCTTTTATTAGAATAGGATTTATATGCTAAATTGTGATAGGATGATTTCCATGCTTTGATGGTAGTTTGATTAGTGTTATGTTGTTAGAGGAGCTTGTAATATGTGTTGTATATGAATTTGGAAGTGTTGAGTAGTGTAGTGGGCATGTAGAGTTGAGATGTAATTTGTGTTTGATGTGGTAGTTAAGTGATTGGTGGATTGAAGAGAAGTTTGTGTTTGTTGAATGGTTTTAAGAACATATAACAAGCTTTGAGAAGCTTAGAATGAGTTTGGAGAATTTTTGAATATGAAATTTTTATAAAGAAAATAGGGGAATCACGTTTCAAAAATTTCCCAGTTGTACACTATCCCGTACACGGGTTGTGTAGAATTACTCGTGACTCCATAGTATCGAATTTCTATATACACTACCCCCTACACAGGTCGTGTATATTTACTCGTGACTTCACAAAAGCAAAATTTTATACACTACCAGTGTACACGGGCCGCGTAGCCTTCCCCTATTTCACAACCTAATCGTATTTTAATCGTAACTTTTCATCCGACCTCCAATTGAGGTGATCAAGTTGCATTGGAAAGCTTAAAAAAAAGATCTATAACTGTTATGTTTTAAGTTTTTACCAGTTTCAAAAGTATCAATGCTTAAATTTTGTTTCCTTTCAGCATATATAATTTTCAAACAAAGTTTAAAACTTGTTTTGTTGTTGAATGTGGTTTGCTTAGGAAATGGTATTTTCGACTAAAATAATATATTAATGATATTTGATGTGTAATGATGATTGAGTGATATAATTAAGCATGAATGAAGTGAATTTGTAGATTTAACAAATAATTGAATTTCCATGATTGTTGAACTAGAATTAGTTATATTGTATGTATAGTTTAAGTACAATTATTAATTTTATTTTGAATTTCTTGTTACAGTAATGGGTTCTTCAGTTGATTTTACTCTGAGTGAAACTAGTGATTCTCTACTGAGTTCAGGTACACAGTAGCTTGATTGTTGTATGCTAAGAATAGACATAATTGAACTTAACTAAAATTTTCGTTGGCTTAATATTTGTTTGAATCGATTGTCTATTACGCCGTTTAATCTGGTTCGAAGAGCAGAAACCTTGTCATGATGTAATGACACTGTAGTTAGGTGCTTTAACCTTAGTCATAATGCAATGACTTTACCATGATGCAATGGTACGCTATGATGCAATAACGATTTTTTTATGGTTAAGCAGGTAATCGATAGAGAGTGTAGTAACTGTGTAACATTTGCTTACACTTAAGAGGAAATAATATGATTTAGTTCAATATTTATGGGGACGTGTGAACTAAATGATGTAATGGATTAAGTTAAGTAAAGTTGAGTAACGGCTATAAATTCTAGATGAGATTACTTATTTGGAATAAATATAGGATATATAAGTATTAGGACTGCTTATATCAACTCCTTGAGCAGCTATTATTACTCAGGACCCCTGAATAACCAGAGCTTGGTTCCGAGGTTTGAATACCTCAATGTTGTTTTGTTAAGTGAATACTAAAGAAAATAAAGTCATATTAGTTGATGCATGTATTAGAATAAGTCCGCTTGGCACTTCGCTTTTGGATTTTGTTACTGTGTACTAGGCCTTTGGCTCACTGTTGCTGCTTTGCAGGTATCGATGATAAATTGTACAATGATTTAGGATATGGGTCAGATTTTGAGAAGTTTATGGACGAATGGGACGAGTAGGACTCGAGTGACCTTGATTTTGAGAAGAAAGCTTGGAATAAATATTTTACTTGAAAAGTATATCACTTCATGTTAATCGCTTGTTAGATAAGCCTATCTTGTAAAAGACTTTGAAGTCTCCTAGTTATATTTTCGTAACAAGAATATGTTGTAAGATTTTGTAGTGTCATGTATTGACACAAACCCTTGTAATGGTAATATGTATAATATATATAATATGTATGGATTGCTCTTGTAAGCAATCTTGTTTATTAAAAGTTGTTTATAAAATTCTTAGTTATAATCAAACAATTTCTTATAAACTGTAGTTTTAGGACAACTTTACATATAATGTGATAATGTTATATGTGGTTGGGGACTCGGTGCATTAGATCTCGGGATTTAGTAGGTCGGGTCTTTACACTTAAAATGATACTTTCCTTTATTATTTGGAACAAACTTGCTATCAAATTTATTTCACATCCTTCATGAAATCCTATTAATATTATCCAAAAAGGATGAGAATTGAGCTGGTGGGGCCAAAGAAATAAGTGCAAATATGCACTTTCTATCTATGGACGGAGGATGAAGATTGAATCCACTATAGGTCCTACTGTCAAATGTATTGACCAAACCAAGAGTAGGGATGTTCACGGTTCGGTTAACCGGTCCGTGGCCTTATTTTTTTATCCTAACCGTAATGATCGAATTTTCAATATCCTGATCCTAAACCGATCCATTATGAATGGTTAACCGCCTTAACGATTAACTGTTTTTTTCGGTTAATTTTTTCGATTTTCGGTTTTTAACCTTTTGACATAATGGTTATGCAAATTTTACAGTTAACCATATTTTTCAATGTCCATAAAAAAAATTAGAGTATTTTTTTGTATAATTATATTAAAAACTGTAAATTAAGAATGTATATGTGAAATAGTTGTTAGTATATATCGATGTCATCAAGATAATCATCATAATACCCTTTTACTCATGCGTTCTTATCAACTTTGATCGATTGAGCTTAATACAAAATCTCAATTAAATATCACAATTCCAATTTTCAAACATATATGCATTTGTTTCTTTTTATCTGAATCATTCATTTAACATAATTCATATTTATAATACTAAAAAATAATTATATGGGTATATTATAAATTATATATATTTAAATATGGATCGGTTAATAGAATCCATTAGTTTGTGGTATCTAAAAACTAAAACCGAAATCGAAAACCTAAAAGATTAAAAATGCTAGTCCTAAACCAAAACAGATGGTTTGGTTAACTGCTTTTCTCATATTGGTTTTTCGGTTTTGGTTCGGTTATCCTAAATATTCGTTTTTTTCGCACACCCCTAACCAAGAGGGTTTAAAAAAAAAAAAAATCTAATTGCTGCTTTTGTGTCTAACATATGTCGAGCCCATTCTCAAACGCTAATAGTAGTGCTGGCAAGCTTTTTTTAATTTTTCATAGAGATTTAAATCCCTGTAAATGAAAAATTACGAAGTTAATTTTAAATGGCCCATGGGTAAAAATTTGGCCCTAATTAAAATATATGCATAAAGTGACTGTCTCTTATAATTAGAAAATCTAATTTAGATATCTTGATGGAAAATTAAAAACAAATATATATTTATCACATATGCAATTTACATTCCGTTTACTTGGAGGTAATAAATGATGAATAGAATAATTATTCCTAGGAATCAATTTATTCCCTTGTTTACTTGCACAAATAAACTCGACACATTTATTGCCGATAATCTTTTTATTCCTTATGTAGAGGAATAAAAAAAACCGACCTACCATATGGTGTTTTTTTTTTATTACCTCTCTATTTCCTCACCAATGGGAATTAAAATTCAAGGGATGTTACTATTTTATCCCTAGTAAATTTAGTCATTAACAAATATACCATAACAGTACACAAAGCCTTCCTTTTTAGATACAATTATGTCATTGTTTATTTATTTTATTGTTAAAATTTAGCAAATCATGTACAAATCTATAATGCATATTATATATAACATATACATGTAACAAACATAAGTTGTCTTCTATAACAACCCATATAAGTTATAACCTGCATATAAATTTATAAGTAATATATTTGGATTATATTGTTATATAAATGCATTATAGAATTATATATGAAAAAATAGTGTGCATAAATAAAATATATAAGTTGTATATTTTAGTTACAATTCATAACTTGTATATATAATTTGTCAGTAAAATATAAATATATATAATCATATAAGATAAGTTATATATATATAGTTATATAATTTACTTATATATAAATATATATATAAGTGGTGAGTTATATATATAACTCATTCTAAAAATATATAAATACATAATCTAGAGAGATTATGAATATATGAGCTATATATGTATTATTATGTTTTACATGACAAATGAATAGTGTATTAATGAAATACATGAGCTATATATCTAAGTTATACATGTAAGTTAAATTATATATGTATAATATAAACACAAGTTATAACTTGTATATATAAGTTACAAGTTATATATGTTTTATGTTTTATAAATTACAAGTTTTATATATACATATAAGCTATATTTCATATATATAAGTTGTAAGTAATAGTTTATATATACAAGTTATAAGAAATAAGTTATATAGTATATCAATTGTATAGATATGAGTTATAAAAAAATCTAAAATAATAAATAATAATCTAGAGATTTTAAATATAAATGCTATGTATTATATATGTTATATATAAAAACAAGTAAACAGGATATTGATAAAATATGTAAGTTGTATATATATTTATACTTTATAAGTTATAAATAAATTATATTTTATGTATATAAGTTATATATTTTTTATGTTTTACAAGGTATAAGTTATATATAAGTTTAATTAATATATGTATAATTTATAAATTATAAATACATCATTTTTATTTATAACCTATGATTTTATATACATATATATAAATATCTAAAAATTAAATACATAATAGTGATTATTAATATTGCGTAAATGGAAAATAATAAAGTATCGATAACATATATAAGTTGTATATATAAGTTATGAGTTGTACACATAGGGTATATTTTATAAGTTGAATAATAGATATAAGTTATAATTCATAACTTGTATATATGCAATATATAAAAGTTATACATATTAAGCTATATTTCATGTAGATAAGTTATAAGTAATATTATATATATAATTTTCATTCTTATATAAGTTATGAGTTATGATTTTATATATGTTATATAATATATTAATAATATATATAAGTGGTTAGTTTATACATATTACTCGGTATAAAAAATATAAATAAATAATCTAAAGATTATGAATATATTAGCTATGTATTGCATATGACAAATGAATAGTATATTAATAAAACACATAAGTTATATATAAGTTATAAGTTATACATGTAAGTTCTATTTTATAAGTTAGATTATATTTATAAATATTTCTAAATTATAACATGTATATAAAAGTTTAAAGTATATATATATATATATATTATGTTATATAAGTTACAAGTTTTGTATATAAGCTAACTTCATAAGTACAAGTTATGAGTAATAGTTTATATATATATATATATATATGTTATAGCTTATAAGTAATAGGTTATATATATAAGTTACATGATATATCGGTCATGTATATAAATTATAAATATATATAAAAGGTACAAATATATAATCTAGAGATTTTTAAATATAAATGCTATGTATTATATATGTAATAAATATAACAAGTAAATAAGATATTGACAAAATATGTAAGTTGCATATATAAGTTATATATGTGTTATGTTTTACAATTCCTAAGTTATATATATAAGCTATAATTCATATATATAACTTATAAGTTATATAATATATCATCTTTATTTATAATTTATTATTTACATACATATATATATATAAATGTCAAAAAATATATAAGTTAATAATCTAAAGATTGTCAATATTATATAAATAGCAAATAAATTGGGCATTGATAAAATATTTAAGTTTGTATGTATAAGTTATAATACATTTATCTATATTACACTTTATAAGTTATATGTTTATATATATATATATATGCATGTATAATATGTAGACTAACACATAATCTATACATATTTGCATATTTGCACATATGATATATCATATATAAATTATATGTTTATATATTTATATATAATGTCTTTGCTATGAATATCATATGTGTGTGAGTATGGGTATGGGCATATGAGTATATTTATATAGCTTCTTATTTTTCTATCCAAATAAGGGTACAATGGTAATTTTAATTTTATTTCCAGTTTAACATTACAATTGAAATATATAAAAAAAACCTTATGTTTAATTAAATTTCATGTATATGTTTTGCTTGTTTGAAATATAAAAATTTTGTGAATATACTTAATTGATAAATTATGCATGTTAGAATAAAAATTTAATGTGTTAGTGTGATTTGGTATTCGTATTATATTGTTTGTTTTGTGTAAGTTAAGCTCAAGATTTTTTTTTCCCCAACAAAAACCAACCAAAACTTCATATTAAAGTTTTAGCAAATTTTTGAAGCCTAAACACCAATCCAATCCAATCCAATCCAAGCCTAAACCCAAGCCTTTTCTTCTTCTTTTTAGCTATCATCAAAGTCAAATTAGATATAAGATAATATCAACTAAAAAGCTTTGCAAAATACAAATCCAAAACAGACCAAAACCAACGTTTCCCAAATTCAACAATGACCATCGAAATTTTTATCAAAAATTTTCTTCAAACAATTCACTCAAAGCTTGTTCAAGTGTTCCCCATCAACTAAAGTCACACAATGTAAGTTTTGTATGCTTTCATGGTTATTTATTCCTTTGTTTTTTTTCATAAGGATGATTTTTTCTTGTTTTAATAGGTTTTTAATGGGTTAAATATGATTTTGATGTGCTATATTGATTAATAGAGCTAAATAGGTTCTTGAAGTGTGGTAAAGGGTATAGGGAAGTGTTGGATTTGTTTTGGAGATGTATGAGTTAGTGAGGTTGTGTGATGTTTCATATTGGAGATGAAGTTATGAGAGTTGATTGATATTGGAGAAGTGGAGTTTATGTGCTTTTGATGTTGTTAAGTGTATGTGTTGAGTTGTATGTTACATTTATGATGTTTTAATTGATGTAGGATGTCTTGAAAAATGGATAAAATGAAGTTTGAAATAGGTGAAGGTCGCAAAAACCCATACGCCTAGTCAAGTGGCCCATTTGAGACGGTGTTTCACTTTTTAAGTTTTTAAAGTAAAACCCTATAGGCTGAAACAACCCTTAAAACGGCCATATGGGGGGTATATGAGCCCAAGCAGCCCTTCATACAAGCCTGTTTGGGGGATGTTACATTTTTTATTTTGTTTTAAAATTGATACAGCTCTCCATACAGCCCCATATGAGCATGAACAGTAGCTTACCTAAAAGATTTATGTATTTAGAATAAAATAGAATAAGGAAATGAGTTATATAAATACATATAAATGTTAAGTTATGTTTTTATATGGGTTTTTTTTTTTAATTTGATAAGTGTTAAAGGATTTAACAATTATTTGTGATTGATATTTAATTTTATATGAATCAAATTCTGTTCTTATAGATTCCCCTTCTTAGTTGAGTATGCCTACTAGTCTTTTATGAGATATTACAGGTACACAATAACTTGGTTATTGTTTCTTAGGATAGGCATATCCTAATTGGATATTAATCAAAGATGAGTTAAAAGTTTGTTTGAAATTGTTTGTGCGTATCCATTGAATCCGGTCTGAAAAGCAACAACCCTGTTAACGAGGTTAACATGGTAGTTTAGGCAATTAGGCCACCTTAGTCATGATGCAATAATAATTTATAAGTAGCTCAACGGGTAGTCAATAGGGTTAATGGTATTGATACAACATTTACTTATTCTTAAGAAGAAATAATATGATTTAGTTCACGTTTATGAGACCGGTTGAAGTAAGTGATATTATGGATTAAGTTGAGTAAAGATGAGAAACAATTGTAAACCTTCAATGAAGCTACTATTCTTTTTTTGGTTATATTATAGGAGATATAGGTATTCGGACTACCTATATCAATCCCAAGCATCTGTGGTCACTCAGGACCCCCAGCTTTCCAATAGCTTGTTCCAGAGTTTGAATACTCCTATGTTGTTTGACGAACTTAATCAATAGTTAATAAATTGATGGTTGTTGTATTACATAGTCTAAGTGTGCTTGTCACTTTGTTTCTTGTGTACTGGGCTTTTGGCTCATGTTAACCTATTTTAGGTGTTGATGAAGACGAGTTCTATACTCAGTTGGGTTATGAGACCGATTTTGAGAATTTGTGGACAAGTGGGAGGATTAGGAACTTAACCTCTTGATGGAACCTTTTGTAATATAATAGGAGAAATGTTTTATGACAATGTAATAGTTGTTAAAGATTTTGTTAAACTTATATGTATTTTGTTATAGGCTTGTCCTTAAGCCAATGTTTTAAAACTCTTATGTATATATATATATTAAGTCCTTTATCTTAGTGATGAAAGGACAACAAAGCCTTATAATAGTATATATGGTGTTTTACTTAATGAGATGTTTTTTTAAATGGTTCTTATATTAGGTTCAGATAAATAATTGATACAAACTCTTTCTTTGTAGAAGGCCTTACATGTAATACTGCAGGATTACATGTGGCTGGGACTAGATACTCCTGGTTTAAGATATATAGGGTTTTGATCCTTACAAACAATCAATAAATTAAAGCAAAATTGGAATATGTTTTTTTGGTAATAAAACTCTGGATGAAGTAACAAAGTAATACATGATTACCAGTTTATTACTGGTCATACCATTCCTAAGACATAACTTTTCTATTCTATATCTATTCCATTCCTCCAAGTAAATGGCTCTTAGTCTACGTAATTCTTTTATTACAATGTTTACCTAAAGAGAATGACAATGCATAAGAGCATCTTGCTTAAAGTGTCATGTTAGCATTTTAATCAACTCACCCTATTAAACAACTTTCTTTTTAATCATGGTTACCTTAAGAAAGTCACTTATATACTTTTTAAAAATTTTATAGATCCCATTTTATTTTATTATCTTAAAATATTGTTTATATTTTTTATAAAGATTAAAGAAGTGTGAAAGAGACTATGGGAAGAGGAGTGAGATGGTTGCTTTTTATAAAAATTAAATAAGTGTGAAAGAACTAATGAGAGGAGCAGTGAGAGGGTTGCTTACCCAAGCAATTTTGGTTATGAAGTAACCTGCTTTATTCCACGAGCAATTTCCATATTACCCATATCTCTTTAAATTTCCATTGAGTACTCAAAAATAAAGATGCTCTAATGAATAGTTTTTACGCAAAATAATGAACATCAAATGATGTCCCTACGCAAATAAATTCTCATTTAGTGGTTTACTTTTAATTTTTGTCATAAATACTCATGTTTTAAAATGTTACTCATATAATTATCATCTTTTTATAATAAATATAAAGAATATTATAGATATTTCATTTTTACTCTAGTAAATACTTATTTTACTTTTTATACCAAATAAAAATTATAATAATAATTACAACTCTATTTAATCCTTACTAAATTAGAATTCAATTAATTCCTATTGGAAAGTGAAGGATCTGTTATTATTTTAACGAAGCACATAAATGCTTCGTAGTGGTATTTTTGGCAAGTAGAGTGGCCATAAGTGGATTTTACCCTTCTCTTTTACAACGACCGAAATTTCATTTATAGAACAATCATAATTAACGTATTGATAGTGCAAATTCTTTCTATCTGTCTCAATCTCTCTTTTTCATCTCCTCCTAGTATGTAACCTTTTCTTCTATGCGTTAAAAATGGATACATCCTAAGAAGCCCAATATGATGAAAGTTGGCCACGGGTATTAAAAATTTGGAAACAGGGTTTTAGGTTAAAGGTGTCATCTAACTGGAACAGTTCCTATCCCTACAGCAATTGTGATCAATATATTGGTAACTATTTAGCAAGAATATCTTGGCAACATCTTTTAATGATTCTTTCTTTCATAAAATAATAAAACAAGCACCTAGGTCTATTTAAATTGTCTGATTTTTATCTATATTTTATCTGTATTTGATATGTATCTATATCTTATATATATCTTATCTTTTGTTCTGTTTATGAGCAAAAATGTCTTTTTCATGTGTATTTATTTCTTGACAATATATGTTTGAAAAGGAATAAAAAAAAAATACAAAATTGATTAGAAAAAAAATAAAACAAACAGTTAGTCGATTATTGGGTTACCAATGATTGTGAAAAAACGAAATATATATAAAAGGTCAAAATATTTTGGAGTTTAGGTATCTTTGTTGCTAAATCCAAATTCATGGGCTAGCAACATATATGCTTCGGGAAAGAATACAATCAGGCAAAAGGAGGGAAAAGTGAGAGAAGTCAAAGACTCTTCACCAATTTACAAATTATACTAGCCAATGTCAGATTTCGTATTAAAGGGCTAGTAATTATAGCTCTTTAGATTTTTTTTTTCCAGCCATTATAGTTCATTATCTTAGATTATGAAATAATGATAAGTTGTGAATTTATATATATATATATATATACATATGAAAGGATCATAGATTTTTGTATTGATTGTGGAATTATGGTATCAACTGACTTAGCGTTATACAAAAGAGTCGGAAAACGTTACGCTTAAAATCTTGAATCCCAAAACTTATGCATATCTTGTCCAAACCTAACCAAAAAAAAAAAAAAAAAAATTCTTCTTTTAAGCTTAATAAATACTGGCCAAGGCTCTTTTGAAGAAACCTTTCTCTTAAAAACCACTGGCCTTAACCCTACCTTTTTGTACAAGAACCTTTCAGCCGAAATAAGCTCTTTAGTCCATTATCATTAGAACATGACCCTTAAATTACCCCTTATCAATTACTAAACAAAGTTCATAATACCTCGCCTATTATAAAAGGCCTTCTAGTCTTTAACCAGTAAGAGAGTTAAATATAAATATGACCAAAAAAACTACAGTTAGACTATTTTGAAGAAAAGGAAAGAAGCAATAACATACAAGGAAGTAGGAGGAAAAAAAAAGGTGCAAAAGGAACAAAGAAGTGGAATGTTAAAGTTGCTCATATAAGGAGAAGTAGAGTAAGAGTAAAAGTATCTTAATTGTTGAGTTATATTATGAAGGTTCAAGTTAGAATCACGTGAAACACTCATCATTATATCACTTTATGATGTTTGCCTTGTATGAGGTTGACGTTCTATGTGTACTTTTGGATATTAGTAGGTTTTAAGCTTATATTATCCATACTGCAATGTAGGTATGCGATAGATTTATTGCATGTAATGTTTAGGGGAATAATATTTCTAATAGAAACTATCAATCAATACCAACCTCATTTACATGAATCTAGTTTTTCATCATCTATTCAAGTAGGATACTTGCTCACATGATCCAAATAGGATAAATATCTATCGTCGATGCCACTAATGGACGAATGAGTCGAAAGTGTTTATCATCCATTCTAACTTAAGAATAGCTACACAATTTATTTTTAGAATGGGATAAGATGGGAATAGGATTTCAAATTTTAAGGAATAGAATAGAGGAATAATAATTATTTTTTATGGTTGTTTCGAGGTCTTATAAGTTGCTAAGCAAGTGTGTTAGACAAATCCATTAAAACTATTCTTTTAGTCTTATAAAAGAATGGGTTATGTCACCTTTGGTACCTGAACTTTCCATAAATGTATAACTAATTATTGAACTTTAAAGTAATTAATTTAATATATAATTAAAGTTTTTGTGTCATTTAATACTACTTAGAGTTAACTTTGTTTGCTAAGTTGGAACTCAGCAAATGGGAAGTAACACATGCATTAGCAAACAAAAAAACTAGAAAAATAGATAATTAGTAGATGAACTAGTACATACAAAAACATTTTTCGGAGTTAATTTGTATTAACTATAGGTGTTGGAGCTATCCACAAGCAAAGTTATAGGCATGTGGAGCATGAATAACGTTCTTAGTTTATTACACTGCCTGTGATGCAACCGTATAAAGGATTATATTACTCCATGTGTATAGCTTGATAGTTAAATCTATAGTTAGAGTGTTTTTTTAGTTATTTTCACACATGTGTTGATATATACAAGCGTCCTAGATATAGTATAAATACAAGCTCTATAACAACTTAACTAATTGAATTCATTCATTTCACTTTTACTCTATAATTTCATCTTCTTTGTCTAGTCAAATGCATCTATTATGCCTTGATCAAAATCATGAATGCTAGGATTTCGACATGTTATCAGATCAAGCGTTGAGATCGGTAAGTTAGACTTCTGTTCTCTTATCTTTATTTTTTTTTCATCGATTCTTCTTGTGTTGAAAATGAATATTGATTGGATGTATGGAGATCCTTTGCTTTTCAGGATCCGATAATCTTGGAACAACAATTACTAGTTTGATTTCTAATGGATTGAACTATCTAGAGTCGTTCAATAAAACTAGCTTTAGGATCAAAATCTAAGCTAGGGTTTATAAACAGATCTTGTCCTAAAGTGGAAAATGATAAAGCATAAATTGAGCAATGGATAGGTGTGATTATGTGACTAGATATTAGATTCTAAATGCCATAAATAAAGAATTATTGGAAGGATTCATATATGCTCAATCTGCCAAAGAAAGGTGGGTTAATTTAGTGGAATGTTATGGTCAAAGTAATGGAATTTGATCTATCAACTACAACATGAAATTTCTAACATTTGACAACATAATCATTCTATAACAGCCAATTATATCATTTGAAAAGGCTATGGTGACTTAGGTAGGGTTGTTGCTTTACCAAATTATGAATACGATGCTTTGATGGTTTGTACTTGCAAATTCAAGGAAAAATATACTAAAATTAAGAATAAAATCACTTGATGCAATTTTTTATGGGACCAATGAAGGTTATAAGAGTGTTAGAAGCCATATTTTGTCTATAGATCCATTGCATTCCACTACCAAGGTATTATTTGATTCACTATTGAAAATGTGTTAGGTATTAGTGTTGTCAGTAAGGATACAACATAATGTAATGCTTATCTATGAACACATCATTAAGGAGTGGAACCATGTTGAACATGATTTGTAGGAATGTGGATATAGAGATAGAAGGTGGGCATCTACCTACAGACCTAATAGTCTTGGACATGGTAACTTTGATATAATCTTGGGAGCAGACTGGTTGGTAAAGTATCATGTTATGATTGATTGTCACAACTTGTTAGTGGATTTAGTTTGCCAGATGGAGATCAGTTTGTATATAATCTTGAAGTATAAAGACCTCCAGTGCTCTACCTATATATGAGTTGTGGGGAAGGTTAACTTTAGCTATGGCAGCCTTGATGATAAAGATAAGTAAAAGATAGACCTTGCACAATACCGATTTTATGTGAATACCCTGATGTTTTTCTAGAAGATTTACCAGGGTTACCACAGAAAGAGAAGTAGAGTTTTGTATTATTTGGTGCCAGTACTTTACCTATATCTAAAACACCATATCATATGGCTCCAACGAAACTTGCAAGCTCAAGGTTCAATTAGAAGATCTACTCAAGAAGAAGTTTATTAGACCCAGTGTGTCGCTTGGGGAGCTCCACTTCTGTTTATAAAGAAAAGGATGGTAGTACGAGGTTATATATAAACTGTAAAGAGTTAACCAAGTGACTATCAAGAGTAAATACCCTCTATCAATGATAGATGATTTGATTGATTAGTTGGCAGAGAAAAGTGTTCTCAAATATTGATCTTAGATAAGGATGTCACCAGCTACGGATTAGAGTAAAGGACATATAAAAGACAGCCTTTAGGACTAGATATGGGCATTATGAGTTTGTGTGATGCCATTTGATCTCAAAAATGCACCAGCCGTCTTTATAGACCTTATGAACAGAGTTTTAGAGATTATTTAGATTTGTTTATAGTAGTCTTTATAGATGATGTTATGGTATATTAAAACCAAGGAAGAACATGAAAAGCATCTGAATTTAGTTCTAAACAAATTGCAATATGAGAAGTTGTATGCTAAGTTCACAAAGTGTGAATTCTGGTTAGAGCAAGTATCTTTCTTGAGACATATTATTGATGGACATAGAATAGCAGTAGATCATCAGAAAGTGAAGGTAGTGGTAGAATGGCTAACTCCAAAAGTGTGTCAGAAATTAGAAGTTTTCTGTAAATGGCAAGATACTACAGAAGATTTGTAGAGGATTTTGCTAAGATTGCAAGTCCTTTAACTAGACTAACACAAAAGGGGTAAAGTATGTTTGGGATAAAGACTGTGAGAACAACTTCTAGCAATTGAAGGAAAAGCTAGTATCTGCTCCACTATTAACCTTACTAGTAGTGGTCAGGAGTATACTATCTATAGTGATGTGTCTATACAAGAGTTAGGTTATGTGTTGATGTAGGGAGGCAGGTGATAGCATATACTTCTAGACAATGAAGCCTTATGAAAAGAATTACCCTACATATGATCTGGAATTGGCAACAATGGTACATACCTTAAAATTGTAGGCACTTATATGGAGAAAAATGTAAAGTATACAGATCACAAAAGTTTGAAGTACATCTTTACCAAAAAGTTGAATATGGACAGAGAGATGGTTAAGCTGATCAAGAACTATGATGTAGATATTCAGTACCATCTTGGAAAAGCGAATATAGTAGTAGACACCTTAATAGAAAGAGGAATGAGAACCTAGCAGTTTTGATCACCTTTGAGTGTCGTTTTGATAGATGATATGAGGAATTGGAATTAGACATAATGACTAGACAAGTGGGTGAAAGACTGACAAACTTGCGGTTTAGCCTACTATTATATAAAGGATCAAAATAGCACGAGTGGATTATCCAAGTATACATGAGGTAAAGAAGAGAATAAAAGTAGGCAAGCAAGAATTTCATATTGATAGAGAAGGTGTATGAGATATAAAGGAATGTTATGTGTGCTAGAATAAGGAGAGCTTAAAAAGGAGTTACTGAAAGAGGCACGTTACTCTGTTATTCAATGCATTCGAAAGGCAACAAGATGCATCAGATTTGAAAAAGTTGTACTGGTGGAATAAAATGAAAAAGAGATTGCAGAGTATATATCCAAGTGCTACACTTGTCAGTTGATCAATATTGAGCACAAAAGACAATAGGCGAATTGAAGCCTTTACCTATAACGTAGAAATGGGAGCACATAACCATATATTTTGTTTTTGCTCTATCTAGAACAAGAGAAAAGCTTGATTCAGTATGGGTAATTATGGATAGACTTACAAAGGTAGCACGCTTTATACCAATTAAAATGGTTACCATGGAACGGTTAACAAAGTTGTACATCAAAGAGATATTGAGATTGCATGGAATACCAGTGACATTGTATCAGACAGAGAAACCAATTTGCTAGGAGATTCTAGAAAAGCTTATAAATCTTTGAGCACTAAAGTTGTTTTTAATGCCTATCATCCTCAAACAGATGGACAATCTAAGTGACCATACAATTAGAAGACATGTTGAGAGTATGTGCTTTAGATTTTAAAGGTAGCTGAGTGGGCACTTGCCTTTAGTAGAGTTTGCTTACAACTATAGCTAGGATGCCACCTTATGAAGTCCTGTATGGGAGAAAATGTCAATCACCGATTTGATTAGGATGAAATAGGTCACAAACAAATTTTGGGACCAGAGCTAGTATAAGACGCTATTAATAAGGTCAAGGCGATCAGACAAAGTTGTAAGTAGCTCAAAACTGTCAGAATAGTTATCGATAAGAGAAGACACCTTTGGAGTTTCAAGTAGGAGAATATATCTTGCTTAAGATTTCACTAGCTAATGGAGTAGTCAGGTTTGGCTTGAAGGGCAAGTTAAACCCAGGTATATGGACATTAGAAGTTTTGGAAAGAATAGGCGATGTGCTTATAGATTAGCTTTACCACCTAGTTTAGATGGCATATAATGTATTCCATGTTTCTATGTTGAGGAAATATGTAAAGGATCCTAAACAGATAGTAGCATTAGAACCATTGGAAGTACAACCGAATCTCGCCACAGTTGAAAAAGCCAATAAGAATTGTCACACCAAAGAGTGAATTTTGAGAAGGCGAGTGATAAATTATGTAAAGGTGCAATGGAATAATTAATTTAAACAAGAAGCTACTTGGCTAAAGAAAGAGATGAGAATAAAGTATCCAGACCTTTTGAGGATTCATGTAACTTTCAGGCGAAAGTTTCTTTAAGGAGAAGAGATGTAAAATAAAAATAAATAGATCATAGTGAAGGGCAAAGTTGTCATATGTTGAAAATAAAGGGTTTTATGGTCCATTCTAATAAGAATGATTTGTTGATGTATGACGATATACGATTGAATAAGTGAGAATCATCCAAGAAGGACAAGTAGAGACTGCTTAAAGCTGGCCCCTTAGGCCACCGACCTTCATGGTACGCCATGACTTTGATATGTGTACTGCCGACTTTGTAGCCGGCCTTCCTTGTCTGTCGAGTGTAGGTCACTAGCCTTCTTACAAGCCTTTTATATGCATCTTGTTCTTGTTTTTAGGGTTTCTTTGTAATATATATGGATCCTTAGCTTTGTCTTTCTTCCCATAACCTCTTTCAAGCCTTTGGAAACCCTAAAACCTCTCTAATCTATAACTTTCTTCAAGGAGATCAAGATTCAAAGTTCTAGGTAAGTATGAACCTTTTTTTATCTTTTTAGTGATATAAAAGTGTGATCTTTTTTGAATTGCTAGATTTACATTGAAGGGAGTCATAGTTTGGAGGAGTTTTTAGAGAAACCCTATTCTCTTGGAGATTCTATGATTCTACAATTAAAAGAAGAAAGGTGTGTATGAGTTTATGGTTTGTAGTTCTTTTTAGTTTAGGGTTTAGATGATAGTAGGATTATGTTTATCTTGTGGATTTGAGTATTGAGATAGTTTTGCTTTGTATGATCAGGAGTTTTTGTTGACATTAGGTTTTCAATTCCAAAAGTTATTCAGGTATGACCTTACAATGCTTGTTGTTTGTAATTATAAGCTTAGTATTTGTAAATTGACTTAAAACTATCCAACTTTAACTGAGTATGCTACTTGTCTTTGGCTAGGTCTAGTAGATCGGGAGGACCGTTGCTATTAGGACAACGCCTTGATGATCTGTGTGTAGCATTATCCCGAGTGGGAATGTACATAGAGATGATTCCGATAATCTAGGAGGAGTATGAGTACGAGTACGGTACCCAGGATTTGTGGGGAGTACCCACCACCAATACATGTATATATTATTATTTTCTATACTGATTGTTTTTACGGTGTCATGAGTTACTCCAGCTTTAGGACTAGATTGCAAATGGTACTAAACTTGTTTGTTTGGCTAATTAAAAATAATAACCTATGATTATTACATATGATGATGCATGTGAATTTATATGTTGTTTGCTCATGCGCATGTGATTGTGGTTTAGCGTACTGAGCTTTTATGCTCACTCTTATTTTTCAAGAACAAGTGATGATCTCGTAATACTCGATCTATTTGGATATGATGTGTATGTAGATTACGGGATGACGATAGCGGAACTAACTTTCCTGCTAACTGTTAGAAATCAAGTGTTAAGGATAATAAATGTTGAAGACTTTTTCTTATGATGGTTATTAGAGAGCAAAATTTGTTTTTCATGTTTTATGATGTTTAAAGATTTTGTTTTTAATATGGACTGTAAGTTGGCATTTGGTTTTAGCCAACCGTATTGTTTAGAAGTTTTATTGTGATACAAATATTTTGAAGTACCTTACATGTAAGATATGAATGATGTTTTATTTTATTAGTGGTTTAGTTGAATCATAGCCTTAGCATGTTCTCCTCTAGTGAGGACACATGGCAGCTATAATGCTTTCAGGTTATGATGTTACAATAACATAAAATTTTGAAAAAACTTTGAGAAAAAGTTGCACAGATCAATCTTGATTTCTCGCGATTTAAGAATATTAAAGTATGAATAATTTGATTATAATCTTTGCCAATAAAATTCCAAGATGCAAAATGTAACTTCTATAACATTGGACAATCAACAATCAATAATAAAGCAATTTTAAAGATTCGAAAAACTTAAAAGAAATACACGATATCATCTTTACTTGAAAAGAAATCTAAGGACTACAAGCAAGAAGTCATAAGGATGCATTGATTACATCAAGGACAAATGTAGTCCATCCAGAAGAAAGTAACTCCAATCCTTAAGGTATGGATATCAAATAAACAAATTAATGATTAGATGATAGTCGGAAAGTAATGAATTTTATAATTATGATTATGAAGAGAAATATACAAGTTATTCCTGCTTGGGAGATTATAATATGATTGTTTGATTAAGGGGAAGATATCAAGTTGGTAGAATGTTAATTATTCTTGGGATTAGGAGATGACTATGGGAGTACCCTATATTGATTAGTAGATATTGCGTTTAAGATTGATGTCTAATTAGTTACAAGTATAGATGAAAATTTGATTATGTAAAGTTTTTAGAGGGTAAAAAACCAATCATCTTACGATTAAATCTTGTCAAAGTTACTTAATTAGAGAAAATTATCAAGTGAGGTGATAAACAATTCATCTATAAAGGAGAAATTAGACAAATTAAACTAAGATTGGATTCAAGTAGCTGTCTTTTAGAAGTCATTAGAATTAAAAGTTATTGATCATTATATTTTAATAAGTATAGTTAAATCATTAGTTATTAGCTAATGGAGACGATTGGCTAAGAGAATGGAAAACATCATTGAGATGTATCTAAACTATAATTTTGATGATATAAATGAGAAATTGTTGAATGAGTAATGACGATAAGCTAGAATAAAGAATGAGGTAAACCTTTGAGATCTTCAAATGATCAACTAAGAAAGATGTTCACAGCATAGGTTGGAGTTAAACTAAGAAATCTAAAATTAGTAAAACCCATGTTATTAAGCTTGGACTTTACTCAAGAGACCTTAAATTCTATAATCTTCTAGAAAACCCTAGGAAATATTATAGATGTGAATTCCTTAGAATTTTGATAAACAAGCCTTAGAATTAATAACAAGACCAAATAACTGTCTTATTCCATCTGGAAAACCTAAAGGGGATTAGATAAAGATTCAATAACCCTATGATATCAGACAGATTAGGTAAAGCCTAAAACCTTAATGGTAAGTTGTGTAATAGAAACGTACCACCATCAAAACGATCCAGAATATGATAACTTAATTGATCTAGAAACCCTACGCTAAATGATTCACTTATCTAATCACTATCACATAAATTAAGATATTATATTTAAGTAATATTTTATAATAAAATAAAATAACATAATTTCCTATAATATAGTATTAATTTATCGAATCAACATTTCATCAATTAAACCAAGCCTTTTGTCTATCCAAATCTGTATCGGTAAAATAATTGCCATGTCTACAACATTATTCACTAATATTTACATCAATCTACTTATATCACTATTCATTTCTATTATTTAACCTATACATGTAATCTTACAACACTATAAACTATACCATCTAATCTATCACCTATCACATCTTTTCTTTCTTTTTTCTTCTCTCCTTCTCCCTATTTCCTTCCTTAAGAGGAATCCCCTCCTCCTCACTTCTATAAATACTCCGTCATATCATGCATTCACTACATTTTACAAACTTCACTCCGTACTCTTATACGCTTTCAAATCTCTGCAAGTTTCTCTTTTTTCACTCTTCCTTTCTCCCTCTTGGCACCAAAACCGGCACCACTCCCTCTCTCCCTCACCCTCACCTTCTTTCACTTTTCTCTCTCCCGTTCATATTATAAATACCCTCTTGCCTCCTCATTTTACAACACTTTACACACTACTTCTCAAATACTCCTAAACACTCTTAAATCCTCTCTCATTTTCTTCCCTTCCAACCACCACTCCTTCCTCTCTCTTTCTCACTTCTGGCTCCCTCTTTCTCTCCCTCATCCACAGCCATTTCCACTTCCTTCTCCAAGTAAAACCTATAACTCTTCAACTATATTATGATCATCATCATGAGTATGAGCTAATTATCAATTCCATATGATTTTCCTAATGATGCGTCAAGTTAGGAAAAGAAATGTGTGGCATCATACCAATATTTTTTTTTTAAGTTTATGTTTATGATTCATATATTTACTTTATGTTTACTAATCTAACTTCCCATATATGTAGGTATATGTGTATATCACAATCACCTAAAGCATAAAAGCTCACTAATTTAACTTGAAATTTATTTATTTTCATTTCAAGCACTTTACTTTCTTGCAATTTCTTTTATGTTCATGAGACTTGTCCTAAAATCAAAGTCTCAAAGACCTGTCCACTTCAAGTCTTAAAAAGAAGACTAGTCCTAAATTTTATTCTTAGATTTGTCTATATTCAAGTCTTATGGAGACTTGTTTATTTCAAATTCTTGAGTATCCTTATCTTAAATTTAAGACTCTCAGTTTCCTTTATATTGTTTTATATTTCATATTTATATTTTATCAGTCAAGAGACCATTTTGTTTTTCATGAACACCATATTATGTTCATGATGTTGCTCCTTATAATTACATGACAACTCTTTGTCATGTAAGATCTTTTCAAAACCATAGTTTTGATTTATGGACAAATCATTTTTTTTAATATAAAAAGGAAAAGTTTAAAACAAAAACTTCACTCCTTTATTTCACTAAATGCCGAACCTATGATTAAACAATAGCGGTGTTGAACTTTATTTTCCTTGTCCATAAACCTTTGATTTTGATGTTTCAAAAGATGATCAAACAAAACAAAACCCCACCACTATTTTTCTGAAAATGTTGAGACCTATATATTTCATAAGAGGTGTGAAACTCTGATTGTTTTTCTTTCTTAAAAACACTTGGTTTCAATGTTTTGAAAACAATCAACCAAAGCAAAAATTTTGACCTTTGTTTTCCTAAGAATGCCAAAAACCTTAAAAGTATGATTATCGTGTGGAAACTTTTTTTCTACTTTGATTTACTTGTTTTATAAGTCATGAAGTTGATCACACCATGTCGAGCCTGGATTTTAAAAATCATCCGGTTCATTTCTCCTAACCAGATTCATATTAAACCCTAACCCATTTAACATGAATCCTCGACTAGGGGTTAAAAGAAATTTAATTTTGAAAATATTTTGGAGTCGCCACCCGATATAAATCGGGAAAAAATGAAAGCCAGGATTAATGGGTCGGTTAATCCTAACTTAGCCACTAGTCTGCGAAAAGTTTGATTTAAAAATCAAAATTTTTTTAAAAAATACCAGATATCTGAGTTCGGGGGCTAACCTATTAAAACCTAAGCGGTTACCACTTTAAATTTAAAATTTAGAATTTATCCTTTTCTATACAAAAAAATTCAAACAAAACATTTATAAAACAAATATCTACAAGTTTAATCATGCATTTTTATTTTTTCTTAGGATTTAAATATCAACAAACATTTGTATTTTTCCTTTTTAAAAAAAAAAAACTTATAATATGTACAAAATGATTATTTCAAACTATCAAAACAAAATATATTTTTTCTAATTTTATTGTCGCCCCGTAGGTGCCTACGTACTCGCTAATCGAGATCAGACAAAACGTAGTTCTTTTATAAAGAACTTAGTTTGTTGATCAATTTTATATTTTTAAACTATTCTCACTTTAAGTTTATTAAATTTTGAATTTTTATGAAAACCAATTTTGATGATCCTATGATCTAATCAATTGAATTTTATTTCATAAAAAATATATTTTTCTAAGTCCAAAAATCATTTTTTTCTAAAGAAAAAACCAATTTATGATAATTCATGGCTAATTTAATGCTACATGAAAATTAATTTTGAAACTTTGAGTATTATCTTTATAGCAAATTTATAAAGATAACTTTGATAAAAACTTGATTAATATCTTCATAGTAAATTTATGAAGAAAATTTTGATAAAAAAAAAAAACTTGATTAATATCATGATTCTCAAAAACAATCTTTATCTTTATTATTCAACAACAATTTTGATTTAAAAAATCCATTTACAATATATTATTTTTCAAAATTAAATAATTATCACATATGTACAGAACATATTCAAATATATCATAACAAAATTAAAATACAAAAACAAAACATCATGCATCAAATATAATTTAAAGATCAATCTATATGCAAATACATATTCAAAAATATCAAAAAATATCAAAAATTACTAAAACATGTAAATCTATATTAAAAATAATTTTTCTAATTTTTCTGAATTTTTCTGAATTTTTCTGGATTTTTTACGAATTTTTATTAATTTTTTTCCTATTTTTTCTTATTTTCTAGAAATTAAATATATATAAATAAATAAATTTAATAATACAGACTAACCTGGACCGTTGGATCTTCTCGGATCAGATCTGGAGCGTCTGATCTGTAGACTGAATCTGGACCGCAGGATCTGATGACTTTCGATCTGGAGCGTTGATTGCTTTGATCGAATCTGGACCGTCTGATCCTCTGATTAAATCTGAACCGTAGGATCCTCTGATCAAATCTGGACCACAGGATCTTCTGATCAAATCTGGACCACAGGATCTGCTGACTTTTGACCGACGACCTTTGACCGTTGACCGATCACCGTTGACCGACGACCGACCGGGTTGGATTCGGATTTCGGGTCGGATTTCGGATACCCGTCGGGTGAAGAAGACGATGACGGTGGTTTTCGAGCGTTCGTCGGCCGTTCCTGGTGGTTTTTCGAAGGCTACAACCTTGTCGGCCCGACGTGATTGGGGCTGCAGCGGCTGGTGGTGGTGGTTCACTCCCAGAACCACCAGAAGTGGCGGTTCGTGTGGTGGTGCTCGGCGGCGAGGGTTTAAAAAAATCAAAAAAATTTGCAGAACTTCCAAATGCAAATTCGAGCAAATCTAAACACTATAATCAATCAAGAACACTTCCTAGATGATCCTAACACACATTAATTGGATCGAAATCCTCTCAATCACTTCGAATTTACAAATTTTGCAATTCGAGCACTTTCTACTCTATTTTCAGATCTCGATCGTGTAGTGTATGTTTCGTGAAATTGAATTGTGCTTTCTGCTTGGGGGGTGATCCTATTTATAGATTTCGAAACAATTTGTCATTTCGAAGCTTCGTACTTGTTCAATTTTAACAATCACGAATCGTTATATTTTTTCAAATAAAAAACGATTCAAAATTGGGACTCGATTCGTGATTGTTGGTTCAAATTGATCACGAATCTTATGTTTATACATCACAACTCTTCGATTAAGTGTGTTTAATTTGATTAAAGAACACAATTCGGCCAATTTTAAGATTTGAAAAATCATGTCCATTCGAATTTTTTCCCAATTTTCATGCCTTAATTAATGTGTCTTTTGGAATGAAATAATGCACGAATTGTGTGTATATGTGATGCATCCATGCCTAGTTCGTGTCTGTACAATCAATTTCGAAAAAACAAAGATTCGTTGCTCAAATGAGGTCTCAAAGTGGATGAACCGATGTGTCTTTTGGAAAAAAATGAACAAAAAAGAGGCAAAATCTGCCTTAGGCTAGATTCGAACTTGGGTCCCCTTGCTTTGTGTCCATGGTCTGATCCGTTAGGCCGTTGGCCTGTGCCTTGGTCATATAGCTAACCCACTAATACTTAAGACTAATAAAAATATATATATTAAGCTAAATAATCATTTATTTTAATTTTTCTTACATATATTTTATTTATATTACTATTATTCATTTAATTATTTTATTATACATATCTTATTTTTTTATTTTCTCTTTTTATTATACTATTGTTTATTATTTTTATTATTATATTTTATATTTTTAATGAACTCAATCATGACATTAATTTAATCTAAACTTGAGCCTAATTTTTAATTGGGCAAAAATTGGGTGTCTACACACCAAAAAGATTTTGGTTTCCTTTTCATTTTGATCATGCCATGATTACAAGACCCTAAAAGGGAATATTTTCATTTTAAGTTTTATTTCAAGTGTTCTATGATAAGTCTCGGGATGTTAGCAAATGAACATAAGGATGTGATTTCATATTCATTGAGATAAGGCTAACAAAGACTGTATGAACATAAATAATCTTAATTTACATCCTTTTCATTTCTTCCTTACACATTCATTTCTCCTTTCATTTAGTTGATTTAAACATCAATCAAACCATGATGATTTTACTTTTATTTATCATGTTTTTACTTAAGATTCCATATATAACTAACCTACATACGTGTTAAAAGACCTACACTAATTTTAAACCTTGAAAATATTGAAATGGAAGTAAAACACTTAAAGGAGTAATATAATCTCTACTTATTTGAGACTTATCTAACTCTAAAAGTAAAAAATAATATAAAAAATAGATAGAGCATCCAAAAAAGATAGAAATTGACTACTCATATGCGAAAATGAAATTAAAATGACTTAAATATAATCATTTTAATGTCTAAAGTAGGTTACCGAAAATATAGTGAGAATAGAAATCATAGAAGTATAATTTTAAATGAAGTTGATCCAAAACACTCAATTTGGGTTTTTCCTTATTCAGGAGACAAGGATCTTGAAGCCGCATTGCTCGAAGATCACTTCAACTAAGGATTATACTATGGACTAGTGAGTTTTTTCTTATGATTTCGTTACCTTACTTGTACTTGTAGTTAGTTATACTAGATATGATAGGACAAAGATAAAATGATGATGTATGGGGTTCATGGGAATCGCTTGTGTTTCTATGTATGTGAGAAAAAACACTAATCATATCGAAAACTATCTTTATGACTATTTATGTGTACCGTCTATTTTCATTTCAAGTATTAAGGGTATGATGAATTGCTTGATCACTCGATAAAAGAATCGTAATTCTATTCGGCTATAGAAAAATGTAAATAGACATACATTGCATTCATCGAGTCGCATATTGAAGGCTCCTACTCCTATGCAAAGAGCCAAGAGGCCTATTATATCTTGTCGTAGGCTTAGGTACTTTCGCTTGAGGAAATTACAGATACTCGGGGAATGCGTCCTCAATGAGGAGCCATGCTGATCGATCACTATAAGCGGGCGCTTGGGATTAGCATAGAGGTTGCAGAAAACCTCGAGTTGAATTTTCTAAACCTTGTCACAAAGGACGTAACTCCATACTATGTATGTTTTCGGATGACCATATATACTTGTTTATTTCATGTGTTTGATACATGAGCATAGCATATACTTGAACAAATAAACTTGTTTGTTTATGGTTGTTTTATGTGAATGAGGGGAAATATATCACTAAGCTGTATGTAGCTTAAACCTAAATAGTTTTCTTTTGTAGGAAAATCATAAAGCTATAATTGAGATAGGATCCAAGTGCAAAGTGCATCAAAGATCAATTCAAGCCAATTAGAAGAATAGGAAGCTGATAGACAAAACCTAGATGATAGAAAGATTTAAAACTTGATTATCTCTTCCTTAAACCTTCTTTTGCCCTTTTTATATTTCCTATAGTACTAGTGTATTAATGGACCTAAGATTTGACTTATCTTGTCTTTTGGTAGGGTATCCAAGTTTCTATAGTCCTTTTAGTCTATAGAAATATCGATTCCTAAAACTATTTTTATTATAATTATATATAAGTATAACATATTAAGAGAATAATTAATTAGAGTTTTGTAAACTTTGACCTGCAAAGTAGTCTTCATATTACGAGTATATACGAAATATCATGACTTTAGGGCAAACCTACTAAGCCCCTATTTGAGGCCATGATACTCCTTGCTATTGCTGCGGCAAAAAATTGGCATATTCACCAACTTGATGTGAATAATGTCTTTCTTCATGGCTATTTAAATGAGGAAATTTATATGGTTTCTCCTATTGGTTACAGATATATTCCTCAAGGTTATGTGTGCAAACTTATTTGCTCTTTGTATGGGTTGAAACAAACTTCATGACAACGAAATCATGAATTTACTCATTTTATTGTTTCTTTTGGTTTTTCACAATCTAAGAGTGATTATCCACTATTTACATGCAGCTATGGGATAAAGTTCCTTGCAATCTTGTTATTGTTGTTAGGAATTCTATTTCTGCTATGCTTATTGTGGACACAACAAATTTCATAGTGTATTCACTATAAAAGATTTAGGCAATGTAAGATTTTTCTTAGGGATTGAATTATGTCACACATCTCAAGGATTGATATTTTATCAGAGGAAATTTTTGCTCAATATTTTACAAGATGTTAGGCTCACTACAGCAAAGTCATTTTAAGTTCCTTCTTAACCTAGTCTTGATTTGGATTTCACTTTAAGACACCATTGTCAGATCCAACAATTTATCAATGTTTAAGGGGTCGATTGATGTATCTAACCATTATAGGGCTAGGTATTTTCTTCTCTATGCAGTAATTGAGTCTATTTGCGACTTGTCCATAAAGTAATCATTATCACTTGGCGATTACTCTATTAAATTACTTAAAGGATACTTTTAATCATAGCATTTTTTATTCTACTTCTTCTTCACTAGAACTTCATGGCTTTTCTAATGCAGATTGAGGATTTAATCCTCTTGATTATAAATCATTAATTGGTTACTACATGTTTTGTGCTCCTCGCTTATTTCATGGAAGACCAGAAAACAAGCTACTATCTCCATTTCTTCCACTAAAGTTAAATATTGCAGTAAGGCATTAAATGCTTTGGTTATCCTATATTTTACATGATCTTTAGGTTCCAATTCAACTCCCAGTTACTTTGCATACTAATAGTCAATCCACACAACTCATAGCTGAAAATCCTTATCTTCATGGGAGAACCAAGCATATAGATGTTGATATTCATTTCATCAGAGATCATGTTGATAGTGGCTTTCATCATCTTTTACATGTTTCTTCTCAAGCATAGCTTGTAGAAATTTTTACTAAAGTAGCTGGTGCTTCTCAATTTGCTCTTATGTGCTACAAGTTAGACTTATGGGCAACTAGGGTGGGGGGTGTGGGGGTTTGTTAAGTATAGGTGTTGTGAGCTAGTCACAGGCGAAGACGCAGGCACGCAAAGCATAAAGAACATTCTTAGTTTATTACATTGCCCGTGATGTGGCTATATAGATGATAGGTTTACTCCACACGTATAATTGATAGTTAGAGCTATAGTTTAGGGTGTTTGTTTTAATTTATTTTCACACATGTGCTCATATATACACGCGTCTTAGCCATAGTATAAATACCATTGTTGTCAAAACCGGTCCGAACTGGCCGGTTCAACCCGGTTCGACTGGAACCGGTACTAATGCCTGGCCGGGTCTCGCCTAAAACTCGTTTTTGCAACGAACCGACGATACCCAAATTGATCCAGTCGACCTGGGCGATCGAACCGGGTTGAACCAGTCGACCCGGACCGGTTGACCCGAATCCAAAAAAATAAAATTAAAAAACGAAATAAAAAATTAAATATTTAAATATTTATTCATACTTTATTATAAATTTATAAAATATAATCATTAAATCATATTTATTTAATAATCAATTGATGAATTTGATCCAAATATAAATTTAATTGAGTGATTACACACATATTGGTCTTTTATAATTAAATTATCCTTTATATTTTTATTTTTTCGTGACCCCGGTTGAACGGTCGGACCCTGACCCCTAGCTTGTCCGGTCAAACCTTGGTTTGGTTCTGACAATATTGATAAATATAAGCTCTATAGCAAACTTAACTAGCTGAATTCATTCATTTCACTTTTACTCTTTTTTTTGTCGAATTTTCACTTTTACTTTATAATTTCATCTTCTTTATCTAGTCGAATGCATTTGTTACTTCTTGATCAGAATCCATGAATGTTAGGATTTCTACAATTTGTCTGTTTAATTGTTTGATTAGACAACATGTGTCAATCCACTTACTTCATTATTTAATTCTTTAGTCTTTTTTTTAGCTACTTGACATGTGTCACTTTTCACTCATTGGGCATGTCAACTCAACTTAATAGATGAGAAAAACTTTAATTGTGTATTGAATCGACTACTTTAAAGTTTAGGTCGCTGATTATGCATTTGCAAAAAAGTTCAGGTATCAAATGTGATATTAACCATAAAAAAATTGCAGTTTCTCATTTTGAAGTAATAGTAATTCCCATAAATTATTATTTTACAACCAAGCACAAGGATAGGTTAGGTTGTAGGGAAGGAACAACTATTTTATTTTAATATTATGAAGTTATCCAAATGTGTTAAATTGAATTCACATAAAATAAAAAAAGTTAGATGAAATAAGGAGTTTAAGAGTTAATAGCTTTAAGAAGGAAGGTGATGGTGACAATGAAATTAAGGGCTAAGGCCTTTTAGTTTAAGGCTTTGTTTGATTTATTAGCATGCTAGCAACGCATTGTTATTTGGTTGAGTTTGCTTGTCAAAAAACAAATATAAATTAAAAATAGATATTTTAATTCATGAACATATTAAACAAATCAGATATAGATGCAGATCAAATATTGATATAGATTGGGTCCATTTAGCATCCGGCAGATGACGGACACTTTTTTCAAATTTTATATAACAAATTATTCTTCAAAAAATACATATAGATAAAAAACGTATAGCAGTACTCATGCAGACATCAAATAAACCAAATATAGATAAAATATATTGTAAATAAAATACCTTTGTACATAAAGTTTAGATACAGATATAGATACAATGAGAAATAAATAATCAAAACAGATCCATAATGGAAATCAAACAATTATACCAACTAGTATGAATATTGTTCTCTCACTGGGCTAGTAGTCAATGCTTATGATCATCATAAGGTAAATTTATGAAATTTTCTTTTCTAAATCCACTTCTTTTTCCCAATATATATATATATATATATATCATGAAAATCCAATTGTCCTTTCACTTTCCTTTCCATCATAGTTTCTTCCCAAGTGAAAAGGTTCAATTTTGGAGTATTATAACTAGTAGCATCATTAAAATACCTATCTGGCATGATTTTTTTCTCTCTCTCTCTTATATATATTTAGTTTCCTTGGTTGGCATTCAATATTAGATTAATCATTTCATCATCCATCTTGCCCATTAATCACTTCTAGATAGGGCAAAAATGTAACAAGAGATAGTTAAAGCTGAACCGTAGATCCCATAGCCACAGAACTCTAATTCCCAAAATTCTAGTCACTTTTGATCCCTCTTACACTTGACGCCATCATCCTCGTCACCTAATGACAGCATTTACAATTAGAAGTAAGAAAAAACCTACAGAACCACAAATCAAACTAGATTAAACCAAGTCAAATAGAAAGTTTGGTTTTTCCAATTTGGTTCAATTTACGATTCTTCCTTTTAATATGTTATTTTTTGTTGCGTTTTTTGCTTTGTTCATTGCTTCCTCATTTATTTGAAGATAAAGGGAGGAGGAATTGTTTAAGAGGCACTAAAATAAGAATGATTCACAATCTTGCTCTTTTCTATCCTAATTCGAACAGTTCAAGATACATTGGAATTTTTATGTTCTTGCGCACTGTAATATTATTATTAAATTGATCATAAAAATTTAGTATATTGAAAAAAAAAAATCAAGATTTCAATCGCCTTTGGAATAAGTATCAACCGCCTAATAATCTAACGACACCAATCCCATTACAATTATCATTGTACTATAAAATTTTTTAAGATACTATTGATCACTTGTCCTTGTATTAGGTTGAAATGATGTCTTTTAGGACCTAATGTATATCTTCTATAATTCCAGTCCATTTGGTTTTCTTTCTTCTATCATGATATCAAATTATCATGTTGACTTGTAAGTCAAGCCAGACATCACGGATGCCCGTCAAACACGATGCGTGGGCATTCACGGTGAGATAGATTTGGAGAACCAAAATAGGTGAAACGGAAAACTTTTCAACAAATAAGGTGGTTATTAATGTTGTAACCAACTTTTAATGAAATACCTAAATTATGCTGCCGTGTAGATTTGAGAGTATAAAAGAAAATTATAAATAATTGTTAAACTTTGACTGGGTGTAGTATTTCTCATAACTTTTACATATTGCCAACATTCCCTCTAAATTTTGCTAAACTGGTAAGATTAGAAACATTTTAATTTTATAAAAACATTTAAAGATTAAGTTTAGAAAATATTAAACCATATTTTGATAAATTTATAAGGTATTTACGTATTATAATTAAATTTTAAGGCCATTTAAAACTTTTAAGTATTATTTGGCACTTTATCAAGATATAAGAGATTATTTGTACATAAATATTGAAAATACCGATACACCAAGTCAAAATTTAACAGCAGTTTGCCATTTCCTTAAAAAAAAAAAAATTTTGAAGTTGCTTCGTCTACCTTCCTTAAGTGGATACCGTGATCATACATGATCAATTTAACTCATGTTATTTTCATTTGCTATTAGAGATAAATGATCAATTTAATTCATGTTATTTTCATTTGGTTATAGATAAACCTCGAGTAGACGTTTAAAAAACAGATATGAAAAATATAAAATAAGAGTAGATACATCTTTTTTTTTTTAATTAAATATCTAATAAATCCCTATAAAGTTTAACTTATGGAAAAATTGCAAATTACCCATCCTAAGCTTTTAGCTAGGTGCAAATTTACTCTAAATTTTTAAAATGATTATTTTGACTCCTTAAACTTTTAAAAGTTAGCACAATAAAAAGGCTTAAAACAAAATGGAAGAGTTTCAAAATACCCTTCAAACTTTTATTTATATGCAGATTTACCTTCTAAATTTTCATCTATGTATGGAGTTAGTCTCCCAAATTCATGAAAAATGCTATATGCCCTTAATTGTGTCCATTTTTTAAAGTTTAAGGGGGTAAAAAACTTATTTTGAAAGTTAAGGAGGTGAAATACAAAATGGATACACAATAAATATATAGCATTAAAAAATCAAATAGGTCTTAAATTGAAAAAAGAGATTAATCAGCCATTAATTGCAAAATCAGGCAATTCTGAATCTGAAAAATGACAGTAAATTTCTCAAGTTTCTCACCAATCTTGCAATTATTCCAATCGTAAATAAAATTAAACTGAATGATTTTCTTTAAAATGATAAAAAAAACTATAAATCAAACCATATTATTAGGATTGCCGACTTAAAAGAAAAAAAGGAAAAGAAAAACATTATCATACTTGGTTCGGTTTGGTTCAATTTAATTCGAAAAAACAAATTGTAACAAATTGAAATTCAACCGTGTAGACTCCCGCTTGCAACCATGCCTAATGGAACCAGGCACGTTTACCTGAACGTGAGATTTATGTCTCGGATGGTCAGACCGTATGGTTTGTGTGAACCCAAGAATTTGAATGACCCAGTACATAACTCCCAAATTTATGTGAACCCAGGTGTTCTGAATCCTCCGGTTCATATGAACCCCGACAGTGCAAATGAGCCAACCGAACCACCCGGTTTAAGAGCTGGGATTTCTAAACGAGGGAGTCCATAAACATTGTGAAATTTGAATGCATTAGTTTGGATTGCATTGCCGAATGAATCATCTTTCAAAACCCTAATAGGTTAAGCGTTAGTTTGAATTGTCTGATTTTCATCTATATTTTATCAGTATGTAGTCTGTTTAATCTTTTTACGAGTAAACAGTTTATTCGAAAACGCCAAAAATAATATGCCAAAACGTCCTTCAAAAACGACAAACCAAATAGAGTGAGTTCACTCTATTTGGTAAATCATATCAGCGCATTCACAAAATAATGTACAACTTAATAAGGCCGATATTACAACATATTACAAGAAACCCAAAAACCTCAAATGTACAAATATTCTGCCTATATCCTATGGACGTGCTTCCCGTGGTAGAGAGCTATAACAACCAAGCCAAAAATGGGTTGAGCATGCGCGGGGCATATATTTAAAAAAAAAAAAAAAAAACACCGGGGAAAATCAACAAGAGATGGAGTACTTATAGGACAGCCAAGGATGTTCTAGTGCTTCTCTTGCTGTAGGACGCTTCTTCGGGTTGATCTCGAGCAAGCTCCTTAAGAAGTCTAAGAACCCAATATCAGAAATTTGCAGATGATGCTCCAAGGATGACTCCTCAGGTATTATGTACTCTAGCTGGGTTGTCTCCTGCAAGAAGAATACCAGGAAGGCGAGTTGAGTAAGAGGAATTTAATCCACATTTTCGGCCTAAGCTATCACATTACAGCGTCCAAAATCTTTAGTGAACAGCTCCAATAAGATTGAGGTCATGTTGTTTAAAATTTTAATCATCAGCTTTCATGTTTGTATTGCATGATCATGGTACCAGCATTTCATGCTAAATCTTGCTGCCGTGTAGTTCTCTATTTGTTCAAAGAACCATTTGGCATGTGAGCATCTATTTGCTCAAAGATGGGTATCGAATGAATCATGACATCAAAGCCAAAGGTCAAAGAGCTCGACTTAGGATGCAGTCATTGGGATGAAAATAATCTCAGAATTAGACAGTTGATCTTGTCTCTTGAAGAAACGAGACAATAAGTAACAGACCTTGTTTCTTCAAGAGACGATGTTCATTTTGTCCCCGTCTCTTCAAGAAACAAAATTGCTATATTTTACAGCAACCTTGTTTATTTAACAGACGAATTTAAGTTTATCTAGTTCTAGGATTTTTTTCTCATATGGTGGAATTTGTGTAATTTTTTTCCTTAATCCATCATTTCACTAAAACAAACTTCACCAACCAATTAAACAAAGGTCACAAAGTGCAAGTACCTCGTGTATATAATAAAGATCATATTCCTCGGTGAAGTACTTGGCTGTCTCCTGTCCCCGGTCAAGCATATCAATATCAATTGGACCAAGCATCCCAATTATGCGAGCTAGGATCATGACAACAGAGTCGTTTGGAAACAGAACCTGTCAGGACATAGATGATCAGTCCCCACTTTAAACTGATCGGATTGAGAGAAATATATGAATCAAAACAAATCTGTGCCTAACTTAAACTAGTAGAGTAGTATAATTGAATTTATTAAAGAAGAAAGAAAATTATTAACAAAGTCAGATGAGAAAGAGCTATAAATGGACTCACTTCACTGGAGTAGAGTTCAGCAAGGATACAGCCAAGAGACCAAATGTCGATCTTTTCGTCATATGGAAGACCAAGCATCACTTCAGGAGCCCGGTAAGAGCGAGACTGGACATAAAGGCACAAGTTGTCCGAGTTAAAGCAACTACTTCCAAGATCAATTACTTTTATCTCTGATCTTCTATAACTTTTGATTAGGATGTTCTCTGGTTTCAGATCACAGTGAATAATTCCCAGGTCATGCAAATATTCCAATGCCTCCAAACACTGGCGCGTTATGACCTGTACATGGAAAAATGGTATACCACCATCCTTATATGCCATGAAAATAGACAGATAGATAGTACTCTGGAAGTTTTAAGGAATAAACCTTGATTCTTTCTAGTGTGAAATAAGCCTCGCCTCCAGATTCCTGATTAAATTTCTGAAATTCATAGAGATTTGCTCGGAGGAGTTCACATACTATGAAAAGATGCTCCTGGGAGTTTTGTAATACAAAATAAAAGGAAAGGAAAGAGACCAAGTTAAGAAATGCATTCAGAAAAATGCACGAGGATTCCCTCATGTATAATAATCATGAAAACTGCATCAAACTATCTTCCAATTGGAAGAGGAATTTTGTATGAAACCAACTAATATGTTTTTTTGTTGATGTATCTATTATATGTTCACATGAACACCTTGACACTGCAAAAGCTGCCTCCATGATATTCCCATCTATAATTTATGAGGCGACTATATCATTCAAAAGCTTTTACACGACTAACAATAAAAGTACCTGATGATAGAAGTAATCATAAAGGCGCAAGATGTGGCGTTCATCTGCTGGATCATGCTTGTTTACCAGCTTCAAGAGTTTAATTTCGTCCAAACTCTGGTCAAAGAAATCTTTATCGTTCTTGATGATTTTCAGGCTAACATCCATGCCCATATACAAATCATGCGCCTGAACGACTCTACTGAAAGCAGCAGAACCCAGGTACTCGGTGACATAATATCTTCCAGCAATTACAGTATTTAGCACAATTGGTAATTCCTTGTTTTCCTCAAACCCAGTCCTGCAGATGGCAAGAAATGTAAGTATAACTAATCCAACCAATCTATTTTTCAACAGATAAGAAATAACTAACTAACGAACAATTTCACAAGTAAAAGGATAATATAAAATATGGTAATGTGGAATTTTATTTTATTTTTTATTTATTAGGGTAAATTATATTAATCATCCCGAAAACTTTCAAGATTTTAACAATAATCCTAAAATTGTTTAATAGTACACTTAAACCCCTATCATATATTAGTGCATCTAATTTTATAACCCCAAAGTCCCATAAAGATGGGTTGGGGTTTGTCAGAGCAATGTAAGTTTATAATTTAAAAAAGGAAAAAAAAAGAAAAACTGCTGCCTAGAGATTTTGCAACTTTTCAAGAATAACCTCCCTAATTCACCACTTTTTATTAAAAATGAAAACAATATTAGGGAGTGAGCACTGAGTATATAGACCTGTTCTTCCGGTGTATGATCCTTAAATCAAATACTTCATACTCATCGTCCTCAATGTTTCGGATTAAAATGTCATCTGCAGAGTCGTTATCGTCTCTTTCATCTATAGCAGGTTGAGCTTCATCAGTTCCTCTATTCTCTTCCACATCATCTACACAATCCCACTTCTCAGTTGCACTAAGAGAGTCCTTCTCGAAAATTGTACTATGTGAACCAGTGATATTTCCGGACTGATCCATCCAGTTCTTGACAGCGCCATTTATTGTAGAGCTGTTAATACTCTTGCTTGGGACATGTTGCTCAGCAGAACCATCATCTCCAATCCTAGGTTTGATATCAAGGTTGTACAAATCCATTTGCTTAATGTTCATATAGTTTTCATCCAACAAAGAATCATAAAATTCCCGTGTTTCTGCAGAGCGCTTCCAAAGTGGATTCGACCAATCATAATTGATGAAATCCTTGCCCTCATCTTCCAAGAATCCAGCCTCGTTCTTTTTCTCAAAAGCATGACCATTAGGGACTTGAACCTTGTGTTCTTCATTTATAGAGGTCGTATTGTAGAGACAAGGCTTATCCAAGTAATCCATGTTCTCATCCAAACTATACGCATCCCCATCCCTATCATTATAAAAAGCAAATGAGTTCTCAAATTGATCCGTCGTCCCGGAAGTCATGATATGCTTATCCTCACTAGGACAACCTAAGGCATCTAACGCTCGAAAGCTGGGAGTCAAGAAATGCCCATCTTCCTTCTCATCATACCAGAGGTCATTTTGCATATCGAAATCATGGTAATCACGAGCAGTACCGAATTGCGACATTCTGTCCGATGAAGCTTCAGAATTATCCATGGACGTAGATCGTAGTCCATACGGGTTTACAAATTCTGCAAAACCATGAAGAGTACTCAAGTGATTGGCCTAAGCAACCCATCAATGCCAATAAACCAAGTATATAAAAGAAGAAAGAAACACAATAATCTGTAATAAATCCGTGATTAGATTAGATCAAACAACATTGTGTATAAGTTAAAACAACAAGACATCGTAGACATTGAGTAAAACAAATAATTCGATTATCCACATGCTCCAAACATTTGCAAGATCGCTCAAAAACTTGGTACGACTAGCATAACAATTCACCGTCCAATTTCATTTCGTATCGAATTCGTGTCGGTTTTTATAATATCACCATTAAAGCAATATATTCTAGAGTCATATTCATTGTAAATTAACATGTGCTGTGTCCTATGATGTCATAAGCAAAAGTCTACAAAAAACTAGGGACAAGAATCCTGTGTCCTGAACAGTGTCCTAGCACTTCCAATCACACAAAAACAGAAACTTGAGAATACATCGAATGATTTTAATATACGACAACACGTGATTAGTACAAACACGGACCCATTTACAGACAGAAAACATGATCCAAAAACCAGAAGTACCTGAGGAACAAACATCACTAGTAGAAGACCCCAAGCTCACAAACTGATCATTATCATCAGAGCAAGCCCCCTCACTCCTCCCATCTTCACCACCACCACCACCAATATTACCATCACCGGTCTCCGGACGCAGTGAACTGGCCGGGATCCTAACGGGAGGAGGCAGAGGGACCATAGGAAACAAGAATTTCTCAAAATCAAACATACCCAGATGGCTTTTTTCAATGATATCCTGTTTCAAAGCATTCTCGGCCTCTAAAAAACGGTTCTTGCGAAGGAACTCGAGGACAGCTTCGACTTTGGGGAGTGGGGCAGAGGAGGCGGCCATCATCACGAGAGGTGGAGAGCCAAAAACACAGAGGCTAAGGTTGAGGTTAAGGAAATATGATGTGCATGTGAATTGAGTAAAGAAGAGTAATAATAATAGTAACACGAGTGAGAAAGTGGTTGCTGAATCTGATCCTGTTCTTGTTCCTGTTGTTGTTGTTGTTGTTGATATTGATGATGATGCTGTTGTTGCTGTTGTTGTCGTTCCAGTGCGTGCATGCTTGTAAGGAGGGAGAGGGAAGAGAGAGATTATTGGTTTTGTAATTGGGCGTTGGAACCATGGCTTTTAAAAATTTTAGATGGAGAAATGTTAAGGTAATGTAAGACAGTGATGCCCAAAGAAAAAAAAAAAAAGGGAAAAAAAATTGTAAGAGAGAGAATTTTAGAAAGTTAAAAGAGACCTGTCTTACCAACTTTGAAAAAGAGAGAGAGAGAGAGGTGGTCTTTTTTCATTTATTGATTAGTGGGACCTAGTATTTTTAGTTTAGTCCTAGGCTGCTACAAGTTTTTTAAGTTATTTTTGTGAGCTAACGTTCACACGTGCCTTCGATTATACAACTTTTGATACTTTAAATTTCTCATTTAGTCCTACATAGTACATTTGTCCTATTTGATGTCGATTTAATGTAATTTTAAATTTTCAAAAATTGCAAATGATTGTTTTTAATTTATTAAACTAACAAATAATTATTTAAAAATTGCAATTAAAACCAAAATTTTAGCTTGGCATAAAAATACACTTGGAAACTTTAATACCTTAATCCCTGGTTTATGTATATCCATTCGAAAATAACAATGAGAAAGTTATATATAATATTTCTAAAAAAATTGTTATTTATATTTGGGTTAATGCAAACTTTTGCTAAGAAAAAAAAATTAACAGCCCGTACTTAAAAGATCAATTTAAATACATGAGTGAACTTTTAACAAGAAAAATCACTAACTTGGTAGATGGTGTTAGGTTCATCAGCTAACGTGGCAAAATCCTGTTATGAGTGAATAACACATGGCCATCGAAATTAAAAAAAATATACAACCATGTTGAACCCCCCCTTTTTTTCCTCCTCCGACAAAAACTAAGTTAAACTAAAATAGAAAAAGCCTAACCCTAGTTTTACCTTAGTAAACTAACCAAACTCGCAATCATCATTGCTCATCCAAGTTTCTTTCACTTTCTCTTCCATTAGATATTTCATCTTCCATTAAATGCCTCAAGATATGTTGTTTCATGCAATCTCAACCTCCTCTAATCCACCTAAAACCTTATTCCCCATCAACAATACCACCCTATTGTCTACTTGAACTCAATGCCACCATCAATATGGATTCTTTAACAACACTAACTTCCTTAATAAACTCAGCTCACTCAGGCAACCCATGAAGATAATTCATAAAATCCCTAATTCTTGCAACTTTTCTTCAAAGAAGGTAAGCCTAAATGGGTTTTTATGTGGTATTTGGTTTTGCTCGAAACACGCTCACTTGTCATGAAATGTGTTTCTTCATGACTTATTTATGTTGCTGTTAACTTAACGGCTTAGGTAAGATTTGTTGAACCTGCATGTTTAATGTAGATTTTAATAAGATAGCTGGTTGCACAATTAACTATTCACTTGTGCTAAACTACACTTAATTAGTCAAACAATGAGATGAATAATATGCTAGAAAATATGTGTTTTGTATATATTGTTCTCTAAAGATTATACATGATTTAGCAGAGAAAAATTCTTGAGCACATCCTTAGTCGCGGGTTACATCGGGCTCGATGAGTCCATACATTTGACTTGCAACAAGCTCAAGTCTCAAGCTCGACAGGATCAAAGAAGGTCAGCCTTGGTCAAGGGCTAAATCAAAGGTATGATACGTCAAGGCAGGACACTCATTAGAGCACGACACGATAAGTTTGAATTTAAGGCTCGAAGAATCACAGACTTGGTCGAAGGTGGAATATAAGTTACAAAATATTAAGATGTGATAGTTTAAAATATGGAGTCGATGTGTATAAAGGACCCATTACATGCATTTAATGCTTTGTGATTTTAAGATGTTATCTCTAACAAATATTTAAATGTTTGAAGGCTATAAATACATGTTTAGTTGGAGATTCAGAGTGTGAAAAGTAATTGAACTGCGAAGAACTGTGAAGTGTGAAATTATTAAGAGCTTTTATTTGCAAACATACAAATAAGAGAAATATCTCATTATCTTTCTACTCTTATTCATTAATTTGCAAAATATACAAAGAGAGAGAGAGAGAGAAAAAAACATTTAAGTGCTTTCTTCTTGAGTATTTTGTGATAGAAGAAAATATTTATTTCTTGTGTAAAGCGGTGTATTGCTCAGCCTGAGCATGCGTGATTATGATCAATAAAGAATGTGAAGTCCTTAGTTGGAAGCAATTGGTGATCGTGAATAATAGAAAGTAGATCGAACTCTATGTTAAATATAGATTTAATTTTTCTATCCCTATCTGTTTTACATTTCATATTGTAATATGTTATTGTGATATCCGCTGCAATTAAAGTTTAATTTGATCTATTGCATAAAAAAATTAATTATTTATGCATTTTAGGTCAAATACTCAATTCCCTCCCTTCTTTTGCCACTGGGATTATTTTCTAGTGCATTTTCAAGATTCTCCATAGATCGAATCTTTCAAACACTTCATTGTTTTTCTTATCGTTATTGGATCATTTGAAGTTAATAGCAAGGTTTTATTAAAGTGTCTCGTGTTAGTAGGGATGTCTATATGATGATATATGTGCTTCATTACAATTGAAATTTTGGTTTAAGAAGTGAAAGTTTAATTTACTAGGGTTAGCCAATTTTTTATTTTTAATGTAGCTTTAATTTTCATAGGAGGAAATAAAAAAATTGGGTCCTACATATTATTTTTTAATTTTGGTGGCCACGTTTTATTCACTTATAGAAGGAGGATTCCGCTACGTCAGCTGGCAAACCTAACACCATCTGCTGAGGAGGCGATTATGTACCCAAAAAGCTTGGTATTAAATTGATCTCTTTAAAGTATAAATAGTTAACTAATCTTTTAGCGAAAGTTTAGATATCATTTGTGAGATTAATTCATTTATATTTTATTTTTTAAGTTTGTAAATTAGAATAAGAAATAACATTTTCAAATTATTTATAAAATCATCAGTCAAACTAAACTCAACTCATAAACTTATTTAGATCAATGAATCTAAACATGTTATAACACAAACTTATCTAACCATGTAGACTTACTAGATAAATTTATTTCATTTTCCTTCTTTTTTTTTTTTTTTTGTATGGTTGAATAGTGACTAGTTTTAAGTTTTAATAAAAGTAATATTATAATATAATATATATAATATATTATTCTATTCAAGGTAAATTTATAGATAAGAGTCTACTTGTAGGCTTGTTATCAAATAGGATAAATTACACCAAAAGGTCCTTATGTTTAGGGACAAGTTCATTTAAGATCCCAACATTTTGAGTGACTAAAAACATATCTCAATGTTTAAGGATAAGTTCATTTAATATCTCAACATTTGAAGAAATTGGTCAATTTGGATCCCCCAATGACATGTGTCAATAGGAGAAATGTCTTCTAAGTTTTAATTAAATATTCTTTCTTATTAACACATGCATTAGGGACTCAAATTGACCTACTTCTTCAAACGTTGAGACCTTAAATGAACTTACCTCCAAACTTTGTGACCTTTTTTTAACCATTCGAAACATTTGAACGTTAAAACATTTGAACAATAAATGAACTTACCCCAAACATTGGGATCTTCTGGTGTAATTCACCCTTATCAATTTTGTTAATGAGTTTATTAACCAGCTATACGTGATCTTGAACACTTTAGTTTTCATCTCTTTGTAACTAAAGGAAAATAATGGAATATTTGTCTTTGTGAAGGTTTCCCATTGCAAGTTTTTCAAATTTAGAGTGTCTTGATGTCTCCTATAATATCTAAAGTTTATAGGAAGTATTTCCATAATTTACTCAAAATTTATACAATTGTGAATAACATATATTAAAACTATATAAACATATTTTAGAAATTTGTTCCTCAAATCAAGTTTTGTGACTTTTGATACATTTTTAAAACTTATCCAATTATGTACATTGATGTTGTGTTTAGAACAGAGGAACTCGGCTGAAACCAGTCAAAGGTAAGGGAAATTAAGTGAAATTATTGTGTTTAGCAGTGGAAATGCAATGATTTGAACAAAAATGGGAGGAAGATGGAGCTTTGAAATTTTTCATGCAGTTATGGGCAGAAATCTGCTGAAAGTAGGAGAAAGAGACTTAAATGACAAAAATACTTCTCAAACAAATTAAAAAAACAGATAAAGGAAAGGACATTTTTATCTATTACATGTTTCATTTCCCCTTATTTGTTTTTATCATCCCAACCAAATAACATCAAATACAAAAATTTCATCCCACTTCTATCTTATAAATCCAAATAAAAAAATAAAAACACTGTTTCCTCTCATTTCATTTCCACTCTTTTCCTTTTTGCCCATTCTTTCCATTTCTACTTCTAGACAAATTGTCAAACACAGTGTGAATGAAATGTAGGTTCCAATAGGGTGTGTTGGTCTCTAACTCTAGATATGGTTACTAGTTCGATTTTCTCTACAATTTTTTTTTTTTTCTGGAGTTCACTAGGCACAAATTCTTTTTTATAATTGCCTTTTTAATAATAAAAAATTATATAATTACCTTAACATAATTAAAAATTGTTTTTATCTTGAAGTTTTAAATAGAAATCAATATGGAAATGAATTTTTTTCACCATTATAAGAAGATAAAATTTGAAACATTTTACAGAGATTAAGGATAATACGGTTAGACCGTAAGACCATTGGCATCATGAAAATGTAATTAAATATCTCATTTTTCTATACATCTTTTTCTCCATGTTAATCGTGCCCCCATGTCCAGTCATTTCGTAGTAAATGATAATTTATTGAGACATGCAAACTAATAACTAATTAAAATGGTGTTCTACAAATTATATATTAATCTAACAACACACCTTGTTCAATTCAGGTTGTATAAAATTCAAATTTAAACTTAACCCAAAATTTTAAATTCAAACTCAATGGAAGAGGTACTTATCAAACCCAAGTTTTATGTGATAAAGTTGGCTTAAATTTAATTTATCCCTAGAGTATTTTTTAATTAAAAATAATACCAATTCGAATTTAATAAATATTCAAACTAGATTAAAGCTCGATAAATCTAATAACTTAATTGAATAAATATTATAACATTTAAACTTAATTCGATAAATTATTTTAAATAACTTAAATTCAAACTCGACTTGCTATAGAATTGAATTTGAATTTATCTGTGTGAAACTAATAGACCCCAAATAATATGCCGATCCACTTTTTCACACCAAACACAGTTACGTATAGGTTTTTGCATGGAGTCCAGTCCTGGTTCATATACTGCATTAAAGTGCTTTTCTTTACCCCTCTTTATTGTGGGACGTCCATAGATTGGAAATTGAATCATTGAAGGACCACATAATATCTTATTAATGATTCTTTTTAAATATATATATATATATATATATTTCTATGTCACTTTTCCTTTTTCCCCCACTATCTCCCTTTTTTTTTTCTTTATCTGGTATGTTGCAAATTTCTTTGTTTGGTTTCCTTATACACTTATATTCATTATATTTTAGACCCTCAAACTCTTGATAAAAACAAGGAAAGAGTTAAAACAAGTAACAAATAAAAAAATAATATTACAGTATACAAAATATTGAAAAAAAAATAAAACAATCGAAGTTGTTTTTCCTGAATTGTTGTAATTATTTAATTTTATAATTTTCCCTGTTTTCGTCGTAATTATGCTAACGGTTGACAAATATTCTTTTCTAGAGATAGAAATACATACATAAATATATATATATATATATATATATATTTTTTGGATGTAGACATATATAGATACTCATTCAGTCTTTTTCCTAGTCTGGACATGGAATTTACCAAAGCTTCAATTGCGTGTGCGGGTAAATATAAAACTAAGTGCCGGAAAATGACATTTTATTCCATTAAAGTAAAACGAATATGCTGTTCTAGAAATTCCTATGTTGAAATTGTTGGCTGTTTTCTACGTTTTCAAAATCAAATATTCAAAATTATATTCGATCCTTCGCCACCAAGACACAAAGGCCCTATCTTGATTTTTATCTATTTCTCCACTGCATTTGGCACCATATTATTACTGATTTTTCAAATAGGATGTATTAATTTCCAATCCCTTGCTCTATTGTAGTAGTTAAAAAATAAAAGAAAAACAATTATTTATTTCAATTGACTAGAAATTTTTATAGTAAATATATAAAGACACCATAATTTTTCTAAGTATCATCATAATAACATACTAAATGCCTTAAATTTCTCAAACCCATAATTAGGGTTATAAATGAATTGAACTAGCTATAGCCAAATTTTTTAAAAGTTAAGTACCACTCATTTAAACAATTACCAATTTGAAGCAAAGGTCAAATTTTTACCAAATCTGGAATAAAAACTGAAAATTGGCTCGTTTGAATAAATGAGTTTTATTTCAAATTCAAGCTCAACTTATTTACAGATCAAGCTTACAGTTCGTTTAAATATAAACTTTTTAACTCAGTTATTATTAATAAATAAGTCGAACAGTATTTTTGGCATTGCTTGCATTTATGCTGAATTTTAGTCTCAGAAGATGAAATACTTGTCGATCACTACTAGAGGAGTTTAAAACTTGATAGCTCATTTACCTGTCATAAGTGCATTTAAGACATTGATATTGCCTACTCCATCTCCATATTCTCCTCTCTTGAGATAGAAATTCAATAGCACCTCAATGTTTTATCCAATATAATTCAAATGAGGAGGAACTTTGGGTATTTATAGAGTTTGGTCATCAATATCATTCAATGAACCGCATTGACAGTCAGCAGCAAGGATTAGTCGCTTTTAGTATATAAACCATTGTGAGAATAGTTGGATGATAAGCAGATCGGTCCAACAGGCTTTACTCCAAGCCCACCATGTTAAATCTCTCTTAATCATCCCAATAACTAAGTCATTCTCACTGGACCCTGACACTAAACTCGCGAGCCAGACTCAAATAGATAATAAATGATAATATATATATTTAAGCCCATTTACAAATATATATCTCGATTTCTCATCACCATCAAAGTTGCAAAACAAACTTATAGTGAGCTTAATTCGGATAATTCACCAACAATTTAGCCTAGTTCATAGATACAAAGGTAGACCAAATTCCATACTTTTAATTTTTGACGTTTATTCATCTTTAAATTTTAATAAATTAATTCTTATACTTTCAAAGCATATGCAATTCAATATCTTTGTTGAATAATATTTTAAGGACATTAATTTTGATAACAAACACTTAGCTAAATTTTGCCAAAATCTAAATATATGAAACTAAACTGCCAAGAAATTGTTAAAAATTCAAAGTATAACACTTTTCCTGCTATTATCTTATCATCAAAATAAATATCTTTCAAATATTATTTAAGATACTAAGTTGCACAAACTTTGATAGTACAAGCATTAATTTGTTAAAAATTAAAGATATGACACTAAATGACCAAAAATTGAAAGTATAGGTACTTGACCTACCATTATCCTCTGACTCATGTGTAGCTACAGCAATTTGTTTAGGTCTAGATATAGAACTCCCAATTGATCTCATACATTGATATAGAGTTCTTTGGAAGCCCATAGAACATGAGATAAGTTAAATTTAGAAACTAGTTATGCAAAATGAATAAACATATAAATAAATAGATGAATTATTAATAAATAAATATTAGGATATATAAATATACATATGTATTATATTATATAGAAACTAGTTTATGGTTTTAATGATATAGATATAACACTCACAATCCTACCATGAACCTAAGCAAGTTGCTTTGCAAGCTTAAACAATATAGCTAGCAAGAGTAAATAAAAGTGCAAATTTGATTTATTTTTAGTTAAAAGTTCAAATTTGGTTCATTTATTGATTAAGCACAAATTGAATCAAACTTAAAACAAGAAAGCTCAAACAATTCACAGGCCATTTGGTTTGTTTGTAGCTTATCATTAACATATGCTTCTAGATTGTTTTATTGACCTAAATATCTGAAGCAAATCAAATTTGAGCCTCATGAAAAGTCATCTTTTAGCTCGTTCGGATGCCTTCCAAAGAAAGAAAAAACTTCAATGTCCTGTTGTTCTCCTAATTCTCTTTCTTAAATGGTGTCTTGTAATGGTAAACCTAAGCATTTCTCATGGCGTGTGTAAGTACAAAAAAATAATAGCTTGATTCAAAAGGCACTTAACTTGACTCCCTCAACACAATCGTTTTCTTCAAACTCTTAGTCCATTGAATAATGGAACACAAAGTAAATTTCTAATTTGTGTATAAGAAAAAATGAAATCAATTGATATGCTGCAAGTGGTCCACATTTACTACGTTCATTAAACAACGTCTTAAAACACTTATTGACAAACTGATAGGTAAATAAAATTTATATTTTTAGGTTAATCACACACTTTATCGAAAAGGAAGCATTAAAAAATTGGTAATAATTTACCCTTTTTTTCCCCTATAATACATGTTTGATAACAGAATTAATCTTTTCCATTTATCCTCATTCTTAAAATAAATAATATATTAAGTGTTTCAACAATATAATGAGGCCAATCATGTTAATAAAATATCGTTACAATGATATCATGGTATATTTAAAAAAAATTGTTAGTAATGTTAACCAATAATTTACGCATTTAGATTTTAAAGGATGGACAATGGAGAGAATTCAAATCCCTTGTAATGTTAATATATATTTTTATTTTTATATTATAAAGTCAAACTTATGAATGAAGGAAGACGAGAGAGAGACGTAACTGTTTCTTGCGACATCAACCAACTGGGGATATTTATTTTACAATGTAACCTTGTCTTGACATTAAAGTTTGGATAAGCTAACAATTATATTATAAGCCATGTTTGTACATGTACAATATATTCTTTTCCAGTTTCGTCTGTCTCCAATGAAGCTGGTTGGATTGGACATTTAAGAATTATGCATTATTTTCTATCAACTCCCTTCTTTTTGTAGATTTCATCCATATAATTTTTTTTTTTTTTCCAAACTGCATTCACGGGCATGTACAAAAAAAAAAAAATTAAAAACCATATCAGAATATAAAAAAAAATTAAAATTTAGAAATATTGAACCACAGTATATTAAAAATGGAAAAAAAAAAAATTACATATGATAGAATAAATTTTAGAATCAAGCACAAATAGGGAATTACCGGTTTTTAGTGATTTAAATAAAGGATAGAAGTTACCTAGGTAATGCAAAAACACAGTACAACATTATGAGTATCGTATAATCTCATTAGATCTTGGTGATATGATACATTTAAAAATATATGTATAATTTTTTAGTGTATAATTTTCATCTTTTATTTGAGTAATGCTGTCCTTTAATTATGGCACTTCATAATATGATATCAAATAAAAGGTGATAGAACTTCAATTATCGAGGTACCTTTTGGATATTTGTTACGATTAATATATTTTCTTCTTTTTAATTAATTTATGAAGTCAAAAATGGTCGTATGGAGGTTTGAAAACAAAATTTTCAAAAATTTGGAATTTAATGCTCATGCTTTTTTTTTGGGGCCGTTTAATGCTCAAGTTTAAATATAAGAACTAAGTGCATATGGAGTAAGTATAAACTATAAGGGGGGCAGTTTTTTTTTTTTTTTTTTTTTTTTGGGATCATAAGAGCTGTTACAGTATGAACATATAGAGTCACTACAATGCTCTAATGTGAAGACTCAAATTCGATATCTCAAGAATGAGGATTTGAACCGAATGCCACTAGACACAGACGAATTGACATTTCATTCTTTGAAATGAAAATTGAAGCGTAATAAATTGCAAGTACTCCCATGATATTTGATTCATGTGGATGAGGGCTTCTCTCATCTGACTTTAAAATTGAATATTTAAATTCTCAAACCTTTACAAAAAGAGCTTCGAGACCTATTTTATTATCTTGCTCTTGGTAAAACATCGGAAAATCTAGAATTGAAAATATATATATATTATATATACATACATACATATACGTGCAATAACCAAAAAAAAAAAAAAAAGAATTTCAATTTTCAAGCTCTTTTCTTTTTCCCTAAAATTTTGAGCACTTTGCTCTCTTCAATGTTTTCGTTTGATTTATAATTATTTATATTGTTTTTTTCACTCGAAAAATGTTTAAACCACACTTTTAAAAAGTTGGTCATCCAGATGCCCAAATTTTTTTAAAGACTACATATAACTGAAACTAAAAACAAGAAAATATATTTATAATTCACCTAAAATAATAAATCAATACGAGATAGGTCCAGTCAAATTAAATTATTGGCACAGATCTAATGTGGGGACTGTTTGTTCAAATACTGGTGCAACCTACTTTTCATGGGGTTCATGAATAAGTAATATTACCCACCGAAGATCATAATGTTTGTTTGCTTTAATGTTTCTTTCTCCATGTGACCTGCGTAAATAAAGGGCGATTTCAATAATGCTTTGTTTATTTTGCCTTTTCAATGATGAGGTTTCCCTTGCACGCTCATATATGCTTAGATCTTTGAAATTCGAATATCAATAGATCATTAGGGAGTAATAGCATTTAGTTTAGCCCCACTCAAGCATATAATGTGATTAGTACCATAATATCTACAACACAACATTTGATAATAATTCATGGAACATAATTTATTGGTTTATCAATTTCGATTGAATCTTGGACAAATCATTCATTAAAGATAATAGCTATTAGTAGACGTTGCACAGAAAGATTTTGCTTGGTTTTCACTAAAAATCAAACCAAACCATAATTTGTAGTTTGATTTTTCCTTATCTTAAACTAAGCCTTGCCTTGAATAATAGTTTGGTTTGGATTAGAAATTTTCAAACCATTAAATAACAATTTGGTTAGATTATGATTACGATTACATATAAATTATAATTAAAAAATAAAAAACTTTGTAAAAATACAAACATTTAAATATTTTTTTCCAATAAATCAATGTTGTAATAATTCATAGTTTAGCACATGTAGCCATTACAGCTAAAGGCAAAATTGATAATTTTTATAACCTTTCATTATGTCCGATTCAATTCATGAATCTTAAGGATGAAACACCATAGAAAGGTTAAAATTTTCTAATAAATATGAAGATAAAAAATAAAAAGATAAATTTCGAATAAAAATGCCTCACCTTCAAGCATGGTATGAGTCATTTGTGTCGTAGCTGAGGATTAAGATAAAAAGAAAATCGAAAAGCAAATATGATAAAGAGAAGAGAATGATGAAATCTGTCAATGAACAAATTGAATAATTGAGAGAGACTACAAAAGTAGAAATGGTAACGATTAATGTTGTATTATTAGGATCGGAGCTCTATTTCTTACTCTTTATTCTTTGGTCAATTTTTTTTAATTTTTTTAAACGATATGGTTCAAACGAAATCGTGTGGTTTAGGTTATGCGCCAAATCGACCCATAATTCATTTGGGAACGACCAATCTAAACCACAATCCAAACCATTAGGAAAAATACAGTAATTTCAGTTTAGTTTGGTTTGGTTTGATTTGTGGTCTGGTTCGATTTAGTTCGTTTTTTGCCTCCCCCTTAGCTATTAGTAGTGATGGGCAAAGCGGGTAAATGAACCAGCTCTGCCCTACCAACTTCGGCCCACGAGTTAAACGGGTCAGGTTTTTTAGGCCGAACCAAGCCCACGGGCTGGTCCAAGGGCCAAAATTAATTTTTTTTATTTTTAATTTTTAATATTAGTTTATGTGAAAATTAGAATTATTTATATATTTTAAGGTTTTATATATATTAACGACTAATTTTATTACTATTTTGATTATTTACATATAAAAACAAGTTTTTAAAATGATTTACTGGATATCATATTACGTTTAAATTAATAAATATATATTTTAAAAAATGTTATAATACTTGTAATACATGCATCAATCATTCTTCTTCTATAACATATATCAATAATCACTAAGATGTTATATTATTCTTATTTTTAAATTTCTACTCTTCTTCTTCTTGTGTTTTTTGTTTTTTTGGAGACAACCCTGCCTGTTTTAGCCCGCGGATTAAATGGGTCGGGCCAAGTTAACTAGCTTAAATTTTGGTCGTAACCCACTTTTTAAGCAGGCCCACGGGTCACGGTCCATATTTCCAGCTCTGGCTATTAGTGGTCTAAAAATCACTTATCATATGTTTCCAACAAAAATTACACATAAGGGAATGAATTTTTAAGAACAACTTTAAATAAACGACAAAACATTTTAGTGGTTCAAATAAATGAATGTTATTAAAGTAGTGCAAATAAGACATGATGTTATATTCAAATAAATGATATATTAAAGAATTAATATTTTATGTGACACCTCGAATTTTACCCTATCTAAAATATGGGATTTAATCGTTAATCAACAACTCGAATTGTGATCAAACCTTGAAATACCCAAAATCCTAATAGTTGAACCTATTAACCCTAATTCCAAAAGCTAAAATCCTAAATTCAAATTAAACCTGAGCACATAATAAGTCAAAATTTTAGGAGTTTCAATCGAATTTTTTTTAGTATAGGGTTGTGATCAAGGCATCCAAATTAATAGGCACGTAAGTTTTCGGCTTCATATACTATGAAATGCATAGTTATAATAGGATACCTTATCACATATAAATCGAATCCGTATCAGGAAATTATCCAATATGTATCTTTGAAACCATTTAATATATATATATATATATATACCTTCCTAGTGCCAACTTCCTTCCTTTCGTTTCCTCTTCATTTTTCCCTTCTTAGTCCTTCTTTAACCTTGAAAATCTTGTGGAAAACCATGATGATGCGAAAAACCTCTAAAACTTCAAAAATTTATATCTCACAAAATACATCTTCATTTTTAAATCCGCAAGAGACACTGAGATCCTAGCTCCATGCTCTTCAAAACAAGAGTACGCTCGATAAGGTTTTATTAGCCTCTAGGTTTAGGATGAATCGAAGCATTGAGTTATCAATGAATAAGAAGATTCAATCCGTTCTTAAGTTTTTCACTTACTACATGGTATGCTTTAAGCTTAGAGGAGTCTTTTCTTGTATTGTATAGGTGAAAACTTTGATTTCTCAAGCCAACCTTTATATTACTCAAACACAACCCATGTAGGAATGGTCATGTATACTCTCTGGAACCTTTTTCCTTTGTTACTAAGCCTTGCGAGCCTCTCCATTTCAATAGAAGAACATACTATCATCAAAAAGCCTTCTACACTAGATGTATAGCCTACTTGTGTATGTTAAAATTTTCTAATTTTACGAAATCTTTGTTACAATTTATTTAGCTCACCTAAGCTCCTTCCTTTAGCTTGATTAAACCCTCTAAGACCTAAAATCGACATTTACTCCAACTAGTATCATTTTCCTTAATTTACAATGTTACAATATACATAAATAAGAACTTGAATGTATATTCCGAGTAAGCTATACAAGACATTTGAATTTACAAGAGAAATAAATATTAAGTAATGAATCGACCTAGCATTCAAAATATATGTGCAAGATTTAACCAGTAATAATACATTAATGTTTGAGAATGAACTATTTGAATATGATTGATGCTTCCTCTATCGTCTTGTTTGCTTAGAGTAGCATGACATTGATTGGTCACCTTGAATTTATTAACGACGATTAAGCTATAACCAAATTGGGCATGCACTGCATAGAACCACATATTATTTGTTGTCACCGTCCGATGATGGAGTGATAAAATTTTTAAGTTATGAGTATATCCTCTTTATTTAAGTTAAGCCACTTCTGAATTGAGCATTTAAGGCCCCCATGAGGAAAATTAAGTTTAAATCCTGGCTTCGTAAAACAAACCAGAACATCAATGGAAATCGCAGATTACAAAACCATGTTGGGCCATCATCTCGGATCCAATCGTAAGCTTTAAGAAATATCAACCTAAATAACCTTGTAAGTACCCTAGGGCTTGCAACAAGTGAATTTAAGTTTGGACGACCTCAATACTAATGGAATTAAGTATTCCACAACCCTAGGCCTTGGTGGAGTGAAATCCTAGACTTCACATTAGTTACCAAAAGATCATGTGCAATGTCTACATTGCATATGGTTGTTCATGCATGACATATGTTTGATAACTTGTTTAACTTTGCTTGTTGAGTAGTAATGATGAAATTGCAATCCCATCTCATGGAGCCATGATTTTTGCTTACTCCCCTATGGTGTAACCCATCATGTAGGTTACCCAAGACAAGTTCATAGCTCAGTCAGACAAACCACTCAAGTAAGCTAGCTAATTTTTGGGTTTGGGGGAGACTTTTGCAAGAGAGAGTAGCTAGAGTAGCTGACTTGTGTTATGTTCCAGTAATTAAGTCCTTTTTCAATAGACTGAGTCTTATATTATTTTAGTAATCTCTATTAAACAGGACAATTAATGTATTTGTAAGATGGCACATGTGATGCCAAACTTTTGTTTGTACACGACTCAATTTCTTAGTTTATATTGCTAAGAAGTATCATGAATGCTATGATGACTGACATGAGCATTCATAGTAGTTTGTTACGACTATGGTACCCTCTGAGATATGACAAATTTTGTGTCTTTAAAATGCTACTTTACTAAGATTAAACACTCTTACACTAGGGTTGTATTGCCATTTTGTACTAGAACAATTTCAAGAACATTCATTCTTTAATTGAACTACTAAAATATTTCTTTCTTTGTTCTAATCATTAAATTATTTCATCATTTATTTGAATTTGACATCTAATAGATAATTTCACTATTTTTCTAATTGGATTCGAATTGATGAATATTTGAAACAAATATTTGGACGCTAGGCTTGTAGTGGATGTGAAAATTCAATTAATATCAAAAGGAAGTGTAAGAAAAGGCTTTTCAAAAAGAAGGAAAGAAGGAAGTTTTCCACTTGTCTAGATTTCCATCATTTTAATGTCCTACCCTGAGGGGCACAATTTGATTTGTTTCTTGAGCCAAGTCATAAAATATGATTTTTTTTAATCATTATAAACAAAATTTCACAATCCAATTTAATTAATTCTAAACCTTAAACTTTTGGTTTGACTCACAAATTAAACCATAACTTACAATTTAAAAAATATTTACAGGCATGAGATGTATCTCTTATTATGGGTACAAAAAAAGTCTTTTAATTGTACCCTTAGTAAATCCTATATTTTTATAATGAAGGAATCTTAAAGTTGTCTTAACAACGTATCCATTCATGAAACTAGTATATGATATAAAATCCTAGTCCTACTCTAATAATCAGCGGTAATAAAAATCAAATACGTATATACTTTAATGGGCGTAAAAATTTAAATTTCTTTTAATTAGTATATGTCATTAAAAAAAAAAACAAAATTTCAATATACTAATCTATTTATTAAGACAATTCCGCCTGATTTATTCCTTTTTGTTTAGTTTACTCCTTCAAATTAACACTAAATTTTTGTTGAACGAATCCAAGATTTTTCCAGACCAAGTTTAAGGAAAAAATAACTCTATTTTGAATTTGATTTGGTTTTACAGTCTAATTTGGTATTATCGGTTTCTTTTATTCACTCATATTCTCCCTCACTTCTATAATGAAACTCGTGTATTTTGCTTGTTCATCGATGAACTTACACCACTCTCATTCTTTAGCTGCCCATGACCAAAAAATTTGAGGAGAGATACATAGTTTCTCATTAAAACTATTAGTTTCATTTAAACTCAACATTCATCGTATAACTATTTAATGGATTATTTTCTTATAAATAATTGGACTAATCTTGTTTCTTTTATCTTAAGATCGACACCCATTACAAAATTATCTAAAACCACTAATAGCTTACTATATAAATAAGTTATATATCCTAAACTCCCCTTATAGCTAAGACCATTATGAGATCTCGAATCTCATTGTACCATAATAACTGGTACAATCAAAATGAAATCAGAAGGTAAATTAATGTAGGAAATTTACAGAACATATATGCATCCACTTGGCATGCATTTAGAGCTGAACCCATCTGCATCAATAATGTCTTAACTTTTTACTAATCCTTAATTGCACCAATCTATTTAACTTCGTAGGTTTATAACTGAAGTCCTTGCAACCTGCATGCAATGCACCCATAGAGCTCACCTTTCTATTGGCAATAGGTAACAATCTCCATATCACAAGTTGTTTTGCTCTCTTCATCCTTGCATGTAGCCTCAGTTTTGTCTAAACATGACTTTACTACTTATAGCGAAAACATTCGTAGGTATCTACGCTTCCCTTTAAAGCATCCATAATATATGTGATGGAGACAATAGAACTCGAAAACGCTTAATTAGATTAAGATATCTACCCATTGATTAAAATGAAAAAAAAAAAAAAAGAATCATATGCATAAAAAGACCTATACTCATTGATTATGAGAATCATGAACCTTATGTATGAAAATTTTGACACATAAAAGTATCAATTTATTACTCATAAACTTTTCAACGTCATTTATAATAACTAACTAAGATAGTTAATTGCAAAAATTAACAAAGTTCAGTAGCTAATTGAAAATTGAACAAAGTCAAGATAATTAATAGCAAACATGGGTAAAGTTTGGATACGAAGTTGATACTTTTAAACTTTAAGTAGTTAATTATAAAATATAGGCAAAACTTATGTACCAAATGTGACAATTGCACGTTTTAATTTCATAATCATCCACCATATTTGCATAACTCATTATCAATTACACTTTATTTGAATAGATATAATTCATTTTTTTTTTTTATAAGATACATATATAATTCAATGTCACTTATTATTCCTTCCATCCTTTATGCCATATTTAGTTAATATGCTTTAATATTTATGATTATTATGCAAGATGTCTATGAGTGATTTATTTAACGTATTACAATTTCTAAGATTAAATTTTTTCAAATATTCTCCAATTTGGAGTTTCCTCCAACATTATCTCCTAATAGAATCATTAAACCTCTCTCACATTTCCATTAACACCAACGGCCCAGTGCCGTAAGAGTGCAACTAACTTGTCTCTCCGGAAAATTGCTCTTGACACTCATTAATCGTCATTACTAGACTGTGCCCCCTTTCTCTTTCTCACCACAACCCACATCTTCTCTTTCATTTCTTTCTAGCAATTTAATGACACTGCAAATTTCTTTTAGGCTTTCATTACCTAATCTAATCATTAAATGACAAATTAGATATTATTATTAAATATTATGTATAATAATACAGGTTTTTTGTTTTGGTACAATAGGTAGATTAGATGGAAAGATGTCAAGGTAATGATATCCTGCCTCGTTAAATGGATTGGCCAACGAACTAAAAAGAGGGAAAATTTTGGCTTGGGTGAAGAAAACAAAATATTGCTTTCATGGAGTTTGCTATGAATACATGTTGTTTAGCATTTAAGTGTGTAAGAGGACTTTAAAAATATAAATATCAATATTATTTATTTATTTGGACTTGACTCGTGAGCTAGGTGATAGGATCTGACGAGTCCGACTCGATTGTATTGGGATGGCTTGGGAGATTTGGCTTGTGGGCTTGGAACAGGGATCGTTGGCCTGGTCCGCTGCATCCAACCCTTCTCAGGTAGGCTCATGCACATAGGAGATTACTACTAGCCTTAGCCCATGAGAAGCTCATTCAGGATAAATATGAACTGTGCTTCCTCCATCTCATCCGTCAATCATTAAGGTGATCTGACGGTTGTCATCCACGCCAAGTGCCTATAAATACTCAATTATTCCTCCTCATTTGTAACTTCTGGAGAAAGAAGACAAACAACAGTCTCTAAAAGAGGTTATATTTAGAAAGACAAATAGGGCAACTCAAGTGGTTTCTACTCCAACTACTCAAGATTTGTAAGGTTGACGTACGAGGTCTACCCAAGCTCCTTTATCTGTCACTTGTGCATTTGAGACACTGTGACTGTCTATTCCTCCTCTCCTGTAGGGGTGTGCAAAAAAACCGATGAAACCGAGAAACCGAACCGAAACCGTAAAACCAATCCAAAAATATGGTTAACTGGTCCGTTGGTTTTGGTTTAGGATTACGGTTTTATTTTTTCCGGTTTTCGGTTTCGGTTTCGATTTGTAACACAAAAAACCGATGGTTAACGGTTAACGTTAACCGTTTTAGTATTTATAAATATATTATATATATAATTTACATATACAAATAATTATTTTTTATATATATATACATATGATTTTCATATACATATAATTTACCTATGTTAATATTCATTGAATTTTGATTAAAATACTATTATCCTATGATTGATGGAGTTAATATGGTAATTGATTTAGTTTGATTTTATTGATAATGATACATTCAAAGATTCGTTTTTCCCCTTTTCCTTAATTTCATTTTCATTTTTTTTTAGCTCTAGTAATATATATAATAATTTAAAGAAAAAATTTATGATAAAGGCTTAAAAAAAAGGTTTTTTGAAATTATCAATTTGATTTATTGAAACCATTACTTTAAATGGTTAAAAACCGAAAACCGAATAAATTAACCGAATAAAACGGTTAACTGTTAAGGCGGTTAACTGTTTATAATGGACCAGTTAAGGATCGGGATATTTAAAAACCGATAATTACGGTTAGGTTCAAAAAATAAGATCACGGATCGGTTGACCGATCCATGAACACCCTACTCTCCTGTCATTCTCTCCAAGCCATCCTGTTATCAAGTGTCATTTCCTCAACTGTACTCCGAAGTCACGTGCCAAGCACGAGATCCACGCAATGTGTGCGTGACTACTATCAGCACGAACCCTACATCTACAAAGTGTAATGGTAATGTACATTTTTACCCCCATTTTGAGCACCGAAAAAGGAAAAATAATAATAATATTTTTAAAAAATAAAAATAAAGTTAGATAAAAAAAAATCTCAAAATTAGTTCGAATCTTCATATCCTATTTTTAAAAATTGAGTTTAGGCTATATTGAAATCATCTGTTTAAAAGACAAGTTTATTGGAGTTGTTTTGAACTGGTCTCCTGTACTAAACTTGTTTGTTAGAGAGACAGGTTCATTATAATTCAAACCTCATCTCTTCAAAATAAAAACGAGTTCAATATACCTATTTTTTATATTATTTATATCCTAATGCAGTTTTTTGTAATTTTTTATTAAAATATTATTATTTTTTCTTGTCGCCTTTGAATACAACTAACAGGAATTTACTAATTTTGACATTAACATACTTATTGTTACCAATATTTGATGTAAAGTCAGAATTATTTTATGAAATCCTAGACAATGTATTTTTTTTCTTTTTAACAATTTATATATGATTGCACCATTTTTATTTTATTTACTTCTTAAAAAAGTTTTCACATGTGTAGGGTATTTGATAATTAATTTTATGCGTACTCAGTGTTTACCAATTTAAGTTTTCCATAATATTAGATAATTTTTCTATAATTTTGCATGTACTTAATTTTCAAATAAGTTTTGACGTTTTCGTTGACAATTGTAACTCACCATCGTCAAATGTTACCTTAGCGAATTGTCGGAAAAATTGATTCAAGCTCTTCTAATTTGTTCTCCAACGTGCAAAATGAGCAGAAAATTCTTGTATCACCCAATAGTATGATTAGCAATTACATAAATATTATCTTCTAGTATATGTATTTAAAAAGAGAGAGCGAGGAGTAGGTGTCATACATTATACTATATATCGTATCTAATATGATGGTTAATGAATCAAGGAAATTGGGCATTTCGATGGTGCCATTTCGATCCATTGATGATCCTTTTTCATTAATTATAGTAGGATTTGGTTTTGAATATTTTCATAGCTCATATATAAATTAAGAGCCAACTTATGCTTTTAACATCATTATATTACAGTCGAACAAATTTTTTTAACTTTATTTTTCTTTGTTCATAGATCGATCGTGCATATATATATATATATATATATATATTTGAGTGATTGTGTTATAGTAAAAAAAATTTATAGTGCTTTATTTAATTTTTACGAACGCAACATGTGCGATTAACTATTAGTTTTAATTGATATATATACTAATTATTGATTATGTATGATATCAAAAGGCAAAACCCTCTTGATATTAAAGTTGTGTTTGGTATATTGAGATTAATTTGATATTTGTCTTTGTTATCACGAAATAACTATTCCTTCGTTACATTTGTATAAAATTAAATAACACTACATCTAATCTCTATATTGTAAGAAAAATATTGTACTTTCTTTTCCAACTATTCTCAATGAATATTACATGTTAATGTACATTATTTCTTATTTCATTTAATTTGTTTTGATGATAAATTTCAACAATTTTTATTCAAAATAAACAATACATACGTACATACATATATATATATATATGATAATACACATGCTTCATGTGATATGGTTGCCGCCATTAATACTTCCAATTGAAAGTCGGACGTATTTTTCTTTGGATACCTGCAATTTGCACTCTCTGACTAAGAATTCTAGAAGATAGAGGACATTTATTATTTTCAACTTTATATGCTTAGATCGAAGGCGACCGGTAAGGTGGTAAATGCAACATCAGAGACTTATCTCCTTACACAGATTATTAGGTGGTGAAACTGTGAACAGCCACATAATTTAATGAAATAGTCAAACTTCAATTTGGATCTTTTGTTTTTGATATTAATCTTCTAGAAAGCCGTAAAAAGAGAAGAGTAAGAGAATTATACACACACAAATATGTATATTTGTCATCGAACAAAGGAAAAATTTGCCAATGCAACTACCTAAGGTTCGCGGATCAAGTGGTGGTCGTTAGAGCTTCTCTTGTGGTAGTTGCAGCAAAGGGGTGGTTGAAAGTATTGTGCTTTGTGCTTGGGTTGGTGGTTTGTTCATCTCCACCAATTTTTGGGTTGGGAGCTTGTGGTTATCTTGATTTTGCCTGCAAAATATAAACTCAAACCCTGGTTTTGATCAAAGTTGAATGAGTACCCATGTGAATTCAATTAAGATGTGATTGGGCATTTTGTTTTCATTCAAATTTCTCTGGAATACGAGAAAACAAAGCGAGGGAGTGCTCCTAGGTGGAGGTCAGCTTGGACCCATGAACCAACCCAATTTGGCATGGACCGACATGATATGTTGGTGCAACCTGATTATATGGGTCATTACATGTATGTTGACCCAGCCCAGTAAATTGATTGACAATGGAAAACACTAAAAAAAAAAGTATTTAAACTATTTTTATGTGAATAGTCTATTCATTATATTTAATATGTTGTCATTAACAATAAATAATAAAAACACTTACTGACTGTTCACTTGACATGAATGACTATTTATTCGCTCCTCATTCTACGTGAATATGCTATTACAGTGTTGAGTAGAATGACAATTTATAATGAATTGCTATTACGTGAAATGATGAATAGCCATTCATGTCTCCACCTCCATAAATTCTTATTCAATGGTTTATTTTTCAACTTTTTCATAAATACCTCTGTCTTGAATATATCACGTATATAATTATCATCTCTTTGTAATATATATAAGGGACATTATAGATATTTCATATTTTACTCTAATAAATATTTGTTTTACTTTTTATACCAAGTGAATATTATAATAGCCATTACAATACTATTACATTTCCTTTGAATTAGAATCTCATTCCCTCCTTATTTCATACTGCAAAGTGAACGAACCATTAAAAACATGTCTAATTGGATTTATATAAACTTCCAACTAAAATGAAATATTATTTCTTAATAACGTAGCACTTATATTTATTTTTGTGAAACTGTGCATTGAGTTTTTATTTAATTTTGTTTAAAGTAAAAGTTAAAATGAATGGTTCAATAGGTGGGAACCTAACCCATAAATTGATAGGGACCATGACTTGGCCTAATCTGGTTTCAGCCAGTTCCAATTCTAAGTCGCTATTTCCCTGACTCATGAACCGGCTCTCGATCGATTAGACCGTGCTCGGTTCTACAGGCGGGTTTTGAAAGCCTTACAAAGGAAAAGGAGCAAGTGAAGAAATTTGAAAGTGAAGTGGATTGTTGTTTTACTTAAAATGTCATTGTATGGTGTGTTGAAATGAGATGCCACCACCTATTTATTTTAATTTGAAATGGAAATCGATTAAAATGGTTATAGAATTAATCTTTTCCCACAAATCAGCATTTGACCGTTTTTGCATATAAATGGATGATTTGATCGCGAATATATGTAATTGATGATTAAAACGAGTGATTTGCCCCTTAAATTATACATAAAACATCATTTACTAGCATCGATTTTCTTTTAAACCTGCATGATTTGGTGGAATATTAATAGTGCTTTTCATTTTTCTTAAAATAATGATCCTGGTTTTAATTTTTTTTTCTCGTTTTTGGAAAAACAATTTTGTGCCCCCTTACAATTGAACAGTGCTTTTTGTATTTGTAAATTGTAACATATATTTTAAAGATAAGCTAGATTTAGCACTTAGCAGAATTATGAGCTTGATTTGGAAATTGGTCTAACTTATTAAAAAACTTCATGTATTCATAAAATGAACATTTTAAATCTAATTTAGGACCCGTTTGAACTTTAAAGTCATGATTCACAAAATTCAACCATATTTCATGGATTTGAAAATGGTTAATTTGGATTGGGTCTAGAAAAATCGATTTTTCTAAATGCAGGCCCATTTTCCTAAAGAAAACTTACGTCTCCTTGAATAGGTACATGCATCTTTAGACTTAAAAAAAAAAAAACAAAAACAAAAATCTATTCTCTCTCTTTCTCAAAAGGTTAATCCCACGCCTCAACGTACCAAAAGAAATTGAAACACTTAATTATAATTTTTTTTCAAATTTAATCTTATTTTAAGTGTTCTCTTTTTCTTTTTCTTTTTCTTTTTTAATTTTCTCTAACTTCCTAATTTATGGGTTTTTCTTATTTTAGAAAAAAAAAAGGCTAATATACTCTCTCTAATTTTAACCATGGCACAAATATTGGATTTGGACTTTCAAATGTTACAAATTAGTCATCTTAACTTTGATAAATAGGCAAATAAGCCCCAAAGGTTTAAACAATACTCTTCTAGATTTTGACCTCGGTGCAAAAGTACTACTTAAACTTATCAACATATGTTTTATTAAAAGTGGAAAATTGTCAACAGAGATCCAAGAGTATGCAACCAGAAAACACAGTTAGTGGTACACTAGGAGGTGGTCCGATGCAACCATTCCGATGCTTAAGTCTATAGTGGGTCAAGAGAAAGTGAGCAAGTGTGTAAATCAATCATGTAAATGACATTACATACCCTTACCTTGTGGCTTCAGGTTCTATTTATAGGCAATGATCATATCAAAATAGAGCCCCACAAAAAATTCTTTATCTATGTGGCGCATTCCCAATTGTAGCTAACTTGGACCCAAGGTGGTGGAGGTGATCATTTGATGAGAGTTGCTAAGTAAGTAGAGAGAAATTTCTTTAAAGCACCCCTAGAGAGATTTACAATACCTCTAAAGAGATATGGCGAGCCAAGGAGGTGAGGTACCTCCGACGAGATATGAGGGATTAGGGAGACGTTCTTCTTAAAGAAGGAGCTCAGAGGTGGAGGATTGGATCCTTATATGTACTAATGTAAGGAGATTTACAAGGTTGGCAAGTGACTAAGGCTCATGAGTTGAGGTGGTTTAGGGCGCTTGATGGCTTCGAAAACCCTGTTGCTGGTCCATTTTGTTGGTGTTGGGCCTATTAGGCCATTATCGAATAAAGCCAATCAACATGCTTTAACACCTTTATAAACTTTAATCTTGTTGTATTTTTATTAAACTATTATATTGTCTCTAATGTTGTAGATTTATCAAAATTTAAGAAGGTCTTTACATCATTTGAAATATAGGAATATATTCCCGTTTAGATCAAAATTTTAAAGGAATTATTTACAATTTCCTAATAACATGACATCCAAGTGATTTTACTAGGTGGGACACCAAAACAAATCTAGAGAAGGAAGTCATCATCATTGAACCTAAGTAGGTTGATTTGATTAGCAACTTTGGGTGAAAAGGTATGCATAGGCTTCATAACACCAACAAGTCTTAGCTCGTTATAGGTATATGGAATATCTGCGTCGTCGTCGTCTGCTCTACAAGTTATACAAGCGAATCGCCATAGTCCACAAGTCTATATTACTCACGACATCATTAGTAAGTTTAGGGCAACTTCATTTTCTTTCAATTGCTTTGACATATGAATATAACTAAACAATGAAGTTTGAACAAAGACAAGGGACTGAATTTTAAAAAAAAAAAAAAGGGAGGGATAGTTCTTAAGAATTAAAGAACAACAAAGGAAAAAAATGCACAATGTAGTGTAAGGATTTAAAAATTTGAATTATTGTGATGACAACATGTTTTTATGGGTAATTTATATGGGCAAGATATGAAATCAAAAGGGGAAAAAAAAACAAAAGGTCATAAATGGGGTCCAAATTACCAAGATATAATATTTTGAAGTTTCAACAAACAAGTTATTAAGTACAAAGAAACTACACAAGGCATAATGCAAAAGAAGGTAGAAATCTCTTGTCATAGGTAATGAGATTATAAAGAAAAGGGATTTTGTTTTTTAATCCCCAATCTATCCTATATGCATGATACTTCCCATGGAGTGTCTTTCAAATCCTAGCCATAACAACCCAAAATACAAAATCTAAGCTTAGGTTTTTATTTCAAAACCTAAGTATTTAAAGCATGCTCTCTAACTTTTGCGTCATCTTTGCCCCTCAACAAGTAGATAGAAAACCTAAACTTTTCTATTTTCTCTAATTGACACTTTTGGATCTCTGCTTTACATTGTTGTTGGGAATGGTGAAAATATAACTAAATCAAATGGGAAACAGGATGAATGTTTGTTTAAATATAAATTTTGATAAAATATGTAATTAGTAACCTGAAACATAAATTTTGATAAAATATGTAATTAGTAACCTGAATTTTTAATTGATCAATTTAGTATCTAAAAGAACTTTTGTACGCATCACCATCATATTGATTAAAAATGTCATATGGGATGACAGTATTGCGAATTTGATAAAAGTAACATTAGTGTGCACAAAAAGTTCTTATAGTAATGGATCCAATCACAGTGGACACATGCGTTCAGCGTGCATCTTACACTACATGTGGCCTCAAAAGAGTGACATGGAAGCATACATAAGAAATGACTAAGAATTATAAGATATGGAGGAGAAGCAAGCAATCTATGGGAACTCGAATGCACTAGTGATATATAGCATCAACTCCATTGTTTAAAGGAGCTATATAGCATCAACTCCACTATTTAAAATAAGAGTTGTATATTTTTCGCTCTAAGCTATATTTGATCTCTTATGAGAGTACTCCAGTAGCATAACAAGCCTCCTGATGATGGATTTGGCCCACGAAAGACCTTTGTAAGTGAATGAGCTCCTTGAGAAAAGTTGAGAACGGATGGGTCGGTCCAATCTAGCAGTCCCTGCTCCAAGCCCACCATGTTAAATCTCCCTTAGTCATCCTAAATTAATGAACTTGATTCTCTAGGCCCTGTTACTCAACTCAAATAGCCAAACCCAAGTCTTTACTGGGCTATATGACCTAGAATCTAGATTTTGCCCTCTACAGTTTTTTTAGGTATTAAATTGATTAATTTTAAAATTCAAGTACCTAATTGCATATTTTACTAAAATTTATGTATCATTCATGACATGAACTCAATGTTTATGTTTGAGTATTTTTGTAGAGGTGAAAATGTGATGAATCCAATGGAAATAAAAGAAAACACGAGTCCGTTATTTTCCTCTTCAAAATTGCAGCATCATTTAATATTTAAGCCGTTTTATTATTTTGTTTTCATTCATTTCTTCCATTTCCACTTTTGAATACAAATAGGTATGAAAATTTTCTTACCATTTGATTTTCTTTATTTTCTTTTCCTTTCATTAGCTTTTCAACTTTTAAAAATTTGGCAAACATAGTGTTAATGTACTAACAATGATGTATCTTATGTATTTGTGCAAGGTGATGATATTAAGACTTGTTCAAGCCAAACTTTGCTTCTTTTGAGTACCAAAACCAATAAATCTAGATTTAAAGGGACATGACCCATTTTTGTATTAGTTCATCTATTATTTATATTGTGTTTATCTAGATATGTTTACAATCGACTATCAACAACAACTTTCTACTTAAATTCATTGATTTATGTTGCGTTAACTATTTGTGGTAACACTTTCAACTATCTACCATACCATTATTTTAATGTTCCAATTGTTATACTCTGGTGTGCTAATAGATTGTTTAGCAATATAATCTTATATCCATTGAGACTTTCTCTGTATCCTTATACTCTTGTTTGTAACAACTTTTCCATAGTCTTTAGAAACAACCTTATCCTCAAGGTTGAAAGAGTAGTTTGTCCTATGGAAAAAAAATTACAATCTGATGACCATACTTTTCAATTACTGTCGTATATACGTTAGTAACATCCAATCTCAAAAAGCTTCATAATCCTTATGCTTGTAATACTATCCCTTTCATGGAAATGATGACTGTTGGATCCTTGGGAAAGGCCATCTGTGCACATCATCGGATGTGGGTAGTAAACTTTGTGTAGAACTTTAGTCTTAAGCCACTAAAGAGAAAGATGCATGTACATGATTTGTCATAACTCATCTCTAGAGCATATGATAGTTGCTTGTCTCAATGTTACTAGTTGATTTCCTACTAAAAAAACTCATTTTCATTAGGGCATAAAGTGCATGATGAGTGGACTATAGTCAACAATGATCGATCCCAAACTTCGCAACCTAGGAGTTCCCAATACAAATTCAATCCATTCAATAAGAAGAACATACAATGTCACTATAAATCAGATTCCTTAAATGAGTATTATTTTATTAGTACAGTGGCATTCACATTTTAGTTTATGTCCTTTTCTAACCATGACATGAAATTGCAAGGATGACAAAATTAGTATGCTTAGATGTTATATAATATCGCTATGCATAAAATTATAAATACTACCAGAATTCACTACTATGGAAGTATTCTAACCATGAATTTGTCCTACAAATTTTAATATGTTAGGGATTGTTTCTCCCATTAAGGCATGGCTACTAATGGTATAAGAAATATTGTGCACATCCTCATCTGGTGTTTACTCCACCATAGCTTGTTGCTTGTATTTTTTTTAAGTACAGTATGTGTATCATTTGTTAGTAACAAAAGAAACTTAGCGTTGCTTTTGTGATTCTAAGTAAATTTTTAATCATGACAACATAAACCTTTCTCACATTTGACTTGAAATTTATCTAATAAAAATTCAAGGGTAGGTAAATTGTTTGGCTAGTTTGGTTGCATTTGAAGAGAAATGTTTCATTCTAAAAATAATAAAGTGGAGTACAAAATATAGATGAAATTGATGGACTGATCGTTTGGCAATCAAAATATTGAGAAAACTTACCTTTGTATACCAAGAAAGAATGTTTTGCAATTTGAACCTATCTTCTAATCATGCATGTAAAACCTGGCATAAAACAACTAAGTAAAAAAGTTCTCTATTAAGTAAATTACTCTATTTTATCTCAAATTGCGCTTGATATTTAACAATTGATTTCTTTTGTGTCAATTTTGACTGTGCACCTTGACATCTTCAAACTCTGAAGGTCCAAATCGAGTCTTCAAAGCTTGACTGAAAGCATGTCTATAGTAATTAGTTATTATTAAACATCTACTAGAACCAGTTCAAAACATTTCCTTCCACTGCAAAAGAAGCGATGGTGATTCTTTTTTCCTCAGGTGCTTCATGAAAAAAAGATAATGTTGTTTTCAGCTTAATTCCTATTAAAAGATTCTTAGCAATAGAGGCACTCAAATCTTTGATTCGAAATGATGAATCTTCACTATCGATGTTAGTTTGATCATTGCTTGAACTAGGATTCTGGTTCATATGTGAATTCTCCATGTTTTCTACTTTTTGCAATAAAGATTGTAATTGAGCATTTATAGCAGACAATGTATGTTCAAAAGTTTGATGGTTATACTACATTGTTAAAGACATTGCTTCAATGGCTTCTATGTCAGCTTGTGGTTGAGTCGCTCTGGTATCAGATCCCATTAGTAAACAAGAGTACAAATCTTACAGCCTAAAATACAAATTTAGGCGTATCTTTTTTAATTTCAAAACCTTAAGTATTTAAAACACTCTCTCTATCTTCTTATCCCCCTTTGCCTCTCAACAAAAGTAGAAACCTTAGATTTTCTATTCTCTATAATTAATGCTTCCAGATCTCTACTTTGGTGTACTGACAATGGCTATTTTATGTATTTGTGCACGATGATGATATTAAGTCTTATTCAAGCCAGACTTGAGTACCAAAGACACAAAATCTAGAGTTTAAAGGACATGACCCCTTTTTATTACTTCTTCTGCTATTTGTACATGTGTTTCTCTGTATTTGTTTATAATCAACTACTCATAGTCACTTTCTATTGATTTCCATTGATTTTTATTTAGCTATCTATTTACAGTTATCCCTTCAACTATCTACTATTATGATTATTTTATTGTTATAATTGATATACTCTAGTTTGCCAATAGATTATTTAGTAGCATAGTCTTGCATCCATTGAGGCTTTTGTTGTATCCTTGTTATCCCATTTGCAATACTAGCTAAGGTTACATCAACTTTCTACTCCAATTTGCTAAAATTTCAGCTTCAAAGGTGTTAAGGCAACGTTAGCCACAACTCTTTACACTATCTAAGTCCATTATGCAACAAATGTTGGTGCCAAACCTATTGAACGACACTTCTCTAAAGTTAGAAATGAGATGATACACCTCAAGTCATTTAAACCTGTCTTGAAAGCATTATTGACCTCATTTAGTGATTTGTAAATAATACGTTTCCATTAACTTGTGTTGTGTATTATTCATTCCTTTTGTGGGCACTTAAGTTGCTAGCAAACATGGAATTTTTGGAGCTACCTTCTTAATGTGATTTTACAATTATTGGAATGAAAGTCTAGCACTTGATTTTTACTTTAAAGACACATGAGATCATTTTGTGAAAGAACCTAGCAGCACTACCTTAGATCCCATCATCCATGTTATCTATATTAAGAGAATAAGAATGAACCTTTTCTAAGTGTTCAAGCTTATCTCACTTAAAAAAGATGCAGAGTTTTAACTTATTCTTATTTAAATAACTAGAGGTGAACATAAGAAACTGGGTTATCTCAAGATTTAGTCAATCGATTAAGTCTCTATTTTCTAGTATTTAAGTTAGCATTACAACTATCTTAACTTTGATGTAGTTTCAAGGTAAGATATCATCAGTTCTAATCCCTACATAGTTATTTCAACTTTATTTAATTAAGTCATCCACTCAATAATTTACATCATATAGGTTTACAATTTTAAATTAGATGGTTATGTGGTTAACTTGAACATCTAGGGTGAGAAAATTTTGTTTTTTGAACCATAAGGCAATATGTCACTACATTTGAAGAAAACACTAAGATTAAGGGTCACAATCTACATATCATATTAAGAAGGCTTACCACAACATGACCTAAAAAATGACGAATCAAATGCAATGTTGATTGTCGTGAAGCAACTTAGTTGAGGATTAGTTGACATATGCATATTATTTGAATGAAGCTGACATTGCTTAGCTCAAAAGATGTGCTTATAAAAGCAATTCAATACGAAGAGTGAAGACTACTCTAATCACAATAAACTGCTATCCAATCACTGAGTAGATACCAAGCCGATGATGCACATTCTTAAATCCAACAATTAATAAGTAAGCTAATCCATTATGTACTTGTTAAAGAATTTGTCCGTGCCAGTTTTAGCCATGTATGAGATAACCTCATAAAAGTCCAACAATTTATAAAAGGATTTAGCAAAGCCCTTACCATGATTTGAAACTTCATACTCAATCAAGCCTTATTTAAAATCATGAAATGAAGTTTAGATTCTTATGTTATAACAACAAATCTGGGCATCCAATAAATGATTGAACTCATCATTTAATTAGTTTGTCTTGAATAGCAACCGTTAATAATCTATCAATATTATAATGATGCAAGATAAGTCCATGATAATATAAGAAAAAAACTAGAGAACAAGAGTAATCAAACCAGATATAATATAAATGGAATAGATGAAATGAAATTCTCAATAACAAGGAGACTTGGTTCTCGAATGCATAAATTTCATGACAAGTACTTAAAAGTGGCCAAATTGTTCATATGTAAAGCTTGTTTTTAGAAGGTAACTAATTTTATGGAGAGCTTATCATGACACTTCATTTTATAGTAGTTCAAGGAGGCTCAATGTACTTGATATTAGCCTCAATGGGAAAATTATGGATCTTCACCATAATTATGAAATAAGATATAGATAGGACAGTTTTCAAACATCAGGCCGTAAGCATACATATAAAACACATAACACATATCGATCCGATAGAAATAAGATAAGACAATTCAAACGGCCCAAAAGATTACTAAGACGCTTTTGCTTGTATAAAGGTAGAGCATACAAAGAGAGATGATCTTTTACAAATTTTAACATGAGGATAACTTAAAATGCATAATAGTCCAATATCGAGCTGATGAACCTTAGATGATGAAATAAGAAAACAACTTAACAATTTAACAGCAAATAGTGATGATGATGATGATAAAGAAAAAAGCGTTCACTTTAGAAACAAGAATTAAGTAGGGAAAGGGAGAAGGATTGTAAGAAATATTAAGATTATAATGTGAATTTATATAAATTTTGGTCTTTTAGGCTATTAAGATCAAGTAAATGGCATATAATTTGATGTTGCAATGATCAAAACATGTGTAAAAGGGTTAAAACAAGTTTTAGGATGAAAAAAAAAGAAATTGGATGAAAGGGATGAGTTATGGGAATATACGATCATGCACGGATTGAACCAGGTTGTGTACTTGTTTGAAGTTTAAATGTATGAAATTCTAGAAGTGCACAACCCATGCATTGATCATGTAACTCTCTACAGGATGACAAAATTTGCACTCTGGAAGTGCAAAACATATGCATGAGCTTGTGCATTAGGCCGCGTAACTCTTCGTAATTCGAATCTTTTCCCTTGGGAAGTACAGGCATCTCGTGTACACATACACAACCTGGATCATGGTCGTACATTTTGCCATGTACTTTGTAATTCTTCCTAAAATTACGTTTTTCCTTCACAAAACGAATCCAAACCTATTTAATATTTTTAAAAGAAATTATCTATGTTAAAAGGTTTTAAAACCCTAGTTTTGGTGTGTAAAGGCGAAGATTATACAAGCGTAGATCATAGATAGGTGTGGCAATTTAAATGATTCTAATGCTTAATTGATATTGATGCACGCTTACAGATTGTATCAATTTCTAAAATTTATAACCTCGATGAAATCTACGATTTAAGCTAGGCAAGCATACCTATTCAATGTAGCATAGATTTTAGGGTGTCGTCCTTAGAGATTTTGAAAACAAGTACTAGTATTACTAGTTCTACTATTTAGCTAAGTTTTGAAGTGAAATCTATAATTAAACTACTAAATGAAAGATAAAGCAGGCCTTAAGATCAACTAAATATGCTTTCAAAGATGAATTTAATTATAAGCGACTCTCCACCTTATCTACCATAAACTTAAAATTCTTATGATAATGGATTGATTAATGAATCATTCATGCTTTGCATTGCAAGATCTCAACAATTAAATCAATTACTCCCTCGAGTTAATCAATTTCTAACCCTACGAGGTAATGAGACCTCTCCCTCACTAACATCACATAAGATTGCATAAGAACATGATCCTTATTACAAGAATTAAATCTTTGAGCAGAAAAACGTAATTTCCCTACCTCTAGGTGAAATAAGCAATTTCTCTATTCATTAAGATCAATCTAATTGAATAAACCTCTTTCAATCTAATAAGAATCAAGCATGCAATTAATTTATGCACGAATCAATCACAAGACAATTAAATCACATGAACAAATACAAGGCATGAACATTCATTAATCAAGAATTGATTCAATTCGTATGGTTAGGGCTTTACAAGATGAAGAGTATAAGAATCTACTCTTCCATAGGTTTTACAATAAGAACAATAGATCTAGAGGAATAGAAAGAATAAACCCTAATTGATGTCTTGTGATCTTCGAATGATGCTTAGCAAGTTCTTCGTGTTTTCCTTTGTAATTTCTCTCCTAGGGCTTAGAAAAATGATCCAAAAAATTCTAAAATGAGAAAATAGGGCGCTATTTATAGTTTTCTCATTAACCTAGGTCAGCAGAGGCTACTACATGGCTAGGATCGAGGCAAGGATGAAGTCAAAATGCTCAATTTTTGCCTCTAATGCTTGTTGTTTTCATCCTTGGTGTCTTCCCTAGCAATGCTGGAGGTAAGGCTGAAAACTTAATCACCTCTCATGCTTCTGACATCATCCCTGGCGTTCAACATGGCTTGCTAAAGACAAGGATGAAAGAAGAAACTTTGTCCTCTTGCAAAATTAATCTAAATTTGATTAATTCGTCCAGATTTCTCTTGGATCATCATGAAATCTTCCAAATGAGTTGTTTAAACCTTGACATGAATTTTTTTTTTACAAAATAAGTCATTTTCTCCAATAAATCACAAAAATTTAAAGCAAATATATCCAAATAATTGCCAAGAATAAGGTTCTAATGACACTTATCAAATTTGTTAACTAAGTCAGTGGACTCTTGAACCCGAGACAGATTGATATTCCAAGTACATGCATACCTTCATTTGCTTATTATGGTAGCCTAAGATAGGAATATAACTAATCAATTGTTTATTCGACTTTAGACTTTGTTACATTGCTCATGTGACTACTGGTATTAGGTAGGAAGTACCCATGCTAATATTGTAGTAACACAATTATCTTGGTATGACATTGTACCAAGTGGAGTTGTGCTAGAAAATGATTTGGAAAGATTTAGGAAGTACAAGTATCATGGTTATTGAGAGTAACCAATAACCAATATGTAAATACACACACATACTTATGATTTGTTGTATATTTAGTTGTTTCTTTACTGTTTGTTACACTGCACATATAGATAATTAAATGGTTACATTTATAACACGTAAGTGCATGTGAGTTAATGTTGTGAGTTCACACATGTGACTGTCGATATACAATACCGACTTTTGCTCACCATTTTTCCTTTTCAAGTATAGATGAGACTCCTATAGTGTTTAATTTGTACAAAATGGGTAAATATACAATAAGGTATCAACATTTAGAGGTAAGTGTTTTTAAGGTATCAACATTTCAAGTGGTTAAAAAGAGGAACCAATTTATAAAGTGAATCAAATCAAATATCAACATTTTGCAAAGTTCATATAAGGTATCAATGTTTCAATTAGTTTTCAATTAAATTTCCTTAATTTTCATCAATGGTCAATTATTAATACCTCATTTGACTCTCTTTACAAAACGTTATACCTCTTTTTAACCATTGAAATGTTGATACATCAAATGAAGTTATCCTTAATGTTGATTCTCGTTTTAACCACTTGCAATGTTGATATCATAAATGAATTTACTTTCAAAACTTGATACCTTTCAATGTAATTTACCTTATATAGATATGACGTTATAGTGGATTATGGAGAACCACTAGTGTAAAAGGCTATTTGGCTAACTATTAGGATTAATTTTGTTAATTATACGAAGATAGAGACTCCTCTTGCGTGTATGTCATTTTTAGGTGTAGACCCTAGTTATTCATTGGTTTGTGAGATGTTAATCTCACGAGATGGACTCTTTAAGCCATCCATTGTTATTGTGATGTAAGCTTCTAACTACTCTTGTCTTTACATGTGGAGTTATTTAATATATGTTTGTTGACTTGAAGTTAAAGTAATTAAGTGTGTGTTAATGACATAATATGTAATTATTGTAGTCAATAGCAATTTCTGAGCTTTTACGTTTCATATATAATATGGACATGTGCGGGTTGTAATTATCCCTCATTTTAGGGCGTTATAGATAATTGAGTAATCATAATTAAAGCTTACTGAAAATGGATTCATGTGTCCTAAATACTAAGTTAATGAAGAAACATCATCATAAGTCTAACATATAGACTCTTCTTTTTAGGAATTACCTTTCGATGTCAAGAATAATCCAATATCAGCGAATCTACATGTAAGTTAAGCTAGCTTTAATGCCATTTTTTAAGGATCTCTAAGTCCGTATATTGCTTGTGATTGTAATTAGAAAGTCTTCATTTATATGCTTGATATTAATGAATTAGTTTAATTGCCTTAGTGATTGTCTAATTGATTACCTAAATTAAAACAAACCACAAAGAATATAGCAAAAGTAATAATCAGTCATGCATGGCATACTCTACTTTGCATATTTGCCTCCATTAAATGCTGACCATCAAAGTGAGAAACCAGGTATGTTTTTTCGTTTAATATTTATTGAATTAAGTGGTAGGAGAGGATATCACAATAGAGATTAAAAAAAAAACTACCATCCAATAGTTTAGATAGTTTTCAGGATAATAATCTATTGTACATTCTAGATTTAATGGAAGATGATTTACACTAAACTCCTTGTCACTCGAATTAAAGTAAGGTTAATTTCTTCAATTTCATGGTGGACCAGTCAACGTCATGTGAATCACATTTACTTGATTATATAACATATGATTAACTATTTGGTTGCCACTTACTGACTATGTAGAGATTTTGCTTCCACCCCTACAATTTCTTTGTTGGTTCTCTAAGTCTCAAGATACTTATGTCATGTTTGGTATGCATGAATCCTTTCAAGTGAATGAATTGAGGAATGGCTAATCCATTATTTTATTGTATATATAGATGGAATGGAATAGACATGTTATTTATAAAAAAAATGTTCTCAGTAATAAATGTGAATTATAAATTTTTGAGGATAAAAGTGCAATCGTAGTATAATCAATGTTGTCGGACCCAAGAGATGACCCGACATGCTAGGGTCAAGGGTTGAACCGTAGTTCAACCAAAAGTCAAACTAAGGTTAGTAAAAACAAATTTTTAAGTTGCATGCCAATTATGAGAAAACAAATAAGTGAAATTTATGTAATCAAATCCATAATTAAATTATCTCCATCAGTGTATTATGAAATAAAAAAACACTAGTACATGTTCAAAACAAAAAACCATAAACTTAGATATTAATTCAAATTCTAATTAATGTCGCTATAATCTTCATTTCATTCAAAGATTTCCACTTTATATTTACTTTACCAATCACTTTGATAACGAATCCCGAGATTAATCAATCTACAAATCCTATAAAGTTTTTTCCATCATTTTCAATTTTCCATAATCTTCACTCCTAATCAATTTCCACCAAAAACTAGGCAAAACATCTTCTTCAATGTTTAAAGTACAAAATACAGAAAACTTCAATAATTAATTTATACAAAGATAAATGTAGAAAGGGCATATAAAATTTTCAAATTACAAAATTGCTTTAACATCATTTTTTGTGTACTTATTTCATTTCTTTAAACTCGCAACAAAACAAATAGGCAAAACTATTTCCAACCAACATTTGTATCCAAATCTCTTATTTCAAGGTTTCACGTGCAAAGTTTAGCATTTATATCTTATGGTGGGATATAGATATATGTTGACATCTTTTGAGAAATTATACATTACGGAACCATTCACCTATGGCATGCAACATCAATATTTTGAGAAATTTCAAAAGGCTAAAAACCCAAATCAAAGTAGCTACATAACTATTCACCTCCAGCGACGCAAGCTGCACCCATCTCCACTTGCAACATAACATAATTCTAACTCATCAAAACTCAGCCAACAAACCCAATCACATAACCTAGTAGTGGTGGGCGGCATCATCTTTTTGTCTTTCGAGAATGAGTATTTCACTTCAAATGTTTAGTTATTTTAGTTTTTTTTTTATTGTACTATTTTACTTTAGCTTTTATTTTAGTTTGTTCAAATGTTCAAGTTTTTTTTTTTTTTTTAAGTGGACATTCCAACTCAAATGACCCAACCGAGTTAACCAAGTCCTGTCACACTCGCTAGTCACCTAAGTCATGCCAATTCAATGCAAAAACAGGCCACAAGCAAGACCGGCCCACCTTAAGTGCCAATTCCAATCAAACTAGCTAGTTTGGCCGGTTCTGACAACATTGCTAATAATTTATTACTAGTGGAATGAAATCATGATTCACATTCTCAAAAGTAGTATCAAATTCTCCCTCAAAGTTAGATTGTCAATTTTTAGAATTGCACTTTGACTTGAAAATATTCCCAAGCATGAAATGGGAATAAAACCTAAATTGTAATTCCATTCTGGATTCATCCATACATACAAAATGTGACATAGTACTCTACTTAACCAATATGGCTAAAATCATACTTGTGAGTAGATAATATATAAAGAAAGGTTAAAATGATACGTATATTTTTAGTCTAAGTAATTTTTGAGCCCTATGATTATCAATTGATTATGGTAATTAACTTTACACGTAAATTATTATAGCTACTGACAATCACAAAGAGCCATTGCTTAACATGATTTTAGGATGTAACAAAAGTATCTAGCGCATTTATGGCGGTAGTAGAAGTGATGATAATAAGGATACCATCATTAACTCTTCTTGTTTGCACGTGGCTTGAAAGAGGAAAAAAAAAAAAACAAAAAAAGACGAGCACCTCAATTTATAGATATGTAATTTCTAAAGCCAAAATAGCAGTTGCACCATTATGAATTAAAGAAGATTTTATAGGCATATATGAATGTTTAATTATAATTTTCAGATGCTAATGTTTGTATTTTGGGTAAGCTTGTAAGCTTTGGTTTGAATAATATTTGTGAACAAATAACTTGCATGTGTCCAAGAAGATGATGGAAAGTTCAGGGAACGATAAGTGCAAAAAGAAGGAAACAAGTTATCCAAGCTTGAAAAAAAAGATTAAACGGATATAGAAAAAGAGAGATGTCTCAAAGCTAGTGTGATTTATAAAATTACAATTTCATATATTGACAGAATATTTTTGTGTTACAAAGTAGTAGGTCAATGATTTATCCATCTTTTACTTGAGTGGATAATACACACCATATGTATTTATGTATATTACATGATGAGTAATTAAACCAATCTTTTGACATGGTAAGAAGGATGGATAATACTAAAATAATTATTATTCATATTTTACATATATAGTTACGTGTTAAAACATTATTAATAATTATATATTACACATGATGTATTTCTTGTTGAAACTATTAAAGCTATGCCAATCTCCAAAGGATGATAAGTTTGCTGCTATCATGAATTCTCCGTGGGTAGTTAGCAGCTTGAAGATGCGGCTTAATAATAATAAAACGTCTTGTATGCATGGAGTATGTGATCGCTGGATCGAAGATCACAAATAAGGAAGCCCACTTACTATGTTAATGTCATTATCTAACATTTGAGAGTATTCTATCAAATGTAGATTATGTGATATGCATCTTGAAAGCTTCAGTAAGCTAATAATGTTTGGAAAAAGGGGAGAGGGGAAAAAAAGAGGCAATCTTTAAAATAAAATAATTAGAACTTTTTAAAATAATCTTAAATATACTGCATTTGGAAACATGTCTTATGCACACATTTCCATTATATTGAAATTGTGAGTTTTAGCACACAATTTCATATATCCAACAATTCAACACCTTCATCTCATCATACACAAACTCTACATAAATAAAACCTAACCAAAGCATTAATAAAGAAGTCTAAAAAGTTTAAATTTTTATCACAAATCCATCTTAGTAAATTCATCCCAGCATGCTAATTGCATAAAGAGTTGCATATTAAGTGGGATCTTCTACAATCTCGTCAATGGGACCATCTATTTTAATAGTTCGATCACGATTGAATATGATATAAATAATTAGATAGTTGACGAGACCATAGAATTTTCCAAATATTAACAATTTTGCCCCAAACAAATGTAAAGCTGTGGTCCAAAATTTCAAATAATAAAGTGAGTTTGTTTTTCCTTTTTAAATATTGGCCTTGGTTAATGGATGGTTGTAATGTTTCTTTGTTTGATTTTCCTACATTGTTGTGATGCACAGATTTCTTTCTCCTTTTTTTTCTTTTTACAAAATAATTTATTTTCAATGAATTGGAATTATTTATTTACAAATAGGTTTTACATTTTAGCTACAAATGAATTGTTTATACTATTGTATCAACTATTTGAAAGATCATTATTGATTTTCTTAGTTTTCACATAACTAGAATAATAGATTTATAAACTAGGCTAGTATTAGACTTGCTTTAATGATGGTTTTCTAGAAAGACCAAATTGTCCTTAAAGGAAGGAAGGAAAGGAAATACTAGATTTCTACCTAACAACTGGGTCTAGAATAGATAAAAAGAAACAAAAAGAAAGAAATCACATTTAGATCTTACAATATATCTTCTTGGGTGAAAGACATATCTACCTTTTCTGAAAAAAAAAATACAAATTGTATAAAAAAAATTATCGAATTGCCACATCTATATTGCATGTTGGAGAAGAGATATAAAATTTTCAATTTGTATCGTATGTTAAAGAAGAGATATAGCAATAGCACATACTGAAAGTTATAAAAATAGCAATATCGCATAATAAACGAGTGGTACACTATTTGCATATGTATCGCACATTGAACGTGCCATACACATATAATTATATGATGCGATACACATAATTATATATATATATATATATATATTGCATATTCAATAGGAGATACATGTAAAAAACTATATCGCATGTACAATATGCAATATAATGATGGTATCTTAGTAATTTTTTTATACAAATTGTATTTGTATAATTTTTTTTTAAATTAGTTAAACATGAAATAATCTCATTTTTTTCATAGTGGAAGGGACAAAGCAATCTATTTCTAATTTCTTTTCTTCTTTTCTTTTGTTAAGTCTTAGTTAGTTTCTAAATTGATAACTAAATAAATTTAAGATCTCAAATAAAATTAAGACCTCTTATTAGCACTTAATATAAAAATTTTGTGTGCAAGGTTGATGAAGACATAATAATTGACCAAAATTTCAAGCAAACCATATGTGTGTGTGTGTGTGTGTTAGTGATTATTTGTGTTCTTACATATACACACAAGAATACTCTATTTATTGAAATTGCATTTGCTTTTCTTTTACCAATAATGTTTTGGGGTTTTCCATTACATCTATGAAATTGAAATAATATCTCTGAGTAGTGAAATCATTTGATGCTCTAGTGAAGTTTCCACATCATGCATTATCATTATTACTAAGGGAAAATGTCAAATTTGATACATAAATGTTACGTAAAATTTCAATTTGGTACCTGAGCTTTGAAGTGATCAATTCAATACCCAATCAAACTTCTCGTACTATTTCTATTACCTTACAAACTCCATTTACTCTGTTAGCAATCTATTAGTGTTGGATGTTGTTAAGAATTAAAAATTCAATAATATATTACTTCTTTCGAGTCAATGAATAGAATAAACGGTATTAAGAATGTAGTAAAATTAACTACAAAAAGTTTAATCGGGTATTAAATTGATAATTTTAAATTTTAGTTATCAACTTGAATTTTATACAAAGTTAAAGGACCAAATTTAACATTTACCCTATTATTAATTATGTTAGATAATGTTTTCTCTTCGGAGATATTCTTTTTCTTTTAAAAAAATGATATTATTGGCAAAAGTAAGGGTCTAATTAATAAATAAGTGAGAATACATTATGCATTAATTCTTGAATCAATAAAAGAAATATTTTAGCAAGCTTAAGCATAGGATGATATACATAGTTAAGTGGCATTGCAAGATAACACACTATTGAGGAATTATATGTTGCAATAATATCAAGTTCATGCAACACGACTTGCTGATAAGTAAAGTTATTAGCAATATGACTACACTTAGCAGCTGTATAGCTATTGCACAACATGTGTGGGTATTTAATCCCCTTGATTTCATTTTAAAAAATTTAGTTAAGGGTTAAGGGGTAGAATGTAGAGGACAAACCTTTGGTCTTTGAATCCAATAATAACCTATTTTTTTACTTTTTTTTGGCTAAAGTGATAGGTTAAAAAGTTAAGCTCATGGATCTTTGGATCATCCGCTCTCAAAGAAGTTTATGTACCTAAAGAGGCTTTCTTTAGGCTTGGATCGATCTCGATTATTAATCTTTAGTGTGATATGGCATATGTTATTAGTAGTTATACTCTATAAATACTTAACAATTTCTTCCAGCTTTTCAACTCATAAATAGAGCAAAACCATTATTGTGCTATTAGATTATTATTACAAAATATCAAATACAACTCTAAATAAAAAATACAACACTTCTATTCAAGAAACTTGAGGTTAATGCTACATAGTTTCTTCACTTGTCATGCATACATTATGTTCTTTAAAAGTGCTTACTCATTATCACTTATTTAATTCTCAATCATTCCATATATCCCTTAGGGTTGCATACGAGCCGAGCTTTTGAAGGCTTAGGTTTGAATCATTTAAAAAATATTGAGTCTAATATCAAGGCAAACTTTTTACTGTGTCTGAAATTTAGGTTGGAATTTAGCTCATTTAGCTGAACGAGCTTTATTTTAAGCTCATGCTCGACTCATTTATAAATCGAGCTTGAGTCAATCAGAATTTTTTGTCAAGCCTAACAAAGCTTTTTGTTGCTCGTTTATATAACTTGTTTTCCATTTTTAACTTAAAAATAATACAAAGCGTCACTAAATGTACATACACAAATATTAAATAGAATTTAGTTTTCTTGTTTTAATTATATTTATATATAGGATAAATTATATTAAAATGTCCCAACGTTTTGGGATAAGTTTATTTAAGGTTCCAACATTTTGAGTGGTTCAAAAAAGGTCCTAACATTTAGAAGAGTGCATTCTGAGTTCAATCAAATATTTATCATATTGATACATGTCAATAAAGAACATAGAAAAAGGGTTTTTGACTTTTAATTAAATATTTCTTCTGTTGACATGAGTCAATATGTCAATAGAGACCTCAATTGACTCACTTCTTTAAACGTTGGGATCTCAATTAACTCACCTCTTCAAATGTTGGGATCTCTCTTGAACCACTCGAAATGTTGAGAGTTAGGACCTCAAATGAACTTACCCCCAAATGCTGGAACCTTCCGGTATAGTTTACCATTTATATATAATAATTATAAATATAAAATTCATTAATTTGCACATGATCTTTTTTATAAGCTTATTAATGAACTTGCTCATGAGTGTACTCGTGAGTCTATTCACTAGCTAGCTTATGAGTCTTAATTAAAGCTCAAGATCACCTGTAAACTAATCGAGCTCAAGTCAAGCTTAAAATGTGTTGAATTCATATAGTTAGCAAATAGTTTGGCTTATGTCAGCACTAGTATTAATCATTCCATTTTTAATCATTTCACATCATTTTTCAAAGGCCACATGTAGTGTGAGATTCAAGTTATACAAGTGCCAATGCAACCGAGTCCCTTAATATATATTATCAAGTCTAAAAATTTCCTTTTCCTTTAATTGGACTCGTATTAAGCCCCTGCCCAACCCACTTAAAACGAATACTCAACACAATTTTGAAAAATCCTTTAAAAATATTTAATTTTAAAACATTGGAGTTGCTACCAGTCAAGGAAAAAAATTGAAATTAGAGTCAATTGGGTTGACCAACTCTAATTTAAGCTATACTGATCCAACTCCGTGGGCTTTTCTAAAAAAATAAACTTTAGAAAAATATCAACCAAAAAATTCTAGAGTCTAGCTAATCTATGACACCTAAAAAGGATACCACTTTATAGACTTTTAATAATCAATGGGTCTTAATTTTAATACTTTTTCAATACATTTATAATCTAATAATAAAGATTGAGAACAATAAAAATTTAGAAATTACCTCAAATGTGTTAAGATCCTAACAACCTGAAATATATAAAATTAGTTAAAAAAAAACTAAATTACTAAGAAGAATAAAAAAAAATAAAGCTAGTAGACAATCATAGAAAAATAATAAAGAATTGCTAAACTACATAATATTTACATATACATAAATTAGTATGAAAAAATAATTTTTACATTTTTATGGTTGCTCCGCAGGCACCTATGCATCTGCCAATCGGAATTAGACCTTCTGTAGTGTTGTTATTTTTATAAAACTTTAGTATGTTGGATAGGTTTTAATCTCTATAAAAATTGATAGGTTTATGTTTTTAGCTAATTAAATTTTTATTAATGAAATTTTTCTAGGATGCTTAAGTTTGAAGGTCTATCTTTTAAAAAACTAATGCAAAGTCTTAATTTTGAAAATATCAATTTAATATTTTTTCCCCTTAAAAGCCAATCTAAGTGACAAAATGAGTTTTATGCAATGCAAATATGCATAGGAGATGATTTTAATAGCTACATGCTGAAAATTTGTTAATGAATGTTTAAAACTAAGCCCATAGATAAATAAAACCTGCAAAAGAATAAAAGCACGAGTCACAAATAATGACTCTCTCGCTCTCTCTCTCCCTCTATATATATAATATACACTTCTTTTAATGTAAATGAAAAAAAAAAAAAAAGCATATCATACCACAATAGAAAGATAATCCCAGCCCATTAACAAACTACAACAATTCTTTACATTGAACACGAGTTGGATCAAGTGTGGGAGTGGGTCAGAATCGGGGTCTCCATGCAAATCGGGTCAAGCTCATCTTCTCTACAACGTGCGGGTTTAGGTAGTGAGTTGACTGGTTTGGTTATGGCAAAGATGGCTTTGCAACTAGGTTCTATTTCTAGATTCGCATTGATGAGGACTCGACACAAAAGCTTAGGAGACGGCTGTGTGGCACGACCACGATTCGATGATGGAGGTCAGAACCTTGGCTTTGTAATGGAGAAGAAGATGGCCTCGACGTATAGTTTCAGTTTTGGTTCGAAGTTACGACTCGGCTAGCGGGTCGACGTCGAGGCTCCTTGTCAAAACCCGACCATTAAGCTTTGCATAATTGATAATTATCTATACAAGAAGAGAAACACTAAAACTAACCACCTCCTAGCTGGATAACATCTGTAAAAATAAATACTAAACTCACATCTCCATAAGAACACTTCTTATATACTTCTCACCCCCCTCAAGTTGGGATAATACAAAGACCTAGCTTGGATTCGGCATAAATCAATTGAGCAACAGTCACTAGTGTGGTAAGAAAGTTGGTTGGCTGATGCTTGGAAGCAACATATACAACATTAAAAAATTCAAAAGTAACTTGATGGTGGGTGAAGTGAACAACGATGGAGATATGTTTAGTACATCCATGATAACATGGATGACCAGCAAGCTGGAGAGCCGATTTATTATCATAAAACAGAGTAGCCAGAGGACGAAAAGGAACATAAAGATCACTGAAAATATAAGAAACCTACATTAATTCTTTTGTTTCACTAGCCATAGATCAATATTAATATTCTTTCAAACTTGTCGAAAAGTATTTTGTTTCTTGGTTTATTAAGAAATAAGAGAAGATCCAATTAAAACATAAAAACCTAAAATGGATTTTCCATCATCAAGACTCACACCCCAATTAGAAACAGAGTATGCTTGAAGAGCAAATGAGCTAGAGGATGAGTAGAAATGACCTAAATCAATGGTACCCTTCAAGTATTTCAATAGATGATATGCAAACTTAAGATGTAAAGCTCTAAGAGGACTAACAAACTGACTTAGTATATGAACTGCATAAGAAATATCAGGATGTGAGATAGTCAAATAAAGCAACCTACCAACCAAATGACAATAGGAAGAAGGATCATCGAATAATTCTCCAACATAATTGAAGAAATTAAATCTGGAAGGCAATGGAATAGAGATAGGTTTAACAGTAGAAAGACACAATCAACAAGGATGTCTATCAAAAACTTGCATTGATTTAATTGAATCCCATTAGGTGTTCTATAAAGTTCCAACCCTAAGAAAAATCAAGCCTCCCCGAAGTCTTTAATAGTAAAAGTATCATGAGGCTAAGTTGTTAATTGAATAATCGATTGAACATTGAAACTAGTTAAAATCATATCATCTACATATAGGAGAACCACTAACAATTCCTTAGCATCATATTTAACAAAAGGAGAATGATCATGTGAAGATTGGACAAAACCATAACCAATAAGAAACTTAACGATCTTCAATTCCATTAGTGTTAAGCTTGTTTAAGACCATATAAAGACTTAAGCATGCAGCATACTTGACCAAGTTGTCTTTTGAATAACTTGAAGGAGGCACCATGTAAATTTCTTCATCAAGAAAGCCATGAAGAAAAGCATCATTAATGTCAACTTAAAACAAGGGCCAATTACGGATCACGACAACAACAATCAAAATACAAACTAATGTAAGATGAGTAATAAGAGAAAAAGTACTATTGTAATCTTCACCCTCCACTTGATTATGACATTTCCTTACTATCGGCCTTGTATTTGATTTTATACACCCATTTACACCTTATAACATGCTTACCTTAAGGCAACATAGTAAGTTCCCAAGTGTTTTAAATTTTAATGCATCTAATTCTTTTTGCATAATGTCTACTCAATTTTCATCTTGAGAAGCTTGAATAAAAGATGATGGCTTTTTAGTAGTAAAAACATTTGCTAGTGAGACAACATAATCACGAGGACCAATGGTAAAAGAAGAAGGAGAGGACAAAGGATATTTGATAGTAGGAGCAGGAAGTGAGGAATTATCAAAGGTATTTACTTGATGGATTTTATGTACATAATCTTGGAGCCACGTAAGAGGTCTTGTAACTCGAGTTGAACACCTAAGAGCAAGAACATTATGTTCTGGAGGAGTAATTGGTGTGTTTGAGTGAAAAGGAGCAGGAACAATAGGATTCAAAGAAGAATCGGAGTGGTAGTTTCAAAGGTATCAAATGACTCATTTGAAAATAAAGCTTGATAAGAATTTGAAATAAATTCACCATTGTTGTCACTATGAATAAACTTAGGACAAACATCAAAATGATTCTTAACATGAGCAAAAAAATTTCCCAAAGTCTCGTAAACCTGAGATTTAAATTTCAAGAGATATGCCTATGTGCAACGTGTATTATCAACAACCAATGTCAAAAAGTAGTGCTCCTCTCTTCTAGCTACCACATGATAAGGGCCCCATAAATCCATATAAACTAGATCAAAAGGAAGATTTGACATGATTCCACTTCTTTCAAAGGGAAGTCTATGTATTTTGGCTAATTGACTAGTCTCACAAAGAAAATATCAAAGGTATTTTTATCACAAGAAGATAAATACTGAAATTTAGATAAAGATGTATGTCCTAATCTTTCATGAAACAAATGAAGATTTAAATTTGTGTTTACAATAAAACAAGAGGAATTTCCTTTATTACATTTCAACAAAAATGTAGAGCTACTAGATAACTCCATATCAAGCGCATACAATCCATAAGTTGCTTGAGCAATAGCAACACGCTTTAAGTGTCTTCTGATCCTAATATTGACAAAGATTGCATTCAAAAATCACAATCAAGGATTGATAAAATGAAAGGCATGAAATGGAAAGAAGATTATGTTTGAATTCAGTTCAAATAGAACATTATGAAGCAAAAGTGGAGGTAAGCTGGACAAAACTACAATATTTACATATTTCTATGTTCCATCCAATAATGTAATTGTAATTGGTGTGGTTAACTAGTTCATGATAAGAAAAAGATTTGAATGAGGTACATATGGTCACAGTACCTAAATCTACCATCTAAGACCTTTCCTTAATATTCGAAGCTATCAAAGAGATATGAGATATAGAGGTACCTATAAAAGAAGTGGCTATTGCCTTATCATCTGAAGCCTTTTGACGCATCACCTTCATCACTTCTTAGCACATGGACTGAACAAGAAGAGGATCTAGTAATCTGACTGTTCACTTTGTGATCATGATCAAAAGGTGTCTCTAAAGATGAATTTGAGTCCTTCATTGCACTCATTCCACTAGAAACATGACTAGATCGAACATTGAATCTCTTAGGATTCGTTCTTCCTTTATACCATTCCAAAAATCCTATTAATTCAAAACAAGTTTCAATTATATGACCTTATTGTTTGCAAAAGATTTCCTTCTTTATCCATCTCTTTTATCTATTCCATTAGATTTAATAAAACTTCTACTAACTATAAAGGATGACATTTCCCGCTCTCCTACCATCAAATTTGAAACTTGTTTTTGTTTTTCAACTTGCAATACAAGATAAAATGACCTAAAAACTAGAGGCAACGATTCCGATGACAAAATCCGATTACGTGTTGGCTCATAAACATCAAATAATCCCATAAGAAATTGCATTAACTTTCCTTGGGATTCAAAATCAATAAGCCTTTCCTTTAGATCACATGTATAATAGTTTAATCTTCCACAAGAACATAAAGGATAAGGATTTAGAGTTTGCAATTCTTCCCAGCATTGTTTCAATCTATTGTAATAAGCGGTTGTTGATTTATTTCCTTTATGAATATTAGAGATTTCATGTTGAAAATGAAATATCATAGGAGCATTTGTCTAACCGTACTGATCATTTCCTTCTTTCCACAATTCATGTGATGATTGAGCAAAAAGAAAACTTTAAGACATCTCATTAGTCATAGAATTCAATAATCAGCACCCTACCATTTTATTACACTTACTCCGCTTAACAAAATCAATTGAATTTTCTTCTGGTTAAGGTAAATTACCTTCTACAAACCCTAGCTTCAATTTGTAGCCAAAGTCATTCTAATAGATCTATTCCATGCCAAGAAATCCATTAAAAAGCATACTTCCTATATTCATACCTAGACTATTCCAATTGGAATAATACAGCAGAGCAGTGTTCAAAGTGTTAGCCATTCCTTTTTGAAAACTACGATACTTCTTGCAAACAAGAAAGACAAAAGCAAAGCAAAGAGATTACCGAGAATGTGCTAAATCGAAAACTATGCTCTAATACCATATCAGAATTCGACCATTAAGCCTTGCATAATTGTTCTGATGAACAATTCAATATTATAGAAGCAACGCCATGAAAGAAAGCAAGAATCAAAAGTGTTTTTATGGTAAGTGAAAAATGAAGTTCGTTACAACTGAAAATATACCTATAGCTATTTATACAAGAAGAAAAACACTAAAACTAACTACCAACCAGCTGAATAAATTTGTAAAAATAAATACTAGACTCACAACTCTATAAGAATATCTCTTGTATACTTCACACTCTTATGGTTGATGTGAACTTGATTTAGCATTGTGGGAGTGACTCAATGATTAAGTCGACTCGATTGTGATGGAATGGGTATGTTCAGCATGATGAAGGCTATGAATGATGGTATGGTGACTACAGTGGGTTTTTGAAATGGGTATGATTGTTCACTATGTGAGAAGGAAGCTATGGGTAGCTATCGATGGATTCATGATGGAGCTTGATGGTGAAAGTAGCTAAAGATTGGTGTGAGCTTAATTTGAGTTTGGTAACAAGTTAGAGTTCGATGCTAATGGTTTAGAAAGAAGGAGAACTTAGAGAGAGGGAGAATCATGGAGAAGAAGAAGAAGAAGTTGAATCTGGTTCCATAATGAAGAAAAAGATGTTGTTGTTCTCCAGATTTTTATGTATTATTATTCTTAAAACCCAAACTCGGATTTAGAATATATAGTAAGGATAAGCTCAAATCTAATTGAGAAAAGAATATCTTAAATCTAGTTTCAAAAGTTCTCTAATTTGATCTTTCTTATCTTTTACATAAATCTCATAAATAAAATTATAACTTTTAGATCATTTCATTAAGATTTGTGTAAAATTTAGATAAAAACCGATAGGATTCATCCATGTTTGAGTTGATTTTCCACTCTTTTACTCTTCTCTTTCTTTCTTACTCCTTTGCCCAACGAAGAGGATGATCACATACAACACAAGTGACAATCTTCAAGAGCAAAACAAAATGCACATGGATTCGTTCATAGCAGGGCTTAAACCTTTTTCCCAAGTTTACACAAAATCATCCTCAGTCACTCGGTTATATCCCAATTTAGAAATTTCTATTCAATTGCCATATTTGTCTTTGTTTAAACATTAAAACCGATCCAGGCTGAACTTTACATATCAAATGGGACAAAACTAATTTAATTACTTATATCCTATATGAACTTAAATTGCCCATTATATTTATATCCAATAAAGATTTTCCTCCTAAAAACTTATTTTTAACCCTGTCTATAATTTTTTTTAGATTTTTTCAAGTTTCTTTTTTTTTTCTATTTTCAATATATATATTTGTAATTTTATTGCAATCCTAGAAAGAAGAAAAATGGCTATGAGCAGAAGGCAAAAATGGTGTGTTTATAGTTCCTCTCTTTATGGTGAAGTTTGAATAAAACTTTACCACAAGACAAAAAATTACCCCCATAGTTGTATCTAATGTGCTAGCCTCCAATTAGTTTGAGCTTGAGAAAATTTACTAAGATAGTGTTTTTCTCAAAGATAATTACTACTATTGTGAGGTAATTTGAATTCCCTGGGATAGCTAACACTCCTAAGACACTTTGTGACAAAGGTTGGCTTGTGTTCCTAAATGAATCAAACGATAACATGTTCTTAATTGACTTTTTGTTTGAAACACGAGATAGGCAAAGCTCCTAAGTACTTAAATGATTTTTAGAGTACATTCAGTGATGACGACCAATGCTCCCAGATTTTCTAATTGAGGATAACTAGGGTTGTTAAAATTCAACTGAATTAAAGGTAACCGAAGTTCCTAAATTTTATGAAATCAAGGATAATTAGGGTTCCTAAAATTTGATTTGACTAAAGGATAAACGAAGTTCCTAAAATCTAGCATAACTAAGATTCCTAGATTATGAGTAAGATACCTAAGTTCCTAACATCTAGGATAACCAGGGTTCCTCGATTAAAAGAAATAACCTAAGTTCTTGATATATCTTTGGATAACGCAGGTTTCTCGATTAAGAGTAAGATAACCTAAGTTCCTAACATCCAAGATAACTAGGGTTCTTGGATTATGAATAAGATAACCAACGTTCCTAATATTTCTCTATGATAACTAAAGCTTTTAGATTATGAGTACGATAACCTAAGTTCCTAACATCTATAGGATAACTATGGCTCTTTCACTAAAATATAATTAAAGTTCCTATCTTTTATAATATAACTAAAATCTATGAACAACGGATAACAAAGGATCCTAAGTCTATTGAAGGATAACCAAAGTTCTCATTTGCAAATTGTTTTTAAAATTTAATTCTTTTTGAAGAATTTTAGAAAAATGTCATTTCACTTTTGCTAACGTGAGAAGGAAATTTTACTTACTCTTAATATTATAAATAAACGGTATGCTTAATTTTTTACCATAAGTCATTCATCCTTTGCCTTTGATGGTTTATTGGTTGACTTGGGAATGGGATGAAAGCTTCCACGCAATCTCATTTTTCTCTTCTTTTTGTCTAGAATGCTTTCAGTGCTCATATGAATTCATTATTACCCTTGAGGTAAACTTGTTCTCCTTTGATTTTTGCTTCATGACTTTCTAACTAGAAAAAGACATCTCATTTTTAAGATTGTTTAGTCCAAGAGGGCTTTCTCATACTCTCATTAACCTATTTTCACACTTGACTATGATTCCAAAAGTTTTTGTCAGTCTTGTAAATAATATAATTTGGTTGATCTAATAAGACTTTATTTTAACAAGAATGTAAGGCTTTTATTAAGAGCTTAGAAAAATGATATAATTTAAAGGCAAATTTAAAGGAATTCATTAATGTCCTATCCTCGATTTACAAGTCTAGAACCCTATGACAAACGGACCATGCGCTTGCCTTAGTTTCATGAGTAATCATTGCATAAGATTGAAAATTTTCTCTAATCAAAATAGCCTCTTAAGGGGAGGTAATGTGGGTGGGACCAATAGTGAATTTCAGTTTCTATGCTTCTTGTTTGCACATGTTTTATGCTCTTGTTAATTTTATGCTTTCTCATACAATTATAAATGCATGTTTTCAATAAAAATCAATTTAAGCGCGAAAGCTATCAGTTAGTATACTAATCGTGCAAGTATAGCTAAGTAGGAGTATTCAAGGTTGTGATCCACAAGGAGCTAATTGACTAAGTACTAGATTATAGTGATTCTACTCTAAGCTAGGCAACTAATTGGAGTTTTGAGATTTCTAAATTAATTAAACTGCTTCTACAACTTGCCACTACAAATTTTGACTAAATTAACACTAAATATTATACTAACACTAAAACTACTCTTTGAAACTCATTCAATGAATAGGTAAGAGATTATGTAGTGGTTTTGTTAGGATTTCCATTCATTGTGTTGTAATTATAATTGAGTTTGTTAATTTGGATTTTGTTTAAACTCATAGGAATCTATTTCCCTCTCGAGTTGCAAAATTCTAATTATAATATGGATATCTCTGTCGAGTAATCCATTTATAATCATCAGTTAAACAACACACTTCTCTCACAATTCATGCTATTCTAATTAAGTTTATGGTTAAGCACGTGTCCGTGTCAATAAACTATAATTTCAACCGCATTAAGAACATGAATTCTACAACTTGAACTTAAACAGCACGTGTTCGTGTCAGTTTAGAAGTTGTATTTTCTATTTCAATCGAGTTTTTGAATCCCTTTCGAGTATCTTAAGCTCCAATTCACAAGAAATTCATAGACAAATTTTTACCTTATAAATATTAAAATAGAAATAACCAAAATTCTAAATTAACAAAACTCATTATAAAATACTAATCAACTACTTAGGATATCCATAAACCACTATATAATCCCACCAGATAAGTTTAGCTCATACTAAAAAGTGGAACTTCATTCAATATAATCTGAACACAATCTATTACAAAAGGATAAATGAGAGAAATCACCTAGAAGTTGTAGAATGTCTTCTAGTAATTCTAGGGCCCAACAAATGAATAGTGCCAGAGATGAGATGTAGTGATGTGAGGTCGATGAGGTGGGTTCGAAGTCGGTTGGTGAGGTGAGGTCGATGAGGTGAAATATGATGGACTGATGAAGTGTCTAGACCCAAGAGAACCAGATTAAAGGTAAGGAAATCCTCTCAAAATAACAATGAAATTGATATATATAGGGTATGTGAATGTTGAGTTGGTATGTAGAGGTATAGTAATATGAAGGTTGTTTGGAGTTTGGTGAAGGATGATGTGACTTGTATAAAGGGTGATTGGTTGTAGAGTGGGCATATTCTAGTGTAATGGATCCCAAAAAACAGTAAAAGTACAAAAGAAGGGTAAAAAGCCTTCTATGAAATTACAAAAATGGGCTTTACAAGTCAGCCCGAAAATGTCAAAAAAAAAAAAAGAAGAAGGAAAATGAGCATTGTAAGTTGTTCTAAGTATTGGTCAGCATGTGGTATGGAGTAGCTGGTCGGTGGACTTATATCTAGTTGGCTCAGCACTTGATTAGCTCAACACTTGGCCTGTGACAGCAGCCTAGTAATCAGACAGAGGTGCGTCATTTAAGACAAGGATGTTGTCACAAATTAAATCGTGTTGTGGCAAGTCAGGTCTCCCATTGCTGCTACTGCCTTGGTCATTGCACGTGATCGGCAAAGAAAGAACTGCTCAGGGATTGAAGTAGCTCAGGTTGAGTCTAACTTGGTTCGAGCATGTAGGTGCTCCAATGGGCTGATGTGAGTGCTCGGCTGGTCTTCACGGGGGCGCTCCACGGTTCTATGGCAGCAGCTCAGCTAGGTACTTGAGAGCTCGGTTGGAGCTACTATGGATTGAACTTAGGACTTGCTACTGCTTCAGTTGCTCAATATAGAAACCAGCCTAGACTAGAAACTTTGGCACAGGCACTTCAAGCTCGGTCTTTGGGATACTCAGGTCATAAGCATTCTGCAATAGCAGTTCGGCTAATGTAACAGCTTGGTGCTCAAGCCAGTAGCTCAATCTATTGAGAAGGTCAGCATGTCTCAACTCATGTAGGTGACATGACAGAGAGTAGGTGCTCGGATAGTGCACTGTATTGAATGCTCGGCTTGGACAGGTGGACTTCTGCGTCAGGTAGCTGCTCGGCGTATCACATCAACGTGGTTGGTTAGTGCTCCAGGGTCTGCTCGGTACTCGGGTTGACCTTGGCATGCTAAAGCAGCTCCACTTAGAGCATACAGCAGCTATTGCTATTGTTCGATCTTCCTGTCAGCTCGTCATGCCCGGTAACTGTTATTTTGTAGTGCTGTCATGGAACTCATATCTCATGCCGATGTGTCCTTTGCTGTTGCCGTCGGTGCACTGCTGTTTAGTGAAGGTGCAGTTCGTTCAAGCTCGACATACCTCAACCAATTTTGACCACGTTGAGTTCAGTTGTCATGAAAGCTTGGTCGATCCTCTGCTGCTACTACTGTGTCAACAATTCTAATCGTGTGGAGCTTCATATAATGCTGCTGGTTGGTCTGATCGGTGGAGCTCGGATCTACTACATGAGCTCCGTTGGTGTTGCTTCTTGCTCGGTATTCGGTTGTTAGATCACGATCTGTTCGTTTGCTGTTGTAATTCAACATGCTTTGGCTCATGGATGCTTGATCAGATTGGTGCAAGTGTTGATGATACTATCTAGTCAGTGTTGGCTAGGAACCATGAGCTCATACTTAACTCTGATCGGTGCTTGTAATTCAGTCATTGCCGGCTAGTTGGTTGGTGTTGAAGGTCAGCTCGTGTGCGCTCGGGTTGGATGGACTTCTCATTTGTGGGTGCTGCATCTTGTTTGACTGATCTGTGTGGAGCTCAGCTCCTTGGACTGCCGTCTGCTACTGCTTGGTTTCAACAGAGAGCTAGGGTTTAAAAGCAACAGCTGCTTCGTGCTTTGATGAATGCTGCAAACATTTTAGCTCCAACTAATTGCTAAGTAGATTGCAATAATTCTTTGATACAACAAATTTAATCAGTAAACTTATTACAAATACATGGAGCACATACTATAAAAGATTAAACCAACACTCGTAAAAAACATGAATTTATCATGAAAAACTCCATTTTAATCGATTTTCTCTAATTTCATGCAATTGAACCATAAAATAAACATTTTATAACTTTCTTGCATATTATTTATTATAGCTCAATGAAATGTCAGTTTTTATATGAATTTTAGCAGAGATAAATGTGTAATTTTACACATTTATCACTTCTCTTTATATTGATTTCGCTATATTTGAGTGCAATCACCTCATTTGCTTGGGTATTGTTTGATCTATTGCTTATTTTTTCTTCCTTTTTTTCATTTTTTTGTCTTTTTTTTTCATTTTTCACTTTTTTTCATCATTTCATTCCTTTTTTTTTTTTTTTTTACCACAAGCTATCAATATTATGGACCTAATAGCTCTTAAAGGCTTGTAATTAGTTATATTACATTGAAATGTATCAACATTTGAATGTAGGTTTATTTAAGGTATACCGTTTGAGAGGTTAATAAGAAGAATCAACATTTGAAATAAATTAATTTAAGGTATCAATGTTTTAAATGATTAAAAGGAGTATCAACGTTTATAAAGTGAATCAAATAAGGAATTAATAATTGACCATGATGAAAATTAAGGGAACTTAATTAAAAATAATCGAAATATTGTACCTTAAATGAACTTTGCAAAACATTGATACCTTTTTTATTCACTTTGCGAAAATGTTGGTTAATCTTTTTAATACTTGAAACTTTGAAACCTTAGATGAACTTGTCCCCAAACATTGATACCTTTTGATGTAATTTACTTGCTCGTAATAAAACTTGTGTGGTTTAGGAAATGAAATTAAACAGGGCTCTTCCTCATGTTAAAGTAAAAAAAAAAAAAAAACCATCTACAACAATCATTACTTATGAATTGATATAACTAAGGTATCGACAGTCTAAATTAGAACGTGAGTCACTCGAGTTGAGCCCCACTCATAAATGGACTGGGTTGCTTCGTTGGGTTCAGACTCTAATAATGAACTTCATAGCATAGGGCCTCGCCTAAATGACCATGAGCTACATTTGGTCGTTCCCACCTATTATGCCACTCAACATAAAGCTCTCTATCGGACTAAGCATACAGTAGTGCAGTAGTGGGCCTACCCACACCCTCTATAATTGCTACCAACTGCCCACTCGTCTGTAACCCCATGACATCCACAACAGTCTAATCAATCACCTATAAATATTTGCCTACCCTTCATGGGAATGGTAATTGTAACAGCCTCGCCCTGAGCGCGTAAGGCGTGTAATTATGTTGCATATATCACCTCTAAGCAATTTGCAGGCATTCCGTTATTAAGTGGGTTTCAAATTAAGTTTTAATTTGAGAAATGGTTATTAATTTTTGTAAAAACTTTGGCAGAGTGACATCTATTTATCCATGGTTAGGTTTATCAAAACATATAAATTCAACCTGTTTATAATATAAATATCACAAATAGTTATTTATAAATATTGCCCAAAGGTCTCATCAAGATATTACAATTCAAATACAAAACTTTTGTACTTTTGGACTTAAAGGTCGATGTAAAATCAAATGAAAGTATTTGATACTTAATTGATTACATTCATCCAAGTTTATACAACATGATTACAATAAAACTCTTCCAAGAAAACTCATAAAACCAAGTCTCGTACATCATCATCTAATTAGGTCATCTCGCGTATCTGTCATTTCTCATCGAATCACTGATAAGACCTGCAAGGTTAATAAAACAAGCTATGAGCTAAGTAGACAATAATATAAGCATACACCGCATGTTACATACTCTTAATCTGATGCAACAACCATAGTTTATGTAAAGACCTGACATGCTCAATTCTCAAATTAAGCACACCAAGTCCCCAACCACGTATAACTCTTACGAATTATACGTAAGGTTGTCTTAAAAGAAGGTGTTTATGTTGAACATTGTTACTCAATTATGAAATCGTTTAGTTAGATTCTGGCAACAACTGGATTTAACAGCAGAAAATAAATTTTATAAAACAATTTCGAAATAAAGACATTTCAAACTTCCACTATTACAAGTGGAAAAACTTTCACTTAGACAAATCTTTATAAAAGCTTATTTATAAAATATGGGCACTAACAAGCCCTTAAATGAAAATATGAATTTATAAATAAATCCAGTCTCTGTAAAATAAACAAAAGAAGAAACAAAACAACTAAACTACTCAATGGTCCTAACTCACATCACTCAATCATAATCCTTCCGAGTCATCACAAGCGCCCAAAACCCGAGTCAAGCATCATCACATCAATCATCATCAAATCATCATTTCATTACTTATCTTCATTATCAACAATAACAACTTCATCAACAACCTGTGAAAAGACAAACATAAACAGGAATGAGCCAAAGCTCAGTACACAGTAACATAATCACACACGGAGTGGCACGCGAGCTTAACTAAATGCAATGCATCAATCCACAAGTTATTATCTTTCCATTAAAATAAACAAATCAACAATGAAGTACTCACACTTCGGAACAAGCCAATGCGAATCTGGGGTCCTGAGTAACAGCAGCTGCTCAGGAGGTTGATATAGATAGACTGGATATCTATATCTCCTATATCTAACTGATAAAGAATATTAATAGCATCATCTAAGGTTCACACTCCTTTATACACTCCACTTATTCCGGTCTATAACATCAATTAATTCAACGGTCCCATACCGTGAACTAAAACATATTATTTCCTCCCGAGCATAAGTAGAGAATACACCGATACAGTTAATCCCATTAGCTATCCACTTAGCCATTAAGATAAACCACTATTGCATCATGATGAACCATTGCATCATGGATTTGAGTCATTGCATCATGACAAAGATTGGGCTAAGTGCCTAACTACCGTGCCATTGCATTATGACAAGGTTGTCGCTCCCCGGATCTGGATTCAACGATGTAAAGCATAATCAGCACTCATCAATTATTAAGCCGTCTTTAAGTTCTTAATCCATTTAGGATGCCTATCCTATCAATCATCATGCAAGTTACTGCATACATTGAATATGAAATCCAAACATAGCCTCGGAAAGAATTTCAGAAGATAATGTAAAAGATAAATAAGCTATCCACTTCTGTTAAGGAAAGAACTCGTATAAGAAATTAAACTAAACTAATCATCCACTTTCTCAAACTTTTATTAATCCTATTTGATCAGATACTAACTCAGAACCCCGCTATGGCTGCGAAGATCGCTCTGCCAAAATGCGGACAGTTCTCCTTTGTCTGTCAAAGTAATTCTTTTCACTTTAATTATAGTTTCTTATCACAAAACATAACATATATCAAGCATTCATATTCAAAGCAAATAAACATTTGAAACAATATGTTACTCATGTTATTCAAAGATCATCCTAACACATTCATCTAAGCCAATTATTAGCTATTAACCCATTTTAGCTTAACCTTAGCCAAATTGTTTAAAATTAGTCATTTAATTCAAAAACTAAGTCAAGGTGATTAAACTATATCAATCTAATTCATTTTAACTCATTCAAGTTCATTTAGTCAAGTTGAACTTAAGTTTGTTAGCTAAGTTCATTTAAGTTCAATAGCTAATCATAATAACAAATGATAAACAAGGAAAACAATTGAAGAAAAACACAACTTAAAACATACTAAATCTTAAGCTTAACATCAAGGAAATTCTAATTAAATTCGTATAAATACATAACTCATCATTTATATACTTACCAAGATCATTTAGTTTCACTAAGTCATTATAATATCATAAATCAAGCAATGGAAATCATATATAAAACATAACAAGTTTAATACTTATGGAAATTCAATTATTTGTTGAATCAACAAATATACTTAAATCATGCTTCATTATATCCTTCAATCATCATTACACATCAAATATCATTAATCTATCTCATTTTAATCCAAAAAGATTCGTTTACACTTAACAATAAACATTTAGAAAGCAAAAAACAAGTTTTGACTTTGTTTAGGAAAACATAACAACTGGAAAGAACCAGCATCTATACATTTTGAATTTATAAAAACTCAAAACATGAAAATTGTAGATCTCTTTTTAAGCTTTCTATAGCAACTTGAATCACTCAATCGAGGTCATATGAAAAAGTTATGGCTAAAATACGATCAAGCTACAAACATGGCAACGAGTAAAACGAATGCTAGCACTTCTACACCGGCGACGTAGATCTCAACGCTGGCAGCGTAAAGATTCAACACCAGTAGCGTAGGAGGCAGCATTAAGGAAATGGTATTCTGATCACTTCAACACAAGGCTCAACGCTGGCAACGTAAAAGCTCCAAAAGGCGGCGTTGAAGACAGAACAGCTTTGCGAAAACATGGTTTTTACATTTTACTCTTATCAAAACTTCTTCAAATCATCTAATAAGCTTCCTATATTAATTCTAACATTAATTAAACACCTATAACAACTTCTAACACTTCAAACTTCATGCAACAACATCAAACAAATCCAAACTTCATTAAATCCTAACTTCCACTATTTATCCTCTTCCTCTTCACAAACCAACCTCCAACATACAATTAACCAACAAATACATAAATAAACAGCACTCTCAACCCATTTCTAACATCTATATATCAATTATAAGCTTGTAGACAACAATTAAAACAAAGTTAACTCAAGATAAAAAACTTAGCTTTTGAGATACATGCATAAATGAGCTTCTTTCCACACTTCTAGCTTTGATTCCTCTTTCTTATCTTCTTCCTTAGCTTTAATTTATCTTCTTGATCTTGTCTAGGATTTGAGATTGAGAGGGAGAGATCAAAGAAAGAAAGAAAGAAAGAAAAGAAGGAAAGGAACGGAAGAAATAAAAAAGAAGAACAGAGAGGCAAAGAAAGAAAAGGAAAAGGAAAAGATAAGATTAAAAAAAATTAGATATTTTTTGAATAAGGTGTAAGTTTAGAACTATCAGATCAATAGCTATAGTTCTAGAAGTATTTAAAAGATGTTTTTTGAACTAATAGATTAAAAATTAAGAACTCAAAATGAGAACTTAATTTAGGAATTTATTTTGGATAAAAGATATTTAATTTGAGTTCGAATTTAAGAACTGATATTTTAAGACAAGCAAATGAACTCAAATTTTACTGAGATTTAGGAATTAGTATTTAGGTTAAGAATTAAGAGTTTTGGAATCCTCTAAATATTTTAAAAACATGTTTAGGAGATTTGGAATCAAAATCTCAAATTTCATTTATTTAATTACTAATCTAACTTTGTCAACTTATCTATTTATATCCTATGATTAATTTAATTCATTCAAATCTATTTAAACTCAATTTCTAATATATGTGAAGGTTTAAGGTATTTCAGTTTAAGATATTTAATTTAATGATCCATAAACAAGGTACCCTTAGCATCCCAAAAATATCAACGCTAACAAGAGTACTCATGACTTCCACCAAACAAAAGAGGCAGGGTTCCCTCAAAGAATAGAGTTCACATAACTTACCAGAAAAGAAAAGAAGGAAATAGTCTCATCCGGGTCACATGCTGCCACCAACAAATATGGTTCATTGTGATGCTTTATACAGGGTCCCATAACACCATATAACTAGTCATAACTCTGTACTTACTCTTGGTCAGCCACCTAATCTCGGAAATTTTTCTATTGACGACCCGCCGAGCACAACCATGCATCTACTGGGGCCTAAGCGACTAGCTACCACATCATCTCAAAGTTGTGCTTATGCTTGCAACTCAGTCCAAAGGTGTCACTCATGGAGTAAGCAGCCAAGCAGCAGCCAACACTCAATTAAGTCGGGTTTAAATTTATAGTCCGATTATTGAGATATCATATAAAGCAACACACAATAACTGCGTATCTGTCATTTAGTTTAAACTTTCAAATCTCTTTTTGAATCTCGATGTCCAATAGCTATTCATAATTGAAATTAAAATCAGTTCATGATTTACTATCTTTATTTCATCTTTGTTATTTTTTACATCTGAGTCACTTTAGTTTAATCATGTCTACTCAAGGATAATGTTTAAAGGGTCATTTGTTCATTCAGCCAAGTTATCTAGTTAATTATGTAAGTTAAGGTCGGTTTTGGGAACTTAGGTTTACCAATAACCAAACCTTAGCAGAATATACTTTTGTGGTTCTTCATTCTTGACCTTTCAAGAATGGATTCCCAAAGTCCACTATTCCCATATGGTCCTCAGTGTCTTATTCGAGTCATTAAGTTTGAATTACTTTAGTTTGTATGAGACATTTTGGATTTAAGTGCTTGGGTAATGCATTGTGATGGGGTATTAGCACTTGCTAAATTTGTATTTTGAATGTCTTTAAATGTTGCTTAAGTTTAGGGAAGAGCCGGGTCAAGTTTCATGCAATTTAAACAATAATTGGTGAAGTTATGAAGGGGCTGGAAAAGAGCACGAAGGGTATATGAAGGGACATATTCCCTCATGTTCTTTTAGAGAGAGAAACACAAGAGGTACATAAGGAGACGTATTCCCTCGTGTTCTTTTAATGTGGAATGAGTTCTAAGACTAGAGAGGAACATGAGAGGATAGGACACCCTGTGTTTTAGTCATGTTTCTCATTTATTTGGAGATTAAGAGAAGCATAAGGGGCATACTGCTACATGGATCTCCCGTGTTCTTTTGGGCTTCAAAGCATTTCTTTTAAAATAGAGAGAAGCATGGGAGGAACACAGCTGCATGTATGCCCCATGTTCTTTGGGTTTTAAACCTTTTTAGAATAGAGAGAAGCACAAGCAGAACACGACCTTATGTTCATGCCGTGTTTTTCTAGAAAACACATTTCTTCGTGTTTTTAGTAGCTCAAAGAGGAGCATGAATAGGTACATGACGTGTATACATGCAACGTTCTTCTATATTTGTGCCACTTTGCCTTTACTCATTATTTATCAAAAACATGTTTTGAAACAACTTTTGATGACTTAAAGGTATTAGGCGGTTGCGTTCATACTTGGTCTCATCTATTTTCATCTCTCGTTTGTTAAAACATGATCAATCAAAATTGATAGTCTAAAACATCTAGTTTTGACAACAATCATTCACTTCATTATGATATTTTTCTAAAATTTTCAAATCTTCAATATTTAAACCTTTCTTCCAACAACTCTAATAACAACAACATCAAAGCTTATGCTCATTCTTGCATAGTTATATTTATTTTATCTCCTTATTATCATATGTTTATAACACCAAGGTTGAGTTTAGGTCTAACTTTGTTCTTGCAGCTGTAAAGGGTAGTCTAAGGCTTAAAACACCTCAAAATCAATTTCCTAGACCTCCATGATATACCAGTATACCCAAGTAAGTTTTCATACTTACATAGCTATAAAATACTCAAAAACACCTTGAAATCTCAAGCTCTTACCTTGTTACGAATCTTGTGAAGATTATGATCCATTCTCTCCTTTTAGCATAGCTTCATGTTTAAATCCCTAAGGATAAGCGAATAATCTCAACTGGTTAATTGTATCCCCCTCTAATTTCGATTGACATCAAATGGGACTAAGTTTAGAGTAGCTTACCTTAGGGTTTTGGTAGGCTTCGTAAAAGGTAAAGTAGAAAAAAAAAGAGGGTATTTATATGGATGATAGTAGGACAGGGTTCTAGGGTTTTAAACAAGGAAAAAAGACTTCCTTTTTAGGTTTTTCACCACGTAGCACGATCTTATGTGTCTAAATCTCATGTACAAGAACGTTAGTTAGTTTTAACAAGTTTGGGTTCTTAATTTACCTCTTGGACTAATAATGATTTAAATCTATCAAATAAGTCTAATTTAATTATAATTTTGAATTTTTTTAATTCGCGTAAGTTCCTGTGTAGGGTAAAATCATAATTTGCAAAATTAAAGCTCTTAACACATTGTTTTTATTTTTCTTGTAAAACTTTTCATTCCAAAGAACCATTATTGACTTCTAGTTTACTTTATTTTGAATTTTTTAATTATTTTTTAATTTAAAAAAAAACTGTTCTCAGTCTAAGATAAATTTAAAATTTTGAAAAATTAATCGTTTAAATTCATATGTGACTTTAATTGGTTTCCATTGACTTCATTGTATTTGTATTTCTTATGATTAGTGTTTAGATCATTTTAATGTGCACTCAATCAACTACTAATGCTAATCTGCAGCTTATTATGATGACCTTGAACTAAGCATCAAAGTGGTCACGCTAGACCCATGTCCAACATTATTGACCGAGCATCTGTTTTGCATGTCTTGTTATCTTCATACTGCCAAGTTCGAAATACCCTAATCCAACCTTATTAGATTTGGGCAAGCAATGAGGCAAGTACCATGTAGTTTTATCCTTTTCTCCTAATTGGTTGACCTAAACCTCTTAATTGCCCTATAGTGGGATGGTTCACGAATCAGTTTAAAAACACTTCTTTTAAAAAAGCTCAAAAGTTAACAAGGATAATTGTGTTTAAGATAAATAAAATGAATCTCTATAGTCACTTGAATCTATGCATCACAAACAAAATAGACCTCCTTTAAGGATCGAGTCTTGTCCTTCCAATGAGTGTCTCTTAACTCTCAAATATTCAGGGTCGTTGTTATATAGTTTGCCTCATTTCATTCTAAGCAATCCTAATGATGAGATAGGTTTCTTAATTATAAAATGGTACATTTCGTGCACCATTTTTTGGTTTCGCGTGGTTCATAATCGGTCAAACTTGTCTTCTCCACAATGTGTTGGTTTGGGTTGCGAGTCAATTGGTTTAGTTCTGTTAAAGATGGCCTTACGATTGTGTTCGATTTTTGAATTGGCTTTGATGAGGACTCGATGGAAAAGCTTGGAGACAGCTGTGTAGGGCGACTACGGTATCGATGATGGAGGTTGAAACATTTGTTCGTGGTGGTAAAGAAGATGGCATTGACTTATAGTTTCAGTTTTAGGTTGAACCGTGTTCTATGGTGGAGATTTTAGTTTCGACGGTGATGGGAAGTGGTCTCGATGGAGGTGAATTGAGTTGACTTGGTTTGTGGGTCCATGTCGGCTCTCGCAGTTGAACATGAACTCGATTTGGCACTATGAGAGATTAACTCAATTACTGAGTTGACTCGATTGTGATGAAGTAGATATGTTCGGCACGATGAAGGTTATGAATGAAGGTATGGTGTCTGTGGTGAATTCTTAAGATGGGTATGGCTAATCACGGTGCAAGAGAGAAGCTATGGTAGCTATCGATGGAGCTGTAATGGAGCTTGATGGTGAAAGTGGCTAAGGATTGGTGTAACTTGGTCTAAGTTTGGTGATAGGTCGAAGTTAGTTACCAATGATTTAGAGAGAGAGGGAACTTAAGTGAGTGTGGGATTTCACGAAGAAGAAGAAGATTAAGATAGTTCCGTAATGGAAGAAAAGGATGTTGTCTTCTTCAGATTTTTGTGTATTATTATTCTTAAAACCTAAACTTGGATTTATATTGTACAATATGATAAGCTCAAATTCGACTGAAAAAAAGAACTTGTATTTGGTTTTGGAAGTTCTCAAATATGATTTGTCTCATCTTTTACCCAAATCTCGTTTATAAAATTAGGCTTTTGTATGATGTACCTTTATTTTTAAAATAAATCCCAAAATACCACTTTGAAAAGATATTCCGAATATACCCAAAAAAATGCATTCAAAGTGTAAATACGTATGTGAGTACGAATGCGGGTGGATGAGGGGAATCGAACGCATATAGGAATGTGGTCGAAAATAATGATGGAACGCATGCCCTCTATGCGCCCGTTTGGTGTGTTTTTGGAAAATCTTCCGAACACATTGTGTGTTTGCGTTCAAAGTGGAACGCATTCCCCATATGCCTCCGTTCCCTGGGTTGCTCCTACTATGATGTCGGTCGCGTTGTGCATTTGAATTCAACGCTGGTCTTAGACACATTTAGTACATGCATTCGAAGACAACAATTTTTTTTTAAAAGCGCCCTGCAGTAGCATGCAATCCCAAATACATAACAATAAAAAATCAAGTGCACCATTCATCGTATCTCAATAATAAAACTTTAAAATCAGTCTAACCTAGATAGTATTTATGAAAATCTTACTTTGAAGCAACAATTCCCATCAAAATCCAATATAATGCTAGTGTAACCATGAGAGTAATGATAGAAATAAAGGACTTTCAATCAAATGGTAGTAATCATGCAAACACATTGTAGTAAATGGGTATGTAAGTATAAATTTGTTAAGTAAGAAAGTAATGGAGATAATTATAATAAGAAGTCCAATCTAGTAATTTTTCAGTTGTCTAGTGAATGTTGATCCAGATCTTCTAAACACGGACTCTTTGTCCTTACCTCTATGTTATCGATCACCCCTTTGCTCACTTGCTTCACCAGAAGCTTCTTCAAAAACTCTAGGGGCCACTGGACTGTAGCATGAAGTGGATTGGGTCAACTGTGTTACCCTTCCCCTTCCCCTTCTTGTAGTTTGGGCTCATATGATATATGGATACCACGCTCTCTACGTGGTGCTAGAGGAGTAGTAACTGATTCATATAGATCATGGCTGAACATGGAGTGACAAATGTATTAGAATTGTACATTGAATACCCATGACATCACTTGGGTAAGAGCTACCAACCGGGTATGAGATATTACCCGGTATGAGATATCACCCAGGAATGAGCTGCCACTCGGGTGTGAATATATCACCCAGGTATGTGCTACCTCCGCAAATGTGGTCTCACCTAGAAATGTGCTACCCGTAGGGACATCATGAAATGATGCATGCACGGGTATTATTGATGGGTGGGTATGAAGGATGTGCTTCGATGCCCTCGACGAGCCATATCTGTCCGTCGGTGACGTGGACGTTGTGGTTCAACATTTGCTCAGCTCCTTCATCTACATAAGGTGCCTGAGCTTCCTCTCCCTCATGTCCACCTACTGGTGGATATAGCCGATTTCATTCTCCTCCTCCAGTTCTCATTGACTCGTATGCAAGGTCAAACTATTTGATCAACTGATCTCTCCAAGTTTGCATATCTGCAAAATAGCAAAAGTAATTTTAGAGAATATGCTATAAGATTATACTGAAATTAATGTTCGAGATCTCACCATATGTCCTATCAAGGCGCCTATATGGGAGATGTATCTACAAGTGATACGCCAATACCAATTCAAGTATTCAATATCCACTCCCGGTCCCTCTTCAATCACAACAAGGTTTGCATGGTGATCTTGCCATAAGCAACATAACTCATGTGAAGCTGCTACCAATTTGCGTCTGACTTTCCGCTAGTCAATGTCATGGAGCGATCCATCTGTGTTAACATCAGTCAGGATGTGTTGAAGGCTTCCAAACTGTCTTGCCACTCTATCTGGGAAGTGTCACTCAATGATGGCGAAGCAAATAAACGGCACACGGGCTGTCCATATTTGTCGCCCTGCAGAATAAAACGGAGGAGTATCGCAACAAGTTCTTAGGGTACGGTTCCCAATCCACCTGCATATAGGACAGTAAGTGTATGAAGAGTTAGGAACAAATGTAAACATATTTAATGAAATGATACATGTGTCGTACATACCGGTGAGGCGAAAGCCGATCCAAGGCCTGTTGGTATGCGATGACCACATGTGTAGGATGGTGTGTCGTCATCCTGCGCATATGCCATCTACATGCCAGTGGCTGACTAACAAGTATCATCATACCGTATCTACTACAAGGAGCACACTGGGGAAATATATCCCATCCCTACACTTGCAGTAGTATGGCCACACTTGCTAAGTCTTAGGCACCCGATGTAGCTGTACGACACAGTTGCCTGTACAACCATGCCAAACACGTAGCCCCCCACGCATATTGCCCTGCAACATTCAAATCTCCTAACACACCCAAGAATATGGAATGGACAAGGTTTCTTGATTTGTTAGCAAAAAGCAAACCCCCAATCAACTAAAGTATATATGCCTGAGTGTGCCCAATAATTTCTTCCTCATATGCATTTCCAAGTATTTCATTAAACTGTTAGGCGATCCAATGAAGGTTATTTCGCCCTCCCCTTAAGTTTGTGATCTTTGGTATAACTCCCAATAGGTTTTGACATAGCATTGGAATATTTAGATTGCTGCTGTCTATCAATGGTAGTCCGTCCATATGTAAGCTTAATTGGACCTCCACAACCTGTAAAGTTATTGTCATTTCCACTATCGGCATGTCAAATGTATGTGTCTTTAGTCTCCAACACTCCACAAGTGTTGTAAGGAAGTGCCAGTCAAGCTAGATGAATGGCAGACAACTAGCTCCATAGAATCCAGCCTGATGTAGATATGTCACTATTCAAGGATCAGGACGCGTAAGAGTCGTCTATCGACGCCTGACTGTCAATGTCTAAGAGGGAATCATAGGGTAAACATTTGCCTGCAAATGCCATCAATGCAACTGTAACTAGATTTCATAAAAATACATTCATTGAAATGATCAACAACATTCTACCTCAGCAGTCCACACATCCTCATATCGATGTATTGCCTGTTTTGTCAGCACGGATGGATCTATTGGACCTGGCTCCATCTACCCTGCAAATGAGAGGTAATAAATGTTAGAAAATTACAATATCCATGCATCACAAATTGCAATAAGTAACAACTGCAACATTAGGTCATGATCTTAACTCTACTGGTGGGAATTGGGGCATCGTCTTCTATTGTGACCTTGGTTATGACACACATTGCACGTGATCATATCTAGACGACCTCTATTGTCCATCTCCATCCTAAATTGGCGAGTTCGTGGTTTACCCTTTGCACGAGTCATAGTACGATTAGGCATCAGGTAAGGGAAGTTGGCTGGTGCAGGCCACTCTAACTCATCCCCAATGGGATGGAAGTGAGCTCCATAGCACCGAATCTGATTCGTCCATCTATATCATGGCCCCACTAAGGTTGTTGTGTCTAATCTCATGTGTGCTGCAGTAGCTATATCGTGTGAACATGGAATCTTGTAGATTTGCCATTTGTTGCATGTACAAATGTGTTTCCCTAGGCTGACCTTCCTCGTCTGGCCTCCCCCCTTCAAGCCACCACCTACACGACGTTGCCCTGTTCGTACTTCAAACAAACCAGTATTCCTATGGAAACTAGTTACCTGACGGTTCGTGGAACGTTGGCCCTATACCTCCAACTTTTTGCAAGCATATGTAGTGAACACTTAATTGGCTTTTATAACATCAGTGGCTTCTACCATTTGTTTCTCCCAAAGCATTACACAATTGTCAAAAATTTTCTTAACAAGATCTGTGATAGGAAGACCCCTTGCACCTTTGATGACAAAATTATAAGCCTCTACCATGTTCGTGATCATGTACCCGAAACGGTATTTTCCATCATATGCCAATGTCCATTGCTCTTTAGGCAACGTGAATGATCCATCTGACTTGGTCTTGCTAAACCATTCAATTGCTCCTTCATTAATGTCCTTAACCAAGTCCATGCATTTCTCAAACTTTCGTGGTTGTGCTTGAGAGACAGCATATGTAACCAAATTCCACATCTTCACATTCTTGTAGACTTTATTGTAATTACTGGCAACATGTCGAACACAGAACCTATGAACAGCAAATGGAGGTAACCACCCATTTGATTGCTTTTTGCATGCTGACATAATTCCTGCGCCCCTATCGGATGTCAAGCATATTGTCTCCTCACTACAGTGACCAATTACATGTCGCTTCAACTGTACTAGGAACTAGCTCCATGACTCCATTGATTATGTTGGAGCTAAACAAAAAGCTAAGGGAACAATCCTATTATTGCCATCTACCCCACATGCAACAAATAGGACGTGTTTGTACTTCTCGTAAAGAAATGTTCCATCCACACATATAATAGGTCGATAGTACTTGAATGCTTCCACAGAAGGGCCAAATGTCCAGAATAACCACTTCATGATTGCTTTACCAGGATCTGTAGATCTTGTCCATCCCCATTCAACCTATGTCCCAAGATTGCTAGCTTTCATTGGATATAACAATTTTGGAAGCTCATTGTATGCATTTTTCCATTCTCCATATACCATAGCAATTGCTCTCCTCTTCCCTTCCCATACTCTTCGTCGTGATATCTTGTATTCAAATAGGGCCTCTGCATGCCCCTGTAGCGCTCTTGTTTTTACATCTAAATCATCCTTAACCATTGTCAAGAACTCTCACACAAGAACATTACAATCTATTTGAGAATGGTCTTACCCAACCATAGGGTTAATGCATGTGTGAGGTCCTTCTAATCTGATGATGATGAAGATACCCTCAAGATTCTTCTTACAAGCACACAGTCTCCATTTACACCCCTTATCTTGTTTCATATAATATGTTGATCATACAGTTTTGGTTGAATCATCCACCCGAAAGTTACAGTGTTGCTTCACATGAAATTTTTTGACATGGTTAATGAGATCTGCTTTTGTGGTGAACATCGTACCTTTGTTGAGATCATCTGGATTTAAAATGTTCTTGCTCATTATACTTAAGCTTTCCTCAAAAGTTATATATCCATCACTACTGCCGATATTGAAAAACGGTACCTTATCCCTTACACCACCCTCAGAGGCATCACTACTTAGAGAACTTTGTCTTGAACTAGATGGTTGTTGTGATGTCATCATGGTCACAGCATCTGCATCATTTATCTATTCGGGATTATCACTATCTTCACTGTCACTTTGTTGATCCTCTGTTGCATCCCCATTTTCGTCCACATAATACTAACCATCCCAATTATCATCCGTAGCTCTAGGATTTAAAGTTATCATAACTTCTTGTTCAATTCTCCTTTCAAGTTCCACCATTCCTTCTTCGACATGAGTCGACTCATACTCTTCAAAGTTCATAGGGGAATGATGCACCATAACTTGCCACTGAGGTGTTTGATTACATACATCGACCCCACCTATGGGGTGAAGACATGTGTTTTGTCCTCATTTGGAACCAGAACTTGTTCCAATTGAGATGGCATAAAATCGGTCTGAACACTACATTGTCCTTATACCTATACATACAACTCTTGCAATAGGCTTGAACCAAGTTCCCTAGCCTGGTCAATCAACTCTTTAACACCTTCGTCATCTACAATAGGCAGCAGCATGAATGATGGCCCATTCGGCATATAATGAGGGTGTTTATGGACTATTTGGATAGCTCCCATAGTTGGATCTACATAGACATTAGCACATGTCTTACTCAAAAAATTATTAAAGTCAGCATCAGTTCTCATCCGGACCTTCTTCATGGGAGCTCGATCATACTCTAAACCGTATTTTCTGGTCACAACATTCCCATGAGTATACACAATGAACCGAACAAAATCCCCCATAGTAAATCCTGTATAGACATTATATCGAACACTTATTAAGCATTTCTGAAAATCAACACGTCAACACATGTAAACTTCCAAAATCATCACCATACAACCCAATAAACTTAAATCAACACCATAAATCATGCATTATGAGTTTAATATGCCAATCTATGCTACATTCAGTTTTAGGGTTTCATATTCAAGAATTTTAGAAATTACCGAATCCAACTAATATATGTAAGATATTGTTTTTTAGTTTTACCTTAAGATGACTTTATCAACACGTGCAACAAATGGAGATCTTTGGATTTCCTTAGATCGAGTGAGAGTAGAGAATGCATTTTTCCGTGTTTAGGTGAGGAGTAGATGGTGTTTAGATGAATATAAGGGCCTGACTTTGGATGCATGCAATGAATGCGTCCGTTGTGAGATCTAGTCGAACGAGTGAGGGCGGGCGAGCACTGGGCGTGCGGGTGGGTGGGCGAGCGAGCGCTGGCCTCGCGGGCAGGCGAGTGAAGGAAGAGGGAGACCTTGGCGAGTGAGCGGTGGAGAGAGACCTGGGCGAGCGAGCGGAGGGAGTTTGATATAGGGCAACATATAGGGCAACCAAACCCATTCCCTGAATGCGTTCGTCAGGCAGTCCTCGAACACATATAATGCATGCATTCCATTATTTTGCAAAATTTTTATCGCATTCCTTTTATGCGTTCGATGTTAAGCCTCGCTTCTCCCCACATATTCGTGCTTACACTTTGAATGCACACTTTGAATGCGTTTTTCCTTGGGTATATTCGGAATATCTTTTCAAAGGTGGGTATTTTGGGATTTATTTAAAAAATAAAGGTACATCTGCACAAAACCCTATAAAATTATAACTTTTAGATCATTTCATTAAGATTTGCATAAAAATTAGATAAAAACTTTCTCACTTCTCTATCCGAGGAAAGAGATTATCACTTGCAGCAGACGTGACAATCTTTAAGAGCAAAACAAAATGCTCATGGATGCACTCATTGTACGGCTTAAACCCTATTCCTCAGGTTTACACACATTCATCCTCAATCACTTGACCCAATTTTCATTCAATTGCCACATCTGTCTTTATTTAAACATTAAAAAGTTCAGGGCCAAACTTCACAAATAAGCTTAAATTGCCTTATATATTTAAATCCAGTAATGCTCATCTTTCCTATAACTAATTTTTAACTCAATCTATATTTTTTTTTTTTTCCCTTTCTTTTTTTTTTCAATTTTCTTATGTTTTGAGTTTTTTTTTTTTTTTTCTATTTTCAAATTTGTTTGTAATTTTCTTGTAAACCTGGTAAGAAGGAAAATGAAAATGAAGAGAAGCTAAAAATGTAGTGTCCATAGTTATGATTCAGATTATAACAAAAAAGTGAGGAAAGGAAGATTATATATAACCTAATAATACAAAGTAATCCGTGGTTATTTTTATTATAAGTAAATCACACTAGAAGGTATCAATGTTTGTTGGTACGTTTTCCTAAGGTATCGATATATAGAATAACTGTTAAGAGGTATAAATGTTTGACAAAGTGTATCAATTGAGGTATCAACATTTTACAAAACTCATTTGAGGTATTGACCTTTGGATTATTTTTATTAAACCTTGTTAATTTTCCATCAATGGTCAATTATTGATACTTTATTTGACTCACTTTACCAATTTTTTTTTTTTTTAAATCACTCAAAACATTGATACCTTAGATGGACTTATTCCTATACATTGATAACTCCTTTTAATCATTTAAAACGTTGATAACTTAAATGAATTTAACATTAAACGTTGATACCTTTTGATCATATTTACCCTTTTTATTATATATTGTAATGAAGTATAAGATTAACAATATTAAAATAACAAGGTGATTTCTAATTGAATTTATCAACATTACTTTCAAAATTTACCTTATTAGTATTTAATAAGTAAGATTTTATTGCTTTAAGTTGCGTAAGACTACTTCTATGAAAGTTATGATCGGGTAAACCAGTCAAAAGGTAACGTATCACTTTTGTAATGCACCTGCCACAAAACGACCAACCTATCACTTTGTACCAGGCATAAACAACAAAGCGACCTACTACTTTAGTACGAAACTTACCACATAATGACTGATTTATCACTTTGCGAAATAGAACAAACCTACCACTTTTGTAATAAACCTACCACATCAGGATGATCTTACCACTTTTATATGAGACCTACCACATCAAGATAAACCTATGACTTTCTGCAAGAAGACAAAACTTTGACTTTGTGAAAGAAAGCAGACCTACTACTTTGATATGACACCTACCTCATAAAGACAGATCTACCACTTTGCGCTTGTGGTCTGTATGCATATGCATGGTCTGTTTTTCATTAGTACATGCATCGGTATATGTATTATATTTGTTTCATATCAGTATATTGTCTGTTTGATAGATTTGTGAGTAAAAAAAAAAACTATTTTTCATTAGTATCTCTTTCTAATAAATATTTTGTTTGAAAATGATAAAAAATGAAGTCAAAACGACAAAAAGATGACGAAACAAATAAACCCTTGCTTGAGCTACCACTTTTGTATTAGACCTACCACTTCAAGACTAATTAACCACTTTAATATGATGGCTACCACATAATTATAGACCTACCACTTTGTACATATTTTCTTGACTTACCACTTTTGTACGAGACCAATCACATCAGGACAAACTTATCATTTTGTACTAAAAAACAAACCTATCACTTTATGTTAGAAAATGTTAGAAAACAAACCTACCACTCTAATATGACACCTCTAACACGTATCGCTTTACGCCTATTTATTTGACCTACATCATTTTATATGAGACCTAGTGCATCAAGATGACCTACCACTTTGAGCAATAAGACAAACCTGCCACTTTAGTATAACACCTACCACATAAACATAGACTTATCACTTTGTGCCTATTTGCTTGACTTACCACTTTTGTATAAGGCCTACCACATGAAGATGAACCTACATTTGCACAATAAGAAAAACTTACCACTTTGTTACAGCACCTACCATATAAACAGACTTACTTATGCCTATTTGATTAACCTACCACTTTTGTATGAGACTTACCACATCATGATTAACTTACCACTTTGCACAAATAAGACGAACCTATCACTTTTGTATGACACATACCACATAAAAACAGCTTTACCACTTTGCGACTATTTACCTGGTCTACCACTTTTACATGACACTACCATATTAAGACGAATTCTATCACTTTGCGTAAAAATACAAACTTACCATTTTTGTATGACACCTACCATACAAACACAAACCTACCACTTTGTGCATTTTTGCTTGATCTACCACTTTTGTATGAGACCTACCACATCAAGATGAACCTACTATTTTGTACTAGGAGAAAATATTTGTTTTGCCCATCACTTTGGCTTGTCAAATTTTAGAACCTTATCATGTTATCACTTACAAAACCATAGTGTTTTCAATAACAAGAACACCCATCAACACACACATGGAAAGAAAGAAAAAGGACCTTCACAACAAACTTTAACTAGAAATGAAAATTCAAAAAAGGATATATAAAGCTACACATAATGCCAACAAACTTAAAACCTACACCACTGCTTCAAGAATCATAATGTTTACACTAAAATTAAAAAAAAAAAGAAGAGAGAAAATTAAAAACAAACTTCAATTAGATATTGATAGTTCATAGAAGGTATTAGAGAATTACAATGCATCATATAATTGGATAGCAAATTAAGTAACCAACAACACTGTGGTGAAACACATGTCTACCGTATTTAGAAAAAAATTACACAAATACAAATTAGAAAAAATAATTACATAAATAGTATTATTATATCGCATTTTGAGTGCAAGACACACAAATTTATATGTGTATCACATAACAAGATGAGATACAACGACCTAGGATAATTTGTGTATCGCATGTGTGAATAGTATGTCTAACATATGATACACAAAAGGATTCAACATTCATTTTGAACATGCAATATAGCGATGGTATTTAAATAATTATTTTTTTCTAATTTATATTTGTGTAATGTGGGTCGGTAGTCATGTAATTTCCTCAACAACATTGTTTACATAGTAGCAAATCCCGCAAGAATGAAGATATGACAAGAATACCAAATAAAACTCAAACAACCACTCGAAAGAACCATAATATATACATAAAAGTGAGAACTTTACAACATGCTTCAACTAAAATATCGAGAAGCATAGATGGTGTCGAAATTTACTTGTAATGTCACCCCAAGGTTTTGCCATAGGTGGATTACATATAAATAATAGTAGTAATTTAAAAAAGAATTCAAAAACTAATTGAGTATTTTTAAATAATGAATATTTTTTGTTTCTTGATGATCAAATGTGTCGTCTTTCTTACATCAAAAGTTCCTTTCAATAATTAATTTCTAGTTAATAAAGCTATTAAAATTTGACTTGTCTTATATGCATTAAAGATTTTAAAGTTCCATTTTCTATATTTTAATCTTTTCCAAAAGCACCAACATTCAATGCAAGTGGCTACAATAAGTATTAAAGCATGGACTTACTGTCCTTTTCACTTAAATAGAACTTCTTTTATTAAATGTTGAAATGACAACTCCATTAAACAATACTTATTTTCGTTTTCATAAAAAGGAAGCTAGACAGTGATTTGAAAGTTTACACAAACTGGGTGTTGTTGTTCTAAGTAACCATGTTATTTTCAAAATATTCTATTTTCCTAAAAACACTCTCCTTCACCTACTCAAAATATGTTCTTCCCAAAACTTTACATTTTACCTTGAAAGATCCCCAAAGACCATGATTTCTTGCTTTACGATCTAAGTTTTGGGAAAGAAAAAGCAAAACGATCTTCAAGAGTGATAGGTAACTTCATTTTAGTTTGTTTCCAAGAAGCTACTGGAATATCCTTGTTTTACCATATTTTCAAAGTTATGAGAAGTATTTTCGTTGAAATACACACATGTATGTACACGTTTTCTTATTTATAGTGAAAATGACATTTTTAGTAGACAATACATTTTAGAAAGATGAAAAATGAATATGATATACTAGGAAATGTCAGAAATATATAAGAACATATTTGAGAAGTTGTTTAAGTTTAAATTAAACAATGTCTGTCCTATGTGTTTGAAACAAGTCATCTGGACTTGGTTTTTATAAGAAGTCTAAAAAACCTGCTTTTTGAGCTTGTCGAGGTCTGGAGTTTTGATGAATCTGTATTATGAGTTGAAACAAATGTTTTCTCATTTTTAACTAAAATGAAGAATGATAAAACATGTAATAAAACGAGAGTAGACCAGCCTTTAAGATCGTTGATGACCTAGATACAGGTTTTAAATGATAAGTCCCATACTGGATCAGTATGTGGTTACAAGCTGTTATCTTAGAATGTTTGGATGTATGTTTTGATGATTAAATTTGATCTAGAATAGTTGTGATGAGGCAGAGTTGCTTAAGAGTTGGTCAGTATGTTGCTGTTGCTATTGTCGAGGCCTAGTTTTGCCCTTGAAGTGGATCGAATGTAAGCATAATATAAGCATCAAGAGGTAAAGTTTTTATGAATAGTATTTGATCGCAGCCTAAAGAAGCCCCCAACTTGCCCTTGACAGATATAAAGCTTGTTGTGCCTTAAAAATATTCAAGGAGAATACATAGTGACATTGTGGCTATTGTCGAGCGCTCGATGTAACCTGCGACAGTTGCTAAAGCTTGTCGAGGCTAAAGTTAAAATGAAGTCTTGAAGCATAGATTCAGTCGAGACCTAAGGTCGAGCCCTTGACGTACCCTCGATGCAAACGGTGCATGATTTTATTAGCCCCTCGACCCTCAAATTTATTAAGACGTAACATGTTTTCTTGTACCTAAGTACCCTACGACTCTTTTTTAAGTGACCCTCGACCCAACCTTAGTTGGACGCGATAGTGCTAAGCTTAAGTTAAGAAGTTTATAACGAGAATTTAGAACGCTTAAAGCTTTAAAAGGAGTTATATTTTCTCTGTTATGTTTTGGTGATATGTGCTTGTTTTTCTATAGGAGCTTTCAATCAAAAACTTTCACTTTCCTAAAGACTACTACGGTATTTGAACAAGATGCAAAGGTGAGTGACTTGAATTTTATTATGTTGTTGTGCTTGTAATATAGTTGCACCCATCTTTAATATGACTAAATCAATCGTGTATGGGGTTGGAGAAATTGTCTACTGTATGATGTATAGATACGTGCCAAGTCCTAACATTTAAAGTGATAATGAATTTCTTATTATTGATGCATAACGAGATCATGATGATTGTATGAACATTGCTTGGCCACCAATAAATCAACTTAAGATTATCCGATCCTTAGTTAGTAATTGGACATGTATTGCATGATAGCATGTTGCATTCACATCGTACCCATGTTATGTGTTAATATTCTGATTCTGCGATGATGCCTTGACTAACTGGATAGGTCGATTAGGATCATTGTAGGGTTACTCGATTCTTTGAGAATCATGCAGACACCGAAGGGTGTCATTGGTGTTATAATAGACTTTTAGGGTATTAACACTTAGGGAGATTTTGACGGTTCTAAGGTAAATTGATGGTTACCTGGTAATGTATATACATATACATAACAAAAGAATTTTAAAGGAAATCCTCCCTCCTAGCTCTAGCTAGGAGTAGTTTAAGGTTATTGTTATATAATATTTATGTATATGTAGAACGAGATGATAAGTTATCTCCTTCCTTAGTTCTTAATTTCTTCTGGATATAAGATACTTGTCCACGCCCTTTAATCCCTAAGGAGGGCGAAAATCCTCATAGGTGTGGATTCCGATCATCCAAACTATGTATTTCATTTGTTTGAGTGTGCATTACACATGATTGTAATTATAACTTAGTTGATATTGTTTGAATTGTGGTTTAGATTTTGTTATCTAACTGAGCTTGGTGTGCTCGCACTCCTATAAATTTTATGTAATTTCAAATCTCTAAAGTGGATCCAAGTGTAAGGATAAGAGGTGTAATGGGCTTTAAGAGGAGAGTCCAGGGCTCGAGTGTTTGTGGAGATAGCTTCTTGTATAGAATCTTGTTTTGATCTTTTGATATGTAATGTTACGCTATATGATCTATCTAGAGTTGTATGAATGTTTTATGCTAGTCTCGTTGTAAGGAATTTTATATATGCGAAATTTCTTATCTTGACAATCTTGCAATCTTGTTTTAAAATGATCACGCCACAGAGTGTCTTAATAGTTTGATGCCTGCAGAAAATTTTCTTAAAGGCCTTGGTAGCCATCAATACTACTAGGGTGCCTTGTGGGGTATGACACGTAATACACCATGTAACTAAGTAGATAGTAAGATTTTCTTCATTTATATAACATTAGTGTATGAAAAAGCTATTGCTAGTTAAAAAGAAAAAAGAAATCAAAGGAAACAAACAAGATGATTATAAATATAAAATATAAAAACTAACCCATAAGTTCTTTTGTTGATTTGTCAAAATTTCTCGAAGCAATCTATACTGCTCGAACCCCATGAAGAAGAGACTTCTTATGTTTAGTAGTCGTTGTCATGGACCTCTGGTGGAATTGTGAAGGAGTGTTTGGTTTGGTTTTGGTATCTTAAGAGGTGAGGTTTTCGTCTAGTTGATCCGGAAGAGAGTGAGAGTGGTGCTTAAGGTTGTTGCTTGTAGTGGAAGATGATGGAGGCAAAGAAATATAAAATGGAGATGGTGGAGAGTGATTTTGGTATGGCTTGAGGAAGAAAAAAGAGAAAAGGTTGGAGAAGATGAAGAATGAGAGTAAAATGGCAAAAGAAGCATTAGTTTGTAAGTTATCAACTCCAAAAGAATTTGCTTTTTAATTGGATGGTGATTTTTCTTCACGATTGATTGTCCCAATTGCAAATTATGTGGAAGCTACCTTTAAGCGACTTAATGCAATAAGGATACTTTAATTATTGATAATATTTTAATCTAATCTATAATATTATTAATCGAACCTCTATCATTAGTATCAAAAAATGATATAATAAAGTAGGCAATTAGTTTTTGTGACTTCTTTTTCTCTCTTCTTCTTCTCGTAATAAAATCCGTTCCCTCTAATTTTTTCTTTTATTTTCATTCATATAGTATGAGTGTGTTACCCACTAATATTTTATAAAAGAGATTTAATATTCTACAAGAAAACAAAATCCATTAATAAAACTAACATTAAAATATTGCATATCATTTGTATAAAAAAATGATATAATAAAGCAAGAAAATTTATTTTTATAACTTTTTTCCTTCCTTTTTCCTCCTGTAATAAAAACCACCCCAACTCTTTTGTTTTTCTTTTACTTTTGTACACCTGGTGCAGGCCTCTTACCTGCTAATATTTTATAGAAGAAAATTAAGATTCCATTAGAAAATTAATAAAACTAACATCAAAACATTACATCATTCAAAACACACACACACAAAAGGAGAAAGCTTCTCTCTCTCTCTCCCCAAACCCATAGGAGTGCTTGCAGCAGACTGCTTTCTCTCTCCCCCTCTACCTCCCTCTTTCTTTCTTTCTTTCTTTCTTTGTTCTTTCCCGTATGTCTACGCGACCGTACACCTCAAAAGAGAGAACAAAATAACAAGATAACACTCACAACCCCCCTCCTCACACAGAGAGAGATCTATTGAGTAAGTTTATTTGCACACCAAACAAATCATTATATATATTATATTAAAAATGGCTTCATCAATCTCTTCATCAAGTCCTCGAACCGTAGAAGAGATCTTCAAAGACTTCAGCTCACGTCGCACTGCTCTTATCCGTGCTTTAACCTACGGTATGAATCCCACTCCCTAAATTTCGCAATATTTTCATAATATTATAAACTTATGAACTTTGATCTCTTTTTAGTTCTACATGCATGTTGTTTAGATACCCTTTATCTTGTTTGATCTTAAAGTTTCAAGCTTTTCACTATGGGATTATTATGCTGTATGTATCTTTCTTTTTTTTTTTAAATTAATTAATTAATTTTTTTTTGTAGATGTGGATGAGTTTTATTCGCTCTGCGATCCGGGTAAATTCTGAATTTTGATTTCTTGAATCTTTAATTGTTGTTCCTTGATCGGTCTTTTGTACTTTTTATCATAATGGAAGTACTAAAATATTAATGCGTTTGGTTGATGGGTTTTCTTTCTTTCTTTTTTTTTTCCTCTCACATTGTTTTGAGGAATACTTAAATTTTTTTTCCTTTCATCAAAGTTGTGATCTTGTTTGGTTTAATTCTGCTGTTTAATTGCTTCAGACTGAGAGTTCAATTTGTGTAGTTTAATAAAAAGCTTAAAGCTAATTACTGGGTTTGCTGTCTTCTTGGCATGCATGTTGTCAGAAACCTATAAATATGCTTGCTTTGCATGGATTTGAATGGTGCTGGTCTCTGTTTGGATGCTGAGAAAATTATGGAACTTGGAAGAAAATGTGATAGTTATAAACTTTTTTGTCCTTATATCAGTACTGAATTTGCTAATTTCATGGGCTTTGGTATTGCATGTATGCTAAAACGTAGAGGTAAGACATGATTTGATGTTGTTATCTTTGCCAGTTATTTGATGTCATTTAGTAGTGTTTATTTATTTATTTTTTTAATTTTTGCATTTTTTAAAACTTTAGAAAAAAATAATTTGGGTCACACTTTGGTTGATTTTGGTCTTGGTTACGATGGTTGGCATCTCTAGTTCTATGGTAAAACCAATTAGGATATAATAGGAGGGTCATTTTCTCTTGTTTTCTTTAGCTATCCTCGGATAAATTTGCATTGCACTTATATTTCTGCATAGTGATATTTGTTGCATCATGGCGATTTCTTCAGAGAAGGAAAACCTGTGCTTGTATGGGTTCCCAAACGAGTCATGGATGGTGGCACTTCCAGCTGAAGAAGTTCCTCCAGAACTTCCAGAACCAGCTTTAGGCATCAATTTTGCAAGAGATGGAATGAAAAGGAAAGACTGGCTTTCATTGGTTGCTGTGCATAGTGATTGTTGGTTACTCTCTATGGCCTTCTATTACGGTGCTCGGCTCAACCGCAACGAAAGGTAAATATCGTGTTAATATGCTATTTTTGGATAAGTTTTTGTCTTCTGGTGGATGCTTTCACACTCAAGGCAACGAATCAGCCATCCCACAAGCATATCCCCCACCCACGCACCCACCCACCCAAACTCACTTGTGTTGTAAAGCTAAAGTTCCAAATGAAGTTGATTGGGATTACGATTTTCATTCTCATATGCTGTTGAAGAACTTATAAGCTATAAAGTTTAGTTGCAATGGATGTATTAGTTTGCTTCCTTGTTCCAAGCTTGATAACAAAAGCATAAACACATCGATGGTTGATAGGTCTGTTTTTTGGTTCACTTTATCTGGATGATACTTAATATATTTGCAACTTGTTGCTTGTCATATGGCTTTGTTGATAGCTTAATCTGAATTCAAGGTGGAATACTTACACAAAATTAGGATAGAGGTAGAGTGGTGTCCTTGTTAGAGTAACCTTGCTACTGAGGTTACTAAGGGAATATTGTCAAATTTCTGTATGGAAAAAATTAAATTGTCTGATGAGAGATCACGCTGGAAAATAGTAATAATTGAGAAGCCAAGTGACAAAAATTACTTAAATGAATAATGAGATAATTAACAGGCAGTCATATAGTGTAGATCATATGCTTAATATGTCATATACTTATACAGAATGCTCTTAAAACTGTTTGCACTGGAGCTTACTGTTGAGTTATATACATGTAAATAGGTCCCACGTAGGTCAGACTAGAATAGATGGTCTTTAGTACATGTATTTATACTTGTACTGTACATTATTTTTTATATGCAATTAATAAAATATTTGAGGTTTCTCTCTCTCTCTTCTCTCTATTCTCATGGTATCAGAGCCATGAGAAACGCCATATCACTCAAACACTAAATACAAACCCTAACCCTAATTTATCATTGCAGACAAAATTAGAATCGTATTTATTAAGATTTGTAGACTAAGTCAAGGTCAAAATTGTATTTATTAAGATTTGTATATATTTAGGCCTAATCTTTTTGTTTCCTTAATTAGGATTATTTGATTTGTTTCTAATCTTGTAAATTATTCTCTTCTCTTGTAATCTATTTAAAGAGAAGAATTCTCAATGAAAATAACAAGAGAGAATTCTTCACAATTTTTATTGTTTCTTTATTTCTTTAGTTTTTTTATGGTATCAGAGCCTAAGGACTAATTGTCCTTTAAGGAAAAAATGACAATAACATGGCAAAAAATGACGATAGCACTAGCGATAGTGACAATACCTATCCAGTCACATCTGAAAAATCTATGGCCGTCCCAATCACTCTTTTCTCCGGGAGTGATACTTCTCTCCACATTACTTCCCACAAATTGAATGGAAGAAACTATCTACAGTGGCGCAATTTGTCAAGATCGTAATTTGTGGACGAGGAAAGCTGGGTTACATCACTGGCGAAATCCTGATCCCCACATCGAATGATCCATCATACAAATATGGCTGTCCGAGAACTCCATTGTTCTCGCCTGGCTCATCAATTTGATGGAGCCACAGATCAGTTGCCGTTATCTTTGGTTCAAAATGACCAAAGAGGTGTAGGGTTCAGCTCGTCGTATTTACTCCGACCTTGGGAGTACATCTCAAATCTTTGAGATTCGCTCAAAACTAAAGGAGATGAAACAAGGTTCAAAATTTGTTACCTAGTGTTTTTTTTATCTTCAAGATCTTTCGCAAGAACCGGATCTGTTTTTTGAAGAAGACTCTTTTTGTACTGGGTGTAGTGTTGAGCAGAGGCGTAATCTAGAGAAGGAAAGAGCATTTGATTTCCTTGTTGGCTTTAATCAAAATCTGGATGAGGTACGGGGTAGAGTAGTAGCTCGAGATCCTTTCCCCTCTACTGAAGAAGCCTTTGCAGAAGTTCGACGTGAGGAAGCCTGACAAAAAGTGATGCTTCCAGATGATAAACCAGTAAACCCTTCTGCACCAGAAGGATTTGCTTTGATGACAAAGAAACCCTACTCATATGGACAGAAAAATCTTGATTATCGCTCAAGTAAGTGTCCATGGTGTGATCACTGTAATCGACCTGGACATACTCGAGACAAGTGCTGTGAGATTCATTGGAAGCCAGCAAACTGGCATTCTTGGAAGAAGAACGAAGGACATGCATATAATGCCCAAATCAATCAAGAACAATCTAATGTCTCACTCAGTAAGGAACAAATTGACCAGCTTTGCAAACTTGTGAAACTGTCATCTGTCAGTATCTCACAAAACACTTCAACTAGCTCCACCAGTGGATCATGTTCTCTGGCTTAAACTGGTAAACACCACTCAACTCTAAAATCTCAACATTCAGACCCTTGGATCATCGATTCCGGGGCCTCTAATCCCATGATAGATGGTTCAAATCTCTTTCACTCTTATGTCCCTTGTGAAAAATATATCACTGTTAAACTTGCTGATAGATTTCTAACATGAGTTGCTAGAATTGGTGACATAAACCTAACTCTCAATCTTATTCTTAAGTCTGTTTTCCATGTTCCTGCTCTAAAATGCAATCTGATTTCTGTTAGTAAAATTACATGTGATAATCATTGTGTTGTTAATTTCTTATTATCATCTTGTCAGTTTTAGGACTTATCATCGGGGAAGACGATTGGCATTGCTAGTATTCATGATGGTCTCTATTACTTTGATCAATCAAGGGATCAGTCATCTTTTGTGTCGGGAATTACTTCTATGTCGGTTTTTAGTAATAGTGAAATAATGTTATGGCATCATCGTCTTGGCCATCCTAGTTTTTCATATTTGAAGTGTCTGTATTTGTTACTATTTAATAATAAAAATTCTGCCTCATTTGAGTGTGAAATTTGTCAATTAGCTAAACATACTTGTCTTTTTCTTTCATGTCTTACATACCATCCACGCCATTCTTCTTGATCGACAGTGATATATGGGGACCTATTAATGATTACTGTCGATAGTGATCCACACCCTTCAAAGATCACCACTTGCAATGGCAAAAGGTGGTTTCTTACCTTTATTAATGATCACACCTGTGTTACATGGGTATATCTCCTACATAATAAATCCAAAACAAGTCACATATTTAAAATCTTTCAGAAAATGATTCAAACACAATTTCAAACCCAAATCTGTGTTCTAAGAACTGATAATGGAAAGGAATATTTCAATTCCATTCTTGGTGATTATTTATTGGAAAATGGGATTCAACATCAAAGCTCTTGTTTTGAGACTCCACAACAAAATGGAGTTTCAGAAAGAAAGAATCGTCACTTAGAGGAAGTAGCTCGGGCTCTCATGTTTACTATGAATGTTTCAAAATATCTAAGAGGGGATGCTATCCTAACTGCTACCTACTTCATCAATCGTTTACCAAGTTATCCCATCATCTTTGTAACCCTTTTGTCTGTTCTTTCAAAATCTTACCCGCAAGTGTCTAAATCCAACACGCTTCCACTAAGAATTTTTGGTTGCACAACATTTGTCCATATTCATGACCATCATAGGAGTAAGCTTGATCCTCGGGCAATCGAAATGTTTTCATTGGTTATTCTCCCACACAAAAAGGATACAGATGTTAATTGTCCAAAAACTAGGAAGACTTGTGTCTCTTGTGATGTCATGTTTTTTGAAAACACACCTTATTTTTCTCTAACTTCACTTCAGGGGGAGAAATGGGATGAAGCTTGTTGTTCTTGGGATGCACTTAACTTTCCTTTACTAGATGTTAATCTGGATACAACTGCCTCTATCCTTAACTCAACCGAGATAAGTCTTCCTATAGCTGATTCAGCTTCACTAGTAGTTTTGGAGACGGGGAGAATCAACAACCCCAACACCTAAACAACAAGAGTTGAAAGTCTACTCTAGAAGAAAAAATGATCAAAGAAGTGGAGAAATCATGAATCCTACTCTCAATCAAAAGGATGAACCAATGGAGAGTCTTATTCACCAAATGAATCAGGTAAATCGAGTCTCATTCCAGATTTAGATATGCCAATAGCTTTTAGGAAAGGTGTTAGATCTTGTCTAAATTCATATTCTACTCCAGTTTGTCCTCTTCATTCAATGCCTTCACCTCTACTATGTTTCCAAGGTCCATTGAAGGGGTGCTATCTATTGCTGAGTGGAAAGCTGCTGTCCTTGAAGAAATGAATGCTGTTAAACAGAGCAATACTTGGAACTTGGTGGAATTGCCACAAGGAAAAAATATTGTAAGATGTAAATGGATTTTCACTGTCAAGTACAAAGCCCATCGTTCGATTGAAAGACATAAGGCACATCTAGTGGCTAAAGGATTTACATAAACTTATCGGATCGACTATACCGAAACTTTTTCTCCTGTGGCCAAACTGAATACCTTATGAATTATCCTGTCCTTGGCTGCAAACTATGATTGGTCCCTACATCAACTTGATATAAAAAATACTTTCCTCAATGGTGAACTCGAGGAGGAAGTTTATATGTGTCAACCTCTAGGATTTGAAGAAGGTCAAGCTGTTTGCAGCTTAAATAAGTCTCTCTACAGTCTAAAACAATCTCCACGCGCCTGGTTTGATAGATTCTCCAAAGTAATTAAAAAATTTGGTTATGTCCAGGGACAAGCTAATCACACGATGTTTGTTAAGCATGTGGATAAAAAAAATTACTATTATTATAGTATACGTCGATGACATCATTATCACTAGAAATAATACCGAGAAAATCGAAAGAGCTAAGTAGATGATGGCAAAGGAATTTGAAGATAAAGACCTGGGAGCGCTAATATACTTTCTCGGTATGGAAGTTGCAAGGGGTAAGAAGGGGACTTTTGTCTCTCAAAGAAAGTATACTTTAGATTTATTGGAAGAAATTGGCATGCTGGGATGCAAGCCGAGTAAAACACTAGTTGAACTTGGGAACAAAAGAAAAATGTTGGAAGGAAGACTTTTTGATAAAGGACAATATCAAAGACTAGTTGGAAAACTCATCTATCTCTCACATACAAGGTCAGACATTACTTTTGCAGTAACCTTGGTAAGTCAATATATGCACGCTCCATGTCAAGGTCATCTAAATGCCGTGTATAGAATCTTGAGATATTTTAAGTATACATCTGGAAAAAGCTTGTTTTTTGCAAAAACCAACGATCGGAAAATGAAGGTATTCACAAATGCAGATTGAGCTGGATTAGTTGATGATCGCAAATCAACATTTGGTTATTGCACATTTCTATGGGGAAATCTGTTAACTTGGTACAACAAAAAACAATCAATGGTTGCTAGAAGCAGTACGGAAGCTGAGTTTAGAGCTATGGCTCATGGAATATGTGAACTTATTTGGATAAGAAAGAGTGCTAAATGATTGGTGTTGATGAACCTATGTTACTCTATTGTGATAACAAGTCAATAATTAGTATAGCACATTACCCTGTTCGTCATGACAGAACCAAACACGTGGAGGTTGATCAACATTTTCTTAAAGAAAAACTTGATGAGAACATTATCAGAATTGAATATGTGCCTACTTCTCATCAACTAGCCGATCTCCTCACAAATGGATTTTCAGAGCGGACTCATGAGTTTCTTGAAAGCAAGGTTGGTCTCATCAATATCTATAGCCAAGCTTGAGGGGGGGGGGGGGGAAGAATCGTATTTACTAAGATTTGTAGACTAAGTCAAGGTCAAAATTGTATTTATGAAGATTTGTATATATTTGGGCCTAATCTTTTTTGTTTCCTTAATTAGGATTATTTGATTTGTTTCTAATCTTGTAAATTATTCTCTTTTCTTGTAATCTATTTAAAGAGAAGAATTCTCAATGAAAATAACAAGAGAGAATTCTTCACAATTTTTATTTTTTCTTTATTTCTTTAGTTTCTTTAATCATCTAAGCCTTAAATCATTCAAACACAAACCCTAACACAAACCCTAATTTCGGCTGCATTCAAGGCATTTTGTCTCTCTTACTGGTGTTGGATTTGAAATCCAATTATATCACCGTGTTTTTCTCTTCTCCGGCATCATATCTTAGAAACCTCACTGCTGGAAGTTGCCCTATCCGCTGTCGCTGTCCGCTACTTTTTCATATCTTCCTTTTTTTGTCTGTTTTCTAGCATCCCACAATGGTGTTGTTTGCCTCTTTGGGGTTTGGATCTAGAAACTCTACCCTATTCCACTGTTGTTCACTGCCGACCTCCACTGTCCGCCGCTGTCTACCGCCAACCATAGCTGGCAACTGTTGTTTGCCTATTTTCTTAACCTTTTTCATCCATTTTCAAGGCGTTCTTCAATCCGATATGGCTGCCAATAGTTCCTCATCGAAATGTAGCCCTTTTCAAGTTTATTGTCTCCATCTCCTTCCATTGCAACCGAGAAATTGATGGACAGTACAAATTATTTGTCTTGGTCTAAAGTAGTGGAGTTATGGTGTATGGGCTAAAGTCTACAGGACCACTTGACTACTAAATTAGAAGATTTGTAGACGGATAACAGGGATAATTGGATAAGAGTTGATGCTTCACTATTGAGTCTTTTGTGGCAATTCATTGATCCATCGCTTCATCCATTTTACGATCATTATTGTACATGCTATGATGTATGGATACAAGCAAAGACTCTTTATACTAATGATATCCAGCATCTGTATTCGGTAAATTTAATCTACTTAACTAGATACAATCGGGTATGTCTATTACTAATTTTCTTGACAGATGGGCGTTTCTTAAGGCCGAATATAATTCTTTCCTTCCTCCTGGTGAGTCTTTTAAAGACGATTTGACCCAGAAAGGCAAATTTTTTATGGTTTGCATTCTTGCCACTCATGGTCCTGATTTTGCCCCAGTTCATGATCAGATACTAGCTAGTCCTATAGTACCATCTATGGATGACGTTCTCTCCTGCTTTCTCATCCATCTCTAATGCACTTTTACATGGTTTTCTTTCTGTGAACAATTCAGCTTTAGTTTCTCATATGGCTCCTAGAGCTCGAATAAAATTAAGAGAAGAGCAAGATGGAGATCGTGGAGGTAATCGGGGAGATCGTCCTAGGTGTACCTATTGTGCTAGGTGTACCTATTGTCATTGGTGGGGGCATAGTAGAGACAAATGCCACAAGTTACATGGACATACTCCACGTGCTAATATTATTTAGAGTACGAATTCTGCACTGTCTGAAGGACAGCATTAGGACTTACTATTCATAGGAGCTAATCTTCAAAATTATCTTTAGTATCAAGCTTCAAAGCAGTTGTCATCCTCTACTGCTTCTCTTGCTCACATTGGTAATTTTGTTGTGTCTCACTCAATCTTCTTCATTAGGCCCATGGGTGATTGATTCTGGTGATTCTGTACATAATTTTGGTAATCCTCTAATTGTTTTCTCGTTTTTTAAAATCTACCTCATTATCTTTAGTAACTGTAGCAAATGGTTCACATACAGTTGCTAAAGCTGTGGATAGTGCACTACCCTTACCATCTTTACCATTGGAACATGTTCTTTATGTACCTCATTATCCTTTTAATCTTGTCTCTATTGGTAAAATCACTCATGCACTGAACTATTCTATTAAATTTGACTCTTATTCTGTTATTTCTAGGATCTTAGTACGGGATAGACAATTGGAATAGGATGTGAGTCACAAGAGCTTTATTACCTCAATAAGTCACTAGCTTCTTTTATTACATGTTCTATTATTGTCTCTCTTAACTCTTTTTCACAATTGGTTGGGTCATCCTAGTTTTGCCAAATTTTAGAAGATGGTTCCTCATTCCTCTCATTACGGGCTTTAGAATGTGAGTTGTGTCAACTTGGAAAACAGTCTGGAGCTTCGTTTCCCAAGAGAGTTGATAATGGGGCTGCATCTCCCTTTGCTGTTGCTCATTTGGATATTTGAGGACTTGGTCGGGTCATTTCTACTTTCGGTTTTTAATATATTATAACCTTTATTGATGACTTTTCTCGATGTACTTAGTTATATTTAATGAAAAGTTGTTTTGAACTATTTTCTATTTTTGAGTTTTTTTGTGTTGAAATCAAAACTTAGTTTAATACATTTATACAAATTTTGCACAGTGATAATGCTTCTGAATATTTTTTTTGCTCAATTTACTAATGTTATGTCGTCTAATGGTATTTTACATTAGTCTTCTTGTGCTTAAACACCTCAACAAAATGGTGTCGCTGAGCGTAAAAATCGACATCTAATTGAGACTGCTTGCACACTTTTTTTACATCACCATGTTGCTACTTCTTTTTAGGCTGATGCTTGTTATCTCATTAACCGAATGTCTTCTTTAGTTCTTTAGCACAAAGTTTCTTATACTATCTTATTTCCTGATCAACTCTTATATTCTCATCCACTATGTGTCTTTGGTTGCACATGTTTTGTTCTCGATATGTCTTTTGGCCAGGATAAACTCTCAACTCGATCTATTACGTATGTTTTTCTTGGTTACTCTAAACTTCAAAAAGATTACAAATGCTATTTTCCCATTACTTGTCGTTATCATTTGTCCCCTGATGTCACCTTCTTTGAATCTTCTCCATTCTATTCCCTATCGTCATCTGAGTGTCCTATATCTGAAGTATTACCTATTTCATCTCAATTAGCTCTTCCCGAGTCTGTCCCTGCCATTCTTGAGTCTATACCTTCCCCTCTACCATTGCAAGGTATACCATCGATGCCCTCGAAACTTGCCTTCCTCAAATTTAGTACCTCTTCTAGATGCTCTTGCTGACTCACCTTTTGATCCAACTTCTCCACTGATTGGTTTGGTTAGTACCATGTTTATGGAGTTTGGTATGATTCGCAGTTTATCTGATCATTCAGTATTTTATAAGCACACATTTAATGACAGATATATTTACTTAATTGTTTATGTAAACGATATTGTCATAATTGGTAATGATCAGGATGATACTACTAACTTGAAGGCACATCTTTTTAGATGTTTTCATACCAAGGACTTTGGCTTGTTAAGGTACTTCCTTGGTATTGAAGCGGCTCAATCTAGCTCTGGTATAGTCCCTTCCCAAAGGAAATATGTTTTAGATCTTCTGGAAGAAACTAAGATACTCAATTGTAAGTCTGTAGATTCTTCAATGGATTCTAATGTGAAATTGTTACTAGATACCGTCGATTGATTAGCAGACTTAGTTATCTTGCTATCACTTGACGTGATATATTTTTTGCAGTTAATTTTGTTAGTCAGTTCCTTTAATCCCCTTGTAATAGTCATTGGAACGCAGTTATTAGGATTTTTAGATATATTAAAGGTGCTCCAGGTAGAGGTCTAGTATATGAAGATCGTGGTAATTTCCAAGTGATTGGATATTGTGATGCTGACTGATGAGGTTCTCCATTTGATAGACGATCTACTTCTAGTTATTGTGTGTTGATTGGAGGTACTCTAATATCATGAAGAAGTAAGAAGTGAGATGTTGTGGTTAGGTCAAGTGCAGAAGTAGAATACCATGCCATGTCTTGGCAACTTGTGAGCTTGTTTGGTTGAAGCAGTTACTTTAGGAGTTAAAATTTTGTGAAATATTATAGATGAAGCTAATTTGTGATAACCAACTTGCATTACATATATCCTCTAATTCAGTTTTTTATGAGAGAATTAAACATATTGAGATCGACTGTCACTTCATTCAAGAAAAGATCATCTTCTGGCTGTATTATCACTAGCCATGTCAATTCAAATGATCAACTAACTGATATTTTGACTAAATCTCTTAGGATGTCTTGTATTGGTATGTTTGTAATAAGCTTGGTGCATATGATTTGTATACTTTAGCTTGAGGGGAGTGTTGAGTTATATAAATGTACATAGGTCCCTCATAGTTTAGACTAGAATAGATGGTCTTTAGTATATATATTTATACTTGTACTGTACATTATTTTTATACATAATTAATAAAATATTTGAGGTTTCTCTCTCTCCTCTATTCACACTTACACTATATAATTGAGCTTTTAATCTCATATAGGAGACAGAATTGCATTATAGACAAGAAGATCCAGATTGTCACTTGTAGCTATGTAGTTTAGTTTTGGATAGTATTTGTTGGTGCAACTTTTCACAGTACTTCATTGGACAGAGCTCATTATGCCATGTTTAGTCTACAAATTGAATCTGTTATTGGACAAAATCCTCTTTATGGTGTTGGACAAAATTTTAAAGATTTTTGCTCTTTATATTTGATGGTAAAAAAATACTAAAATAGAACAAAATAAAATCAATCGATAAAGACAATGGACTAATAGGATCACTACTAACTCAATTTTATCACTCCAACCTTATAATCATCACCAACACCACTGCTAACACTGCTACCACCATTAATGCCACCACTGCACCATTAACTGAAGTACTTCCGCACAACAAATAACATAAAATTGACCCAAAAAAAAAAAAAAAGGAAGAAAAAAACTTGTGTTGTTCTTAGTACACCAAAACTGGTACAAGAAACTTCTATTGTCTTTTTCTTCTTAATTGTATTGTTTTGTTCTCTTTATCCTGTAATATACTGGAAACTGAATGATATCTTAGTTTCTTGCTTTCAGTTAGAGGTTTAGGATGTTTTAGCATGAATACTTTTTCTTTTGGTTATAGAAGAGTATGACTGAAACATGAGTAACAATTTCTAGGTAGATAAACCATTTTGCAAGACCTATGCACTCGTTTGACATTATTTGTTTTAAGTAGGTGGCCCAGAGAAGTTTTCTTAGTGGAATTTGATCCCAAGACTTTATGCAAGTTATTTGTCTTGGGCTTTAACTAGTAGGTCAAGCCTTTGTAAGCATAATTGCCAAAATCGCAAGTAAAATGTATGATTCTATGAATTTATGATTTTATAAGATTTTTTTAATTAAAATGGATGCAAAAATGTTTTGGTGTAAACTTTATGTAAAACTATGAAGTTGGTGTTTGATTCTACAAGTTTTATGATTTTACCGGTTTTGCATAATTTTTTACGATTCCATCAATTTTATGCATTTTAATGAATAGTAAAATTACAATTTTGATAACCATACTTTTAGATATCTAGTTTCAATTTACTTATCAAAAAAATTCCAAATTATCATGTGATTCTTGTAACAAATTCTTTTATGGCTTGGTGTGTTAGTTGAAAGGCGAAAACGCTAAGCGAATTCAGTCAAATGTTATAAAAACTCCAATAGAGACATTGCATGTTCATTTGAGGTGAATGACTATTTAATTCCCTTTTCGCTCTGTGTGAAATTATTATTATAATGTTTAGTTGCATTTTAAATACTAAATAGTAATTATGCATGAATTGCTACTATGCTATATGCAAAATTATAAATAATAATTCATATCTTCTGCTCATAAATTACTATTCACTGATTTATTTCACCATCTTTTCACTAATACCCTACCTTGGAAATTGCATACCACTGTACTCGTATTTGTCTATCATAGACGCGATAATATTTTGCTTTTATGATAGGGGCATATTAGATAGTATACTATTATTATAACGTAGTTCCTTATTTATTATTATTTTTTTCCAGTTTGTATTATGCATGTCTTGTTAGACTACAATTCAATTCTTTCTTTCATACAGTGAAGTAAATGGGCCATTAATAATATTATACTATAGAGTTTCTTATAGAGATCAGACACTAGAATAAATATAGATGCACTTTTGACACCCCAATCCTTACTCATCAAGAAGGTTACGTTGTTGTTCATTGGTTAATGTGTTGGTAAAACTACTTAGCAAGACAATCGTTAATATTTGGGATAATTCGGACATTATAGTGGAAGCATATTTTCATTTAGATAATTTTGTCAAGTATAAATTCGTGTTACCAATAACTGTAATGATCTGTCTTTTCACCTTGCTAAATAAATAAAATAGATGTTGTGGATATATAAAACCATTCGTGCTATACATCAGTCCTCTTTAGTTTTAAACATGCATGACTTCACTTCATGGAACCGAGGAAGATTCAGAAAAAGGATGATACTTGCCTTCATCTTATCAATGCCAACTCGAAGGAATAATAGAGGAATTTAGCTGTTTGCTGCCACTCAATGCTGTTGGCACTGGGATAGGTGCTGCCGGTGGACATGAGGGGGGCGATTATGAGTTTAAATCAACCATCAGATAGATGCCCGGAAGGGGGGTCCTTAAGACATGTGAATGTGGTGGTTCGTGCTGTTAGGGACAGATTGCTTCTTTTGCTAATGAAAGAAAATCCTTGAGCCATTGTAACTTTCTGTTGCTGTTTTGGTCTCTCATGCCAAGAGTCTTAATATGGGTGAAGAGTGCTGCAGAAATATATGAAAAGAATCTTAAAGCAGTCATTTAATACAAAAGAAAAATATGAAAAAGTTCAGTAAACAAAATCCATGGGAAAAAAAAAAAGATTCAAGGAGGGGGAGAGAGAGAGTAAGAAATCGATACAAATTTTTTATTTTTTCCCAATTCATTCTGGAATAGTAAGATGGTTTCGTAGAATACGAATGGATAAGGGCATGAATGCTATTATTTGTAAGAATACATGTTTATATTATGGAATTAATTCATAACATGGGTAGAGGGGAAAACAAAAATGGATTGACAATAGTTGATGGATAAGGGTCAGGACCTCATGACAATTTACATGAAGTTTTGAGTGCAAATCCTAACTTCTTAAATCTATCCACATAATGTAAGCTATATATAATTGGTGCGTGAGTCAATTCATGTGCTCGAAGGTAGCTGGTCAAATTAGGGCTTTGCCTCTGTTAAGTAAACCTATTGAAAGCAATGGCTAAATTTTGGGCCTCCCCAAATTTAACTTGCCTTTAGGTGCTATTTATGTCAGTTATTATGTTGGTGGTTTCTGCTGGTGCAGTTGGCTGACATGCAGGGTGGGATGGGCTGAGATAGAATACTGAAGTTAATGAAAAGTTGGAAGAATAGGTTGTACTGGTGCACAAAGTGCTCTAGATTGTATGAGGTAGGAAGGGGAAGGGGAGATGATAAAGCAATTTTCCCTTTTTTCATTGTATTTGTCATTTTTTGGGATAATGGCGTCATGACCCCTAAAGCTAATAGCAAGGTGTAGATACTGTGACTGAGAGAACTCGAAGATGGTGAATTTGCCTTCCTAAAATTTTGAAATTGGCTGGCCTTGGGTTTTCAGTTTTTATTAGCGTAAATACCTTGTGCAAGGACAATTACCTTGAGGCTATCCAACTCTTTGGAGTTTGGATAGGATAAATCTTTTTTTTTTTTTTTTTTGGTGTGTGTTTGTTTGGTTGTTGTGGTTTGGTGGGTTTATTTTATTTTATTTTTTGGGGTGGGTGGGTGGGTGGGGGTGTTGTGAATAAAGTCAGATTAAGCGCTTAATGTGGTTAAGGGGCTAAAAGTGTGATTTATGCTAGTTAAAGAGCATGTGAACTATCATATGACTATTCCCCGGCCGATATGCAAAATATTTCTGTGCTTGAGGAAATATCTGGTACTTCTTTCTGTTGTTTTCTGTAAATCTGTATTATAATGAAGCTGGCCTAGGTTATCTCCACTGATATGTCATTTTTGCTGAAAGTTCCTGCATCTGCGGCAACATGTACTAGGCCATTGCTGTGTGATGGACACATTATATTTCTGTTTTTTGTATCCTAGAAAAATGGAATTACTTATTGGGCAAAATTCTTTACAGGTTGATTCTCCAATGTTTTACATATTGTGGATTGACTTAAAGGTTTTAAGTTTAATTTTGATTTGGATTTGACTTCCTGAACTAAAGTGATGGGGCTTAAATTAAGCCCATTTATATCTTGGAAATAATTAAGGGAGAACTGACATGGTAGGTTTAGAGCAGAGCTTGTTGAAATTAGCTTGCCCAACTTCGACTTTTTTCATGAAAGCTCACGTATTATAAATAATGCTCTTAATATGCTTAGGTACGTAAGGAGCCTACTTTGATATCCATTATGAGGGGGATACATTCTAGCCATTGTTTGTTTATTCCATTTGATTGAAGAAATTGATAGTTAGGCTCCTTATAAATACTATCAGTCCCATCTCATTTGGATAATCGGAAATATTGGAAACGTCGTCGTGTTAACGGATTTTTATCTCAGTAAATCAATCATTTGATTAAATCAATAACCTGTACCATTTCATTATAGCTAGTGAGTTTGATGCTATTTAGCTCTCTTTCTTGTCACACATGTGTTTGAGCCTACTTTGATTGCCTATTTCTCCTCTTTATATAATTTTCTCTTTATTATCCTTGTATGTGTTGCTATCCTAGGTTACATATGGTGATAGTCTTGTGGAACGTATGTAATTGTGGTGATCGAATCCAATACCTATGCATTGTCATGAATTCTTTGGTTAGATTATCTATAGTTTTGGTAATAAAATAGAGGTGGCCATATTTGTTATAATTGAATAAAAATTATAGGACCATTCTAGTGACTAGTAGTATAATTTTGAACATCTTTATTATTCTAGTATAATCATACTATCGAGTCTTGAAATTTTTGATCTTTGTTTATCTGAGTTCCAACTCATCATGTTCAAGTCTCTTTGATGATGCAACCATTTCATGTATAACGAATATTATGAAGCAAGTCTTGATTCTATTATTTATGAGAGAATAATTATTTAGGTCATCAATCTTTTTTTGACATTTGGCACCAAAAAACATAGAATTTTAGGACCATAAGCAGATAGACCTTTCAAGTTGCTGTGCTTATTCTATAAAGCTTGTTATCAACAATTTCAACAAAAAAGGGCGTGTGGTCTTTTTTATTTTTCTCTCTTTTAATATGACGGAGTGGCACAGCCATATTGGGACTGGCTGTCCTATGGGCACATGGACCACCCTATAAGACCCATGCACCAGGTAAGAATAGCCTGAGCTATGTAGGTATCTTAAGAAATGACCCCAGTAACTTTCGAACTCAAGATCTCATGCAAATTGCCATGATATGTCCTAGGCCTTAATCACTAGGCCAACCCCTTGGGGTAAGGGGGTGTGATCTTGATTATTTCATCTATGGCATTTTCCGTAATTTTTTTAATTATAATAATTTAACTTTACCAGTACACTTGAATGTATATTGGCTGTTAATATTTTCTTGGTAAACGAAGAAATTGTTTATGCCTTAACTGCATTTCAATGATAGAGATGCGAAATTAACAAGGATGACTTTATTGATTTGAGAATAGGATTTGCAATACGGAAGAAGTGCTAGGCACTTTGGCGATTTTACTAATTGAATGTCTTCCTGACACTTGTTAACCTTACTTGGTAAAGGACTACATAATATACAAAACACTGACAATATGTTTTTGACAATAACCAATGAGATAGATTCTCCAGAATTTCTTTATTATTCTCGTAATTAAGTGATGGTGATATGTCCGTGAGATAAGATCAAAGACAAGACAAGCCAAAATCAAACAATGATCAATAGAGATAGAAGCTTACCGAAATGATTCAAGCTTCCACAATCTTCAAGCTCACACTTTCGTGTTTATTCTTCTCTTCCCCAAACTACTCCCCACTAAAACTTTTTATTCCTTCCAACTTCTTCTAACCAACTAATGTCCATGTCCACTTACAAACGAAAGAATAGAATACTACTCTACTACTAACGCACATGAGGACAAGCAACACAACCACAAATTTACACACTACAGCACAGCATAAACACAACGCATTGACACTACACCACATACACATCAATCCCTACTCTTAATTCTTCTATTGTAGACCTTAAGTAATGGCCTTTGGATCCTCGGTAATGTATCAGATGGGATTTTGGTTAGCATGATTCTTGCAACAATTTCAATTCAAAAGGGATGAAAAACTAAATTTTACAGGAAGAATATCGCTCTCTTATCAAAAGCCCTGCTACCAGAAAGTTTGCCGTAAAAATAATCTTTGCAATGCTGATGCTTGGGGATTCATTATACCGAATGAGGCTGTACTTGTTAAAGGAGTTGGATGAAATCAACATGAGTCATATTGCATCCTTCAAAAGTATTGTTATTGATGAGTATATGTTAATAAACTAACTACAAAGGCTATGGGTGTCTTTTTTTTTTTGGCGGCAAGTTTGTCCCATGATCTTGAACTTGGGGATCTTGGTAAAGGTCAATCTTAATCTGGCACCAATGTGATAGAACTGATAATTCTGTTCTTCATTTGTGTCCCTGGATTATGTCAGAAATGGCCCAACACCCCACTTGGACCTGTCTGTGGTTGAAATAAACTACTGGATATCAGCAAACCTCAAGCTTGGTCCCCTTCTCCGAGAAGCTCAAGCATTGATAGATTACAGATGTGAAGCATCTTAGAAACTGCTGGAGAAGAAGGTAGTAAAATGGTTGCACCTATGTTTGGGTGCATGTTCCAAAATTTTGTAATCACAGAATTTTGGGGCTGAAACATAGCAAAATTGAACCGTAATGGGTCCTGCTTTCTTGCATGTCAAAATATTAATGGAAAGTGTACTTAATGCTATATACAACCCTTCTTACCTGCTTCAAATTCTATTAATTTTCCCACAATAATATGATATGTAAGCCCTTCCTATAGCGATGCAAATTCAAGTCTAATAAGCTGAGTACACTGATGAGGAAAGATCCAATTATTGCACATAGTGGAATGCCATTATTAATTCGCGGTCTTATTTTGTTTCCATCTTTATTGAGATTATTCCCTCGTGGTTCATAGCTTAAAGAATGTATCTTCCCCATCTATAGATTTTTATTCTTATTTTTTTAATCGGAGACTTGCTTATGCTTTGGAGTTCGTGATGCTTTGATGGTCCTTACCTCGGGCTTTTTGCTCCCTTTAGTCAATTATTTCTATGAAAGATCCTGCGGTACCCATTGCTTGTTAAAAATGAAGGGCGGTTTCTTATTTAATTTTATGTTTTCCTTTGACAGGAAGCGGCTGTTTAGCCTGATAAACGACCTGCCCACTCTCTTTGAAGTTGTAACTGAGAGAAAGCCTCTAAAGGACAAGCCGAACATGGACAGCAGCAGCAAATCCAGGAACAGCACAAAGGTGTATCTCTCTCTCTTTTTTTCAAAGACCCTTTGCACACACTTTAACACGTGCGTGTGCTCTCGGTCAAAAATTGATAACAACAAATATTTACCCTTAAATTCTTATCCAAAATCTTCCCTATGAAACCCATGTCTTTTTCCCCCTTCAATCAAAAGAACACATTAATTTATCTTGATGTAGCAACAACAGTGTTTTGATTGTGTATGTTCCATCATTTAATTTTGACTTGATGTTTCTCAAGAAGTTGCAGAAAAATCCATATGATGTTGACAAATTTACGCAATCTTTCCTCTTAGAGAGAGAGAGATTTACAACGGCAAAGCATAATTTGCAACTAGGTAGCTCAATATAACCATTTTTGTGGCTATACCCGATCACTTGCTCTGTCTTGCTTGATTAATGACCTATATTCTAGAGAAAGCCGTCCGATGCGATTTTTTGATCATTCTTCTTGTGCATAAGCTCTACTTTGGATATTACAGAGATCAAGTGAAGCAGCTGGTAGAAGCACCCCTAAGTCATACGAAGAGAGCTACGGTGAAGATGAAGATGAACACAGCGAAACACTATGTGGAAGCTGTGGCGGAACTACAATGCGACGAGTTTTGGATCTGTTGTGACATCTGCGAAAGGTGGTTCCATGGGAAATGTGTAAAGATAACACCAGCGAAGGCTGAAAACATCAAGCAGTATAAATGCCCGTCGTGTAGCTCGAAAAGGAGCAGACAGTAGATGCTGATAGCTGGATACAACAAGGAATAACTAGAGCGGCACACATGACAACTGCAAAAAGGCTTTAACATGAAAAATAGGTAATCAATATTGTCATATAAAGCTTAAATATGTAAAACTTGGTCGCATCCCTTTTGGTGGGGTTGTTTTTTTTTTCAGTACGAGGTTAATATTCATAGATCATATGCTGTATCCATGCTTGACAACTTGTTTTTCTTTCCCATGAAATCCATATCTTCTTGTATCTTATTATGAAGAAATCTTTAGCTTAAAACGATATCCGATTGCGATTTCACATTTTAGCTTTTATGGTTGCACCATCACCGGCTATGGTGGGGATGACTTGGATTCATCCGGGCAAAAATATCATGTAGCCAGGTAGGAAGAGGAACCAAATGAAAACAGTGTGTTCTCCTACATTGTACTTATTATTAGAGATGCATTAATAGGAGGTGCTGGTTCAAACAGGCTTTCGTACGGATGTAATGCCATTTTTAAAAGTTAATCCGAAATTACTGTGTTTTTTTTTTTTTTTAAACATGTTTTGAACACATTCAGTGAATGCATCCAAAATACTACACTAAAGATCCCGATCAAATGGAGAAACTGAGACACTACGGTTCATCATGCTTACTCTATTCACCACTTTCCATGACTCGGCCCACTCCTCGGTGGTTCAACTTCATTTAAACTATTTTGCCAGCTTATCCGCTTATCCATTTTCACTTATAACTACACTAGATCCTCTTGCAGCATATATTACGTCTTCTCGAGTGCATAATATTATTTGTTACTCGAGCTCTATCATGTGCGGAATGGGAAGTTGACAAACTTGATTTCTTAGATGTGTGCATGTGAAAAATTTGGACTCGGTGTTCTTGATTTTTCTTTATCAATTTAATGCTTTGATCTTCTATGCAGTTATTTTAACATATTTTTGGCATTTGTAAGTTTTCCAATAACCGGAATGTCTAGAAATGAGATGTTTAACCTTCTCTTTATAGATCATTTTATAGGTTGGGCTATAAATGAGCTGGGGTGTGCGAGATACTCAAGCTCGATCGCTTTAGGATCAATTTAGCTTGAGCTTGATTAGTAAATGAATTAAAATTGAGCTTAAAATAAAGCTTGTTGAGCTCAAATACAAGCTTTAATTTAGGCTTCTGTACTGACTTGTTAGCAGGCTCATGAGCGAGCTTGTTAGCAAAATCATGAGTTTTAATTTAGGCTTCGATCGCTTCTGATGATCCAATGACTAATGTTCTTTCCTTCTTTTCTTATGGATGTAGGCTCTTGGTAAGTGGGCTTAGACATGAGTTTCCATAAGTTTAGAGGCTAATAATACGTAAAGAGGCTTAACTCCTTTTCTTTTGTAAAGAAGTCTATCATTACTATAAGGCTTATTTTAGTCTTTTAAGGGCTATAAGACCTTTTTAGTATTCATTTTCATGTGCCAAAAACCAAGTAAGGTTGACAGTGGGATTATTGATTGAATGATCTTGTTTTAAATCCACCAAACTAAGTCTTTTTTTTTTTTTTTTTTTACCAAACAAACTAAGTCATTTAAAATATCTCTAATTGGGCTTATTTCTCAAACCCTATCACTACTTTAAGAAACCAGTCCATAACATTGAATTGTGTTGGAACCTAATTACTAAAACAATCTTTAATAGTTTTATTTCATAGCCATTACTTTGTTGGTGACCATAAGCCCTCCACAATTTCTTAATCAATGTTAGTATCATTACAATTACTCTTGTAGATGGCTTTAGTTTTGCCTAATTCTAAGATGTGAAAAATATTATTACCACACGGAAAGGAAAGCAATGGACGAAAATCCTAAACCAATTCTCTTTTTATCTGTTATGTAGTATTTAAATATTACACAAAAATTTAATTGAGTACTTAAATTTAAAGTTATCAATTTAATTTCTAGTCAAACTTTTTTATGTATATTTTTATTAACACCTTAACATGATTTGCTCTATTTGATGACATGCAAAAGATAATTTATCATTGAATGTTTACTAGTTCTTCTAATGCCATTTAGTACTGATTAGCTACCTCTTTCACGTCTAAAAATAATTATGAAAAATTTAATTAGATATTAAATTGATTATTTCTAAATTTAGATTCCTAATTGGATTTGTATGCAAAATTTAAGATGCAGAATTTAACACTCCCCTCGTAGTAAATGGAGCTACCGGTTTGCTTCTCCTGTATTTCACTCTCGTATGCACTGAAATTTCATACCGTAGCGGGTTACGTATCCTCGCAGATTTAATTTAGAGTGCGTCCACCTCGTAGAATCTTAGACCATAGTACCGACAAAATCATACGCTAAGTTGAATATCGTCCCAAGTTGCCAAAACTGCGTAAACCACAACAGTTATTACATGTGTCCAGTGTCCCATCATTTTCATCCACACATCTTTTCACTAATGTTAAGATTCATGGACAATCACAAACAACTGCTTAGCTAGTGGATTAGAGAATTTTTTTTTGGCACCAACTTGACAAGTGGGGAGAGTCACCAGATTTTAAAAGTTGCAATCCACGACCAGATATGTGGATTTACTCTCTGCATCTTGGCATCACAAAATGGAACCATTATAAATCTTCAAGCCCTTCAGGGGTCAGAACCATTCATCGGTGATATGTAGGGTCTTTGTCAAATTGCCATATGAATCTTGTATTATTTTTTTTTCTATTAATTTCATATTTAAAATTTAAAATAGTTAAATAAATACACGATCGAATTTTTATTTATCATATTTACTATCTTATATATAATAATGTTGGGTGCTATTGGGTTTTTTTAACCCAAAAGTTAGCTCATGAGGTGAGGCTTTCCCTCACACTTATAAAGCAGCACCCTGTCCTTCCCACAACCGATGTAGGATATCCCCAACATCTCCCCTTATCACACATCTGTTGCAAACCTGGACTCTGATACTACTGTTGGGTGCTATTGGGCCTTTTTAATCTCAAAAGCTAGCTCATGAGATGAGGCTTTTCCTCACACTTATAAAGCAGCACCCTGCCCCTTCCACAACCGATGTGGAATATCCCCAACAAATCAATACATCTATAATATTAATTCGATTAGTGAGGTTGTAAGTTCATTTTTTCTGGTATTGGCAATCTTGGGTTTACTTATCCGATTTAATCTGATTGAACTTGATCTTTTTTTAGAACATACGGGTTCAACACGGTTCAATTTTTGGTTTAATCCTATTTTACTCATTGATCATTGACCCTTTAACATGCCCATGGCTTTGCTTTGACGATATTGATTTTTTCTGAGCATCTTGACAAATTTGATTGAATTTGACAATTGGCAAGTTGAAATCACATATGTAAAATTTAACAAACAAATATTTAATATGATGGGATAATTAATCACCTCAAATTTATATCACCTTCATCAAGATAATAAAAGGCGTTGTGATATTAAACCAACCATTCAAATGGTCACATTTTTCAAACCACCTAAATGACCTTGATGTGCACACCCAACAACATTTAGGAGCACATCCCAATTATTGTTCAAGTGATCTTTCTATTTTGAGTTGCCTTCTCAAGACAATTAAATTAAAGAAAAAAAAAGACAGAAATGGGACTTCTACGTTGCATTAATGTAATCATTTAACCTAGAGAAATTTTACTATTTGTGGCTGTTATAACGGGATTGATTCCATCACATTATTAACCATTTAGATCTATTCTATCCGTGATCGAAATCGTTAAATTTTTTTACATAAATTTTTTGATAAACAATTAAAATGTTGAATTAGTGGTGGTAGGGTCCTATAACGAGCCACGATTTGGTCATTAGAATAATTATAAAAATAAATATATTTTAATGATATGATAATAATTATATATGAATATGAATAATTAATAATTTATGAGGTTGGTCTCATTAAATCGGAACGAGAAGATTTCTTCTAAAGTGGCCAAGTAGCTTATAATATAAACTATCCAAGCATGTGTTAAATATGCTTGTCTTTTTCTTTTTAATTAATATATTTGTCATTAGAAACTTAAATAATTGTTGAAGAGTTGACTTTAGAGCATCATTGACGCAAAAAAAAAAAAAAAAAAAAAGCATCCAAATCTACCTCCATCGGCTACGGATATAAAACTAAAGGATAAGGTATACGTGCTCCATTTGTTTTATTTTATTTTATTTTTCTATGAAATTTCTTTCTATTTAATACTTAATCTAATGGGGATTAGGAAAGGGTAAGAATGTGAATAAGAACATTCAGATTTTATGAGCTTCTTGATCACATCTTTAAAAAAGGACAAAGAATTGCATCTTCAAGATTCCATTATGACTCAATTTTGGTGATGCTCGATTAATGAGTAATTTAATCGTAAATTTTTATTATTAAACCAAGAAAAGGAAAAGAAAAAAAAACCACTAGAATAAAAATATCAATCAATATGCTGTAAAACCTGTAGTTCCAATTAGACACTTGGTGTCTATGGATCGGGTTTGGGTCCATTTGAATTTTGATGTGGAACTGTAATCACCTTAGGTAATAGATGTGGTAGTTTGGACTTGTGGACTCGTGATTTCAGTAGGATGGGTTCGACAGGTAGGACCCCAGTATTTTTTTTTTAAATTTTAATTCTTATAAAATTTAAGTAATTCACAAAAAAACAAAAATGGGCATCAAATCCATAGCCTTTTGCAGGAAGCCATGGTGTTACTAAATTGGTTTTTTTTTTTTTTTTATTTTTATTTTTTTTATTGGACCCTTGACGACCTATTGGATCCATGAGTCCGTAACTCGCACACGACATTGATGTATCCTTTAGGTACGACTAATGTAGGACCCATAGTGGCTCGCTTGGGTAAGATCTCCGTTTGGACTTAACTAGGAGAGATGTCTACTTCCAATCATGTCTCAATACCAAAGACATGACAACTCTACCATATATCCATACCATAAAATATACATATTAAGAATAAGAAGTTGTACCTAGTACTGCAAAAGATGCATACAATAAGTGGCAATTGTACTTATTATAATACTAAGCATTCCATCATTTTATTGTAATAACAATTCTATTATAATCTTATTTTTTATGAGAAACTATTAAATCTCTATTAAAAAATTATTGAATAATCACTTATTACTCAAACCTAAGAATAACAATCTAAACCCTACGTAATAGTCAAATCAACCCTGTACATTACTTTCCACATAACTTAGATTCTAGATGGCTTTTAAAAGGCTTGAAACATAAAGTTGAATATGTATTAGTCATTCAATTTCCTACGTAACGTTATGCATTATCCATCGCCATTCACCCATAGACAAAGCAAGCACGAGTCAGCAATAATTTTTGTCGTTAATATTTTTATATTTTGACATTTGAAAAAGAAAATCGGTTGAGCTCGAGCTGGTTTGATTAGGCCTACTACATTGTCTGGAATCTGTTATGGCTGATTCGACTCAAACTTAAAATAAAACTCATTTAGTTAAATAAGTTAAGTTTGAAGTATTGATTAGGCTTAAGAGTTAAGAGCAGAGATAGATTTCTTAACACCTCACGAACAGGCTTGCTATTAAGCTTGTTAAGAGATCATGAATTACTTCATAAATAAATTTTTTAATATATTTTACTATATTAATACGATTTTTTATGTTAATATATTATAATATTATATATAATTATATATATTTACTTTTATTAAAAATAATATACTAGTATACTACAATATTATAATAAATCAGTTAAATAGGCATATACTCAAGTCGATGGGCTTGCGAATCCTTAACGAATTCGACCTTGAGTCTATACCTTTTGAGCTTGGTAGAAGTCTAGCTCGAATTAGGCTTATTATTTTTTTAAACAAGCTAAGCATGAGACTTCAAAAACTTGACTCGGATTGACTTAACTCATTTGCAATCCTATAATTTGCAATAGAAAAACTTGGTGGAGTAATCGAGTGTAGATAGGGGCAAAAAGTGTAAACCCGAATAAATTAAGTCCAAACCATTATGTTAGTTTGGTATGCAGTAATAGACTACGAATGGAATTACGATTCCTAGTCATATTCTTATTGCTATGTTTATTGCACTTTTAAAAGTTGGAATCACAATTCCCTAGAATCGATAATTTTAGCTTTGAGGAGGAATTCGATTATGCCTAGAATTGCGATTCCATTCTTTCCTTATAATTGATTACTGTTAAATTATCTTTTTATACTCTTACTTATTTATTATTTATATTAATTACTTGGGATATTTTTGTCAAATAACATATCAATTTCATTTCATTATATATCCAACCAAACATATGAATGGGATTCATCATTTCACCTCCTTTCCTTTCTATTCCTCCCATTTTAGTCTATTCCATTTCAAATGATTATTACGTGCTAAACGTGACATTAAAGTTTGTTTGAGGATCACTTCTATCACCATAATATTTGTAATATTTGATACCTAACCCTCACATAGTTTTATAAACAACTACTCAAATTAAAAATTTTAATTTGTCACCAAATCTTTTATATTTTTATAATTAACTAATTTTATCCATTTTTACTTTTAGCTACCTTAACTTTATTATTTTTATAATTAATAATCTAGTTGGAATATTATATGAACTTATAGACGATAAATTAAATTGATATTTTTAAGTTTTAGGTACTTAACTTAAAAAAAAAAAAAAGAAAACTTAGAAGTGATAATTATAAGCCTGGAAAAGCACGTTTGACCTACCAGCACTACTTTTTTGTTAATGAAACCTGTACCATTGAAAATGGGCATCATCTAATTAACCATAAATTATAATCCCATCATGTTGGCTGCACCCATTTTCTGACTGGTACTTTCATGTATTTATTTGTCATGAAGGAGGAGGCCCCCCTCAATAGCTTTTTGTAGAAAAAAATGTTTAAAACATTGAAGCCAAAGTATCATGATAATTCGTGCAATACGCATTATTGCCAACAGGAAACAACTGATAATATATATACCAAGATACCATTGAAAGTTCTGTATACAATTGTACGAGCTTTCACTCTAGACCTTAATTATTGCTATCTTTTGGAGTGTCGGTTCGTCCCAAAGCCCTTTGCCGGAAAGGACAAGAATCAAGACAAAACAAGTATCATGTTTTGTTATGCGAAACAATGAACGGATACAGACAAAGCAAGTATAATGTTTATTCATTTTACATTTTCTTTATTATTATTACAAAGAAAACGATAGAATTAGGGAATAAAAAAGAGAAGAATATATATATATATATATGTATGTATGTATGTATGTATGTATGTATGTTTTCACCTACATGAACTCTAAGTACGTAATTCAAGGTCTGTTTTGTAAATAAAGAAGAAGAAGAAGAAGAAGAAGAAACAAAGGTTATGAAGAGGCTAAATTTGATTACAGGTCTTAAATCTAGTATTAATTTGGATTTGATCTTTTGAGCTAAGTTTGTAAAGTTTTAAAGAGTGAATTCATTTCTTTGGGATGACTAAAGGAGAATTAATATTGGGAGTTCAAAACATGGTTTGTTAAAATTAACCTATCCTATTCTAAACTTTCTTAACATGCATGGCTCATATATAAGAAAGAGAACTTTGATATATCTTGAGGCTACAAATAAGCTAAGCCAAACTAAACTTTTGATGGCTCGGGTTTGCTCATTTAAAAATTACTAAGTGAAGCTCAAGTTAAACTTTTTATTAAACTTGAAATTCAGACTCCAATTTGGTTTGTTTAGTTAAACGAGTTTTATTTTGATCTCAAGTTTGACTCGTTTACAAAATGAGCTTCAGGCCAAGCCAAGCTTTTTATCAAGTCCGGAATTCAAGCTTGAGTTCAACCATTTAGCTCATTTTCCACTTTAATTTTGCATATCTTGATTTTTTTAAACTTAAAAATAATATATAAGAGCTAGTTAATATATATATTAAATAGAAATTAAATTTTTTAGTTATATATTTATATATAATATATCATAGATATAAAATTTAAAAAACTACTAATGAGCTTGTTGATGCGAATTTCATAGCATCGATATTAGAGCCGATCAAGTTTAAATTCAACAATACTTTCCAAGGAATTGAAAGCCTGTTAACTGAGTTCTAATGATAAGAACACGACTCAAACAAACTAAGGATGCCTACAAAATAGTTTAGGACATAAGAGATTAAAGATTTTGAAGTGTTGGAGCTATTAGTGGATCTAAGTCGCCGACCTAGATTCAATGTTGCCGGCCTTGAAGCTTTAGGTCTTGTACGCCGGCAAGATGGTTGCCGGCCTTGATGACTTGAGCTGCCGGTCTTTAACTGTTTTGAGGTCTTTTCGATTTTATGGCTTTTTGAACTTTTTTTTATTTTTATTGATGTAGGGATTAATTACAATTATGTTTTTTAGTTACGTTATCAATTATGTAACTATCACAATTATGTTTTTTAGTTACGTTGTCAGTTATATAACTACCACGATTATATTTTTCAGTTATGATTATGTAACTGCCTTATAATAGCCTATATATAAATGCTAGTAAAACTTAATAAAAGATGGACAAATATCACATATCTTTGATAATGATAATTTGAGATTTTTCTCTTTGGAATTCCTGAGTGAATTCATTTATGAACTTATTGGGAATTTCCCATAGCGTTCATCCCTTTGACTTATCAATTGGTTTGTCATTATCGGTTGTAGAATCTATGACTATATCAAGGTTCTTGTCTCCATATAGGCAGTGGGTTGTGGTTTTCCACTTGGTTTATTAGAATGATCCAGGGTTAAATCTCAGATTTCAATAGCGGGTTTCGTTACAGGTTAGCATGGTTCATCCTATCATAGTAGTTGGTATTAGAGCTTTTGGCTTCTTGAACGAGTAATCCTATCCTTATTGTTAATTGTTGGTTGGTTGATTTGTAGAAAAAAAATTTGTGTGGAAAAAAAATGTTGTGCTTTTAGGGTTTCCTTGGTAGTTTATATATAGTTCTTTTACTTTGCTTGAAAAGAAAAATGTTTTTAGATAATTGTTGAATATAATTATCTTGAGAGCATTTCTCCATAGTGAGTTTGATAAGAGCAATTCCTTTTATAGCTTTGGTTCTAATTAATAGGTGTAATTAGGGTCAAGCTCCATTTCATATTTGGATTTGGTTTCAATTGGCAGGTTCAATTAGGATCGGTTTCTTTTTTATTAGTTTCAAGATGATTCTTAGGTGCGAATTTCATTGTTGGTCAATTGGGTCTTAGATTTTCTATATCTAGGGTTTGCAGATCACATCACTTGTTAACGAGCTTATTCATGAGCCTAAACACGCTTGTTTGTTCATGAGCGAACTCATGAGTCTAATTTGAAGATCTAGCTTGGCTCATTTAGATAACGAGCTTTATTTTAAGCTTGGGTTTCACTCGTTTACTAATGAAACTTAAGCCGAAATAACTTGATTCATTTGTAGCCTAATGGACCTATATTCAAAGAAGGCCTATCTAAGGGGATGCATTAATGAAATGGACTAATCTTGGCCATCAATTGTCAACGTGATTTGCTAGATGACATTGATGGACAAAACTCATAAATAGTCTTAGTCCTTCATTTGGGTCACATTTAAAATTCTAGAAACACATTGTTTGGCTGCTAAATTTCCTAACTTAAGAATTTAAATACTTTTATAATCAATAACACCTTATTTCTAACCTATTTCATTAATGAAATGGACTAATCCTAACCATTAATGGTCAACATGATCATTGATGGCCAAAACTCATAAATAGTCACTTGGATCAAATTTAAAATTCTAAAAATGTATTGTTAGGCTACCAAAATTCCAACTTAAAAAATCAAATATTTTTATAATCAGTAACAAATTATTTTTGACTTATTTCATTAATGAAATGGACTAATCCTGACCATCAATGGTCAACACGATCTACTAGGTAACATCGATGGCCAAAACTTATAAATAGTCTCAATTGAAATGATCGAACTTTAATCTTCATTTAATTTCCATGTATATGTTTTATTCGTTTTAATTATTGAACTTTATGAGCATGTTAATTGACGAGAGTCATGTGTTGTACTATTAATATCGGAGTAGATGATTTGGTATTAGGCTAAATGTATTTAAGTTAGTATATCTTGAATGAGATATATGTGTATGAACAATATAATTAGTGCATGTGTTGAATATGTGTCATTTTGTATGTGAGTATGTGTAATGAAATTAATGTTATTGTTTATATATATTAATGTGTGTATAGTGTAATTAATGTTTGTGTCTATTATGAATTAATATGTATGTGTTATGTTTATAATTATCAAAACAACTTTTGAATTGCCTAAGAAATTGTTGACATAATTTTTTCAAAGGTTAAGCCTATTTTTCAAGCTCAAATTCAACCTAAACGAACTCCAAATTAAGCCAAATTAAGTCTAAGTCAAATATACCCCTAAAGTCAAACTTAGATAATTATAAGCCTCAAAATTTGATTAATTAGAGTCTCTTTTTGGCAGCCCATATTTTCATACGAATTTTCCCTCTTTTCTTTTCTTTCTCTTTTCCTTTTCTTCAAACCATAAACCCTAAACCAAAAACCAAAATCAAGCTCTTGGATTCAACAATCTCACTAAGCCAAAGCCTCTTCATGTAAGTTAATGCAAGTATAATCCCTTTGTTTCATTTCTTTTCTTATATTTTAGATGTAAAACCTATGGTAGGATGAGTAATGCCATTTGAGTTGATTGGTTTTATGCATTGATATATGTTAGGTTGTGTTTTGTTATTGTGTAAACTTGGTTAAGTGTTAGAAAGGTTATGAGAAGTGTTGATGAGTAGTGAAGTTAAGTTGAGTAATTGAAGTTGAAGTGAAGTGTAGGAGAGGATTTGATGTGAATGAAGTAGTTTGATGTGTTATTATGAAGTTCAAAGTTGCTAGGATTGGTTAATGTGGATAGAAGATAGTATATGAAGTTAAATATGTGTTTGAAGAAGGACTAAAAGTATTATATATTACATTTTTTGAAGTGTAAACAGGGGAAGTAAAACATTTTCGAATAGGTTTGTATTTGAGTATACGCCGGCATCTGGTACTTCAATGCCGCCGGCGTAGAGGCGGTGTTGAATGTGATAAGAACCGATTTTTCTAAAGCCGCGTAAAACGCCGCTGGCTTTTTTAAGGAAAGCTACCAGTGTTTATTTTTCAAAGTATATACTGGCCATTAGGATTCCAATGCCGCCAATGTATAGGCCGTCTTGAATGCAAACAGAATCAAAATTTTTAACGCCGGGCTTAATGCTGCCGGCGTATATTTTTCAACCCTGCCGATGTTCACCTCAATTTTGCTTGTGTAAATAGGCCGCGTATCCCCTGAGTTTTACAAATTTAATCTTCTTTAATTGTCATTCTTTACTTCATATATGATCTTCTATTGAACCTATAAGATATGTAAACATGTTTTAAGTATGAATTAATTGATAAAACTATATTTTAAGTTCAATGAATCTTCTTGTATAGCTAACTTAGGATTGTGTTATATATATATATATATATTATGTTCGATTATTGATTTGTTTTTATATTTCTTATTTTAGTTAAAGGTTCCTCAGTTATTTCCCCTCCGAGTGAATGTAGTAATACACTATTGGGTGCAGGTATGCAGTGACTTGCTTGAATGTTTGTTAGGATATGCATACTTTGATTTGACTTAAAATTCAAGATGGCTTAAGTTTTACATGAATTGATTGTCTTTTTCGCCTTTAAATCTAGTTCAGGGAGTGGCAAACATGTCATGATGCAATGATATGTTAAAATAGGCACTTAGGCCACTTTTCATGATGCAATGACTTCATACCATGATGCAATGGTGACTTTTTTTTTAATGGCTCAGCAGGTAATCGATAGGGAATGTAATAACGGTGTAATATTTACTTATCTTAAAGGGAAATAATCTAGTTTAATTCAATGTTTATGGGAACATGTGAATTATTTTATATTATGGATTAAGTTAAGTAAAGTCGAGTAACGACTATGAATCTTAAACGAGATTACTTTTTCTTTGTAAAATTATCTAGGAGACATAGGTATTCGGGCTATCTATATCAACCCCCTAAGTGTCGAGAGCGTTACTCAGACCCCAGATTTCCCTGGATTGTTTCGGAGTCTGAGTACTCCAATGTTGATTTGTTCAATAAATATTAAAGAAAGATAAAATGAGATGTTGAGTTGTTGCATTAATTTAAGTTTGCTTACCATTTCGCCTTTGGTTTTGTTCTTGTGTACTGGACCTTTGGCTTACTGTTGTTATTTTTAGGTGATGACAATGACTGTTATGATGATTTGGGATATGAGACTGACTGGGAGAAATTCTTGGACGAATGGGACGAGTAGGATGCCAAGAGACATGCGGTTAAGGAAGAAGTTTAGAGGAAAGATGATTTAGAAACTTAAATGTATTTTGTATAGAAGGCTTGTTAGTTAAGCCTTGTGTTGTATAAAGAAATCTTAAAGTTTATTTTCTTATTAGGGTTAAACAAGGTGAAATCCTTTTTGTTCTGTCATAAGAATGACACAAGCTTTTGTAACCTTTTGTTTTAATGTAAAAATGTATAGATTGCTCTTGTAAACAATCTTTGTTTTTAAAAGTTTTTTTTTTTTTTTTTTAGAAGAAGGTCTAGTGGTATTAAACAAACAATCAACATAAACAAATAGTTTTAGGATAACCTTATATATAATATTAAAATATTATATGTGGTTGGGGACTTGACTCGTTTAATTTTAGGATTAAATAGGTTGGGTCTTTATATTAATCTTCTTCATTCGGATCACATTTAAAATTTAAAATTCTAAAAATACATTACTGCACTACCAAATTTCCAACTTAAAAAATCAAATACTTGTTATAATCAATAACACCTTATTTTTTACTTATTTCATTGATTAAATGAACTAATCTTGACCATCAATGGTCAACATGATATGCTAAGTACCATCAATGGCTAGAACTCACAAATAGTCTTAGTCCTTCTTCATTTGGATCATATTTAAAATTCTAAAGTACATTGTTGCATTACCAAATTTATGACTTAAGAAATCAAGTACTCGTTATAATTAATAACACACCATATTTTCAACTTGTTTCATTAATGAAGTGGACTAATCTTAAACATCAATGGTCAACATGATCATTGATGGCAAAAACTCATAAATAGTCTTAGTCCTTCTTCATTTGGATCACATTTAAAATTCTAAAAATACATTTTGGGTACTGAACTTTTGATTTAAGAAATCAAATACTTGTTATAATCAATAAAACCTTATTTCTGACATTTCATTAATAAAATGGACTAATCATGATCATCAATGGTCAACATGATCTTCCAGATAACATTGAAGGCTAAAACTCATAAATAGTCTTAATTCTTCTTCATTTGGATCACATTTAAAATTCTAAAAATACATTATTACTTTACCAAGTTTCTATCTTAAAAATCAGATGTTGTTATAATCAACAACACACCTTATTTTATTAAAGATAATGAGGTTTGATACTTTAAAACTTCTTTGCTCCTCATGACTTGTTAGTGCATTTGAGCCTGTTGAAATTACCTATTCCTCACTCCTATTTGAATCTCTCTTCTGCATCTATTTTGTGCCATAACATAACTCTTGTAATGTGATGCTCACATAACATGCATGTAACTCTTCTATTTAGATCCTTACACCTACAAATTACAAATAAAAAATATTCGATTGAAATAAGGTTTTATACATTTTCATTATGAGTAAAAATCAATAATCGAATACATGATATATTTACATGTGAATCCATATATTAGATGTACCCTTTAGGATTACGAATGAGCATAAACGCACTTGCTTCTTAAATATCTATCTTTATTTAGATTTAGGCTTCGTTTTTGCTTTGAGATAATATTAATATGGTATATAATATCCTTTTGGCTAATTAAAATCGAAGCCATTATCTGTGATAGTTAAAAGAAATAAACCTTAGTGTATAATAAGAATTTGAAGTCCATAAATTGCATATGAAAAAAACACAACAAAACTATAGCATGGATTTGAATTAAAACAAAATAGTATTATAGCTGCAATATCTTTGTTTGATGATAGTTAATAATTGAGTCTATACGTGATTAATTAGTCTTTTTATTCTATTGTCTCGAGAGTTCATTCGAGATTGATAACCTCTCAAACATTATCATCATTATTTTTTCTAAAATTATGTGAGACTTACAATTGGCACATTCCATTGGGGCTTAGAGTTTTCACAACCATGCCATCTAAGCGATATTATTCTTTTATTAATCACTTTATTTTTGTATCCATTTGTTCATTTCTCCTGATAAATGCACAATCTGTACACAATCTAGCAATTCCACTGGCCAATAGAGCACCTTGTATGATTTGTAAAATTTGAAACATTATTGTTGCTCTATCTGGCCATGCCATAATTATCTAGGAGATTTCAAAGCTTCAACTTGGGATTTTCCTTGAGGACCCTTTAATCTTATATATAATCTGTATTCATCAAATGTCATGGCTGGATAAAGCGCGGGCCGGTCCTCGGTCACAAGCTCCTTGGCTGGTTCGATCGGTATATCGCTCCTCGGGTTGTAAAAGAAGGCAAGGGAAACTCGCTCGGCCGATGAATTAACTATGACTCTATGCTCCACACTCTTGTAGACTGCATTGCTTAGAACCTTCACAAAATTGGTATTGGATTAGACATTATGATGTAAGAATGTTCATAAAATGCCAAATGGTAAACCATGCTATGATTCTAGGATGCGAATGTCACCATTAATTAAAAACCAGTCGTTGGTTCCTTCAATTTTTTTTGAGAGTGGACAACAAAGTCCCATTGACCCTAACAGTCTTATTTTACATTGGAATCAATTGGGTAACACTCAACTTTTTATATCTAAAAAATATGGATAATTTCACTTCACGTTCAAATTATGAACAATATTTATTCTTATTAATCTTGGTTGAACCCCGGTTTGCACCTTTCGATCTTCGACTCAATTTTTTTTCGAGTCAACCCTCGAATCGGAGCTAATGGCGCTGGTATCTATGCTAGCTTTTATAAAGAGAGGCAAGATCTTTTTTCTCCATATGTACTAAAATATTTTTGAAAGAAGTTGTTAAAGTTGGATAAGGAAAACTGCGTTACTTCAAGCCGCAGGTCAGCAACGCATGTTATGTGTGTCTTTTTTGTACTATTGTATTACACGGCAAGGTAGAACTGTTTTAGATTTTAAAGACAATAACATCCTAGTTATCCACAGAGGAAGATTGAAAAAGGTTCTTATCAAGTAAGCATTATTTTAACCACAAAGTCATTACATCCTAATAGTCCAATTTTATGGTAAAGTTGTTGTCTAGTATCTTTCTGCCACATCATGCTGTTGAAAGCACTGGAAAACAACGAATTCACGTGTTGAATTAGGATTGGTGTTTCACAGTTCTCATCTCATCATGCTTACGCTAAATCTACTAAATTATCGAACTTTTGTTTTGCCTAGATGGGAGAAAGAAAGCAATTGTAGTTTGTATTTTCGAACACTTATTTTTTCAGTAAAACATGCTATCAATATTTAAAAAGGAGGAATGGTGCGAATAGTGTGCAAACATAAACAAAATATGTAGTTTTTGTGGATGCTAATAGTTATTTCATTATATTGGTTAAAAATGATATATTAGATGTCGATATTAATCAATTTAACGAACCTACTATTTCATTGCATTGATTAAAAATCACATGTTGGATGGTATCAACCATTTTAACAAATATATTATTAGTGTACACGAAAAGTTATTTTAGATATGAAATCGATCAATTTTAAAGATCAAGTACTAATTACATATTTTATCAAAATTCATTTACGTGACATCAATCCTTTAAAAATAAAGAAAATGACCCATTTCTAAATCTTACCATTAGTATTGCGACAATAAAGGTATAAATATATTAGATCTATTCTCGAGATGTTTGAGTTTGTTTTAATATTATATATTTGACCTAAATTTGATCTTCAATTAGAATAATTTATTAAGTTATAAGCTTTATGATATCCAACTTAGGCTAACTCGTGTATTAAATTAGGATCAAATTGAACAAATCAAATCTAGATATATTTAACCGAGTCGAATTGTTTAAATTCTAGAAATTCCAACTCAAATGCCAACTTTATATTATCTCACTTAATTTCTTTGCTGCTTATGCAACAGGAATCTTTAATGATCAATTAAATAATACGCAGTCTGGAAAATTGGAAGGCTACACGTCATTGAAAGCACCGGACTACATTAAATAAAGAGACAAAGCCTTATCATCTTGGCTAATTGGCATATTTTTTAAATGTTGGAATAGACGACTCGGCCATAATTGGCAGAATAAAATACAATACACACACACATATATATAGAGAGGGAGAGTAAAAATAAAATAATATAAAAGGTTTGAACAAGCCTAAAAACAAAATGGAAAACTAGTAACAAGGTTTGAACGAAAATGAAGTATAAATATATATTTAGTTTTATGTAATTACAGTCTTGCTCCATTTGGTCTGCCTTTGAGAAGGGAAATCGAGTGGTGGATGTGTATAGGATGCCAAAATGTTATAATTATTGATCTTTCAATAGATTAGATTATTATAATAGAAGTTAGGAAAAAAAATTATTACATCAAATTAAACTAAAAAAGATGTTTAATTAACAGGAATAGATTAGAAAGATATAAAACCATAAGGATAAAAAAATAATAAAATTTTTAAAAAACTTACAAAGTAGACATGAAAAGGACAGTGTCTAGCATGCAGTCTTGGGATTGGCTAATATTAGACACCATCTAGTTATAGACTATTCTTTGGACCACTTACTGTACAACCATTTAAAACACCAAAACAACATGTTAATTGCTATATGCATTCTTTAGTCAAACATCCATGAATAGGAGCAATTCATTAAAAAAAATTTACCTGAATTTGATCTCCCATATTGATAATGAAGGCGTGTTCAGCAGGCTTGACGGTGATCCATCCATCGTCTTTCTTGACTTGAAGGCCGGCCACGTGGTTGTCCGGGAGGAGCAAGGTCATGCCACCGGGGTCCGAGTGAGGTGATAGTCCTAGAGCCAAGTCTGGTGTGGGCATTTTGGGTAAAAATTGACCCTCAAGCATGCTCCAATGTCCTCACCACCAAATGCATTTTGTAAAAAATTCTCATCCAATCCAAGGTCTATCGATAAAACCTTCATAATTCTACCAGCAAGTATCACCACTTGTTTTGCATATTCATCAATAACTTCCCTAAACAGTACCATAACAACAACAACAACAACAACAATAATGAACATCACGTGTATAAAGAAGGCGATACAATGAGACAAGAAACTAGGTATTCTTAGACCAATCTGACCACATAGGGTTCGATGCCTAGTTTCATTGGATAATATAATTAATAAATATAATAATATCGAATGAAATTCAAAAAAAAAAAAAGAAAAAGAAAAGGAAGAAAGGGAGTTATAGAGTCAAACCTGCAAAGTTCTGGTGTGGCGGGCCATTTGTTGTAATCTTTCAATGCCAAAGGAAGGTAATGAAGGAAATAATAATCACTCCAATCAAGAACAGCACCTTTTTGTACACCTAGCCTGCTTCCATACCCCTCATAGGTCTTGGGAGTATTTGCATGCTTTTGTTTAATCTCCATTGGTGAATGGAAAAATTCGCGCCAAACTTCCCGAGCGCGGTCCATGAGTTGGGGATTTACTCCATGGTTCACAGCCTGGAAAAATCCCCACTCACGGCATGCCTGTGAAATCTTAGTAATCGTGTCTTGTCGTGCCCGTGCGTCATCATCGCTCAACAAGGCCCCCATGTCGATAATTGGGATATTGCCCTCGGAAGCACGGGAAGCTGACGATGGCCTAAGGGAAGGGGGTTTGATATACCTTTCAGGAATTGAGAATTGGCAACTGTCGGAGAGTGACTGGACCCTGACAATTGGTTCTGGCCAATCCTCTTGTTGGGAGCTCATGTCTGGTGTAGTCTAGTCTAGGACCTAGGAAATTTTTTTCCTAGTATTATCAAAATAAGAACAACAATTGAAAAACACAGTGAGTGAACCTGAAATTTGAGATAGAAACAGAGGAGAGGGAGATTTTCAGGATGTGAGGTTTTTTGTTGGCAGGGGAGAGCCTGTGGATGAATGGTAGTTAAAAAGGTGCGAAATTTTAGCGCAGTTGGAAAAAGAGTGATGATGATGTTGACATGATAAGGAACGTGAAAAAAATGCAAATTGCAAACATATAATAATATCTAACGTGTTTTTTTGGTTGCAAATTGAGGCATGACTATGTAGCCATTTTCTATTGCACAGCTTGTGCAATAACGTCAATTAATTGAAATATAAAATAATTATGTCATTTAATTATAAGTCGTATTGGTAACAATAAAATATATAATAAGATATTACGTTTTTTTATTTTTATTTTTCTTCTTTATGTCATGTAGATAAAGATTTGATTATAGTATCTCATATTGTGTCCTGTGCATACAATGTGAATCTCACATTATACTATCACGTAAATGCACCATAAGTCTTATATTTAATGTGGCTTTGAAATTATTAGTGACTTAAGTACATAATTGACCACTATTTTTTTAAGAATTGAAATGTTTTTTGTGTGTCTTCTTTAATTTTTTAAGACTAAAGTCTAAAGTTTTGTTTTACACAAGGATGGACCAATGCAGAAAAAAATAATATTCAAATTTATTTAGAAAGGAGAAATTAAGTATTAGGTGTAGTAAATTATATGGTGAGGTTAGATATTGTTGAGTAATTGAATACATACCTTTTTTAAATAAGGGGTAATGGGTTAAATTCTCATTTATACCATTTTACATATTTTTCAAATTGCATTTATTATTTTTTATATAAATGGTTCTCGTTATTTTTTGTTATTAATAAAATTAATTTTATTTGTTATAAAATAAAAGTTAACTAATTAAAATTGTCATTAGACAATATCTATTTATTACTATTTACTAGTTATGCATACTTTGTTTATAATATAATATTTTCATCTTATAACACAAAACATTTGTAGATAATAACAGTCGTTCTATTTGATGTACTAATATTTTTTTTCTTTTCACGATTAAGTTTATGAATAAAATACGTATATTAAACAATTGATTGTCTAATCACTTATATTGAAAAGATAAATTTATATATTGTTAATGAAGCTATTCGACAAAGTCACCATGAAATAAACTATAGCTTGTTTATTTTCACATTATGATGTTTTCCTTCTTCTAGTAATTTTTACGTGAATAATTTTGTGATCTATATTTATTGATAACAAATCTAACACAAGTCTTATTCATTAATTTCATTTCTAGATAAATTGATGGTTAATTTTCAATTAATATTTATGCCTAATGAAAAAGTAAAAAGTTTATTATTCTTTTAACATTTCACAAGTAAGTTGAACACTCATAATCATTGTGTAAATAAGTTAAAAGCTTGAATATTAGGAAGTCTTGTTGATACACTAGTGATAAAATCATATTTTACTCACTTTTCATTAATTAAATCATGTAAATTATTATGGATTTTATAAAAATCATGAGACAATAGTACTTAAGTATGCTTTTTATGATATTTCAGGTCTTAAATGACTTATATAACAAATACAAGCAATTGAGAGGAATTTTGTGTAAATTTGGATAATAAATCAAAGTAAGCTAGCAAAAACACAATATAGGCCGCCGTCTTTATCAAATGAACATCAACACTGGTATTAGAACAAAGAAACGCTGCTAGACTTCAAACATATTTAAATCATCCTTCAAAAATGACCCGTACGCTGGCAAATTGTGGATGAAGGTCACCGGCCTTCATGTCGGCATAGATCTAAATCTATCGCAACGTTGGCTGTCATCTTGTCTCGAAAAATTTGTTAAATATTGAAGATTGGCTACTGGAGATTCAAGGCTGTTGGCCTTAAGCCAGTGTACATTAAACAGTGCTCTCGGAAATTAAACTCTACAACAACGGCCGACTAATTTTAAATCAAGGCCGCCAGCCTTGAAGGCTGCCTATGTCCCTCTATGACTTTTCGTATTTAAAATCCTCTTGTGGATCATTTGAGAAAGAGAGGAACTCTAGGCACAAATAAAAGAGACCATTTTATTGCTCCTAGATCTAGATTAGGGCATGTACTACTAGAAAACGTTTTTTTTTTTCTTTTTTAAATTTGATTGTGGATTCCACATTGGGATTAAGTGGAGGATATGATTTGAACATGAATTTGAGTTGGCTTCCCTATTCAAGGTGATTTCATTCTTTTTCATTTGATTTCATGTTTTGGATTATAGCTACAGCTTTTGCCTATTGATCTTATCTATGGTTTTGAGTTGATAATTTAGATTGTCTAATTGATGTTTCTACTGTTGCTTAATTCTTTGTCTACATTCGAATTACTGATGCTATTTCATCGGTCATACATTTTGAATTAAATATGGAATTCATGATAGATTAGGATTGTAATTGGAAATTCCTTTCTAATCGATTCTATGATTAGCTAATTTGGATTACAGATCACATAGATATATGGATTTGAATTCGATTAGGGTTTGACAATTTATACAGATTAGTCAATTAATCACTTTCCTAAGAATAGGAAATATTGATTGGTTAATTTAGAGTAATTGCTTTATGAGGAAAAAGGAGTTTTTATCTAGCTGTTGATTGATTAAAAAACTAATCCCATTGGCAACTTGAATTTGCAATTTTATCTTTGGTCAATAGCATACATTCAATTGTTAATTGATATGTTGGCTCTTAACCAAATTCAATTAAGGTGTTGAAAATTCCATATCTTTGTAGATTAGTTATATCAAAAATTTCTTTTTGATTTGTCTAACTACATTTAGGACTAATACAACTGAGAACTAGCCCATTCCCTGTGGACATGACTCGATATTTACCAAAATTTTATTATTGCACATGCATTCGATACACTGGCCGGTTAATATGTGCTTGTTTAAAGGAATTTTATTACCATTTTCTATTGCACAGCCGGTGCAATACATCAATTAATTGAAATATAAAATTGGTAACAATAAATATATAATAAGATATTATGTTTTTTTTTTTAATTTTTCTTCTTTATATTAGTGTAGATAAAGATTTGATTAATAGTATCTTATATTGTGTCCTGTGCATGTAACGTGAGTCTCACATTACCGTGTCACGTACATGCATCACAAATCTTGCATTTCATGTGGCTTTGAAATTATTAGTGACTCAAATACATAATTGATCACTATTTTTGATAAGAAACTGAAATGTTTTCTGTGTATCTTCTTTAATTTTTTAAGACTAAAGTCTAAAGTTTTGTCGTATCATATCGCTTCTTTTATCTTTGAGTCATATGGAAAGGGGAATAATTCTCAAGTATCTATAGGTTTGGTGATAAAAAACATCCATTGGATTGTGCGAATGTTTTACACAAGGATGGACCAATGCAGAAAAAATAATATTCAAATTTATTCAAAAAGGAGAAATTAAGTATTAGGTATTAGGTATAGTAAATTATATGGTGAGGTTAGATATTGTTGAGTAATTGAATACATAGCTTTTTTAAATAAGGGGTAATGGGATAAATTCTCATTATACCATTTTACATATTTTTCAAATTGCATTTATTATTTTTATATAAATGGTTCTCATTCTTTTTTTTATTAATAAAATAAATTTTATTTGTTATAAAATAAAAGTTAACTAATTAAAATTGTCATTAGACAATATCTATTTATTATATTTACTAGTTATGCATACTTTGTTTATAATATAATATTTTTGTCTTATAACATAAAACATTTGTAGATAATAATAGTCGTTCTATTTGATGTACTAATATTTTTTTTTTTAATTTTCGAGATTAACTTTATGAATAAAATACGTATATTAAACAATTGATTGTCTGATCAATTATATTGAAAAGATATTTTATATATTATTAATGAAGCTATTCGACAAAGTCATCACGAAATAAGCTATAGCTCGTTTATTTTCACATTATGATGTTGTTTTCCTTCTTCTAGCAACTTTTATGTGAATAATTTTGTGATCTATATTTATTGATAACAAATCTGACACGAGTTTTATTCATTACTTTCATTTCTAGGTAAATTGATGGTTAATTTTCAATTAATATTTATGCCGAATGAAAAAGTAAAAAGTTATTGTTCTTTTAACCTTTTACAACTAAGTTGAACACCCATAATCATTGTGTAAATAAGTTAAAGGCTCCCTCTCATTGAATATTAGGAAGTCTTGTTGATACACTAGTGATAAAGTCATATTTTACTCACTTTTCATTAATTAAATCATACTAAATTATTATTGATTTTATAAAAATCATGAGAAATGGTACTTAAGTGTGTTTTTTAATGATATTTCAGGTCTTAAAGGACTTATATGATAAATACAAGCAATTGAGAGGAACTTATGCAAATTTGGATAAGAAATCAAAGTAAGCGGGCACAAACACAATATAGGCCTAGCCTTTATCAAATGAACATCAACACTGGTATTAGAACAAAGAAACGCTACCAGCCTTCAAACATATTTGAATCAGCCTTCGAAAATGACCTGTAAGCCGACAAATTATGGATGAAGGCCACCGGCCTCATGCCGACGTAGACCTAAAGTTGCCCCAACACTGGCTGCCATCTTGTCTAAAAAATTTGTTTAATATTGAAGTTAGCTACTGGAGATTCAAGGCCGCTAGGCTTAATCTAGAGTACATTAAACAATGCTCTCGGAAATTAATTTTTACAACAACGGCTGGCAAATTTTAAATCAATGCCGCTGGCCATGAAGGCGGCCTATGTCCCTCTGCAACTTTTCATATTTAAACTCCTCTTTTGGATCATTTGAGAAAGAAAGGAACTTTAGGCACGAATAAGATAGACTATTTTATTGCTCTTAGATCTAGATAGTCATAGATTACTAGAAAACTTTTTTTTTAAGATTTGATTGCGGATTCCACACTAGGATTAAATGGAGGATATGATTTGAATATGGATTTGAGTATGGGATCCATATTCAAGGTGATTTTATTCCTTTTCATTTGTTTTCATGTTTTAGATGATATCTACAGCTTTTGCCTATTGATCTTGTCTATGGTTTTGAGTTGATAATTTGGATTATCTAATTGATGTTTTCTACTGTTGTTTAATTCTTTCTATCTATATTCGAATTGTTGATGCTATTTCACCGATCATGCATTTTGGAATAAATCTAAAATTCATGATAGATTAGGATTGTAATTGAAAAATTCCTTTCTAAACGATTCTGTGATTAGCTAATTTGGATTATAGATCACATAGACATATGGATTTGATTTCAATTAGGGTTTGATAGTTTATACGAATTAGTCAATTAATCACTTTCTTAGGAATAGGAAATATTTATTGGTTAATTTAGGTAATTGCTTTACGTAGAAAAAGGAGTTTTTATCTAGCTTGATTGATTAAAAAACTAATCCCATTGGCAACTTGAATTTGCAATTGTATCTTTGGTCAATAGCATACATTTGATTGTTGTTCTAATCCGTTGGCTCTCAACCTAATTCAATTAAGTGCTGAAAATCCCATATCTTTGTAGATTAGTAATATAAAAAATCCAACAATATTTTCTTTTTGATTTGCCTAACTACATTTAGGACTAATACAACTGAGAGCTAGTCCTCACTCCCTGTGAACTAATCCTCTTTCCCTGTGGGCATGACTTGGTACTCCAAAATTTTATTACTGCACACGCACTCGGTACACTGACCATTAATATGTACTTGTTTAAAGGAATTTTATTACCATTTTCTATTGCACAGCTGGTGCAATAACGTCAATTAATTGAAATATAAAATAATCATGTGATTTAATTATAAGTTGTATTGGTAACAATAAAATATATAATAAGATATTATGTTTTTTTTTCTTCTTCATGTAAGTGCAGATCGACATGGAATAAAGATCTGATTAATAATACCTATATTGTGTCCTGTGCATCCAACGTGAGTTTCACGTTACGTGTCACATACATGCACCACAAATCTTGCATTTCATGTGGCTTTGAAATTATTAGTGACTCAAGTATATAATTGACCACTATTTTTGATAAGAAATTTAAATGTTTTTTTGTGTGTCTTCTTTAATTTTTTAAGACTAAAGTCTAAAGTTTTGTCGTATCATATCGCTTCTTTTATCTTTGAGTCATATGGAAAGGGGAATAATTCTCAAGTATCTATAGGTTTGGCGATAAAAAACATCCATTGGATTGTGTCAAAGTTTTACACAAGGATGGACCAATGCAGAAAAAAATAATATTCAAATTTATTCAGAAAGGAGAAATTAAGTATTGGGTATAGTAAACTATACGGTGAGGTTAGATATTGTAGAGTAATTGAATACATAGCTTTTTCAAATAAGGGGTAATGGGATAAATTCTCATTTATACCATTTTACATATTTTTCAAATTTCATTTATTATTTTTCATATAAATGGTTCTCATTCTTTTTTGTTATTAATAAAATAAAATTTATTTATTATAAAATAAAAGTTAACTAATTAAAATTGTCATTAGACACTCTCTATATATTACTATATTACTAGTTATGGATACTTTGTTTACAATACAATATTTTCATCTTATAACACAAAAAAATTGTAAATAATAACAGTCGTTCTACCTTTTTTTTTGGGCAATAAACAGTCGTTCTACTTGATGCACTAATATTTTTTTATTTTACAAATAACTTTATGAATAGAATACGTACATTAAAGAATTGATTGTCTAATCATTTATATTGAAAAGATATTTTTTATACATTATCAATAAGACTATTCAACAAAGTCATCATGGAATAAACTATAGATTGTTTATTGTCACATTATGATGTTGTTTTCCTTCTACCAGTAATTTTTATGTGAATAATTTTGTGAATTTCATTTCTAGATAGATTGATGGTTAATTTTCAATTAATATTTATGCCTAATAAAAAAGTTTATTGCTCTTTTAACCTTTCACAAGTAAATTGAACACTCATAGTAACTTTGTAGATAAGTTAAAAGCTCCCTCCTCATTGAATATTAGAAAGTCTTGTTGATACACTAGTCAACACTTTTTTTTTTTTTTTCATGTATAAAATGTAGGGGTGGACGCATCACGGTTGATTCGGTTCATCGCTCGAACCAAACCGAACCTAAAATTACAATTAGGTTATTTTTATAAAATCGAACCTATCCATACGGTTTGATTTGCTAATTTTTCGAATTTAAAAAAACGGTTCGGTACTTGAGATATAGTTCGAACCATATACTGAAAAGAGAATTTTCTATTATTTTTTTCACTTCAATAAAAGAAAAAAAATCTAAGAACTGTCTTTCCATTTTTTTTTTTTTACACTTAGAAATTTTTTTAAAAATGAAATCACGATTGGTTGAAATTAACAATTTTCACGTTTAGGAAGACTTCGATTCTGCCATTAGATTTCAAAATCATGATTTTATTCCAACCTTATTAATGGGTATTTTTGTTATCTATATTTATTGCATGTATGATTCCTTTTTAGAAGGAATTCAATTTTATTCCATTCCAACTCTATTAATGGTTATTGTTGTAATTAATTTTTTATCTCATGTATATTTATTATTTATATTTAATGCAAAGGGTATTTTTCTCATAAATTTTATTGTATACTTATTTTAGTGCATTTCATTTTTTTTTCAATGACCACTTAATATGATATAAATCGGGAAAAGGAAAAAAATATTATTATTTTTAAAAAAAATTATGAAAATACTACTGGAAAGAAAATATTCTCAGTTTTAGGCAAGTTGAAATCATAAATGTCTCCTTTATTACATTAATTGTTATAACTTGTCAAAATCACATAGAATCAGCCATATAAATCATTCATTAGTCATCATCCACCATGGTTAAACAACTTTCCGGACTTCATAACCCAACGACAATAGTATTCTCAAACCTAATCCATCAAAGCTTAGTGTCAAACCCAATTCATTCAATCATAATAGAACTGTGAAACCATTCACAGCAAACATAATAAAAAACTCATAATATGGAAGAATCGAATGAACGATATGTTAATTACATGAATGTTCTGTTAACTATAAACACTAATGAGAGAAAATAAGAATCTATATGCAAGAATCATAAAAGATAAAAATCTATATAATAGCTACTGCTGGGTACCTCGCCTCTCTCGTCCCCACCTAACAAAAGTTCGAGGGAATAATGTACGCTGATGGACATCGTGACGAGGAAACTCCATAGTCAGATCCACCTGAGTGAGTGTGGCATCCCCATCTCCACCACTAGCACCATAAGGATGAAATGAGACTTGGTCTAGCTCTACTTCGGTGAGTCCCTTCCCCATATCATATGGTGGTGACAATCACCTTTTTGTGGAGCAAGGGGGTCAGTTTATACTATGTCTACCATAGAGGTCTCATCTAGATGAGCATATGATGATGATGATGGAAGAAAGATGTGTCTTGTTATATCCGAATCCACAGTTCTCCACTCAACTTTTGTTCCTGGGCTTGGCTCTGTTATGGCATTAAGTATATGTGAGAACTCAACATATGACCATTCCTAACTTCTGTACACCTGTTCAATAGCTTTTCGCTTCGCTTCACGGATTCTCTTTATATGAACATTGTACCCAAACTCTTTCAAGATGGTCAATTGTAGGTTTTTGCTCTTACATCTGGATAATTACAAATCTCCAATAGAATGTACCTAGACATGCTAGTGGAGTCTAGCTGAGAGTGGTCTTGTCTAGTGTTTCATCCAATCAGGTATGGGGTTTTCATATTTAGTGATGTGAAACCTCCCACCACACTTTTTGTAACTGCCTTTGAGTCTTCACTTGCAACCTCCATTATGGACATCAGTACATTTAACTGCCCATGACCTTAGGTCTGAGTCTACCACCTTGAAATTATAATGATTCTATATATGCTACATTTCAACTGCTCGTATGAGACGATCTTTAGTCACAAATAGCATTTTAACCTTAAATTCATCGCTGAAACTTCAATTTCCAGCACCATTTCCTGCTCCACATCAAATATAGTACAACCACTACCAACATCAGTAGTGAAATAGGGTACTGGCGCTGGGCTCCCAACTGCATCAATGTCCGTGAGAGCCACAAAATGATGCCAGTCATTCTATTACATTGTATGCCGATTGCAGCATCTTCCTGGAAAAAGCTACTACATTATCATTTCCATTATCATCATACATCACTAGATTCATTGCTGATGAGTCTTACATCACATAAGTATCGATCTCATGCCAATCCGGTTCAGGATTTTCAAAGTTACACATTGCACCTATGCACTATCGATTGTCTGATTGGAGTCGAGTTTGAGTCTACCAATCCTTAGTTGCCAACATTTCTATCAATAACCACTTCCCCTGCAGGTGCCTATGGCAATTCATTATTAAATATCTACGTATACATAGGCATTGACTCTTCAGTGTATACCAACATCTCATGTGCAGCATCATCATCAGTTACTGGAATAATATCATAGCGTAATGTCCTATTTCCAATAGCTACCCTATGATACAACTCAACCTGATGAGTAGACCTAATTACCTTAAGTTTATTACAAATTATGCTAAGTATTTGCTCATATATTGAGTTCTTACTAATACTGACCATTGCAACTGGCCGCTTATCATAACCAAAACCATCATTCCTCTCCACAATGTTGCCATAAGCATATAGTACAAACTTGACCTTATCCATTTTCTCTCCTCACGTACCCTGTTACCCCATAAAACATAGGGTAAATGCATGAAATTTGCACAATGACTTATCTATTGCATCATCTAAAACTTAAGCATATTTACTTATGCTACTATATTCACCCTAGTCTTTTAATAATATATGATCAACGTGTATGATATATACCACTATATGATTTCATGATTTGGTCCTAATTTAAAAAACTAAATAGTATAATTACAATTACATCATAATTACGTCAACTATATGGAAAAAAAAAATAACACCCAAAAAACAAAGGCGAAAAATGGCAAAAAACAATTCAAACAAAAACAAATTTCCTTCGGTCGGAAAGGAACCAAAAACAGAAAAAAAAAAAAAACAAAACACCATGCCAAACTCATTTCTCAAACCTATACAACAATCCAATAATAACAACAAATGTAGAATCTCAACATCCAATGCAATACCAGAAAAAACGAAATTCGTGCAAAAATTCAAAGACATTACCTACCAATTTTGGCACAATTTCGGGAAATTTCTGCACAAATTTCTCCACTTTTTCATGATTTTATCACTTTCCCAACACTTGGTAATCAATCCAACTCGAAATGATGCCCGATTTTGCCTAAATCATACTACAAAAATGAAAGGTAGGGTTAGGGTTTAGAAATTAGGGATTTTTTTGAAGAAATTTGCTGCGCCAAATGAGGAAGAGGAGCTAGGGTTGGGTTAATTCTCGATAATCTTGTTTGTTGAAGAGACGAGGTTATCTACTAAGGACCTTGTCTCTTCAACAGATATGTTCTTACTAAAAGACTTCGTCTCTCGAAGAGACAGGTTATTAGTAAAAATTAACCCTGTTTCACTAAGAGATTATGTCATTAGTAATAATGAACCTCGTCTCTTGGAGAGACGATGTTAGGCACTAACGATCTCGTCTCTTGAAGAGACGACGTCAACTTGCCTAAAATTAGGAATATTTTTCTTTTCAGTGGTATTTTCGTAATTTTTTTGAAAAATAATAATATTTTTTTCTTTTCCCATATAAATCATTTGAAATAGATATAAAACTTCAATATAAAAAAATATTCACGTAGTCATATGTATACAAAAATGTCACACACACAACTATAAGAATTAAAACAAGATTAAGACATGCTTTTATTCGTCACTTATTTCTTCATTTGATTAAATTCTCATAAAATATAAAGCCTATATAAATATATCTAAAAATTTATCTCACTACAAACCAATATTTTTAATTAAAATTTAACTATCAATATATAGAGGAAAAATTTATAAAATAGTCTGATGTATACTCATATCATAATGGGAATGTATTAAGGCATTAAAAAGAATTAATACCTATAAATTTGGTATAATTTGTAAAATCTCTCATAAAGAAATCTTCAAATAAAACTAATATTTATTTGGTTTATCGATCTAATTGTTTTCATTTACAATATATAATGCAAGTGATGCCGTATAAATGCACACTGATATGAGTATTTTTGTTTTTGAAGGTGAAACAATTTGGTTTAGTTTATGGCTCCGATCCGAATTCCCATTACAGAATGGAACTATTAGAAAAAAAAAAAATGAAAATTCGGTTAAGCCTGGTTCGGTTTGCGGTTCGATCGGTTTTTTTTGCCGTAGTCCTAATAAAATGTATTATAATTATAATAATAGTTGCATTTTTTTATATGAATAATTCTAATATTGACATAAATAAGGTAACTCCAGGCATCTATCCATGGTTTGATGCATGATTGGGATAAGTCCTTATGATAAATCTTTTTTGACTTAATTTTTTCTTTTTTGAATTTATGAGCATAGTGAAGGAAAACCGAAAGAAATGTAACAGTTTAAGTGATCTCTATTCTAACTCACATACCAAGAAAACCCCCAAAATTGTACCCTAGCTTTCTAGTTGCTATGCTTAATTTAAAGAGTCAAGTTTAGGGTTGTTATATTGGGTTCTTAGTTGAAAAATTTTGTAAACAATCATAATCGATTAAGAAAAGAACAAGTGAATAATCACGGCTCATTTTTTTCTCAATTTTTTCTCTCTTTTAATTTTTAATTATCTCTATTATTTAAGCAAGGGCAGGGGATTTGGTATCATTTAGTATTTTTTTCCTTATTTTATGCATAATTATTTAATTATCATATAAAATTATATTTTTCATGAAAACAACTTTTTTGTAATTCCTTTTTTAAAATAATAACCATTCTCTCCACAAATCCATAACTTTTTTTTTTTCTCTTTCAAAAGTTTAATATAGTTTAATATGTTATTTAAACATCTTATTCTATGACTTTTTTTTCATGTAAATAATTAAATTATAACCAATAACATTGTAACTTAGTGGCATCTCTCTTGATTTTTTAAATAAAAGATACCACGTTCGAATCTCTCATCTATTGTTGTAATAGTAAAAAATTAAATTATAATTTTAATTATTAAAAATAAACTTATTGTATAATTTTAATATGAATATCCTTTTTTTTAGCACACACACATTGCAGGTGCGTTGACTACGATGTAATTCTATAAAATTGTATGATAGTTGAACAAACTAAATACATAAATAATCCATTTATTAATATTATTAGTATAATTACTGGCAATGGACTAATTGAAATGTATGATTCAAAAGGGTTATTTTACTTTGATAATATATAATTTTTTTTAACATGCTCTTTTGTCACTATTATATTAGACAAGCGTCATACTTAATATGTCCGACTTGTAATATAATCTTTTTCTGTTTTAGGTCTATTACGATGGTCAGATTTTTATCTGATTCTGATCTAATCTGTATAATTTATATATATGAAAAATTAAATCTTTTCACTTTTTTCAATTTGTTTTTGATAAAGAACTAGTCTCCATACGCCAAACTGATAAAAAAAATTGTACAAAACACATAGAACAAACGAGTCCAGCCACCAATGAATGGTTCACGTGGATTTGACTAGGCGTCTTGGCCGACAGAAAGAAATCTAAAAATGGACACACATGATCCATTTAACCTCAAATCACGTGTAGACATGTATATAACAAGATGTCTTTATTGAAAAAGATGGAGTCATTGTACGGCGCCGTGGCCAACTTGATTTTCCCTCTCTTGGTCTTCATAAATTTTAGCAGGCTGGTCCTCAAGCTAAAGCATCACATGGCATTTCTAAGAAAAGAAGGTACCTAGGAGGTTAGGTGAGGAAAGGAACTGAAAATAAGCCCCATAAATTCCCTTTTTTCCAATGGTTTATTCTGTAGTTTAATTTTTATTAAATATGACTAAACCTTTATAGTATAATTGTATGAATACTAATATTCTAATATCGATTTTAACTATTATCTTTTTCGACTGTTATAATACACAATAGTTGTATAATAATCTATATGTGTGTGCTCATGTATTAACGAGATAGAGAACCTATAGTTTAGGTTGCTACTGAAATAGCTAATATATATACACACACATACACAATTCCAAGTCTAATTGTTATCTTGCATTCTGTGTGATCTTATAAACTAAAATCACAATTGTAGGTAATAAGACCATTGACCTTATTTTAATTTCTTATATCACAATCTAAGAAAATCATGATTACATTCCACTTCCTAAGGAAAATTATAAATGTACAGTTATATTTTTTTTGTCCCAAGCATAAGTGAATCACAAATGTAAAAATATTTGTATCATATATGTATATATAATACAATGACCTAGAAATCTGTTCACCAAGGTATTGTTCGCTTTGCTATACGGTTTTGTCTTAGTGGCAGCTGCTTCTTAGGACGTCTCCTATCCTGAGAGTACTTCCTACTAAATGCGATTAACTTTAGAATTTTGATGAACTTCAAGCCATTACACCAAAAGGTGATTTGATTATTAGAGTTCCACCACCTTATATTAGAGGAGTATCACATGTTCTCACTTATAGAACTGACATCTTTGTAAGTATCTTTATACTAATTTATAGTCGAACCAGACATGGAGAACACTAGAGATGCTCCATATAGGCTTAAGAGGTATTTCTACTTTGAGGCACTTTGATAAGTACAACACCTTGTTCATTCACTTTGGATAATTAATTACTCTAATGCCACCTATAATGACTCAAAACCTGCCTACCAATATATTGTCCACTTTGGCGACATGCAATATGGTTTTGTCCCTGATGCTAGTTGCTTCTCAGGAGGTTATCTATTCTGAGAATGCTTTCTACTGAGCACACTTAACTTCAGAGTTTTGATGAACTTAAAGCTATTATACCAAAAGACGCCTCGATGATTAGAGTTTCATCACCTTATATCAGAAGGGTATCACATATAACATTAATATTTGTGAATGAATAATTTCAAATATTACATATATACTCTCTCTGTCTCTATAAATGTGTGTGTACCTTACTTGTGGTAAATGACAGATTTAGTACTTGAATTGATGTGGTCGATTTAATATTCAATCAAATATTTTGTGCTACTTCTACTACATTTTTAATAAAGTTTGTCCTGTTTATTACATGAAAGAACAACTTATCATTGAACTTTGACATCGTCTAGCATTAATAGATCGATCTTCACATCAGTAAATGGAACAAATGGTGTTAATTAAGATAGTAAATAGCCATTAAAAGTTTATCAAGGTATTAGATACCAAATTAAATTTTCATATAAAGTTCAAACACCAAATTTGACATTTTCCTATTACTTAATATCCTAAAACATAGTTTTGAAATGAAGGAAATAGACCATTTAGCCCTTATTTATCTATATAATTACATGAAAACCTTTAGATTTTCCTACGTGGACTCATAACAAAGCTCTTTCTCTTTTCCCTCTAGGTATTAAACTCCCTCTTAATAACGTCATTGTGTTTTTTTTTTTTAAATTGATTTTCACCGTAAAAATAGTCCAAATTTTCTTTACATATTTCATATGTTTGAGATCTCTAACTTGCACATTTAATGAGCTAGGTCTGTTTGAATAGCCTTTTTGGCAGATACATACGCTTTTTTAAAACTTTTTTTTCCTAACAAATTGTTTATCAAAAAACAAATATAGACAAAAAATAGTTAGTAGTTCTCGTAAAAAGATCAACTCTATCAAATATAGATAAAAACATAGATACATATCAGACACATTTACACATATCGTTTTGATACAGATAAAAATACAGATAGAAACAGACAATATAAATAGTAAGAAGCTAAAAAGTGCATTGGTTGGCATGTGCATGGTATGAGGACGTAATTTGGCCCATTTTTCGCTTTCATTTCTATTTCCATTTACTGTTAGTATCATAAACCTTAATTTGCGATATTTTTCTCTTGTCTTTTAGAAAATTTAGATCTAAAATTATTTTATAGACTTATTATCATAAATGGGAGAATCGGAAGAATGTAATTGATTTTTGTATCGTTATTTGTTGTTGTTGTTGTTGTTTTTTATCTTGTTTATTAAATGATTGACTTAATATTTAAATTATGATACTTTTATGTTGTGAGAAATTCTTAATTGAAACGTTGTTAACCAAGCAATAAATGTGGTTAACTACACTACACTTCAAGAGGATTGATCAATTACTTATTCTTGGGGTCAACCATTTTGGTGTATTGTTGGGTTTCCAGAGTCAAGAATGCAATCCTTTTAAGTCTAATTAAGGTTTTTAACTTAACTGGTTGTATATAATTACATGATTTACATTGAGAATTATATTTTTACAAGTCGGTAGCTAGTTTTAGCTACATAATGGTTATACATATAGGATTAAATTAAGAAATCTAAAAATAATTCAGACTCTAAATATTGTTTGTTCTTACGCTTATACCAAGGGTGGGATTTAGATAGTTTCGTCACCAACTGGGTATTTGCCACCTATTTATAGGTTGAGCACTCAAGATGATGGGGTAGTTAACAGTTTAGGCACCAATGTCAGCTTATTATAAATCCATGAGTCATTAATATAACAAAACTATAATCGACAGGTAACTATAATATATGATGACTTATTCTTTTCCAAAATCTCTTAGTTTAAATAAAAAATCAATGAAGAAAAATCCTATTACAATTCTATTTCATTTTTCAGTAATAAATTTTTTTTTACATTCTTATTTATTCAGTGAAGTGAATGGAATGTTATACTCAAGGTGCTAGTGCTAGGTTGTTTTTCTTTACTACCACTTCCTAAATTTTATAAGTCTATGTGTTGCCTAAATTTATATGTACATTGGTATAACCATTAAGACACACTATGTGTTTATATGACTCATTGATATTTGGTATTTTCTATTTCAAGTTCAGTTGATTACTAGAATGTCATTGATTGTGATAGTCCAGCAAACAATTTTTGAATTAGGGGAGGAAATGACATTATTGCACCAAAGGACTATCAAATCGTATAGGTAAATTATATTAGAATATTATAAGTTTAGGAGTAAGTTTATTTTTGGTTACAATGCTTCGAAAAGTTCAAAAGATGTTACAACATTTGAAAAGTATATTATGAATTTAATTAAATATTTTTCCTATTGATATATGTCAATGAGACCTTAAAAGAAAGTTTTTTTTTAGTTTTAATTAAATATTTCTTCTGTTGACATGTGTCAATGATGACATTAATTGACCCACTTCTCTAAATAATGTGACCCTTTTTGAACAACTAAAAAATTTTGTGACTTAAAAATGAACTTATTTACTAAACGTTATTACCTCTTATGAATTTTTTGAAATATTGTGACATAAAATAAACTTGCCACCAAACATTGTGACCTTCCTATGTAATTTACCCGAATTAGTATAGATCCATGTATATAATATTTCGTTATTAATTTAGATATTTTTATAGTTAAGGAAAAATTTCATATGTTATAAATATTAAGAAATCCTTATAACAGATAAAAATTGACATATGTAGGAAAAGTACAAATTTAGTTTCAACATTTGACTGTTGTAATCACTGGGTTTTGCTATAGCAAGTAAAAAATTTAAAAAGAATTAAAATCTAAATAAAATTTTATCTCTTGAAAAATAATAAATGTTTTGGTAGTATATTAATTAACATTTTCTGGTAATATAATGTTTTTTTCATACATTAAAAAGGTTGCGATTTTTCATATTTTATAATTAAACATTTTTTTCAAAAGTACTAGAAATTTAATACAAGTTGTTATAGTAAGTTTTAAAGCATGGACATGATGTCATTTTTCTTAAATAAAGATTTTTTCATTAAATGCTAAAATAACAATTCTAGTTAAACCATACTTTTTTTTTTTTTTTTTTTTACGAAAAAGAAAAGTAATGAGATTTGAAAGTTTATACAAAATTGAGCATTGTTGTTGTTTTTAGAAAACCAACACAAAATTTTTAAGTTTACTTTTCAAACATACTCTCTTTTACCCGCACAAAATCTTTTCTTCCAAACCTTCGTATTTTTGGTTTAGAAAACCCCAAGAGTTATTTACAAGCTACATAACCAGTTTTTTGAAAAGACAAAAGTGAAGTAATCTCAAAAAGCGCGACAGGTATCTTTGTTTGCTTTGTTTTCAAAATTTCAGAAGGTATCATTATTAAGTACACCAGTATGTGTACATTTCACCATTTGCATGTGAAACATCGTTTTTAGCAGATATCATGTTTTAGAAACTTAAAAATGAACTTATTTTGCTAAGAAATGTTAAAAACAGATGAAAGCTTGCTTTTTGAGTATGTCCAAGCTTAGAATGAATAATGTTTGTTATATGTGTATAACCAAAAGTTATCTGGCAAAGAATAATAAAACATGCAATAAAACAGAGTAGATTAATCCTCTGAGCTCTTATGTTGGATCTAAAGTTAGGTTGAGAGATAGAGTTTCCTATTGGATTAGTGTGTTGTATGTTGTTGTGGTGTCGAGTTGTTTTCATGCGTGTTTTGAGGCTATGATCTGTTCTAGTAGAGTTAGTAGTGTTTTGGAGTAAGTTTGGATGTTGTTTTGTTTGTTGTTGTTGATCGTGACTTAGTTTTACTCTCGAGTGGATTAGTAGGAAGCCTTGTGTAAGTGTTAAACGATAAGTTTTGAAGCACGTATCTGTCGTGGCCTAAAGTTGAGCCCTCGATATACCTGCGACAAAGAGAAGGTTGTCGGGCTAAAAATAAGATTAAGTGTTGGAGCATAGTGCTATTGTGGCATATGGTCGAGCCCTCGACGTACCCCACGACAGACACAAGGCTTGTAGCCAAAATAAAACAAAATACATGGAGCATAGCTTCTATCGCGGCCTAATGTCAAGCCTTCAATATGCCCGCGACACAAGTCATGGAGCTTTTTAATAGCATACGACCCTCAGTTTGTTGAGGCATGACATAATTTTCTTGTAGTAATGTACCCAGTGACCCTTCTTAAGATGCCTTCGACCTTAGTTTACTTAAGCATGAGCCTAGTTTTTTGTAACGATATGACCCTCGACTCAACATAAGTAGTAAGCATTGATGAAGAACATAAGTTAAGAAGGTTTTATCAGAATCTAAGAGGCTTAAAGTTCTGATAAGAGTTCTATCTTCTCCATTATGTGTTTAGTTTGTATGCTTGTTGTTTTATAGGAGATTTCAATCAAGATCAGAGTTTCCAGTAGACTACTACGATCCCTAAGCAGGATACACAGGTAGTGACTTGAATCTTATCACGATGTTGTACTTGTAATATAGTTGCACCTGTCTCTATGAACATAACTAAGTATGTATGAGCTAGGGATATCGTATGTTGTATGGCACTTAAATGTATAAGAAGCTTTAACATTCGAAGTGATAACAACTTTCTTGATATTAATGTGTAATGAATAACATGATCTAAGTCTTATTTGACCTTTAATCTAAAATAGTCATGCATTATACAACCACGGTAGCTATGTCACATATTGATATTTCGATCTTATAGTAATGCCTTGTCATGTCGGGAGAGTTTGGGTGGGATTATTATAGGGTTGTGGCCCCATGAGAACTAAGTTGACCTGAGGCATGTTGCCTGAGTGTAGAGGCTTTAGGATGTTGATACTTAGGGAATCTTTGATGCTTCTAAGGTGAAGTTGTGATTATATTGAATATGTATATAAGTATTTATGTATATATACTAAGTAATTTTGAAAAAGCTTATCCTTCCTTAGTTTTCAGTCCCTTTTAGGCACGAACTACTTGAGATTGGTCCTTCAACCCCCAAGGGAGGGCACAAATCCCCATTGATTTAGGTTCCAATAATCTAAATTGTGCTTTACATATGGTTAAGTGTGGTATGTCATATGATTATAACTAAAACTTGTTGTATCTGTTTGAAGTGTGTTTGATTTTGTTATCTCATTGAGTTGTGACATGCTTACATTCCTATAGATGTTATGTGCTTTCAGGATCTCTAGAGTGGATTCAAGCTAGAAACGAGGGGATTTAGTATGTCTTGAGGGGAAAATCCAAGGCTCGAGTGAAAGTGGAGATAGTTTCTTTTGTATAGATACCTTATTTTTTTTTCTTGTATGTTTGTAAGTGTAGACACCCCATTTTTTCCATCACTTTATTTTTAACATTTTCTCAGGTTAATTTAAAAAAATAAAAAATAATAAAAATAGAAATAGAAAAACTTTAAAAAATAAAATAATAATAAAATTGATAATGTAAAAAAAAAGTTGAAAAATAAAAAATAATAACAATAAAAAGACGGATTAAGATTCATTTTTTTTAGAGTTAAAAAAATTCATTAAAATATCTACATTTGGTGGGTCAATGGTTTAGTTGGTGGGCAATTTGGGAGTGCACATGCAAAATCCGATTCTAGTTTATCCAAAAAACGATGTAAATCTATCCAGTATCATAAAAAGATCACAACTCCATTATGGATTTACATTAATACTACTAGGAATCAGATTAATGATTTACACATGATCATCAACATCAGATTTGAATTTATCAGCATCAAATTTGAATTTATCGGAATTGAAATTCAGAGGGGATTCATGACAATGGTTATAAAAAGAAAGGACAAGAGGCTTGTAATGGCAGGGTCTTCTTCCAAAAAACAGGGCTACCTCTCTCTCTAGGAAAATCGCTCTTTTTGAGCTACTATCTCCATTCTCCTAAACTCCATAACTCGTCATCGCCTCCAAAACAAGAACCAGTCATATCCCCTCCATCGAAACCCATCTCTATCTCTTTCTACCGTCGAAACTAGGATCTCCATTGTCTTCACCTCCAACCACACTCGAGGTCAATACTGGAGTAAACCAACCCGTTCACTTATCCATCACCAGCCATTCCATGAGTGTCTATCTCAAAGACGGCCACCATTCGTGAACAAACTGGGGAAGAAGACCAATATTCCTACATGTGAAGACTGATCCAATTTTATGACTCGCATTCACTACTTGATTCGCACATTTGCTCCTCAATAAACCTAAGTAGTCACAGTTGGATGATTTTGTGAAGGTTGGGGTTTCACTTTTGATCTATCATGATGTGTCTTCCTGTTTGTTTTCAATGCTCCACGTGATGGCAATATTATTATTGTGACCTTAAATTGCTAATAAGTTTATGTTATAGGTTGTGTGTATTCAAGTTTGGGCAAACGTGAATATATATGATCACTTATGATAATGCGCTTCATGGATTATTCATTAAAATCACATGACTTAATATCGAACATGTGCACGACATGAAAGATTATTTTGTCGCATAGAGGAGTTTTCACCAATATAAAACTTTATTGGCATTTTCAAAAATTAGAATTTGCATTTAGTGTTTTAAAATTGGACCAGCAAGTTTAGGTATTTTAGGATTTTTCTTAAATTAAATTCAATTTGATAAAAACTTAAACCTGATGATTTTTTTGGAATAAAAATTATCCACAAACTAAAGTTTTATAAAAATAAAAACGAACTACGATGGTTTGATTATGGTATAGCGGATACGTAGGCACAGCGGTGCAACCATAAAAAGTATAAAAATCATTTTTTTTTCTCATTGTTACATTTTTTTTTAAGTTTTTATTATACTGTTCATATGCTTATAAGTGCTCTTATATTTTAACTAATTTTTTATATTCTCCTAACATTTTTACCAACTTAGTTTTATTTTTTTTTCAAGGAATTCATTGATTTTTTTTAACTAACATTACATACTTCAGGTTTTTTAGAACTTAGCAATTTAGGTAATCTTCAACTTTATAATATTTTTTTATATTTAAATATATATGTGAATAAATTAAAAATAATATATTTCAATTAAGCCCGTTAAATTTTAAAAGCTTATAAGTGGTATCCTTTTTAGGTGTAATAGGCTAGCCCGTTCTATATCTTTTGGTTAAATGTTTTCTGAAAAATAATTGTTTTGGAACAACCTGCAGACCAGTATCTTAAATTAGAGTTGACCCACCAGCTAACTCTAATTTTATTATTTTTCCAACGTGTGTTGATGGCGGCTCCAGAGTTTTAAAGTTAAATATTTTAAAGGAATTTTTCAAAAGTTTCTTTAATTATGTCGAGTATCTATATTAAGTGGGTTGGGTTTAATATGGATCCAATTAAAGGAATGGGAAATTTTCAGGCTCGACAGTAAGGCTTTGTTGAGAGCTTATCCTAAGTTGTATGTAAGGAGACATATTGTAAAGAACTTATATGTATGCGAAATTTCTCATCTTGACGACCTCATAGTATGATGCCTACAAGTTTATTGAAAAGCCTTGGTTAGCTTGTTTACATTCCATGATTTTCTAAGTTGTCGCGGGGCATCAATGCTATTAAGGTGCCTGTAGAGGTGTGGCAATTGTTGTTTCATTTTTGTCATCAACATTTTGTATAATTCTAAAACTATTATATTTAAGTCACTCCATTAAAAAAACTATTAAGTATTGACACATCTCAGCTTCTTATAAAAGCACAATAATTATTTTAATGAAAATTATTGTTAAATTATTAAATTAATATAATAAAACATATCAAAATAAAACAGAAATAGAAAAGAAGCATTCAGCGAAATGGCTCTTTTCATTGGAAAAAACAAAAAGAAAGGAAAAAAAATGAAATGGTTCTTTTCTTCAAGGCATTTTATCAAATAGAAATTAGACCTCGTGGGGCTTGTTGTTTGAAGGTAGCCGGATATAGATAAGTCTTAAAAAGCAATAGTTTTATCATAATTAGGGGGAAAAGAAAAGATGAAGGAAAAAGACTGGAGCAATAGTTTTTGAAAGAGACAAAAGGTTAAAGAAGTGTTAAAAAAAAAAAAGGTAATATAAAGCAAGAGGTGCATAAGGTGAATGCATTCAACATTCCATTAGATTTAATTTATTTGCACTATCCTTTCCTACAAATTTTTTCTTCTCCCAATGCCACTCGTGATATGATAAGAGAATAATTCATAAAGGTTGAGTAGCATCTTAAATGTTTTGAATCCCCGTGAATAAACACTAGTTAATTCCTTTTTTGCAAGTTACTTTAACATGACTGTATTGTTCTAGATATCGGCATGAGACAGTTCTGAACTGTGAACTGTCCCGAACCATCCCCGGCAGTTCCGTGCCCGAGAACCGCCCTGTCGGGGATGGTTATGAACCACCGAAGGATCCGTCGGTTCTGGCAGGTTCTAGCGTTCGTCTAAAATGAATCGACGGTTCTGCGGGTTGGGAATCGTTATTCCAGACTCGAAACCGACGGTTTTCGACCCGGCTCCTCCAAAATTAAAATAAAAAAACAACAACAAACATATACAGCAGAATCGAATTCAATATAGGAGGGGAGCTTGTAGTAGTTAGTGTGTTTATGTTGTTGTGGAAGTAATATGTAATGTCTGGCACAATGAAATTTACTCGTCATCGTTTGTCTGTATGTTAATCAACTACTATGTGTTCCGTAATTATGTTTATTATTTGTTAACCATTATATTTTATTTGAAAAAATTTTAAATGTTTATTTTGGGTATAAATAAGTTGTAATTGCTTTTGTTGATTTTAGGGGTTTTTTTTAAAATTTTTTTATTATTTAAAAAAAACTGGTTCACAATTTGCGTGGAACCGAAACCACCAGAACCGATGGTTTCGTGGAACCGTGAATCACCCCGGCTCTGGCGATTCTAGTTCTGGTTCCATGAAATATGGAACCGTGAACCAACGGTTTCGGTTCAAGTTCGGAACTGACTCGAACAGTGCCGACCTCTATATTGCTCCAAAGCAAAAGGGAGAAGACAAGAAGCACACAACAAGTATCTACTTCCCATCTTGTACATAATTATTTAAAAAGGTAGGAATTTAATTTGTAATGAATAATGAGACAAATTATATATCAAATTACGACAATAAAATAATTTGGATCGAAACCTATTTGTGAAATCTAAAACCCTTATGTTGCGTTTGATTGACTCAAATGCAATTGATATTCTACTTTTATTGCCGCGAAACGGGTATTGTCTTATTTGGATTGTGAAGGATTCTATTATAGGTAATTTCTATTTCATATAACATAGAATTATTTTCTTACCACATCATAAGTGGCTAATCCTTTTTTTCACTGGAAAAATTGGTATTTTTATGAATTTTCTTTTTCAAAAATCCCTTTAATTATAAAAATGAAGGAGTTGTCGTTCTTTTCTAGTCTTATTTCATTTTAATGAACTAAACGTAACATTAAACTCAAAATAAAATAGTTCCTTTAGGCTTGATTGAAAAAGTTTAATTTGAAAACCCTTATTAAAGGCTCCTAGTCATCAAAGAAAGAGGATTTTGACAAAGAATGTAAAATTAATAAAGTAGGATTATATTGATTAAAAACATCACAGTGAGTTGATTATGAAACCTAATTTATAAATTGTTCACAAGACCCTAGAAAGGATTTTATGAATAAAATGTTACGGAAGTCAAACTCTAAGAATTCTAGCCGAAAAATAATACATATTCTGCTAACCCTCCTACTGCGGGTGCTCCTATTCCTTCTCATCCCCCGTTGCCCATGAGTGGCCTTAATACATAAACAATGGAGACAATGACAGATTAACAAGAATAGATCTTACAAGATAATCAGCAATTAGTAGAGTCTTATAGTTGCATACATATTATGATATAAATGTGTATGTATATATTGTAATGTCTCAAATTAAAAGTGGTCAATTTCAAGCTAACAAGCATTAATGATCGTTTTTAACTACTTAACCAATTAATTTTTATTATTGATATTATTCATCTAATATATGTTATTTTCAACCACTGACCCAAAAGTTTCTAGCCAGTGTTGATATGGTACTGACAATTTAAGCTTACAATATAAGACAACTTTTTTCTAAAAAATCCACATGAAACCATACACCGGATCGATGAGGTATCACATCTATTACAAAACCGCTTAGATATTATATAACTGCTTTATGTATTATAATGGACATATAGCACGTATATTACATAATGTGGAGGAGCACTATCTACTTCGTATTAAAACGTACATATGTTGATGCTGGCATCATACTGGTTAATCGTCAAGAAGTGGAAGAATTGGAAGTCCAACAGGAAAACGAATAAAGATTGGATAAGATGGAATCAAGGAAGTGGATGGAAGAACTGGAAGCAACGAAAGGTCGACAGGCGTTGCTCGGTCAGCTTGGATTTGGGTCGACCAACTCACGATTGACTAAATCATGTTAACTGGTCTAGCAATTGACCTTTTGTTGTCCGACGAGCAACCGTTTTTCCAATACTTATCCTATACTTAGTTGGTGTTATTTTCACTTTTATTATTTGTTTTTTTCCCCTTAAGTTCTTTTGGGTGTTTCGTAATTTTTGTTACAGTGCAGCATTTAAGACCTTTTGTTATTTTGCAATATTGTCTTTCTTTCGTTTCTTTTTTCTTTTTAGCGGACTATCGAATTAACTATCTAACCGTTAAAATAAATATAATAATTGAAATATTAATTATTTTAATGCTTCGATTACGGTTAGTTATGGTATGAATCATTGGATAATAATGAAACTGATCCCGTTAAAATTAATGATAAAACCATATAATTTTCCACCAATCTTTATCAACTGTGGAAAACAGATACTGTGCTTATCGATTTTTAGAGATTATAACATATGTTGTATAACCTGTTAGTGAGACTCATAGGCCATTACTTAAATAGTCTTAAGAATTGATCACTTTTTTGACTTATTGAGTTCATCACTTCAGTTGATTTATTAAATTAGTGCATCATTTTAGCCCATTTTACTTTTAATTTCAATTCATATAATCGATAGGAGAAGCGTTAATCATAAATACATGACTTATGTTTGGATCAATTTACAAAAATATTTGTTTTTTTACAAATAAGTGACATGAGTTTCATACAAAAGTGTCAATATAATTAATTATTATTAGAAGGATATGTAGTAGAGTCTTGTTGGTTTTAAAAAAAAAGTTAATCTAATAAGAAATATTTTAAATAAAATATAAATAAAAATATTAAAAAATATGTTTAAAAATTGAGAAAATTGAAAAAAATGTCAAATTTAATTTTTATGATCAATAAAATATTGACACATGTAATTCTAAAATTATTAAATAATATCGATACTTTTGTATTAAACCTGATTCACTTATTTGTCAAAAAAATTAACACAGATTATATGTTTTAAATTAGTCAAAATACAAATAAGGTATTTGCAGTTAAAGCATAGTAGAATGGTGATATAGAAGTTTAAATGAACCTTTTGAGCATCCAATTTGAAAATTACTAAAATTAATAAAGATATATTAAAGCGAGGGAGCTTCTACGATCCCACCAGCCGTCAACCATAACATAAATATAATAATTAGAATATTAATTATTTTAATGATTTGATCATGATTGGGCATAATGTGAATAGTTGGATGGAGTTTTTATTCTACACGCAAAATTCAAATAATAAATAATTCATATTTGTGGATCTAGTTTTACTATGTATGTGTGTGTGTTGTGATTTAGCTGATAAACCGAAACAATTCGTATTGGCGGCATTATCTAATACTTTGTCGAGTTCTTGTCTGAGGAAAAACTAACAATGGAAGTTAGCGGGGGCAATCCGGCTTTGTTTGGGAATAAAAGAGCAGAAATTATTATACATTTATGTTATATGCTAATCCGACATAAACTGAAAAGGGAAGACATAGGCGACATACTACGAACAGGAACAACTACGTATTACAAGGGGAAAAAATTATTAATAAACGAGATATACATATGCCCCATCCTTTGATAACGTTTTCCTGCCCTTTAGCTCGTTTTTCGGTTTGCAATATTCTCCTGTACAGATAAGCATGAAAGTGATGAAAATTTTGAATGTGACGTAAAGGATGATGAAATAGTGAAAGTGCATCTCAATTATCAGCAAGCAATATCAGCTCCAGGTCTGAGTTACAACGTCATAACGTATCTTCCAAATCTTGGATTATCTTCTCGGATTGATGATTGATCTGAGGATGAAAATGCTTGGAGAGGAGGAGCGTCCACCGGAGAGAAATTCAACTAGTAGATTTTGTAAAAAAACATATTATGGACTTGATACTATATATAATTCAAAACCTACATTAAGATATTAAGTTAATAGGTCTTTCTTATTATAAATTCTTCACACATGTTTTATACTTCTCATGTAAGATTTTTCCTAACCTCACACTTGCATTTGAATAGAATTTGATATCAAATGTTCAGTGCACACTTATACCAAATGAGTAATTGTGGTGAGAAACTTCAATTTCAATACTTAGGAAGCAATCTTCTTGTTGATTTTTTGTTAAATGAACTATATTGTTGGGAGTAGACATAGGTGTGATTCGGTTTCGAATCGGAGCCGTCAATAGCGATTCCAGAACCAAAACTGGACCGGTTGGCCCGCTCCATGATCGGCTATGGAACCGTCGGTTTCACGGTTCTTAGGCCTAAAACCGGCAGTTTCACTCGGTTTTATTAAAAAAAAGAAGAAAAAATAATATTAAATATATAATTATTAATATTTAAATTATTTCATATAAATAGTAAAATTTATTATTTATTCACAATATTTAATATGTTATTGCCAACAATACAAATAAATATAGCTTAAAATTATATATAATTATTTTAAATAAAATTCTCATAAAAACAAAATTTATTTTCTTAATAATATTAGACTATTTTTTGTATTGTAATTTTTTTTATTCTCTAGAATATTTTATGATATGATAATACTAACTATAATTGATATTGAATATGTTTGTATACCTATAAACGTGCATTCTAAATAATTTTTTTAAACTTTGGTTAAATAATTTAATAATTATTTTTAAGTTTAAATTTTATTTCATTAAATTTTTAAATTATTATTATTATTATTATTATTATTATTTAAAAAAACATATGGTTCCACAGTTCCAAAACTAAAATTGAGAACCGGCGGTTCCATGGAATCGAACTAGAACCGTAGGAAACGGTTCTAGTTCTTGTTCCTCAATTTCAAGACCCAAAACCGGCGGTTTCGATTTCGGTTCTGTTCGGTTCCAGAACCACGACAATGTCTAATTGGGTGGAAATAAGTGGTATTGTAATTTTTTTTAAATTAATGGGATTAGTCAGTATTCTTACTATTGATTTCTAGTGTTTGCTTTGAAATTACAAGGACATAAGGATTTCATTTAAACTAATTCAAGAATAGCCAAGATCATTGTAATCAAATAATATAAATACTATTCAAAAAAGATAAATCACATTCAATCTCCATTATTATGTTATATTATACACCATAAGAAAAGTGGGATTTAGAGATGAAATTTTCTGTTTTTGAATGTAAATTTCTGTCATAAAAATCATTATCGCTAATTTTACTTATAGAAATATAACTTCTCTTATTAGTTTTCCGTCATAAAATTTCCATTACTAAAGGATAGTTTTCTTTTAGTGAAGAAAAAAATAAATAATAAGGGAAAATTCATTAGTAAATATTTGCCCTTGATTAGTGATATGAACTAGCGATACTTGCCGGTCAAGGAAATATTATATATTCTTTTGTGCTAAACTGTAAGAATCATAGCTGACATGGCATAAGCAATGGGTCTCATTTTTTTCTCAATTTTTCTTGAGTCTTTTTTTGTGCACATTTAAGATTAGTAAAACTATTTTACTTAGTTTCATGATTGTTGATAATGTTTTTTCTTTTTTTGAAAAAAATTATGCTTAAATTGGTGATGAGTTGTTGTTGTTGTTATGTTTGATGTTATGAATTTATTAATGTATGTATTGTTGAATGGATTGATAGCATGATATGTTTGCATGCTATGACATGTCATGCAGTATGTGCGAGTGATATGTGTTTTATGCTCGAATTTGAATTTGCTATTATTATTGAAGTTTTGTGTGTTGTGATACAAAATATGGAGATATATTAACAATTTGTATGTTATGACATAGCATGTGCATATGATACATTTTAATGTTGTTATTGTTTTTGTATGTTAAAATATAAAGATTCTTGTTATTTAGCATGGTAAATTTACTGTGTCGTTTCGTCTGCATGCCAAATTTTGCGTACTTTACGTGCCGTGTGCTTTTACGTGTTTGCCTTATTCGTGTTCACGTGCCTCGCCTGTGGTGCTTTGCGTGCCTTTTTTTTCGCGTGCCGTATTGTGCAGGCCTATTTATTTGCATGTTGTGTTGCATGGCTCCACATGCTGGTTTGCATGCCTTCAATCGGGTTCAATTTCACATGGTTTGTTCTTTTTTTTTATTATTTTCAACTCACGGCTTTTTTTCGATGGTTTTCGAAATTCTAATTAAACTAATTATTCAAATTAGTTACAAATAAATTATTGATTTTAATATTTAACATAAATAAAATTTAGACAATTACTAAAGCAATATTTTTAACTTTATTAATAATAATATGCATTAAATTATTATTTGCATCGATATAAATGAAAGTAATTAATTTTCATTTGAAAAAAAAAGTGTGAATGTGATGACAGGCCACCTTGTTGGCCGCTTTGATCATTAGCATCGCTTAGGGGCTGATAATGATACGATGGTTGTGGCCTTTATGGAAGTGGTGGTGGTGGAGAATGCACCTGTTGATGACCTGCCCATATGGAGAAATTGTACAAATAGGTACTCATGGAGTTGGGTAAGTCCCCTTGTTCTTTTTGGATCTTGGTTGTTTGTGTTATAGTGTTCATTATGTCATCCATATTATATATATCGGATCTGGATTATTGCTGTGTTTGAGCTTGACTCTGCCATTGTTCGTGTCCATGTCTATCTCCCATTCCTTCATTGCGCCATGGGAGGGGGAGGGACAGATCATCCAAGTTGAGATGAAAATTCTGTTCATTTGATTCATTTTTTTTTTCTCTCTGTTGTGTTGCACCACCTTGATCTCTAATACATTGGTTGGCTTTAGGATTATACCTGAAACTTAAACTTCTTGTTATGTTGCTCTTTGTAAATTTGGAACTTGATTCTGCTTTCATGTGACTTGATTCTACTTTCATGTTATTTGAAAGGTCAAATCCCTACGATCTCAGAATGACTGTGATAAGGCAACCATATACAAGGTGGGTATCATTTCTCCTAAGCACCCGACACATGCATTATATCACCAAATAACCAACATCTAATACTCGAGACGATCCATCAGTGCACCATTAGGTAGACGTCTTCAATAGAGACATTATTTGAATTTTCCCGTGGACATATATTGTAGCTAATCATATGATGGATTAGTCTACAAATTGGTAAGAGATATTTTGCTTAAGGTACTTTAGGTGGTCAGATTGACTCTTACTAGCACATATTGGAGCGATAGTTTGATTAAATACCTGGTGGCACAGGATGTCTTGACTTCTCTGGCTTCAACAGTTTCATTAGAGTCAGCTTTTAGTTCAGGTGGATAGGTCCTCGAACCGCACCGCCATAGGCTAAAAGCTGCCACTATTGCAGCATGTATATGCTTAAAAGATTGGTCCGATGCTATTAGTAGGAAATAGATATACCCACACTTTTGGTGGCCTAGGGACAGCTACTCAGGATTAGGGGAGTCACTATCACTACCGGATTTGCAGTAGCAGACACAGATAGAAGAGTGGAGTGGGGCTGGAGAAGGTTCCTAGGAGGGAAGATATACGATTGATAACTTTTTTTTTTTTTCAGTATTCTTGTATTCTTTTATAGTTAAAAAATTTACTAGTCAAATTTATTTTTCATCAAGCTCAATGCATTTATTGATTTTCTTTATTTAACAATTTACAATTATTCTAAATAAATTAATTAAGCAAGTTTAACATTTAATATATATTAATTATTATTACAATATTATTTGATAATTTCATTTTCTTATTTCCTACAAATATTTGAAGTTAATATTTAATATTTTAATAGTAATACAATTGAAATCATTTTAAACAAATAAAATATACTAAATATAAAATATTTTTGAGAAGATAGATATATTTAATTAAAATAAAAAAAATAATTTAATTAAACACAATTCAAAGTAAATTAAAAAAATAAATCACTATTTGTACATTATTATTTTGAAAAAAGGCATATAAATTAATTACAATTACAATATTATTTTATAATTTCATTTTCTTTTACTATTTCCTAAAACATATTGAAATTAATATGTTAATAGCAATACAATTAAAATCATTTTAAAAAAATAAAATATACTAAATATATATTATTTTTTAAGATGACAAATATATTTAATAAAAATAATAAAAATAATTTATTTAAACAAAATTTAAAATAAATTAAATAAATCCTTATTTTTATATTATTATTTTTAAAAAATGCATATAAGTCAATTACTATTACAATATTATTTGATAATTTCATTTTCTTTTATTTCCTAAAAAATATTGAAGTTAAAATATTAATAGTAATACAATTGAAATTATTTTAAATAGATAAAATATACTAAATATATTATATTTTTTAAGAAGACAAATATATTTAATTAAAATAATAAAAGTAATTTATTTAAACACAATTTAAAGTAAATTGAAAAAATAAATCCCTATTTTTATATTATTATTTTTTAAAAAGGCATATAAGTCAATTACTATTACAATATTATTTTATAATTTTATCTCTTTTATTTCCTAAACAATATTAAAGTTAATATATTAATGGTATACAATTAAAATCATTTAAACAAAAAAATATACTAAATATATTATATTTTTAAAGAAGACAAATGCATTTAATTAAAATAATAATAAAATTATTTAAATACAATTTAAAGTAAATTAAAAAATAAACCACCATTTTTATATTACTATTTAAAAAAAAGGTCCGCATGCCGTGCCGTTTTAGCTCACTTATTCCACGTGCCACGCGTGTTGCGTGCTTCACGGGCCGTACATGCTCATGCTTTTATCTTTTTCTTTTGCGTGCCATACCAAGCCCGCGTGCCAGCCTGCGCATGCCATGTCGTCATTTACCATGTCTATTTGTTATTAATTTCTAATCATATTATATGAAGGTATAATTTTATAAGAGTGCAACAATATAGTTTAATAATGATATTTCACTATGTGAAACATAGATTTTTTAAAGTGCTAATAAATTTCTTTTTTTTTTTAATTTAGTAATTTTGATTTAGAAATTTGTAACATTTACTAGAAAGTGGTAATTAGTTTTTAGTGAAACAATGTTATACATATAAAAAATGCTGTAATTTATTACTTCTTATTAAATGACATAATTTTTTGGTAAATGGTTATATTATTTAATGAAATTAGTAAAAAGTTTATCTTAAAGTTGTATATTTAGTAAGGTAAATAATGTTTAAAAATAACCAACTAGCTATTAGGGGAGGGGGGAAGGAAGATGGCACACAATTATAGTAATGTGATACCCTTTTCTAAATAGGTATAGGATGCCGGAATGGGCGTAACACATTACTAGTTACTTAACATCGATACAACGTATAGATTGTAGGCTATTTAAATGATTAAGCATCAATTTTTGTCAAAGGGAATGTCATAGGCGAACTTGAGATGGACTTTTCTTAGTGAGCGCTAGACAAAAGCAACGATAAAGACAAGGTTGCTAATAATGTACATAAACGAGTGCAATTGGAGCATCTAGGATTTGTACCCATCATTTGATAGCTAAATTGATCAATGACTTTTGGAGTATCTAATTACTAATTTCAATGATGTAAAGGGGGATGATACAAGTAACAGAGACGATACTAGCAAAGTAGCGAAAATAAGTGGGCAAGGACAATGCTAGTGATGAGATGACATACGAAAAATTATGTCAATGAGGAAAGAATACTGAGACATCATGTGGACCTTGAGTAATGAAAGACTTTAGATGTTGAGTTTCCCATGTTTACATCAGATGCTCAAAACATGAGGTTAGGTCTTGCTATGGATGAGTTTAATCGGTATGAAAACTTGATCACGACATATAGCATATGACTATTGATTTTGTTTGTCTATAGTGTTTAACCCTTAAGATGCATGAATGAGCTTTTATATTGTGATGTCCTTCATAATACCAAGCCTGAGATCATTAAGTACAGACAATGATGTGTATTTGCAACCCCTCATGAAAGAGTTAGAGTTATCAAGAGCGAATGGAGTTAGAACCATGACGTGGTTGCTAGTTAGACATTTAAATTGCAAGTGGCATTAATTTGAATGATCCATAACTTTCATGCATATTGCGAGGTGTTAGGATGGACCATAAAGGGCTACAAGGTATGTCCCATTTGCGATGTAGATTACACTAGTGATCATGCAAATAATAAGTTCCCCTACATGAGGCATAGATGGTTTGTGCCTTTGAGAAATCAATGGCACTATTAAAGTTAGCATTTGGATGATACCATTGAGACAAGACCTTATCCTAAGTATTTTACTAACAAGGATATCTTAGATTAGTTTTGAGATGGTATGAGCATGTTATTATAGGTATAGGGCAAGAAGGCTTGGTCAGAGAATGAACCAAGATGGAGCAAACTGGTACAAAAAGAGCTTGTTATTTCAGCTGCCATATTGGTAGAAACAGGAGATTTGTCATAATCTTGAAATTATGCACATTGAAAAGAATACTTATGACAATCTGGTAGGAACCATTTTCAATTTCAAAGGTAAGATAAAGGACTGAGAAGGCTAGATTAACACTATAAAAGATAGGTATCTGACTAGCGTTGCATTTGCAATTTTAAGGTGGTCAGATCGTTAAGCTGCTTGCGTTATTCACATTTACTCCTTGACAAACAAGGAAGTATATAGCTTGATCTGGGATATGAAACTACCAGATGGATATGCATTGAATATTGCTATGTCTTGGTGTAGATGAAGTGATTCTGATGATTTGAAAAGCCATGATTGTCATGTTCTACTTCAAAAAATCCACCTTGTAGTCATTCATAGGTTTCTTAATCATAAAATTTATTACATTATTTTTAATGTTTTATGTTTTTTTGGCAGTTAACTATTAAAGAGTTTCGAGTAATATTATTGGAATCATTAGAGAGAGAAGTAACTGTAACATTGTTTAAGTTGAAGATGATATTTCAAATCACTTTCTTGAATATCATGATCCAGCTATTTGTGCATTTACCAAGAGAAGCAAGCATATGTGGCCTTGTTCTATATCGTCAGATGTATCTGGTAGAAAGATACTTAAGTGTACTTAAGGGAGATATAAGGAATAGGGCAAGACTAGAGGGTTCTATCACTAAGTCATATGTTGTCAGTAAAAGCATTCAATTTTGTTTCCTCTACTTTGAGAATGTGAACTTGAGAATAAATAGTCCTCATAAGAGAATATGGACTTGAGAATAAATAGATCTCATCGATTAAGGAATGATCCCTTATAAGAAGGTTCTACCAATTTTTTGAAATATGTTCACAACTTGTATGACCATTCAAGACATACACTCTAGTAGACATAAATAATGAAATATATAGGATGCAATGGACTACGATGAATAATTGTTGGTGGGTGTTGAATCCAACAAGTATATAATTCTTCTCTAAAGATTTGTACACGGTAGTGAGCAAGGTTGATCAACAAAGATTGGTAAAATTTATTTCTATTTGAAGATCAAAATAAGAAAAGAAGAAGAGGGGGGAGGTGGTTTAGTTTTGTGAAATCAAAGAAAACTAATTAAACTATGAACAAGCAAACAAATTCAAGATTAATTCAATATCAAGAAGTTCCTAACCAAAGGTATCATCACAGTCTAGTTCTCAAGATTGATCATTGATACAAGGATTTCTATTCGTTAACTTAGATAAATTGGTTATGGCTGTTAACAAGCTTTAAGAACCTATCTCTCCTTACTTTATCGATAATCAAAACAAGCACTTTGATTATTTCCCTTTATCGATTAAACAACCCTAAACAAGCTCTTAGGATTTGATCCATCAACAACATTAAGAACAAAAGAGACTACCAATTCTAGCCAACAAATCAAAAGCATGATTTATTTAAACCAGATTATATATCTTCATAACATAAATCGATTACCTATCTCATAATCAATCATGTTATTATGCCATAAACATTAGAACAATCAAACAATTATAGATTTGATATTCTAGTTGGCACAATATTACCTTGCTAATGGAACAAACAATAGTTCGCATGAAAAAAAAAATAACAAAATCAAAACGAGCAGAAGATATATAAATATCCAATTACAAAGAACAAAGCAAAACAACTCAAATAGATCTCACAATCCTTGTGGAACCGAACATGCAACAATCCTTTGGCTAGAAAATAAGAAATTAGCCACTCATTCTTATACCATCCTCTTTCTTTTCTAGGGTTTTTCTAATGTCTATAGAGTCTAAATCACAAGATTTGGTCGCAACATCTTATAGAGAAAACTTTGAAATTTCAGCAATCACAATACACACCGGCAATTACATATTGTATGCCGCTAGCGTACATAGCCGGTGTACAACGTTAATTCAAATTCAAGAAGAGAACGCTGTCCGCTTTCTTATTTAAATTGATAACTTTGGATCTACGCTAGTGTCTACCTGGACGGTATTGAATCAGAATTATCAGGCGTACATTGTTTGTCAAAGATTTTCAAGAACACTACACTGGCGATGTATGTGGCGGTGTTGGAGACGGCTTTAAAGTTTTGGCTATTATGCATGTTCAAAGCCAGCTATACACTGGTAATGTAAATACTCCATATGCTGGCATAGGTTGTTGATCATCGAACGCTAGTATTGATTTGTAATGAAGCCCGGTGGTGTTAAAGTTTTTGGCTTTGTTCAAGGTTTATGCCAGCCATACACTAGCGGCATTGAGTTCCCAAGAGCCGACATACAAGTCTATTTCAAGGCTGATGTTTCCTATTATCTAGGACGGTTGTTTAGTGTTTTGTTATGGTTGGCCTTTTTTGTTCCATGCTTCCAAACTTGCACAATTCTTCTCTAAATTTGTTCTATTTGTAATATAATTCCTTCAAGACCTAAAATATGATATTGAGTACACTTAAGTACCAATTTCTCATGATTTCTATAAAATCCATAACAAATTAAGCATGGTTTGTTTAATGAAAGATGAGTATGATCCGTCTTTAACAATTGTAATGAGGTATAACTATACGTGAGGTAAGTTGTTTCAATTTACCTACATTTGACATGGTTAATGCAATGTATATTATTGTTCACATTAACTTAGTTGAGATCAGGAAGCATGAACAACAACTTAGTGCACATGGAACACGTAATTTAGGCCAACTCACAAGCAAACATTTCGATGATTAGTTCAAAAATAAATTGAAGTATGCCATTTCTAACAAGCACTAATATATGAGAATGTATGTATTGATGCTTCACTAATTTATGCAAATCTTGCATCTACAGTCCATGCTTGAGTCACAAATGCCCAACGAGTGGGAGGCTTTATGGTGGGGTTTGAATGTTCATCAATACAATTACAAAGTGTGTGTTGTCAATGGAATTAGGTTTAACATTAAATTTAGAGTAGACACTGTAGCATCGCAAAATAACAAGATGTGTGTACTAGGAAAATAATGGGCAAACCATCGATTTCTAAAACATACTAGTGAATGTGATTTGATTAAATTATATGATGGTCTTGTTGTGTTTTCTTATTTAGATGAAGGTGATTTGATACCAATTGGTACAAACAAGAAAGCATTAATGGTGACCTCGTCACAATTAATACACAAACCAAAAGGCATTTTAGTAATCGGAGGGTCATGTAAAATGCGCTCTTATCATCTATTTAATCGAGGTCCAACCCCCACCCCGAAACAAAGGGTCCAAAGATACTGAGATAGATTCACAACCTACTATATTGAGCATCCATCATTAGACCTTGGACAATATCAATTGAACACATCTTTATGAACCTTAGAAACTTGAGTACTTACCCGATCTAGGCAATAGCTCTTGTGGTGTTAATGACGACGGCGCTTGCATTAGTTATTATCAACTCAAAATATGATAGCTAATAGGAATAATTATATCATGTTAGTTTCTTCTTTGTCAAATTGTTCTTATGTGATCATGTTATAGTTGTATCATTGCATTTTGTAGGGTAAATAATGATTTCTTGACCCAGATCCTTGGACCAAGTGGAGCACCTTAAGCATAGATACTGGTGATATTATTATTCAGATGTGTGCAAATCCTTTTTCTATTGTTTAGTTATTCATATTCATTGTTTGTTCTTATTTCGCAGGAGAGTCATTTATATTGTGTTATGATATCAATCACGCTATGGTTAGAGAATTTAGCAACGCCTACGACAAAGGATAGTTATAGGGGGTCAACAAGTTGTAGTTAAGGGAGGAAGATCCAAAGGACTTCGTTGTTCAGGAAAGCCCACTTGTGATGAGTCTGATATTGTGAAAATGGAGGCTAGGAAACAAGATGTGGTGTAACCCAAGAGGTGGCATAGATGGTTAAGTTATGTCAAAGGGTAACTAAGGGATCTTGTGTGATAAACCATAGATGGTCAAGTTAAGTTCTTACCATACCACTAAGCATTCACCATATTATATATTTAGGAAGCTGAAGGAAAGACATGATTGGTTTTTCTAGAGGTGTATTGATACAACATTGTTAAGCGACTCATGGTAATATTTCTATCTCTATTCTATATTTTATGTTTCGTTCAATTTTTCAAATTTACTTGTGATTTTTTCTTTTATTACTTTGAAGAAATATTCAAGGCATCCACTACTTCCATTTGATTGTGATTTGCATGGGTGTATGTAAAAAAAGTAAGGAGAAATTTATGGCACTCTTAGAAAATAGGATGTTTGTGGTTTTTTTAAAAGCTTATAACGATTGTCAATGTCTTTTTTTTTTCTTTTTGCCGATATAACTTAAAGGTGGGAAGAAAAAAATGCCAAAAAGCAGCAGCCCCATTTAGTCTATTAATAATAATATATCCTTGATTATTGAGGGGGAAAGAGAAAGGAAAACAAGGCAAACTACAAAAGCAATGTATTGGTTATCGAGTAAGAATCCATGACCACTCTCATGGGCAGAGATATCTCTAATGGCAATGTACGCCAGTTATTGTAAATTACTAAATAGAGAATAATCAATATATACCATTTTGTAATTATCAACTATCGAAACAAAAGCAATGCTTTTCCACTACTTTAGAATTAAAATAAAATGTGCTAGACACAAAGGGCATGTGAAAATGGAGCACTCAGGGTCGTATTAATTTAAGTTTGGCTTTATTCACTAATTGCTTTGTTTGTTTCATCATATTTTGGTTATTTTGATATTCTTTTTCAAACATATGTTATTCAAAAAATAGATATTAATAAAAAAAACTTATAATTTTACTCATAAATAGGTTAAACAAATTATTGAGCCCCTTAAATTTTCTAAGAGATTTTTATCCAATCTAAACAATGATTTTCCTTTTAGAGATGCTTATTCAAATTCAAGATGATTGTAGACACGCTTTAATTATTGACCCCATTAAATTTTCCAACAGCTTTTTATCCTATCTAAAGTCTAAACGGTAATTTTCCTTCTTGGAGATGCTTAATCAAATTTACGATAGTCGCAGACACGCTTCAATTATTGACCCCCTTAAATTTTCCAAGAGCTTTTTATGCTATGGCTAATAACTTTTAAAAAGTAACTTTGCTTTTTCAAGAACTTTTAAAATTACGTAAATAACTTTTAAGCAACTATAGGTACCCTAAAATCATTTCTTAAAGATCATAAATAGCAATGATTTTTACTACTTATTTAAGGAAAGTAGTTATTCATGCTTTTCTCTTCCTATAAACAGGTATTATGATATCTAGTCGAAATGAATGATAATTTATAATTAATTGTTATACATAATGTAATAAATAGCAATTCATGTTGTAGATAAATGGATTATCATTCAATAGTTTATTTTCAATTTTTATCATAAATACTCTTATCTCAAAAATATCATATATATAATTGTCGTTTATCATCTCTTTATAATTAATATAAAATGTATTATGTATATTTTATTTTTACTCTAATAATTACTTTTTTTTTTATTAAGTTAACATTTTAAACTCTATCACAATCCCCATTGAATTGGAATTTAATCCCTTCTTTTTATTTAATACAGCAAAGTGAACAAGCATTAGACATTTATCCATGGTTGGGTCTATATTCACATTTTCGAAAAATATAAGTAAATGAAACCATATTTTAAAAGATTAAGGAGTCTTTATTTATATATAGTCAATATGAATGCTTATGCCCTTAGTTGTATGCCTTTCTTAATATTATATATCTAATGAGCAAAATTATTCAAGCTACAAACTTAAAATTCTATATTATAATTTGATAGGTTTGCAAACGAGCTAAACTATTTGCGAATTACTCAGCTCAGCTCGGCTCGGCTCGGCTGACTCGACTCCATTAATAAATTAGCCAAGCCCGAGTCTAAAGTAAAGCTCATTTATCTAAGTGAGCGAACCTCAAGCTTTGATTTAGATTTGTGAGCTAGCTCGTAAACAAGCTTGTTTAGATTCATGAATAGACTCATGAGTAGACTCGTTAACATGCTCGTTAATAAGCTTATTAACAGATTTATGAATTTTTTTGCATGATATATTATCTATAACTACATAATAAAAACTAATTTTTATTTAATAATTATGTATATATATTATAGCAACACTTATATATATATATATATTATATTTTAGATTAAAAAAAAAGGAAACGGGCTATCTAAATGAATTGAGCTTGAATTTAAATTTCAAGCTTGATAGAAGCTTACTGAACTTGATGAAAAGCTCGGCTCGGCTCGGCTCGGTTCAAGCTTACTTTATAAACAAGCTGAGCTCGAGCTTAAACTTAGGCTCGTTTAATTAATGAACCAAGATCAAGCCTCAATTTCAAGATTGATAAAAAGCCCGACTTGAGCTTATTAAATTTTAAATAGGCTGAATTCGAGCCTTTAAAATCTTTGCTCAACTCAACTGCTACCTATAATTTGACATAGATATAATATAATCTTCTTCATTATAAATTCGATCATGAATTATATATGATAGCATTTGAAAAAGAATAAATTGATAAAAGAATATAAATAATGAGGATTCACTTGTGTACTTTTGTCGTTTTCCGAAAGCTGTAGCTATCAAGGTCGTGATTAGCTTAAGATCGAGACTAAGAACCCGTTAATTCTGGCTATAATTGATGAACCTTTAACAAGAATGTTCTTCACATGCCTTATTGGAAAAGCATTATATTTTTCTAGTTTGTTGTTAAGGATTTCGATTTGTCGCTAAAATACAAAGTGAAGTTAAATTATATGGAAAAGTTCTGGGTGATTTTAGTAAGTACATAAAAGGTTTTTTCAACTTTCTGAAATTTGACTGCACTCCTTTCACATGGGATAATATAACGTTGAAAAGAATTCAATCATGCGTTCAATTATTATTTTCCTTAGTGCGCCAAAATGTGGATCCTATCAATTCGCAGAGGCTTGGATATTTACTTTTCATAAGTGAGGGACAATAGTGGTGGTGTTATGGATTTATGAGTTGGTCCATATGTCAATTGTAGTGGATGAAAAGTAAAAGGAAAGAAATAGAAGAATAGAAAGAAGTGGGAAATTTAATTTCCTCATACATCCTTGTTTAGAGGAAAGAAAGAAAATAAAACAAAACTAAATTTTTTTCTTTTTTCCAAAAAAACAAAACTAACTATTAAAAAAGATTATCGATAGACGTCTCTCGGTCATAAGTCCAACACTAGTTGAGCGAATCGATCACAACTTTCCAAGGTTCATTGTACAATATGAACTATCTCGCCCTTTGGTTTGGACCTTATGCTAGCTTGGAGCATCGAGGACCTTCGAAAACCGAGTCGAAGCAATACTCTCCTCACGACAGTATCTCCATATTTCTCCACACTTTGAAAACGCTCCACATCACTTGTTTTTCAACGTCTCCAAGAAGGTATAATTTGAACCTTCTTGAGGGATAATGATGAGATTAGCAATAGCTTCAGTCCGGCCATCCTCTACCATAGGACTTGCCTCACACCTCAAAACCAAGTTAGCTACCAACTAGGGACCATATACAATAACAAAAAAGTATTATGTGGGCCACACTTTGGTATGACCACCTCCTATAAATAGTACTTGAAGGCTCAAGGTACGCCATCTGTACATTAACAAAAAAATGGATCCTAATAAATTCTTTCCTTTCATGGATTCTCTTTCTTTCCTTTTGGATTCCCTACTAACTTAGGCATCAAAGTGGTCGTACTGGACAACCCTTTAGTACATCACTAACAAGCTTGTTTTGGCTGCAAGCCCATCTAGTTTCCATTCAAACTCTACTGATGGATTTCCACCTACAATAAGGATAAGAATCGACATATTTTTAAATTAGTGAAATGGGAAAGTTAGTCAATTTTTACAAATTCTTTTCACTTTCTCTTGGAACAAATTTCGTGATCCCTATGAATTTGTTTCCTCCCTAATTTCATTTCTTCTTATTTTCTTACTTGAAAAACAATACAAAAGGATTCAAACCTCCTCTCATTCTTTTTCTCCCCATTCCCTTAATCCAAAGATAACGTTAGGAATAATTAATTTTGTGGAAAACGTTTCAAGAATTCTTCTAATATTTATCATAAATTAAACCTTGCAATTGTCATATATTATTATAATGTCTCAAAAAATATAGCCATTGTTGGCTTGTACTTTGCAGTGCTAAAAGATGATCAAAGGGACAATGGAGAGGTTGAATACTATTGATAATACTATTAATTAAAAAATAAAAAATGAAATAATTTACCCTTTTTAGAAAATAAAAAATTAATCATTTCTATCTTTGATTGATGTTTCATTGTTTCACATGATATTATCATTACTACCATAGTTGGTTGCAACCTTCTTTTGCACAAAATATTTTTTAGACTTTATTTAAAGGTTGCTATTATCAATCATGTGTGAGGATGGTGAGAAAAGATATATGTTACATTCCACACCGCTGTAATTGGAGATACCATTAATTTTGGTATAAAAAGGGGATGTTGGGGGGTAAGGGGTCCTGTGCTGTGTTTTGGCTTTTGGGTCAGTTGTAAGCCCCAATAGTTATCACGTATTATTGTGTCTTATTTTCAATAGGAGTTTTTAAAGTTATATAGACGGAGAGTGACTTAAGGGTGGAATTACAAATTATAATAAAGTAGCTTACAAACTTAAATCAATGTTATTAATTGATGTATATTTATATTATAAATTGAAACTACAAATTTTTCCGTTTATTACGAAACTGTAGTAGAAACTACAAATTCTAAACCGTATTATGAAATATTTTTGGCATGTTACATTATTTATTCAGGGGCATTCATTAGTTTTACCTTTCTTCCTTTTTTGCCGAATAATGAACTTTGTACAAATTTATGAACTTTTGCAATGTTTTCTCTTTTAAGGATAGATACAAATTTTTATTGAGTACACTGAATTTTCTTTTCCAAAAGAAGAAATGCTTTATTGTATAATGGATCAACCAACATCATACAAAGGATAGTGGTGTACCATACCATGTCTCACATCAAAAGATAAAGTGAAGAGAAGGGGTTTAGACATCCCAAAGATACAACTACTTCCCCTTTTCTCCTTGAGAGGCAACTCAATTTACACAAGTGTTTGCTTTTTGCTTTACAAATAAAATTTGTAAGCAACTCTAAAGTAACATTAACTAAAGGTTTTATCCTCCAAAAATAGCATGACTGTCTAGAGAAACTATTAAAAGCAACTTTGGAATCAATCTCCAAAATGAAATCCTTCCATTTATTTCCTATAACAAATTTCATGGCTTCTCTTCAACGTAATTGCCTCAGCTTCAACCACGAATTGGGACTAAACAGATCATGATTTTGCAGCCAACAACTAACATCTATAATTTCAAGCTAAGAAACCAATAGCCGAACCCTATTCCCTTTACCAAACAGTGGTATCATAATTAATTTATATCGCATTTTTAAGGGTGGTTTCCAAATTTCCAAACAACTTAACAAATCTCTTCTGCTAACCATATATGGAACGAATCAATCAATCTTCTTTTCCCTCTCTCTTCTTTCCTAAGGTTTTCTTCTCTAAGAAAGTCTAGGAGCGGTAGCCATCATATTTTGGCCGCCTGCCTCAATTCTATTTGTGCTACAACAATTTTAACAGTGCAACTATTCAATAATAGGACATTTTCATTCAAATATAAAGGTTCATAATTGATTCTTTATTGACAAAGAAGAATTCTTGGTTCAGATATGAAGGTATGTAATTAGTTATCCACCAACGAGTAAGAAGCCATAGCAAGCCATTTTTGGATCTAAGTTCTTTTTCATTTATTTTTTCTTTTTGTTTTTTCATCATACTATTATGGGATTTTTCCTAGCAAGAGTGATAGATTTCACTCCGCAATTATGTTAGAATTTTTTTTTGGTTATTATAACCCATTTTTTTTTATCAAAGAAATGTGTTCGTTTTCTATTTAGATCATTGAATCCCCATTTCTTTCAATATATTTTGTCAATTTTATATGTACTTGTATTTTGATATGCTTTAATGTATGAAATTCAATTTTCTGGAAAAAAAAAAGAAAAAAAAACCATATGTGGAACAGAAATTTGGCATCCTGGATCATGCAAAAGGAACTCTATTCTACATAAAAATCCTGCGAATTAAACGGTCAACTAAACTTTAAAATTTACTCAATCTCAAAAGTTTAAATCATCTAAGTCATTTTTAGTAGTAAGTAGTCATGGTGCTTTAGTAGTGGCAAACTACCAATGATTGTAATTTATGACTATGGAAATTCTAGTGAAAAAATAACGGAAACGATTTTCCCTTTTTCTTTTATTAACAATGAATATCATTTTCCAATCTTCTTGGTATTTTCCATGATGATCAACACTTATAAATGGTTATTGACTTATACCTTTACACCTTAAAACCATTTTCTAAAAAAATTTACTAGTAATCTCAAATCTTGAGAATATTAGTCTTTTTTTTTTCGTACCATTACAATAAGGAGAAGGGACTTGATCCAAATTTATACTATTTAGTAGACGATATTAATACCACTGGGCTATGAGGCCATCGACGAAAATACTATAGTTTGAGTATAGCAAATATCAAAGAATGGAGGGGAAAAATTCTTGGCAAAATGAAAGTACCCTAACCTAAATAAAAACTATGCAGAAAGTAGAAATCTGTAAGCATAATAAATACTTCGGTTTTTATCTTTTTTTTTATATTATGTTATATCAAATTCTTAATTTTATAATGTTATGATGTTATTTTATTTGTATCTAGATAGGTTCTGTGTAATTTTCTTATACAACGAAGTAAATAATTTGAGACGTCGCTCCTATCTTTAGTTTGAGAAAAAGGCCAATAAGCAGAAGTAGGAAAAAAGGACAAAGATAAAGAAAAGGCCAACAACAACAAATGAAAGTAATTATAATTATAAGTTTTGTTAACAAGTCATAAAACTTTATGTCTATGTACGTATAAATAAGTTCGGATCTAAAAATCTCTAATAATAATATGACTTGTCTATTAGTTATATTTGAAAAACTAAATCTATAACTTGGTCTATTTTCTAGGATTGTCTGGTTTCCGGATCGAACCATTTTACCAATTAAAAACATTCTAAAATAAACATATCACAATTATTTGATTTTAAAAAAGATTCCATTATGTCTTCATTTTAATTAATAATTATAACAAAATTTACATTATCGATCTATTTATAGCTTTAATATATGAATAAGTCCTATGAAAGGATCATAACTTATTCATTCTTTGGACTTAAACAAATCTTATAACAGAATTTGTTATATGGGTCAATTTGTCATGCTTTGGTTAATAGTGTTACTCTTACATGATAGAAGTTAAGGTAAATGAAAACGATAATCAGAGAGAGATTGGAAGTCCAATGCTAAATTCCCAACCCCATTTACTGAATAGCTTGGAACTACAACTTTCTAAATAAATATATAAAGCCATGATTCAAATTTTAATTTGAATCTAAAGATCCCATCCTGGAGGCTAGGATCCTCAATGTGACAAAAAATTATGATATGTAGTCTTGACGGTTTATTCCTTTCTTCCGATTGACCTGAAAAATAAAAAGGCTTGAATTATGTTGAGATTTGAGATTGAAATATGAACTTTTATTGCTTTGTCATACATAAAGAAAGGGATAATTAACATTAGGTGTCCTCTACAATTTTTATTAATCTTTCAATCTTCATCCAAGTATTTTGTTCAATTTGAATCATTCAAATTTGTATAGATCATTCAGCTTACCAGCCTTGACCGCTATAAAGGAAGATGGTACCATATTGAACTTTTTGCTGAAGAAGAAAATCAATGTGTATACTATATAGACCAAGGAGCTTAACGGTCTTGGCCGTTATGAAAGAAAATGATAAGGCATTAAACTTGTTGTAGGAGAAGATAATCAATATATATACTATATGGTCTAATGAGCTTAATGGTCTTGATCAAGGAAGATTGTACCAAATTGAACTTGTTATTAGAGAAAAAAATAAATATATACTTTGTAGCTCATCCTTTAGACCTTTTTGAAGAAGCATATTACTAATATTTCTATTTCAATTGTTGATAGTATATTAGGGTCAAAATGGTTTTGCTTTTGCAATTTTGTAATTGTTTCATAGACTCAACTCATTTATAATATAAAATCATATAATTGAATTTGGCATAACTATGAAGTAGATCTAATGTTTATTATACTCTAGATATATATATATATTATATTAATGATGAGTAAATATCAATCATACTTTGATATATAATCATAGGAAGTTTTTACGGTTCTGTCTAATCAATCATCTAACTTAAAGTAAATACAGTAATTGGAATATGAACAATTTTAGTTATTTAATCACGGATATGATATGAGCTGTTGAATAATGATAGGACCGATCGCATCATTACATAGAATTTTCCACGATCATAATACAATCCATGTTTTACAAATTTAAAAATCTTATTAAAATTGACATATAATAAGTATTAATAATATGTGATATTTCATGAATCTCTAGACCCATTCCAATTATTTAGAAATCAGTTAAGTTTTCCAGTAAACTCGATGTAGTTATTTGATTGAAAATTAAAACAGATTTGATGGTATTATGTCGACGATTGGCAGGGGGACATCAATCAAACCATTCGCAAGATGCGCGCTATCATCTTTAGCACGTAACTTTCTGACAAGGACTAGCAACATGCGTTAGGTGATTGGTTCGGATGTCGACGGTAATGGACATAAGAAGACAACAAGCACGTTTTCCGTCATGGTAAAAGGTCCCAAGTTGCTTCCTCGTTCACACTCCTTTTTTTCACTGTGAAGCTACTTTCCCTTAAACAAGTGGCGTACAAGAAAAGTGTGGCAGTGAATATCTCATTGGACTTTTGTTGGAGAGAACTGTTGTTGGTCCCAGAAAAAAATATTTGAGGCAGATTATGATGTAAAACTCAGGAAATTTTATGGTTAGAATTTGTGCTTGGCCATTTCTGGCAAGCACCTCCTAATGGCCATTTTCTGGCTACTTTCCTGAAAAGAAGTATGGCCATCAGCAATACTACAGCAAATGCGACTTGATTTTGACAATACTAAATTATAAAGGGATGCACGTTTAAATTCAAATAATGGAATGAAAGTTTGAAAAGTATAAAGAGAACTCAACGTTATTAAATGTAATGCAAATCAATTAAATCTTCATGTAATCCAACTGCTTTTATAATGTTACTTCAATCACATCACTGATATTATATTAAATACGCTTGTATATATATATATGCATATCTTTTCATAAATTTCACATGAAAAAGGATTAAAGACTATAATATTCTTAGATATAAATTTCATTTCAAGTTAAAATATTATTTTTAAAAAATTATACGAGTTGAATTCAGATTGGATTGTCATAAGGTTTGGTATGTCTATGGTTTTGAAACCAAACCACTCCTAGATGGGGCAGTTTTCCGTTTTAGAAACTATGAACTGAGACTCAGGGTCTAGGTTGGGTTTGAACCCAACTGAGTCTCTGGAGATGCTTAAGTGTTAGATGCTACATCAACATCCACTTTGGTACTTAATGTGCTGCATGACCAATGTATAGTGAAAATTAACTATTTGTACTATTATCATTTAGGGTTGTAAGTAAGATAAGCTACTTGTGCGCCATGTGAGTTCGACTCTTTTCAAGCTTGGCTCAGGTTTAGCTCAATATGACTCATCTTAATCTCGATATGTAAATGAGGTAAACCCGAGCTCAAGATAATGCTTGTTTAGATAAATGAGTCAAGTTGGAGCTCTTTTATGAGCTCATGAACAAGCTTGCTTTAATAAATCATTATAATAATCATAATATATATCATTATAATATATGTAGTTTATTATAATATAAAATACTATAAACTTCAATATATTGCAACAGTTAAATTTGAAAAAGGTCCACAAATGGTCAAGTGCTAATTTGAAATTTAGAGGAACATGACACAATAAATCAGTTATATAAAGCATGTGCAGGGTCATTTCTTTCTAATGCTTTTTCCATGTCGAACTTGTACAAGTATAAAATTACTTGGCACAAGTCCCGTATTATTTACCTCCAATTTCCCCATCCACTATCACGCCTCAAAATAAGGGCCTAGTAAAAATTTTCCTAGAGTTATCATATTACGTGTGTACCCATACTATGAGAATCGTCTTGCAAGCTAGAAATTACAAGATCTATTTTATTTATTTACTACATGTAATTTAATCATATTTGTATATAATATCTTCAGGTAAACTCATTAAGGAATCTGATATTTCATTAGTCTGCCAAGATCGCAGAGAATCGATATCCTCTACGAAATAATAAAAATTGGGTTTCAATCTATATAATACAAAGTTTCAATTGTTTATAAAATTGATCTAATATACATTTTAAGTTTAATATAATCTATATTTCTATCTTCGATAAAGTCGGATGGAAAAGCACTCTTCACACATTCTAACCCAATCCCAACTAGTATCACTCCTTCACAAATATTGTTGGGGAGAAAGTGAAACCATATGCTCAGTGAGATAACCCGACAAGACCACACATCAAACAATAACAAACAAGGATAATTAGCAAGTATATGCAATGTAACAATCAACCATATACACAAGTACAAACTTAGATAACCGGAATCCAAAAAGGATGTAGATTTACCCCTCCCATCGGGGTTGAAGGAACTCAATCTATGACCCACTTACTCAGGAGAGACTAAGTATACAGAAAAACAATAATCCTCACTTTAATTATCTTTTCATATTAATCATAACTTAATACTCATTTCTTGTTTCAAGCCTTAGAAACTCCATTAAGTGTTATTCATTTCAAAATGATACCATAAGTGGCATTCTTTATGTACTAGTTAGTTCTTATGAAACCGACAAAACAAAGTTAATCTTGCGTAGAACTAATAGCCTTCCGCAAAAAAAAAAAAAAGTATTACCAAAGAACCGAAATGCTAACACATAGTAGGCCGTCACTTACTCAAAATGCAACATATGCAATTTATGCAATGCATGTCCATTTCATTTGTGATACCAATATTTTTCAGTCAGGTTTAAGGTGATCAAACGATTTATAGACAAACATCAACATGATTTATACATTAATTATCATACAATGGAATTTTTGCTTACAATAAACATCATGCAATATACCCAATCTCACATGCATATCAGTTTGATATATTATTACAAGTGCAACTATACTACAAGCATAAACAATATAATAAGGTCAAAGTTACTCACCTATCGTCATTGCAAGTTTATTGTAATATGATATTGGAAGTCTAAGAACTATCCTATTTTTTATATGAAATGAGAAAACAAATATTTTTATTATATTATTATTTATTATTTTTATATGATAATATTGATGGTGTTCTTTCATGTCCTAATATTCAATCATAATCTATTTTTACCCTTTTAGTTAGGAGCCTTTACTTTATATAGATTATATGTTTTTGGTAAAGTTGTAGAATTTATAATTATGTAAGAGAAGTCTTCCTAAAATCATAAATATAAAATTTAGTCGCATAATCTTAGATTAGGCCTCTATATTTTTTTTTTTATCTGATTTAGCATTTGAATAGGCATTTGGCAAGCTTCTTTTGAGTACTATATGATAGTTGACTGAATTTTTATTAATATGTAATTTATTTATTCTATGAATACTAATAACTGTCATAGAATATTTTAAGTCTTGTTTTGCTTAATAATTTTATTATTAAGCTTTATTATTTATGTAGTCCTTTTAGTATGTCTACATAAAGATAGTTGGTATTTACTATATTATTTATTTTCATTTTACTTGTCTTGATTTTAAGTAATATTTATATATATATTTAGGGATTTTTCTTTATTCTAAATTTATTTAAGTTTATCTTTCGTTAGTATCCTTATTGATAGTAAATTTTTATTTATTATTTCTTCATTTGTCAACCTTAACTATTTTATGTAAATTGAAAATTCTATTATTTATATAGTTACATTTATTATCTAGTCCTTTAATTATTTTTCTAATATATTCATACTTTCCTAGATTTTAAAAATATACCAAATGTTTTATTAAACTAAAATTTTACTTTTAAGACCATAACGTATATGGCGTCATGAAGAATAAAAAAAATAGGATAAAGAAATAGAATAAATATAGTTTTATACATATACTTATTCATAAGGATATTATATATATATACATATATATATAATAGGTGCACATAACATTAATTATGTTAAGAAAAATCAAGAATACAAACTGAGTGCTCAACGAGTTAGGACAGGGACACCCATGGAGCACTCATCAAGCACACACAAAGCACTCATGGAGCACCTATGAAGCATGTACTTGAGTTCTCACTGAGTGCTTGTATGTATGCATGTTTGTGATAAGGTTTGATAGAACTTAGTGAGTTTTTGTTTTTTGCGATATCTCGCTCGTTTTTAATCCGATTTCAATGTATAAATAGTGGATTTGATAGTACCCTTTGAGTATTTCCTATTTGTGGTGTTGTTTTTAAGAAAAGAAACATGTAAGATGTTCAAATTTATAAAATGTCTATAATTTTCGGTGAAAACATTACAGCTCTAACTAAAACTTATTTTGTGATATCTAACTCATTTTTAATCCGTTTTTTATGAATAAATAATCCTTTTCATAGAATTTTTTGAGTACAATCCATTGGTGGTAGTGTTTTCACTAAACAAGATCTCTAATATGGTGAAAACATATGAATAGTCTGTAATTTTTGTGAAAAAACTGACAGCAAAAGTGAATTTTTGTTTTTGTGATATTTAATTCGTTTCTTATCCATTTTTAACAAGTAAGTAGTCCATCTCATAGGATTTTTTGCTTACTTTCCATTGGTGGGGTTATTTTTCACTTGTGATGGGTGTATCAATACATTTTATTCAAACTTGTACAGACTACATCAACACATGGATGGTTCAAATTGTCAAATTTCACATATATATTCCTTAATTGATTATTGCAAGTTCCATACATAATTCAACTTAGTATTTTTCATAATTTCCTCTACATAGACATGATACATAATATAAATTTTAAAAGTAGTTTAGAGTTTACCTTGTTTGTATAGGAAGCAACATGGCTATTTTTCCTTTTTATAGGTGATCGTCTCCTAAATGTAAGAACAAAAAGATGAGTTCTTTTAATTCTAGAAATATTTTATTAGAATGTGATTTTACTTACCCTTGGACCAGACCTTTGAATCTTGATTTGTTTTACTTTGTTATTTCCCTTTAAAAGTGAAACACGATGGTTTTATATAAGAAATTAAGGCTGCTTGCTCTGTTTTTGAGCGGCTGTTGTGGAGAGGAAAAAAAAAAAGGGTTGTTGGTCTGATTTTTGGGTTAGATATGAGGGATTAAATGAGCTTGTTTGCTAGTTAATAATACTCACTTATAGCTATATATGTGGTGTATTTGGGGTATAAGTGGGGTAGATTTTTTGGTGCAAAAATGTGGGATGTAGTTCCAGTTTAAATCTGCAATTTTTGTAGCTTTTGAAGGTTGGTTTTATGTGTGTTGATGGTCTTATTTCGATTCCAACTGATGGGGAAATTATTGTGTTTGTTTATTGCTAATAATGTCTATATAAACAAGTATTATGTGAGTTGTTTTTGGTGGTGCAAGTGGATGTTTTGGATGTGAAAAATTTGTTGGCTGTAATTGTGATGCATGTCTACAAGTTAGCCTCTAAATTTGGATTGTATTTGTCTTTGGATTGCAGATTTTTCAAGACAACATTTGCTTTCCTATGTGTCTATTTAAGGAGCTTTCATTGGAGATTATTCGATCAATTTTTCAAACTTTGTGGGCTTGAGTTGTACCTATATTATCTAGAGTTATACAGGTGAAAACTTTGGTGAAAACTTGAGCATATTGTCTTCTACAACAGCTACAACTTACAGGAAATGGGGAGAAGATTTGAGGCCGGTTGTATGTTTTTATTCAACAGATTTCTTAAGTCAATATCCATCTGCTTATGTGTCTAGTTGAGGAGTTTTTATTGGATATGAGTGAATCAACTTATCATACTTTGTTAGCTTAAGTTATTCCTAGAAGACCCAAGATAATATATGGTGGAGACAAGTGAAACAACTTGTAAAATTGTTGTCTTTTTGTTGCTACAAATCCATAGTGAGAAGGAGAAAAATTTAGGATTGGTTTGTTGAAAAAATACTAGCCTCCAATGTACTTAATGAAGAGACTTATTATTGGTTGTAGGGTCATTTTCAACTTGACAATTTGCACTTAACTTCATTCATTCGCTTAAGGGAAGATGAAGTTTGTCAAAGTTTCTTGGCTGGTCCTCCATCCTTAATTTTCACCGTATATGATATCTATAAGTTAGTATTTTAGTTGTATAATAAAATAGCTTAGTTTTCCCATAATTTATGACGCTATACATGTCTAAATATATCAATTACATGGAAGTTTTATTTCTAAAAGTTTATTTAAAGCTCTACAAAACTCTAGTTTATCTATGAGTTCAAATCTTGAGTTTAAAGTTTACACGATTAAATAATTTTAGAGTTTTACCTTATGCGATTAGGATTTTCTAGGCTCGATAGACTAAATTAGGGTTTTAATACCTATAGGTTCCAAATGTTCTAATTAGTACAATGGTGCAATCCAAATCTTAAGGTAAAGTCTAAATTATTAGTTATGGATCTGTTTTTTTTTTTTTTTTCATCGCATATTTATAATCCTAGTGGTTCATCTTTTAGTTATCGTTTTATAATCAATAGGTTCTACAAATAGATTGCCTTTTATCGAGCTTGAAATTTAGGACTATTTTTAATTATATCTTGAGTTATTGGTTCACGATAGGAAATATTATCTTTAGTATCTATTAGGGCCAAAGAAATTTTTATTCGAGTCTTAAGCTATAAATATGCTTATTATTACTCATAGATTTATTTTAAGATTTTTGTCGAATCATAAGTTTAATATCTATTTTATACTGGCTACTCTGTTCATTTCACTAGTTATAAAAAATTTTAGGGTTTATAAGGTTGAATCAGGATTTTAGTCTCTATAGGTTCAAAGTTTTCTAACTAAAATATTGGTGTAATTCAAATATTTAATTAAGGTTTAGATTTTTAAGTATTGATTAGTTTTTAGTCTTTTCTTGTATTTTATAATTCTAATAATTTATCTTTAAACTATCTTTTTATAACCAATAGGTTCTAAAAATTAATCGTCTTTTATTGTAATTGAAATTAAAGATCAACTATGATTATTCGTTGAATCATTGATTCTTGTTATAGAATATTATCTTTTACTGTATCGGAATTATTTATCCTAATTATTAATAATAGTAAATTTTCTAGTGCTACCTTGTAGTTTTAAAATATTAAAGATAATTTGAAAATCATTATATCATTATTAGAGTTTTATTTTTTCTAAGTATCGAACTTAAGGAAACTAATTTTGAATTTTATAGTAACGATTGGTTTATCATAGATAATTATTTGTTTAAAGTTATGGAAGTCATAATTTGTATTTTGAAATTTTATTAGTAAGGATTCTAATTTTTCTAACTATAATCGAATTTGTTCATACTTTAATAATTTTAATCCACAAAAAATTGAGAGTGATTTTTGCGACTTTTATTATACTTCTTTACGATTCTATATCATATTTTTTATAATTATTATAATCTAGTTATGTAAAATTAGAGGGATTAGATCCACAGCAATAGGATGGATTCATGTGCATTCTTTAGTGAAAAAGCTACATATGTGTTATTATTATCAATAATAGATGGATTGTATGCTTACAGGGCTTATTAAACTAGCTGAGCTAAATATTTTAGCTTTAGTGGAAGTTTGTTTGACTTTGTAAACAAGTTGAGGCCAAGCTTGCTTTTCTTATTAGCTCAAGTCTTATTTTTGTCAAAAGTGCCATGCAACCCTAATTTTTTGAAAAAGGGGTTTAAATGAAAAATATATATAACAGTTAGAAATAAATAAATCAACCTTTCATCGTGAAGTCCTTTTCAGCTTATAAGCTAAAAAACCAATCCCTAATGGAGTCATCAAACTAGCAGACCCAAAGGTTTTTTCTTTTGTTCTTAGATTTAACCTTACCTTGGCCCAATCCACATCAAATAAATTGCTAGACCAAAATTAAAAGAAAATATTATTAGGATCATCATTGACCAAAGTTGAAAAAGAAAAAAAAAATTGAAAAATCGAATAGATAGAACAATCTTAGCTCGACCATTGGCCTGATTTGTGAAATAGGAAATTTTAGGTTTAAGGACTTAGATTTTTAAGGGTAGAACTACCCAAAACAATTTTAGAAAATAAAAGGCCTTGATTCTTAAATATAAACGAAAAATATGACATTTTAGAAAAAAAATCATATATTTTTAATTAGAATTACTATTGAGGGAAAAAAAATGTTTTGTTGAGAATGTTTTACTATTACTAGTTTAGGGTCTCTTTGTTTTATCATTTCTGATCATTTTGTCATCATATTTTTATCGTTTTCAAACAGATATTTATCATGAAATAGATATTGATGAAAAACTGACAGTTTTATTTATAAATTAACCAAACATATATGATACAGGTTTAATATAGATAAATTATAAATGTGAATATGTTACAGACATGATAGGGATAAAAATTAGACAATCCCAATATTACCTTAATAGATGGTAGCTATGCAGAAATTTGTCTTACTACTCAATAACCAATTGCCTGGAAACGGCTCTCATTGTTGGAAGATGTTTTTCTTTGACACTAAAGAGCGATCTCAAGAAAATGAAACTTGCATCTTCAATGATCTTGGACTCAAGACAAAGATTTTTACCTTCTAGAGTTAACAACCTCCGATTGAACTTCTCAAATTTTGTCCATACTCCCACAAGTAAAGCTCTTGAACTTGTTTCCTTATAGCTATGATTAATCATTTACTCTCCATTTTTATTTTTTTTTCAGTTTTTTGGGGCAGCAATCTCCATTTTCCATTAAACATGTACATTGGTCAAGATCTATCTGAAAACAGCCCGTAGTCGAACATGTTAAATTTTCAATCTCATCTCTTGATGTGGAGGAAATCTCAGTCATTACTTTTTCCCTTAGTTCCATATAATCATGAAAAAAGAAAAAAACATAGAGATCACCGACAACTTGATGTTAAAGGGTCCTAGTCTTAATTCCTTGCAGGCATAACTAAAAATATTACTAATATTCTAAAAAATTATTGGCTTAAGTCGTTTATATACGGCAATATAAAATAAAGATTCCGTTCCAATTTTGTAGGTTTAGGTACAAATGTACTATGTTAGTGTAAATGTGGGTTAAGTTAGTTTAAATGCAGTAGGGTCAAATGTGTAGGATCTAGCTAAACTTAAACTATCAATAAAAAATAAATAGACACACACAAATAAAATTTTGGTACACTTTTCTCCACAAAGAGGCTCGTTGGAGTACCTCTATAATTTTATTTAATGCAAATCACTCAAAGTTACATAAGTGGATTACATATAAAAAATGAAGTACATTGAGGCTTTTTATAAATGTGCATGGCGGTACAAATTGGAGCTCCAGGCGGTGGGAAAAAAAAACAAAGTGATGGATGTTTGAAAAGTCAATTTTGTTGATCATCAATTATCCAAGTTATGAGAAGATATAGGTAAGCTCCAGCTGGAAAATTTCACCGCCATACATGCTCTGAAATTTGCCAATTCAATTCATCAAAGAACAATCTAGATCTAGCTTATGTCTAAAAGCTTGGTTTATTTTCTAACATCCTCCCTTAAACCAAGCTTTTTCACACTTCACCATACCAAGCATCTTCTTTTTGCTTAATGAATGTCGACTTTGAGTGCTTTCGTAAAAATATCAGCCATTTGATTTTCTGATGAACAGTATTCAACAATAATCTCTTTATCTTTTACTAAGTCTCGAATATAGTGATGTTTGATGTCGATGTGCTTGCTATGACCATGAAAGACGGGATTCTTTGTCAAAGCAATTGTTGGTTTATTATCACAAAAAATTTTTGTAGGACCATTTTGTTGATGTTGCATTTCACCAAGCATTTTCCGCAACCAAATAGCTTGAGTTGCACAACCTGTAACTGCAATATATTCAGCTTCAGTTGTTGAAAAGCTACAACTTGTGTTTCTTGGATGACCAAGAAAATGCCCCTGAACCAAGGTTAAAAAACCGAAGTGCTTTTTCGATTTTCAGTGTCACCGGCCCAATCGCTATCTGTATATCCAATTAGCTCTACCTTATTATCATAAGAGTAGAGTATACCATCTTCAAGTGTACCTTTGATATATCTAAGGATTCTTTTTGCAGCTTGCCAATGAGATTGTCGTGGCGTTCCATGAATCTGCTCACAAGTCCAACTCCATAAACAATATCTGGTCTAGTTGCTGTTAAGTACCTTAGACTTCCAACAAGTCTTCTAAAATTTGTAGCATTAACCAAATCACCACTGTCATCTTTTATAAGCTTTAACTTTTCTTCAACTGGAGTTAATATTGGCTTGCACATTTCCATCTTGAACTTCTTTAGGATATCTTGAGCATATTTCTTTTGAGAAATAAATATACTGTCACCTGTTTGTTTTACTTCAATACCAAGAAAGTAAGACATCAATCCCATATCTGTCATTTCAAACTGTGCAATCATGTCCTCCTTGAATTTCATTAATAGTGTTTGATTGTTGCCAGTGAAAATCAAATCATCCACATATAAGCAAACAATAACGATATCACCATCCTAATTGCTTCTTATATATAAGGCATGTTCATACAGGCATTGATGGAAACCATTGTTGAGGAAATATGTATCAATACGAGTATACCATGCTCGTGGAGCTTGTTTTAACCCATACAGTGCCTTCTTCAATTTGTAAACTTTATCTTCACTTCCTTACTTCACGTACCCAGGTGGTTGTTCAACATATACTTCTTCTTCAAGAACACCATTTAGAAAAAGCTGACTTTACATCCATTTGATAGATCTTCCAATGATTTTGAGCAGCAAGAGAAATGATCATTCGTACAGTATCCAATCTAGAAACTGGAGCAAATACTTCAAAGTAATCAATACCAGGTTTTTCCTTGTATCCTTTTGCAACCAATCTTGCTTTAAAACGTTCCATATCTCCATTAGGTTTATACTTTGTTTTGTAAACCCACATAACTCCAATCGGTTTCTTTCCTTCTGGAAGAGTAGTTAACTCCTAAGTGTTATTTTTCTCAATGGCATGAATTTCTTCGTCCATTGCCTGAATCCATTGACTATCATTTGCTGCTTCCTCAAATGTTACCGGGTCACTATCTGCAAAGAAAGCATAATAGGTAACTTCCTCTTCTTCATCAAGATCAGTATCTCTACCAAGCTCATAATCTCTCAAATGAGCTGGTATTTGACGCTCTCGTTGTGGATATCTTCGTGTCTCAATAGGCTCCACAGGAGTAGTAATTTGACCACTAGATTCTCCAGGTTCCTCAGTTACTTGAGGTTCGTTATTTTGATTGATCAACACTGGAACTTGTGATGAACATTGTTGTTGTTCTGACCAGTTCCAAATTCCATCTTCTTCAAAAGTGACATCTCTACTCACAATAACTTTTTGAGTAGGGTTAAACAATTTGTAACCTTTTGTTACTTCACTATAGCCAACAAAAATACACTTTTCTGCCTTATCATCAAGCTTCTTTCTCAATTGGTCAGGTATGTGGGCATAAGCAATACATCCAAATACCTTTAAATGACTTAATTGGCTTTTTACCACTCCATGCTTCTTCAGGAGTTTTATCTCGACACTTTTAACTGGACATCTATTCAATATAAACAGCACATGATACTGCCTCTGCCCAAAAACCTTTTGGTAATTTCTTACAATACAACATACTTCTGACCATATCCATAATGGTCCTATTCTTTCTCTCTGCCACCCCATTTTGTTGAGGTGTATACCTTGCAGTTAATTGATGTTTAATCCCATTCCTTCTTAAGAAGTCATCACAACAATATACTCAGTTCCACGGTCTGTTCTTAGAATTTTCACTACATGATCACTATGTTTTTGAATGAATGTTACAAGTTCTTCATTATTTCACATGCCTCAGATTTCTGCTTCAAGAAGTAAACCCATGTCTTTCTACTAAAGTCATCAATAAATGTAATAAAATATTTGTTACCTCCAAAAGAAGGAATCTCCACATAACATAAGTCAGAATGAACAATCTCCAATGGTTTTGTAGCTCTCTGTGCACGTCCTTGAGGAAAAGGATCTCTATGTTTCTTTCCTATTATGCAAGCTTCACATAATTGGTCAGGAACTTGAATACTTGGCAAACCTGAAACCCATTGTTTATCTGCCAAAAACTTGATACTTCTAAAATTGAAGTGTCCCAGACGCATATGCCAAAGCCAATTATCATTTACAATAGTTGCAGTATAACATAATTCGGTATCATATGTGATATTTAGTGGAAAGAGTCGATTTCTTGACATGTTCATTTTAGCAATCATTCCTTTCTCCTTATCTGTTATTATGCACCCTTTCTTATTGAAGTGCAAATCATAACCCTTCTCTGTCAATTGTCCCACAATAAGAAGATTTTGACAAATACTTGGAGCATAAAACACATCAGAGATATAGTTTAGTGATCCATCCCTCAAACGAATACCAATCTTTCCTTTCCCTAAAACAGCAATTAAGGTATTATCACAGAGCTTTACTGTTGTTTGAAAATTCTCATCTAAGTCAAAAAATAGTTCTTTCTTCCCACTTAAATGATTACTACAACCCGTATCCAATAACCATTAATTATCATTACTTTTGACAACAACAACATGGCTAGTCATTAATAAAGTCTCAACACCGTTTTCTTTATCTATGATATTGGCATGGTTATTTCGGTCATTTAATACTTTGGCACGACACTCTCTACTATAATGACCATACCTTTTGCAATTTTGGCATTAAATATGTGATTTGCACTCGGATTGATAATGGCCAAACTTCTTGCACTTGAAGCGTTGAATATTTAACCTTCCTTTTCCATAGTTGTATTTTCTTGCTATTTGAGCGGTCCTAAAATTCTTTCCACTTTCCCATCTGGAATTGTGTCCTTTTTCTCTATTCTCTCTTTGCTTTGAAAATTCTAACTTTGTTTGAGCCTTTAATCGCTTGTTCATCTGAACCACCATGTCTTTCATTCATTCGTATTTCACGTGACTCCAACGAAGCTTGTAAATCATTTAGAGTCATTTTGTCAAGATCTTTAGACTCTTCAATAGCTGTTACCACATAATCAAACTTGCTAGTGAGTGTACGCATAATTTTCTCCATAACTTCTCTCTCTGTTATTTTATCACCATTACTTTTCATATCATTTACCAACTTATCCATTCTTGAAAATAATCACGTATACTTTCATCTTTTCCTTGCTCCATCAACTCAAATTGCCTTTTTAATCCTTGCAATCTTGTTCTTTTGACTGGGTCTGCCCCTTCATAGGTATTGAGTAAAATATTCCATGCTTCTTTTGCTGTTTTGGCATGAAATATTTTTTCAAGAACTGATAGCTCTACGGCTTGACATATCAAAAACAAGGCTTTTTCATTAAGAGAACGATCATACTCTATCTGTTGTTTTTCGGTTATTGACAATTCTTCTCCTTCTTTTGTTTCAACAAGACCCTTTTCCAAAATTTCTCCATAGCCACTACTTCTTAAGTATAACTCCATCAAACGTTTCCACATTGCAAAATTTGTTCTTCCATCAAACTTGAAAATTGTTGATTGTACCTGCTGAAATTGTTGTGAACTTGAACTTAGATTTAAAGCCATGTTAATGACTGGCTCTGATACCAGATGTAGGATCTAGCTAAACTTAAACTATCAATAAAAAATAAATAGACACACACGAATAAAATTTTGGTACACTTTTCTCCACAAAGAGGCTCGTTGGAGTACCTCTATAATTTTATTTAATCCAAATCACTCAAAGTTACATAAGTGGATTACATACAAAAAATGAAGTACATTGAGGCTTTTTATAAATGTGCATGGCGATACAAATTGGAGCTTCAGGCAGTGGGAAAAAAAAACAAAGTGATGGATGTTTGAAAAGTCAATTTTTTTGGCTGTCAGTTATCCAAGTTATGAGAAGATATAGGTAAGCTCCAGTTGGAAAATTTCACCGCCATACATGCTCTAAAATTTGCCAATTCAATTCATCAAAGAACAATCTAGATCCAGCTTATGTCTAAAAGCTTGGTTTATTTTCTAAAAATGTGACAGGTTCATTTTGATAGATTGATTTAAATATGTTGGGTTTAATATGCAAATATGGTAGGTTTGATCTTATTTTAAGTCAAAGTAACCCAATAACAACCCCTAACAATCTCATACAATATAGGGTTAAACTTATTTAATTAAAAATATAGCATATTTTTTATTTAAAAATATTATAATAATAAACTTTTTTTTAAAGTACAAGAAAGCTAGGGTATAAAGATTCGACATGCTCAATTCTCAAATTAAGAACACCAAGTTCCCAACCATGTATAACTCTTACGAATTATATGTAAGGTTATCTTCAAAGAAGGTGTTTATGCTGAACATTGCTATCCAATTTTAGATTATGAAATCGTCTAGTTAGATTTTCAGATAACTAGATTTAGCGGCGAAAAAATAAACTTTAATAAAAACATTTCTACATAAAAGCATTCCAAACTTCCACTATTACAAGTGAAAAATTTTTCACTTAAACAAATCTTCACAAAAGTTATTTACAAAACATAAGCACTAACAAGCCCTTAAATGAAAATACAAATTTATAAATAAATCCAATCTCTATAAAACAAACAAAAGAAGAAACAAACGACTAAACTACTCAACGCTTCTAACTCACATCACTCATCCACAATCCTTCCCGAGTCAACCGAAGCACCCAAAAACTTGAGACAACATCATCAACCGCAACAACATCATCATATCATCGTTTCATCATCCATCATCACCACCATCAACAACATTAACATCAACATCAACATCATCTTTATCAACAACAAAACCTATAAAAAGAATAACAACAACAAGAATAAGCCGAAGCCCAGTATACAGCAACACAATCACACACGGAGTGACACACGAGCTTAACTAAATACAATGCACAATCAACAAGTTATCATCTTTTCTTTAAAATAAACAAATCAACATGGGAGTATTCAAACTTCGGACATAAAGGATAGCACAGGAAATTGAGTAACGATCACGACGCTCAAGGAGTCGATATAAGTAGCCCTAATACTTATATCTCCTAGATGATATATTTGAAAACGAGAAATAATAGTCTCATCTAGGGTTCTCAGTCGTTACTCGACTCTACTTAAACTCAGTCCACAACATGAATATAGTTCATCGTTCCCATAAACGTTGAACTAAACCATGGAATTTCCTCCCAAGTTTAAGTGAATGTTATGCCGATACCAATAACCCTATCGACTATCCTCCGTACCACTTATGAAAGTCATATCTGAATGATAGGGGTGGCCTAAGCGCCTAAAACTATCTTGCCATCAATCTAAGCAAGGTGCTACTCCTTAGACCGGATACCAAACTGCCATCTCAAGTTAGAAACGGATTTAAACAGCGAAATAGACAACTAATTCAAACAATTATTTGGCGAGTTTAAGTTTTTGGTCCATTTAAGATATCTATCCTAACAGTCACCACACAAGTTACTGCGTACCTTGAATATAAACTCCAAACATAGCCTTGGAAGGAATTTCAGAAGAAAATCCAAAGATAAGTCAGATATCCACTTCTGTTAAGGAAAGAACTCGTAGAAGAAACTAAACCAAACTAATCATCCACTTCATCTAACTCATATAAGAATTTAAGCTATTTATCCATTCATCTCAAACTTCTTTTATTATAACCCTATTTGATCAGATACTGTTGAGCCCGGATTTTTTATTTCTGGTTTAATCTCTTCTAATTCGATCCGTATTAAACCTAAACCCATTTAATACGAACCCTTGACTAAGAATTAAAAGAAATTTAATTTTTCAAAACAATTTGGAGTTACCACCCGATTGGAATCAGGAAAAATTTATAAGTTAGTATTAATGGGTTGGTTAATCCTAACTTAACTACTAGTCTACAAAAAATTTGATTTACAAACCAAACTTTATAAACCATAAATTTTGGATTCGGGGGCTAACCTATTAAAACCATATGATTACCACTTGAAATTTAAAATTGAAAGTTTAAAGTTTATCATTTTAATGCTCGAAAATTTACTAATGTACAGATATGATATTTACAAATTATCATTAAATTGTACAATATTTATAATGAACAATGAATTAATTAAAAAAAGAAATAATAAACCAAAAAAAAAGATCTTTTTTCATTTTTTATGTCATCCCGAGTTGTCTACATACCCGCTAATCGGGATCAGATAGCACGTAGTTCTTTTATGAATACTTTAGTGAGTTTGTTATTTTTTATTTTTTTTAACTCTTTTCGCTATAAGTTTATCAACTTTTATTGATTTTGAAAATATAATTCATTTATGATTCCAAATATTAATAATTCATTTATTTAGAAGAAATAAAAATTCTTTTCTAAATGATAAAAAGCTTATTTTAACAACAATTCCCTTCCACCTATTCTCTGTACATTTTATTTTCATAAATGCATGCCTATTTTTTTATTTTTCCTTTCATATTTTTTTACTATTATTTTTTATTTACCACAACCATAAAATTAGCATATAAACTTTTCTATTTTTTTTACATTTATATTATTTCCCTTTTCCATTATTTATTATGTATAGTACTTCATTGTTTGTTTTATTATTATATTTTAATATAAGGAACTAAAGTAAAACAAAAGTATGGTAGTGAACTTACCTATACCAGGAAGATCAACATTCCTCCAATAGATGTGCTCCCATCCGGATTGTCAATTTAGTTTGGGACATACGGGAGTCAGTTTCCAAAGCAATGGCCAAGAAAAAATGGAGTGTAGTGGCATTCGAGGCAAATTATTTCTCATATACTGCAAAAACATAAACAAATGAACGAGGAAACATTCATAAGACTTGAAAATCACGGTACTGTTAATCACAAATTTCGGTCATAATGTTATGGTTTCAAAAGTAAAATAATTAATAGAACATATTCATGGTTTGATGGATATAAAAAAAATTATATTAATACCAAAAGAACATATGTATCATGGTAAATATCGAGAGTTTATAAAATCTCATATTATATTTAAAAAAATACTAATTTCACAAAATACAAACCTAAAGCTCTTATTGTGAGACAAAATACTATTTAATAGTATTATAATTAATACCAGGACTTTAGTACAATTGATCTATTGTTACAATCTATTATCATCCTATTTTTATTGTAATTATATTATTAAACAAGAGAAACGGCAAATAGGCATAAACCTTGCCTTTGCTGCACGAGCCAGGGATGAAGACGGAGGTAGGCTGACGATGGATTGCACGGCCATGCTCGAAGCTCCGATGATAGGCAAGTTGGGTGGATTTCTGATTGAACTCAGGTCGCACGTGGGCCAGGATGCCATTATTAGTATTATCATTATTATTATAAAAAAAAAGGGAAAGAAAGAAAGGAATCAGGAAGAGGAACGGTATGTTTGACTCCCAGAATGCACGCGAATGAAGGATGGAGAGAGCGGATCATGATGGAACTCCGATGTTTGACGATTGGAGATAGTGCGGCAATTGGAAATCGGTGGTTCAAAAATTTTTGGTCATGAAGAAAAATTCCTGTGGTGTCTTTCCTCCAGGCCCTAGCTCTCAATAATTTCTTTGATTGAATTTTTGTGTGTTTTCCTCTTTCTTAATTTGTATGGAATTTTTCAATTTGTTTTTTTTTTTTTATCTTTTTCTCCATTTTTTTTTTGCTTTTTCTTGTTGTTTTTTTTCTCTCTATTTTTGTTTTTTTCTTTTTTTTTCTCTTGGTTTATTGATTTTCTTCTGTGTCCTTGCCCTTGTTACATACTAGGTATTTATAAATGCTCAACCCGTTCACCTCATCCAGCTAATGAGAGCATGTGGAAAAAATAAGAAGAAAAAAAAAGATAATTTGCCTCCTCATGTAATCTAACCCAGGTCTCAGTTATGCATGTCAATGAGTTATCCATACAGGTTGTTGGCTTGTGTCTTATTCTAATTTGCACATAAATTATATTTAAAGCTTCAAAAGTGAGCTCGATTAAATAAGCTCATTTACATAAGCTACTTAATTGGGTCCAAAATAAATCTATAATTAAAATTAGTATTATATCATGCATAAGAATATTTTTTTAATTTTATTATTATTTTTTATACATTTGTAATGATTTCCTTTTTCTTTTTTTTTGTTTTCTTTCTTTTTTTGTAATTTGTGGGCTTAATATAATATTAATTTTTACTATAAATTGAAGCCTTAATTGAGCAAAAATGGGGTGTCTACAGACACTAATTGGAACCCTGCTATGGCTGCGAAAATCATCCACCGAAATACGGACAGTTCTCCTTTGTCTGTCAAAGTATTTCCTTTTTCTCTTTGTTTATAGTGTTTTATTACAAAAGCATCAACAAAGAATTCATAAACCAAAAACATTCATTTTTCCAAGTAAACACACATTTGAAACAACATATTCACTAAGTTAATCTAAGGTTATCCTATCTCATTAGCTCAAACCAATTATTAACCATTAACTCCTTTTAACTAAATCCTAGCCAAATTGATTAGATTTATTCATTTAAGTCATTTACTAAGTTAAGTTGATTAAACTTAGACAATCTAACTTATTTTAGCTTGGTGAAGTTCATTAAGCCAAGTTGGATTAAGATTAATTACTAATTTATTATACAGCTAAGATTCATGTTACTTAATCCTAAGTTAGCTTAAACCTAGTCAAATTGATCAAAGTTAAACAATCTAATCCATTTTAATTCATTCAAGTTCATTTAGTCAAGTTGGACCTAGGTTTGTTAACTAAGTTCATTTTATAACTAACTTCTAGATTTAATCTAATTATTTGTTAAATCTATGAATCTACTTAGCCCATATTTAATTACATGAATTAATTCACATAACACAGCAAATATCACTTATCTATCTCATTTTAGCTCAAAAAGATCCATTTCCTAAACATAACACATTTAACAAGTAAAACATAAGTTTTTTACTTAGTTTGAAAAACACAACAGCTGAAAATGACTAAAATTTAAGCATCAATAAGTTTTGAATTTTTAGAAACTCAAAACATGAGAGTTGTAGATTCTTTTTAAGCTTTCTAAAGCAACTTGAATTACCTCAATAGGAGGCCGGATGGAAAAGTTATGGCTAATTTACAAAACAGTGCCGCAACAGGGAAGAAATAAGAAACTGCAACACCTTTGGCAACGAGGCCATTTGGGAGGCCGTTCAACTCAAGGAAAATGAGATTTTTGATTCGAGAGCATAACACCTCCCAACAGGGCCATTGCTAAGGTCGTTTGATAGAGTTTTTAACAGTTTTTGTACACTTTCTGTTTTGAACACGAATTTTTTTACAACTTTAACACTTTTCACATATTTTACTTCCATCATAACATCATCTAAACATCACATAAACTAGTTTTTATGTTTCTAACACTTCTATATTCATTCAACAACATCAAACACAATCAATTTCTTTATCAAACCCCATAACTACTATTCATCATCTTCAACCTCAAACCCAACTTCCAACAACCATAACTTCAACAAACATATATATAAACAGCACTCTCATCCCAAATCAACATGAATTCATCAATTATTAACTTAAACAACAAATAAAACAAAGATAACTTGAAATAAAAAACTTAGCTTTTGGAGAAACATGTAGTTTCTTCTTATATCTTCATTCCTAATTTTGATTTCTCCTTTAGCTTTGTTGAATTTGAGATGTGGCGTGATGAATCAAAGAAAGAGAGAAGAGAAAATGAAGAAGAAGAGAAGAAGAAAAAGAAAGGGGAAAAGAAAACATAAGATGGAAAGAAATGGGATAGTAGGGGAAAAAAGGAAATAAAAGGGAAGTATAAGGATAGATTTTAGGATATTTTCGAATAGAGGTATAGATTTAGAATTATTAGATCAATACCTATAGTTCTAGAAGTATTTAAAAGATAGTTTCTGAACTAATAGGTTAGAAATTAAGAACTGAAAATAAGAACTTAATTTAGAAGTTTATTTTGGATAAAAAATATTTAATTTAAGTTCGGGTTTAAGAACTGATGTTTTTATACAAGCAAATGAACTCAAATTTTGTAAAAAATTAGGAATTAGTGTCTAGGTTAAGAATCAAGAGTTTAGGAATCCTTTAAACATTTTGAACACGTTTAAGAGATTTAGAATCAGAATCTCAAATTTCATTTAATTATTTACTAATATAACTTTGTCGACTTGTCTATTTATATCCTATGATTAATTTAATTCATTCAAATCTATTTAAACCCAATTTTTAATATATATGAAGGTTTGGGGTATTTCATAGGGCCTGATCAGCCCTCCTCTAGTATATACCTGCTAATAATTTATATGGAGGAATGCTAATCTTTTTTAGCCTTTGGGGCTCTTTAGTCCACATATTCCAACATTTTAAGTCTTAGGGCAGTGTTTTCAATCTTAAGGAGGATTTCGCAAGCAAATGCATTAGATTTTAAAGTAATTTTTAATTGCATAATTTTATATGATACTAATTTAGACATGATTCATTATACTATGTTTAGTTTGCAATATGAATTTGATATCAAACGAAACTCTACTTATTAGACTATACAAAACTTCAAAGTTTTCTTCTTATAAGTTATATTTGATAATATAAAATTATTGAAATAGATCAACAAAATAAAATTTCTTAACAAAGATATCAAACTAACATGATCACTGCTATCTTATTTTTATCACTTTAATCTTACCACCACCCCTACCATAATTGTCATTGTCACCAATACAATACTACAAACAAGTTGTCATTGTTGGGATTAAATTTTAGATCCCTAAATTGAGCAACATATGCATAGGATTAGGGCACAAACATATAAAATAATTGTGGAAGTATAACTGAATCTATGATATAGAAGACACATAAAATCCTTTTATTTGGATGGTTTGATCTTCTAAGTCAATACGCAAACTTTATGAAATTTAGTCTCTCTTACTATAAGAAAACCAACTTTTAGAAACAGAGATTCTACGACGGAAAACTAGTAAGATAAGTTATATTTCTATAAATTGAATTGGTGAAGATGATTTTTGTAACAAAAATTTACGTTCATAGACATAAATTTTTTCTTTAAATTTCTTTTTTTTTTTGTAGTGTCTATTTTCTCTCTGATGATGGAATATAAACAAATAATGTGTGTTACATATAAGTTATGGACCACGACCATATACATATAAGTTCATATTTATTAATTTCTATTTTGTCCATCTTAAAATAGGAAACTTGTCTATCATAAAATGGAAACAATATGTCCAATCTCTACATATAATATTCCAAAGTTTAGATGATGTATTAAAATCCATAATTTTATTAGATCATTTTATATAAATGATAGCTTTATTAAAAAATTATTTTATTAATACATATAAGCCCACTTGGTTTATTTAAAAATTAAACCCAACAACCATCATCGCTATATTATTACCACTATATCACCATTGCCATTTACACTAGGGATGTGCCAAGAAAAAAAAAAAAAAGACCAAATCGTGAATCAAACCGAATCGAAATTCTGGTTCTTTATTGAAATAGTTCAGTTCATGATTCGGTTCGGTGAAGAGTAAATGGTTCGAGATTCGATTGAGGAACCGAACCGTTTTATATATTTTAAAAAAAAAAGTTAAACATGTTATTTTTACTCTTAATTGTATCATTAAAAAAATGAATTGTTTTTAAAATTTATGACTTAGATATGTATTGTTTATGAGAATGAAATTAGATTTATCATAGTATGTTTTAATTGTTATGTTGTTTACAAAGAAGATAGATTTTAGATTTTAGCCTCTAGTATTCTAACTCCTAGATTTTTTTTTTCCTTTTTCTTACTAATTAATCTATTTCTATTACTTAGTTATTATTGATTTATATAAATGGTAATATGTCAGTTAAAAGCATACGATGAATTAAATTTTGTATCTCATATTGGAATAAAATCTAGTATACTATTATAGTTCAAGATAATTAAAAAAAAATGAGACTAGTCACAATTATAATTTTATAATGGATGAAATTTCTTCCTTCCTATATGTTTTTATGTTTATTTGGTAAATGATTAATTTAAAATATTATTGTTTATATTTGCATTAGTGATAAGAAATATGTAATGAAAGTTTTTTGATAGAATATATTTTTTTATTTTATGAATAAAAATGGCTCGAACCATAAACTAAACTATACCAAACCGTGTTTTTTTTCTGTTTGAAAAAATTACAAACTGAACCATATAGCTAGACTTGAATTTAAAAGAAAAATCGAACCATACCATGCACACCCTTAATTTACACCACCATTAACAATAATTGTGATACTTGTAAAGAAAAATATTAGAATGTGTTTTGCACATTAAATATGGTAGGAGAAACTTGTATTGTCATATTGTTATTTTATTTTACTATATTGTATAGTTTCCCTTATTTTATATTATCATAAAAACCAAACACTGCCTAAAGGCTTTATTAATATTTATTAGATGTTTTTATAATTCAAATATAGTGGACTTATGCTTAAATTAGCTAATAATTTGCATCCTTGAGTGAAACAAATTGCCTAAAGGTGAAAATACTCTCTACGAGTCGAGTCAAGTGAGGATCTAATCCTAACTTAGTGGCCCCAATACGGGAAATGAAGTGCCACACTTACCCCATCAAGGGGTGAGTTGGTTCATGGGACGAGCCACTTTTTTTTATTTATAAATTTTATGAAATAGCCATGACTTCCTTAAATTGCATGCTAATATGATATTGTGATGATATATATGTGTGTGTGTGTTTAGCTAATGTAATTAGTGAATGTGTTGATTTATAAGTGTATAGTATTATGGAATTAATATTATTGTTGGATGCTTATAAATGTTTGTATAGTATAATAAATGTGTGAATAGCCTAATGAATGGGTGTGTCTTTTTGTAAATTAATATGCATGCATTATGTTTAGAATGTAATCAAATTGTTTTGAAGTTGCTTAATTCATGACAGAAATTTTGTGAATTTTTTTTAAACCCACATTTTGAGCTCAAATTTAACTCAAATGCATTTGAAATTCTCCCAAATTAAACCTAGGACAAATATACCCCTTAAAGGTAAGATTTGGATAACAAATGACTCTAATTGGACAAGATAAGTCCTCCTTTTTGGCAACCATAATTTCCATACGAATTTCATCTTCTCCCTTTCTTTCTTTCTTTCTTTCTTTTATCAATCCAAAATTTTGAACCCTAAGCCAAGGTTTACTACAAGCTTAAGGATTTGAATAACATTCCAAGCCAAGATTCACTCATGTGAGTTTAATGCAATCTTTGTCTTTTAATTTATGTCTTATAATGTGTGTTTGTAAATGTTAGGGTAGATAGGATTTTGAGATGATGTTTGGTAGGAAATTGGATTGGTGCATGAATGGGATTATGTGATTAATGAAGGGGTAGTTTGCATCTCATAGGAATGTGGAAGTGTGGGAATGAGTTTTATAGCAAAAATTGAAGAATGATAGTTGATATGTGAATTTAAAGTATGATTGGTGATTTGATGATTAGAGTGAAATTCATGTTGTTAGAATAGTATTTGAATCATATAACAAGCTTTAGAAAGTTTGGACTAAGTTTGGAAAAGTTTTGAGAATTGATCAAAGTGTATAAAACAGGGGATTTCAAAAATCATTTTCGTATAGGCTAGATTTTGAACGTACGCTGGCATCTGGGGATTCTACGCCGCCGGCGTAGAGGCGGTGTAGAAAGCCCACAGAATCAATTTTCCTAACGACGTTTGCAACGCCACCGGCTTTTATGCTGAAGATTTGCCAGCGTCTGTTCTTCAGAACGTACGCCGGCAATTCGAGTCTCTACGCCGCCAGCGTAGAGGCAGCATTGAAAGGCCACAGAACCAAATTTCTTAAGGCCGACTGAACGCCGCCGGCATATGTGTCAAAGCTGCCTGTGTACCTAAGTAAGCGGACGGCTTAGACTTCTCTGGATGTTTTTGAAACTTTAGGTTTTGGATTCAACGCCGGCTAAAGGCCGCCGGCGTGGGAAACATAGGCTGACGGCGTACCCTTGAACACTGCCAGTGTTGGCAGTGTGAATTTTCAGGACATTGAACACCGGCTCAACGCCGCCGGCGTTGAGTGCCGACGTATCCCCTGAGCTTTTGATTTTTTTAAAAAGCTTTTTCTAAAATTTTTCAAAGTTTGTTATTCAAGTAATTATGTATTTATTAAGCGATCTAGGGTATGATAGGGTGTTTAAATGCCTTATTTTGACTTTGAATCAATTTATTTGGATTCTTGGATGAATTTATATTTTTGAACTAGTCAATTAGAGTTTAAGCTAAGAGTGAATTTTAATATTGATTAAACAGTGATAGATCCTCGCCCGTTCGACTCCGTTAATTCCCGAGCTTTATCAGGTACGCAGTGACTTGCTTGTTTCTTTGATAGGATAGGCATCTGAATCAAACTACCTTAAATTAGGAAAATCTTATTTGATATCTGGATGTTGATTGTCGTTGTTTGCCGTTGAATCTGGTTCGGAGAGCGGCACCCTGCTCAGATTGGGGGCAGGTTTCTTTCTCGTTAACGGTTAGAATGGTTTAGGAGATATGAGTATCCGAGCTGCTCATATCAACCCCTTGAGCATCGTGATGCGTTACTCAGGAACCCCTAGTATTACGGACTACGCCGGAAGGTGGGGCTGCCTAGTCTGTATGAACAGTAGGGACCACTCAGGGAGGCGGACGTAATACTAGAACCTTGTTGTCCGGAGTTTGAATACTCCCGTGTTGTCTTATTAATTAAAGACTTAATAATGAATAAGCGATTGTTGCATAATGCATCTAGCCTAAGAATGTGTGACTCACCTTGCATTTGTATTCGTTACTTGTGTACTGGGCCTTTGGCTCATATTTTATCTATTTCAGGTGATGATCCCGATGAGTTCTATGCGAGTATGGGGTACGGAACTGACTTCGAGGATTTTCTTGATGGGTTGGAGGATTAGAGATGACCATGGACTCAATGGACCCTATAAATGTAATAGATTAGATGAGATTCATTTTTGGTTGATGGTGTAAATGTTGTGTTAGTAGAGTTATGTTTTGAGAAATTTTGATTAAGGCTTATAAAAAGCCCTTGGATGTAATATGTATATATGTATGCATATAGCTATTTAGAAGTAGAGTTATTTCCGCTATTAATATCTATGTTGTTTGTTGTATATTATCTTATAGAATTAGATAAACAATTACTCAAACTATCTCTTTAGGCAACCTTACATATAATCTTAGGGGTTATATGTGGTTGGGGATCCGTTATCTCTTATATCAAATATAAGGGTAAAGGTAGCGGGTCCTTACATTTTAAATAAAAAAATTAGGCTTCAAAATATTATAATCTTTGATCCATTACCAAAAATACATATGGAGCATGTGTATTTATTTATTTATACATAAGTACATTCTAATTCGATTATAATATTAGCAATGTTGTACTAAAATATACTTTAAAGACTAGAAAGAATGCAGAAAAGAAAGAGGTAGTCCCACATTATTAATTAATAATATTGTTTTTGTATAGAATCTATATAAGTCAAGTATATTTATTTCTTGTGTTGTTATCAATAAATATTAAATATTGTCAATAGATAATATATTATTTCTATTCACAAGAAAAATAATCTAAACATTAAATGTTATCTATTTTTTTATTTTTAATTAGTTTTTAATTAGTCTTTTAAACCCTATCACTAACCTAAAAGATTGATTTTTAGTATTAAATTAGGTTTTAAGCCCAATTACCAAAATGACTCTATACAAATAACATATTCAAATAATTAAATATCCTTGATTTTAGGGTAGATTAAGGTGGCATTTCTATCAAGACTCCATTTGGAAAAACATATATATTAGCATCTAGAATTGTACCCCTGGCACTCGCACTCTAACCTACTGAAACTTGATAACTTATTAATCATGTGTAATCAAGCTAGCATCTAGACTCCATGCCTTAGTGTTCAGACCCTAACTAGCATTTAGACGCCTTCAGGTAGCATCCGTCTCTAGTTGCAAATCAACACTATCCTACTAAAAGCAAGCTAACATAAACATAAGCACATATATTTGCAAACATTTATAACCAATTAGGTGTAACTTTTCTATAATTTTTGTGCAATTATGTAATGCATTTTCAACACATTACTCATCAAACATGTTTAACAAATTAAGTGCAATTTTTCTAAAACTTTGATGTAATTATGCAATGCATTTCCATATCAGAATTTGTTTTAAATCCTTAGGTTCAACAAAGATGTCCATAGATAAAAATTATTTTGGTGAATAGGGTTTAAAGTCCTATGTGTAACAAATACTATAAGGGAAGGTACAGGCATTGGTTTTGTACTCGAAACTTCCTTTAACACTTTTATCTAGGAATTTCAATCTTTTTTTCATGTTTATAATAATATATATAGTGTCATAAAATATGTAACATTACCTTATTTTTATCAATTCACTATAAATAACCTATAGAGAAAAATAAAAAATAATTTCTTAATATCACAATTTGTATAATATGTAGAATTTGTTATATGTGAAAGTTGAAACCTATAACAAACACCCAAATCTATTTCTGCTACATCAAACAAAATTGAAGAACTCGTAATAAATTCAAAAATTCAAACTTTTAAGGTACTTTTGTATTAATTAACCTTACAACATAAACATTACCTTTTTTTATAAATTAGAAATTGAGGCACAATCAAACAAATTTCGTTGAAGATGAAATAACAAGTTCTTTTAGAATAAAATAATACAAGTTCATCTAAAATTAAAATTTCTAGAAGATAGTCTATTAATCATAATATTCAACAAAAATGATCACAAAATAAAAAGGGCTATTATCATTTTTTATTTATTAATATTATTTCTTGATTTTTTATAAGATATGTACATGATAGAGTACAGCTTCATAGTGGGTACAAAAAAAAATAAAGGCATTATACTTGTATCCGTATCATACCCTGTGGGAATATGTTTGCCTCGGTTGACTAATAGGTGAATGAAGATGATTTAGGCGGGCTACCCCGCTATACCACATTTAAATTGAAGAAAATCGGCGGAGTCCTTATAACATGGTTCAAATAACATCATGCTATTAGTCAGAATTAACCAGAGATAATTAATTATGCTGATACAAAATAGAAATTGCATGCAAGAGTTCGGCAATTTATAGGTACATTTATAGATATATGTATATATAATTGTTGGGTTGAAAGAAACCCATATCGCATCACATTATCTAGATAATAATAGGGCAAATGAAAATAAACTACAAATATATTCCACTCTCTGCTTTATATATATGCTTAATTCTTAATTTTAAAATGGGTTAATGTAAATTTAATTTGATATTTAAATTTTGAAGTAGTTAATTTGATACTCAATCAAATTATTTGCAGCTTTTTTTACTTATTCCTTAGTATTGTTCACTCTAATTGGTTGACTTAAAAAAAGTCAATGTATGATTAAATTTTTACTATAATACCATTTAGTACTAATAGGCTAATAAGTTCTTGTTGCGCATCATGAAACATAGCAAATTGTATAGTGATATAATATAAATAATTATGAAAGGTTTGATATGATATTCAATTTACCACTTCAAAGTTTCTATATTAAATTATATTTTATACAAAGTTCCTATACCAAATTACATTTTTCCTTTTAAAATTGAGTGTTTACACCCTTAAGATCTTTAAAGTTGTACTTTCTTACCATTGACAAAAAGATAATAAATTACGAAAATTAGAAAAGAGCATAAAGTTGAAAATCACATGGAGAATATTATATTCCCATGTTCAATCTTTAGCTCTAGTATATATTTGTGTTCTATGCTATTCTTTTTATATTTCATCATTTAGCTTTTACGATTTTGGAAGTATAGGAGAGAGAATGCATACTTGTTGAAATTTGGGGTTTACATGCTCTATTTAAAACTAAAAATTACAAACATTGAGTAAATACAAGATTGTGTGTTTACAATTTAACCAAAAATATACATACACACACGCATGTGAAGAAAAATAATGAAGAAGAAATCAACCAAATTTACTAATTATTTGTGGGCTTTATTTCTTTCAGCCGCATTCTTGAAGTATTAGGCCGACGCAAGTAAAAGCAATAGGCGAGATAGATTAAAAAGACTTAAATCTGGGCCTCATATCTGAAAAAAAATTGTAATTCTTTTAAAATTATATGATTCTATTACTATTCGAATTTATATCTAATTAGACCAATCATTAAAATATTTAATATATTAATTATTTATTTAATTTAATAATGAGATAATTATTTAATCGATTCGGTTAATGATACTATAGGAGCTAATTCTAATTCTTTCGAAGTGGTGCCTTCCATAATTTAATTTCAATGGTAGCCCTTAGGTTTTTCTTTCTAGGGTGGGTAAAACAGCCTAAATAGGTCATTTTTGGAGGCTGAAACTGCCTTAATAGTCCACGCTGATAACAAGTAAATGCACCTTATAAAACTAAGCGCCAGTTTAGAATTTTCGCCTTATCTTCATTGATTGCTTGTTTTCCATTTGACTTTGTTGATTTACACAAAATGATTTTATAGTAATGCTCCAAAGAAACATGTTATACGAAGTTAATTAAAAAATCTTTAATCATTCTTTATAAAATATTAAAATTATTGTAAAATATTAAAATGTTTAGCTATAAAAAAGCCTCCAATTAGTTTTAGTTTGAATAGAAAATGATTTTTATATGGCTAGATTTCTTTATTTTTCTTACTTAAAATGTAATGCAACCTTTTAAGAGAAAAAGGAAGAGAGGGAGAAATTTTAATACAATTAGAAATTCATTACAATAATATAACTAGAAAAAGAGGGAATAGTTATTAACAGATAAAGATGCAGTTCAAAAATATGAATGTGAATGGATGAATATGAATTGTCAACACGTTTACAGGGTGTGAAAGAAGGAGATATGACTGTAAATAGCGAAAATAGTTATTTTATCGTTTAATTACGGTAATTTTCATATATTTCACATGTGGATGAAATTAGTTATTTAGGAGTAATGAAAGAATTTTCTAATAAAAATTATGGAGACGAAAAAAGTAGAGGTTTTAGCTTTGTAATAATGCATATGTATTTCCCGTAACAGTTACATGATCTAAAAACTAAAATTACTAGTTAAGTTTCCATAAAAAATACTTTCCAAAACCCATTAATTATGGATAGGATGATCTTTATAATATATCTTGTGGTTTTTACTGTATATAAATTCTTTTGTGATAAATCATATAATCATGGTAAATTAAACCAAAATGTAAGTTTTTTTAAGGTACCGATATTTTCAAATCATAATAAAAAACATTTCAATGTTTCATATACTGAGTCAAATGAGATACCAATACTTTGCAAAATTTATTTAGGATATCGACTTTTAAATAGTGTTTATTTTTATTTATTTTCTTCAATTTTTCTTAATGAATACCTGTTTAACTCACTTTATAAAAATATTATTTTTTTTTTCACCACTCAAGATGTTTACATCTTAAATAAACGTATCTTTAAATATTGATACTTTTTGTATAATTTATTTTATATGATGATTTTGTATTTTGAATTTAGTCACATTTTTTTTTTCCATTTACTCGATTCCATTAATAGTGCTTTCGAGGTATCTGTAGTAGACTTTAAAAAGTTGCACTATTCAACATTGATTGCTTACCTTGCAAAGGAGCAAGTGCACAAATGGATGACTTTCCTTTTTTTTTTTTTTTTTTCTTATTAATAAGTAGAGTTACGCATGTGGGGCTTGTTGTGCAAGCCAACCCATTTATATGAAAAACGGATTGGGCTAAAAAGGCAAACCCCTATCAAAATATCGACTACAACCTTACAATAATAAAATAAAAGTAAGCAACCAACATAAAAGGGAAAGGATCAATAAAAATAAATTAGGAACATAAAAAAATGTGCAAATAAATAAATAAATAATTTTAAACGAAAACTTGAATGTATTTATATAAATAAATGGATGATAAAAAATTGAAATGTATTATAAAATTCAAATGAAATTATATATATATATATATAGAGAGAGAGAGAGAGAGAGTTTACTTCTTAATTCTTTTTACAAATTTTACTTTATAATTTTATGATATCATAATAATTTCTATAAGAAGTATAAAATAATATACATTTTTTGGACAAAATAAATTAATATAATTAAGTTCCCTTTCATCATGTTTTTTCCCTTCGACTAGACTATCTTCTCTTTTTGCTCTAACTCTGCCTCTCATCTATTGTCTCTCTTCCTCCCCCTCAAATTCGTTGTTAATGATAATGCAATTAGATTACTTGATTTTTAATATTTTATCATCTAAATTATATGCCTAAGGGGTCATTCATTTAAGTGAAATTAGGACAAATACTTTTAAGAAATTGTTATAATAAGCATGAAAATAAGAACTTTTAATTTCAATTAAAAATTAACATATAGTTTTAGTCAATTATATTAAATTTTTACAAAAACAAAATGAAAAAAAAAAAATCTAAGCAGGTTTATGGGCCAACCCATTTAATCCACTAACCAACGGGGATGGGTTGAGTAAAAAATTTTCACCTACATTATTATGCCTACTGAAGTGAAGGCAAGACAAGCCCACATAGTGCATACCTCAACACACATAACAAGTGTATTACTGTTAATTTGTTTTTATGTTAATTATCTATAAAATGAAAGTAATAAAGATTGATTTTGCCATCATAGCTTTCAAGATTTTTTTTTTCCTAATAAATTCCTTCAAATTGTCCGTAACGCCCCGAAAATTTAATTCGATCAATTAAATAACTTAATGTGCTACCACCATGTATAATACTCAAAGTATTGCATGCTAAGGCTTTCTTTAAAAGATTTTGTTTATGTTGGACATTGCTACTCAATTTTAGGTTATGAAATCATTCTGTTAGATTTTGGCAACAACTGGATTTAGTAGCGAAAATAAATTTATAAAATAATTTCGAAAGAAAGATATTTTAAAACTTCCACTCTCTCAAGTGGAAAATTATTCGATTAAACAAAGCTTTACAAAAGTTAAATTACAAAACATGGGCTCTACTATGTCCTTTAAAGAATGTAACAAGTTTAAATCATAAATCCAGCTCTCACTAATATAAAACAAAAAGAAATAAAATAACTAAACTACATCCATGCTCCTACTCACTTCACTCATCCACAAATCCTCTTCGAATCATCAAAAGCGCCCAAAACCCGAGTCAAGCATCATCACATCAATCATCATCAACAACAACACCATCAACCACCATCAAATCATCATCATCACTAACGTTATCATCATCAATCATCATATCATCACTCATCTTCATCAACTCCTATAAAAAGAACAACAACAACAACAAGAATGAGCCGAAACCTAGTACACAGTAACACAATCACACATGGAGTGATACATGAGCTTAACTAAATGCAATGCACAATCAACAAGTTATTATCTTTTCTTTAAAATAAACAAATCAACATGGGAGTATTCAAACCCCGGACATCAAGAATCTAGTATCACATCTGCCTCCCTGAGTGGTCCCTACTATTCATACAGACTAGGCAGTCCCACCTTCCGACGTAGCCCGTAATACTAGGGGATCCTAAGTAACGCATCACGACGCTCAAGGGGTTGATATAAGCAGCTCGGATACTTATATCTCCTAGATGATATATTCGATAAAGAGAAAATAACTTCATTTAGGGTCAACAACCATTACACAACTTCACTTATTTTAGTCTATAACATCACCTAGTCCAACTGTTCTCATAAACATTTGAACTAAATCATGCCACTTCATTCTAAGCGTAAGAAAATGTTATGTCGATACTGTCTTCCTCATCAATTACCCATCGTACCACTTAGGAAAGTCTTATCAAAGACAGAAGTGGCCTAAGCGCCTAATCTACCATGCTCTCAATCTGAACAAGGTGCTGCTCCTCGAGCTAGATACCAATCTGTCATACCGGGCCAAATACGAATTTAAATAGCGAAATAAACAACCAATTCAAACAATTATTAGGCTGAGTTTAAGTTCTTAGTCCATTTAAGATGCCTATCTTAACAATCACCATGCAAGTTACTACATATCTTGAATATGAAATCCAAACATAGCCTCGAAAGGAATTTCAGAAGATAATCCAGAAGACAAATTAAATATCTACTTCTGTTAAGGAAAGAACTCGTATAAGAAACTAAACTAAACTAATCATCCAATTCATCTAACTCATATAAGGACTTAAGCTATTTATCCATTCATCTCAAACTTCTTTTATTATAACTCTATTTGATCAGACACTAAATAGGAACCCCACAATGGCTGCGAAGATCGCCCCGCCAAAATATAGAAAGTTCTCCTTTGTCTGTCAAAGAATTTCTTTTCTCTTTATTTATAGTGTTTTATTACAAAAGCATCAACAAAGAATTCATATACCAAAAACATTCATTTTCCAAGTAAACACATATTTGAAACAACATATTCCCCATGTTAATCTAAGGTTATTCTATCTCATTAACTTAAACCTATTATTAACCATTAACTCCTTTTAACTAAATCATAGCTAAATTGATTATAATTATTCATTTAAATCATTTACTAAGTCAAGTTGACTAAACTTAGACAATCTAACTCATTTTAGCTTAGTGAAGTTCATTAAGCTAAGTTGAACTTAGATTAATTACTAATTCATTATACATCTAGGATCTATGTCAATTCAAGCTTACATTAACTTAAACTTAGCCAAATTCATATAAGTTAAACAATCTAATCCATTTTAGTTCATTGAAGTTCATTTAGTCAAGTTGAACTAGGTTTGTTAACTAAGTTTATTTTATAACTGACTTCTAGATTTAATCTAATTATTTGTTAAATCTATAAATCTACTTAACCCATGTTTAATTACATGAATTAACTCACTTAACACATTAAATATCACTTAACTGTCTCATTTTAGCTCAAAAATATACATTACCTAGGCAAAACACATTTAACAACCAAAACATAAGTTTTTTACTTAGTTTGAAAAACACAACAGCTGGAAAGAACTAAAATTTAAGCATCGATACTTTTTGAATTTGTAAAAACTCAAAACATAAGATTCGTATATCTCTTTTTAAGCTTTCTAAAGCAACTTGAATCACCTCAATTGGAGATTAGATGAAAAAGTTATCGCTAATTTACAAAATAGTGTCACAATAGGAAAGAAATTAGAAACCACAACACCTTTGGCAACGGGACCGTTTGGGAGGCCGTTTCAACTCAGGGAAAATGAGATTTTTATCCAAGAGCGCAACACCTTGGCAATGAGGCCGTTTCAACTCAGGGAAAATGAGATTTTTAATTCGAGAGCGCAACACCTCTCCCAATGGGATCGTTTACAAGGCCGTTTGCTCCAAACACCCCTTCAAATGGGGCCATTTTGATAGGTGTTTGACAGTTTCTATACTTCCCCTATTTTGAATACGAATTTTTACAACCTTTAACACTTTTAACTTCAATCAAAACACAATATCAACATCTTACATGCATTTTATCAACTTCAAACATGTATAAACTTCACATTTACCACATCAAACATCTCAAACTTCATCAACCTTCGTAACCACTATGCATTATCTTTTTCGTTCACAAACCAACCTCCAACATACAATTAACCAACAATTACTTATGTAAACAACACTTTGAACCCATTTCTAACATCTATATATCAATTATAAGCTCGTAAACAACAATTAAAACAAAGATAATTCAAGATAGAAAACTTAGCTTTTGAGACACATGCAATTTATTCTTCTATCTTCATTCCTAACTTTGATTTCTCCTTTAGATTTGTTGAATTTGAGATGTGGTGAGATGAATTGAAGAAAGAGAGAAGAGAATATGAATAAGAAGAAGAAAAAGAAGAAGGGGAAAGAGAGAGAGAGAGAGAGAGAGAGAGAGAGAGGAAGAAAAAGAAAGATGAGGGAGGGGAGAAAATAAATATAAAAGGGGAAAAGATAAATATAAATATATTTTCAAAATAACGTATTAGATTTAGAACTACCAAATCAATATCTATAGTTCCAGAAGTATTTAGAAGATGATTTTAGAACCAATAGGTTAGAAATTAAGAACTTAAAGTAAGAACTTAATTTACAAATTTATTTTAGATAAAAGATATTTAATTTGAGTTCGGGTTTAAGAACTAATATTTTTATATAAGCAAATGAACTCAAATTTTATGGGGATTTAGGAATTAGAGTTTTGGCTAAGAATTAAGGGTTTAGGAATCCTCTAAATAATTTAGAAACATGTTTATGAGATTTAGAATCAAAATCTCAAATTTCAACTTGATTAATTGCTAATCTAATTATGTCAACTTGTCTAATTGTTTCATATACTTTATTTGATTCATTTAATCTATCTAAACTCAATTTCTAATCTAGGTGAAGGTTTGGGGTATTTCATTGTCTTTTGATATGTAAGTATATCTTTTATTTTATAAATAGTTAAAGGTTAGTTTTAATAAACTAGTAATTTTTTCATCCTCCATTTCAGTAACTTTACTCACTTTCCTAAATAGGTAAATGTCATTTTGGTACCTGATTTTACTTATTTGTATAATTAACTACCTATAGTTTTTTTCTTTTCATCAAACAAAAACTAATTTGTTTGTCATACTATCTCTTTTTCATTTTTTTAAATGCTTCTATTTTCTCATTAGCCTTTGATAAAGCTCTTTGAAGTTGTTTAACTTGTTTTCTAAAGCTTTCAAGCATTTTACTTTCAAATTCAAAAGATACCTCTAATAGAGCCATGAAACAAAAGTTGGCTTCTTCTTCTTCTTCTAACTCAGCATCTGATTCATCTAGATCACTCCATTTAGCCATGAGAGTTTGTTGTTTCTTCTAATATTGTTTTCCATCTTTTTCAATAATGCAGGGCATTCATATTTGATATGTCCTACTTTTTTACATTCATAGCAGATTCTAGATCCTTTTTCAGTAGCCTTGAATGTGATGCACTTCTTATTTTTCTCATGATCACTCCGGTGCTTTAGCTTTGATTCATAGGCTTGCAGCTTCGCTCAAAGTTGACTTAGAGTCACCTTGTCCAAGTCATGTGCCTCTTCAATTACATTGGTCTTGGAGCCCCATGAACTAGGTAAGATCCTTAAGATCTTCCTCACCAATTCACTGTCATCAAACTTCTTTCCAATCAAAGCATGTTCGTTAATTATTAAAGTAAAATTGTTAGATGGCCAAGAAAAAAAAAGTAAAATGATTAAAGCCATCATAAATACCTTCGCTAGTTTTGAATCAGAACAACTTATAATCTTGCATTAATGTGCCTCTTCTAGCATCTTTGATCATGGTAGCTCCTTCATAGGTTTCACATAGCTAGCCCCATATTTCTTTTGCAATTGCACATGAGGAAACCATCGCAAACACATATTGAGATAAACTTAGCAAGATCTTGTTTTTTGCAATATGGTCCAATTCAACTTTGCTCTTTACATCTTCTATAAGTATTGGATTATCATCGAGCACAAGTTTTTTATCACTATATTGAATGATCCTTGATGCAGCAAAGTCCGTAGCTTTGATATATGTTTGCATCCTGCATTTCCAATAAGGGAAATTAGTGCCATCAAAGAATGATATGTGATTTGATGCAATTTTGATTACCATCCATTTTGATCAAACTCTTAATGCAAAAAAGCTCTTACTCTAATGCCAAATATAGGTCCTAGATGATAAATAAGAGGGAAGGGATAAATTGATTGTAATTAAAATTTTTATTTAACGGGTGATTCAACTTAATTTAGTCATGCACCATTATTGATTAAGTAGAATGCAAATATGAAATGTAATGCAAATAAAATGCCAATAAATTAAAGTGTATGAAGTAAATAAGACCCGAGATTTATAGAGGTCTGTCTTTATGTATCAATCCTCTCTTCCAACTCCACTATTGAGAATTCAATCATCCACACTAGTCATTTCACTCATCTAATATGCCATTTGAGAGATTACAAATGCCAATGCTATCTTGCTCGATTGCACAAGCCTCACACCTAAGCTCATCATAGAACTACAAGATACTAAGTATAATCCTCTTAACTTAACTCTCAAAATAAAGGGTAAGGATAAGAGATATAATGAGTTCTCAAAAATTTAAGCACAAAGTGAAGTGTAAAGTAATAATTGTAGGTAACTTCTGACGAAGGTTCTGGCACAAGAGAATATGATAGTATTAAACTTAAATGTGAGCACAAAGTGTGTATACCCTTCAATAATGTAATGGCTTCCTTGAGTGAATCTCTCTAATGTAACCACCATTATCCGTTGGAGTATATTTGAAACCTGAAGTCTTGAAAAATCTTCCTAAAAACTTAGATGCCATCGACTTGAAGAAATTTGAAAATTAATCTTATCCTTGATAATATCTTCTACTACCTTCAATGTTTATAATCTGTTGAATTTTAGTCTTCTAAAGGAACTTAGTTTTGAATATCCGTGAAACCGTGTGATATAAAGCTCCACAAATCTGGATATTTAGTTGTAATGTGAATCCTTATCCATATCTTCCTTGATGGTGCTAATCTTCATCCTTAAATCTTGTCTAATTTCTTCTATGTTAAAGTTGGATATATCTTAAATAAAACAACTCCAATAGTATCGAAGTAACAAAGCTTTTCAAGAAGTTTGTCTTAACGAGTAAAACTAACTTAAATTTATCCCCATGGATTTTCAAGTCCTCGTTGAGTTAACCACATTGGATGCATTACCTAAATACATCTTGGAGTGGAGCTGAGTCTTCATCATTAATAAACAACTTGTTCTTGATATAATGGAAGTTCACTTAAGAATCATTGTAAGACATCCTTATCAACTTAAACATTATAACAAAGGTATCTAGTGAGTGGAGATGCGTATTCATCATTAATAAACTTGCTCTTGATATAATTGAAGTTCACAAAAGAATTCTTGTAAAACATTCTTGTCAACTTAAACATTCTAGCAAAGGTTCTAACATATGTTCTAACACAGCTTCTCACAAAGGTTCTAGCATTGCTTTTGGCATTGAATCTAACAAGGCTTCTTATTAATTCTGCATATTTATTTAATTTAATTGGATAACTTTATTTCCTTTTTGTTGTCATCAAAACCAATAAAGAGATATCTTAACATAAATGATGGAATTATTAGAATAAATGTAAAATGTATAGAATATACCCCTATTACAATATTTATGAGAAAATAATAAATAAACCATTAGATCATTGTCTATTACTTTTAATAATAGCAAAATAGTAGGTTGGCATGGACTTCGGTGGGAATCGAATAGCCATTACTAATTTCCTAAGTAAACATGCATTCAATGATTTTATTTAGCATCTCCTATATAGTCATGTCTTAGCCACTTTGTCACTCTACTCATGTACATTTTGCATGGAAAATATAATAAATATTTTGTTATTATAATAGCTATATAATAGATAACTTATTTCATTTTTATTGAATTATTGCAATTTAAATACCTTTATGTATGCATACCCTAGGTGCATGTCGTGTTTAATATTGATTCTTCTTAGCATTTGTTTGTGGTGGTGGATTGATGTTCTGGATCTAATACTTTTGCTGTTTTTCCTCTCTATAATTGAATAACAACACTAATAGATCTTAATATCAGCGGCACAATTTTAAAACATGAATATTTTTTTATTATAGTAAGACTAAGAATGGTTTGGTCCGGCCGTTTTGATGTCGAATATAATACAAGAATCGTATTTACAAGTTGATTTGATCAATTTTACATATCGACTTTATACAATATCACTTGTAATTATATAAGGGAGTAATATTATTTTGAATGGAAAGTGAAATAAAAGTAGATTAAAAACGGTTTAATAAATTATTTAAACACCAAATTGTGAATAAACCAAAACAAATTAGCAACAAAATAGAATTGATATAGTTTTACAGTATTCATCTTTGGAATAAAACTCTAAATGCATTTTAATATATGTCATTATTTAATAGTTATATTATGGCTATTAACAATTTTTAAAGTGAGGATGTAGAAGGGAATCTTAGTAGCTGGCAATAGAGGATGGCGTTTAATAATTATAATAATCTGCCAACGACTTTATAATTTAATGGGATTAACACTAGTTTTTCAAATGGAATAAATCAAGTTCGAACTTCTACTTTGCTATTGTAATGGAGAAAAAAAATATTAAAAACTATACAGATATATGATTTTGTCATCTTAAGATGGACTATCATTTTTGAACTTTTTCTGCTAACTTTGATAGCTATCTTAGCGTCCAACTAGTATCTTAATTCGATCCAACCAAATTTAGGCCCAACCGAAGCAAGAGCAACACCGTTGGACTAAGCCATCCCAAACCTGACTTAATTTAGCCTAAACTTGACCTATTCCAGGCCCGACCTAACCACAAACTTTACTCTTTGGGTTGACTACGGTTGTTTAGTAAGGCAAAATTTATCGTCTCATCTTTTTTTTAATTTTTTTTTTTTGAGGTTCAGTTTGGTGAATTATTTAATAGTTTAGACTTATACAAACCTTGATTATACTATTCAAATAATTAGTAAATTAAATATTATATTCTTTTTAATTGTTAGATGATAGAATGGACAATAACATTAATGGAATTGGACAAGTTTCTATTTAATAAGATAAAATAAATATGGCTATCTGAATTTTGAATCATTTTTCAGATTTATACCTAGTAAAGAATATATATTTATATATATATGTAATTAAATTTTCTTTTTAGAGCTTGCTTTTAGTTCAATGTTCTACTTAATTAGATTTTGCTTATTAAGTTGTTCAAATATGACATCTTTATAAAAAAAATATAGTATGGATTCATTAGTTAAAAAGTACAAGTTAGGAGAATAAAGTTGACAAGTAAAATTTTAATTGACTACAATGTTTGGCGTTCTCGAATTTTTTCTTTCTTGTAAAATTGAAAATACACTTAAAATTCAAATAATAATTTTTTATATTTCATATCCCTAGTTTTTCAAAGAAGTGTAAACGGGAGAAAGAAGAGGTCCTCTAGATTATATTCCAAAATTTTCCGTCCGGAATAAATACAGTTTATATTCATATTAATTGCGAGAAAATTCAGAACTAGAATCATCATGTCTGTTCTTACCATTCAAAATTTCTATTGAACTTCTTGACTTGGTTAAACAATCAGAATAATCAGGCGTATCATTGTTATTCGCTTGCCATAACAAAGACAGCAGGTATGTTTTTAACTTTTTAAGGTTAAAAAAAATATGTTATAACTAGAAGTACACGTATAAGAATACCTCCACAATTTTTAGAGGATTATGATATATAGATTTTATACATAGATTGTACTTTACATGATAGTACTTGTAATAGCACGTTTGACACTCAAATATGCCAGCTAAGCATAACAAACTATAATAATCTACACCACATGATATAAATACAAGAAATATAGAAAGAGATGGTAATTTTACTTGAACAAACAGAGTAAGTGTTGGAGTTCCTCTGGAACTTGAATCGAGAATAATCTTTATTTCCTTACCTTGCAATGAACATAGACATCAATTAGTGAAACAATTACACAAGATTGTTAGCATCTTTAGAAAGATCTAACAAAGTTGCATATAGATCTACAAATTCTTTACAAATTGGTAAAGTAGCTAGTTCAATTTAGAAACCCTAGTATCACAAGAAAGAAAGGAGAAGGAAATGTACATTTTGGTCTTTTGCTTATAGGAGTTCTGGAATTTGATTTGCTTTTGCGTACCTTCATAGGGTTATTTCTGATTTTAGACCGAGCCTCATAAGTGGGCTCTAACATTGGTGCTCTCATTCCTAGACTCCATTGTAGCAAAGTTTCATTGTAATTTCTAGTTTGTGTTCAATAGCCATGGCAGCATCATTTGAGACTAGGAATGAACATCAGTGTTTTCGTTTTCTGATATGTGAATTGGAAGCCATAAATGCATAAGTGATCTAGATTTCTCTTCAAAATTCTTCTATTCTAGATTGGACAGATTAGATTAAATCAAGATTAGTATAATTCAATTAAAGATCCATTTTAGCCACCAATTTCCACATCATTGATCAAGGAAAAATAAAATGAAATTCCAAGATTTGATGGTCATGGTCCAATTACATAAGTATTAAGTCAAGTTTTTTCTTTGATTATTATCATGTAGAAGAAGGATATTTTGTTCAATTAATGCCTTTTGCTATAAGAGATATGGCAATTATATGGTATAAATGCATGGAACAATTCATTCAATCTCCAATCTTGGGGCCATTTTGTTAAAGTAATAATGATTCGATTTAGGTTTTTGAATATGACATAAAAGAAGACAAATTTTATACTTTAGAAGTGGTGCATAAAAAATATGAAGTTGATTATGTTGGACAAAGTGTTGAAGATGATGAAATGACCCAAAGCACCACTCATAAAATTCAAATTTAAATATAGTAGCTGGAGAATATAATTAGAATTTAAACCAAGGGAATGGACAAATTAATATGGGTTAATTGAAAACAAAAATTTGAGGTTAGTTTAATTTATGGTTCTAGTTTAGTAAAATCTACCAAATTAAACTTAGTATGAATGGATGGTTGAGATCGTATGAAGTGGCACTCTAATAAACTCTACAAACCCTAAACCCTACCCTACTAGCCCCCATATAAATACTCTTTTATTTTTATCTTTTCTTCTTTAAGAAGCTTACTACAACCTTAAGGTAAGAATTCTTAGGCCCTAGCCTCCATTTAATGTTAAGTTCAAAAAAGAAAAAAGGCCTCCATTTAATGTTAATTAAGTAAAATAAAATGAGGATTAGCACTAATTAGCTAAGGCTATCTATTTCATGATAAGAAATGATGATAATGGAGGTGAATTAAGAGAAGGGGAAAGGCAACAAACTCGGAGAAATTTGTAACAGGGTGAGCTTGAGATTTTCAAGCATTAAAATTCAGAGTTTATAAGTGTTTTTAGATGTAAATTCTGACATGGGGGTACTGGTGGGAAGTGAAGATAGTAAGGAAGTTGATTTTAGAGGTATTTTAAGCTTTGAAGTACTACTTACAACTGCAACAATAAGATAAGACCTAAACCTAACTCTAGTGTTATGAAGATGTGGCAAAGGAGATAAGGCAAGTCTGAAAGTGTTAAAGAAAATAATGAACATGTTTCAAGTTGAAATATTGTTGGAGATTAACCTTGAAAGAAATGAATGTTGCTATGTGTTTAAAACTAATGATAAGGTCATAGAATGAACATGAAGTTGATGTTATGGATGTTAGAAGAAGCCAAATGAAGGTTTGTATATGAAATGTTTTAAAATTTCAAAAAAAAAAAAATGATAAATTTGGTGGTTGTTCTCAAAACTAGTATTTTAGGCTTTCAACTTTAACTAATCATGTTTTAACAAACGGGAGATGAAAATAGATGAGACTAGGCATGAACAACCACCTAATACCTTTAAGGTTACCAAAAGTTGTTCCAAAATATGTTTTGACAAAATAATAAGTATAAGGACAAAGTATGAATCCAAAGTCGTGTCTTGCCATGCTTCTCTCTATCTTTGAAAACTCGATGAAATAAGCTTCCCCAGAAAATTATGACATGAACATGAGGTCATCTTCTACCCATGTTTCTCTATTTTTAAAAAGCATTAAAACCCAAAAAAACACATAAAGATACATGTAGCCATGTTTCTCACGTGCTTCTCTCTGTTTTTAAAAAATGTTGAAAGCTAGAAGAACATAGAGAGATAAATGCAGTTATGTTCCTCTATGCTTCTCTCTGAACCCCAAACAAAGTAGGAACATGTTCAAAACATGACTGACCTATTCAATTGTGAACCAGAACATGGGTGATACGTCCTCCTATGTACTAGTTGTGTTCTTTTCTAGCCCCTCATTCCTTCAGATTCTTATTCGAATCATGAAAAACTTGATCTGGGTCTTTCCTTAGACTTAAATGACCCTTTAAACAAGATCCTTAAGTAGATAAGGTTAAACTAGAGTGACCACAATATAAATGGATTAGAGTTAATCTTAAACTAATTCTAGAATTTAATCATGAACAGTTTTGGATATTAAGCTTTGAAGAGAGACTCGAGGATCACTTCGATTATCAGGTATGCAATAATTGCGTATTGATTGCTAGGGTAGTATTAATAATCGGACTAAGAATTTAAACTTGACTTAATCTGAGTGTTGGTCATTGCTTGTCTGCTTAGTCCAAGATTGGCACCCCCAGACTGGGTTATGAGCCTAATCACAACTTTAGGAAGATATGGTAGTTGTAGGAGCTTAGACCCCCAGGGAATATGTGGTAAGGTTAGGTGGGTAGTCGATAGGAGATATTTTGAAACCAGATGGTCAATTAGGAGCCAATATGAAGTTGCAATGAAGTTATGCGGGGTATAGGTTCTTGCATAAAACGTAGCAATGGATTGTGCTCATTGATGACTATTTGTGTGGAATTGATCCATACAAGACTACTTCTTCTTTTTCTTTTCTATAAGTTATGAGGACTTATCAAACCCTCCTTCTTTGGTGTTCGATTCGCTAAGGGAACCCTACTCCTTTTGTTTGGTGGGAGTCTTGAGTATTCTAGTACATGTTTGTATTTTGAGGACACTGGAATACTTGTTTGTTGACATAAAACTTAATCACATTTAATTTATGCTTGTTATATTATCCTAGCCTTCATGACATTCATGTATGTGTTTGATTAGTGTGTACTAGGCATCACCACTCACTTTTCCTTATTTCAGGTATCGAGAATGATCACTTCGTAGACTTTCATTATGATTCCATGGGTTACGAGACTGATGAGTTTGGAGAATGGCAAAGATGAGTAGAGGGCTACATAAACTTTTAGAAAAAATATTTGAATTTTTATGTTTCTTATTTCTAATGAATGATTGTAAACCTTAAGTTATTTTACTACTTTTAGGCTAAGTGCTAAACTTTGTAACCAAGTTGAGCCCAGCTTCCCTTTATGGTTGTTATCTTAAACTGTTTTAGAATTTAAATTTTTGTTTACTCTCTCTCTTGAAGTGTTTTACTACATGTTGGTACAATAGTTACTAAATTGTTAGCAAAATGTCAATCAATGCATTATGGTCTTACAAAAGAACCTAATCACAATTTCACATTAAAACTTAAATAGTACCTCACTTAGTTATCGGAAGCGTTGCACATGTCGCTTGGAGGTGATGTGTATGGCGAAAAAACCACACCCTTAAGCATCTTAAGGGTTTGGTCATTTCAATGCACATCTAAATGTTAAAGATGTTATGCAAGATGACTGATTTTTTTATGTTGTTCAACATAAGAATGAAGTTCATAATATTGAAGTTGAAAATCCACATTACCTTGCTAAAGTAAAGCATGTGTCCTTAATGCAACAGCAATATATTTTTTAATATACCACTAGCATATTAGAGTATGAACCTAATATAGCATATAGTAACAAGGGACAACAATATCCTTTACAAGATATTAGTATTAAACAACAATACCTTAAGATTTTCAAGAGATTTCAACATACATACCTGCTGATATTGATTGGGGTTTGGTACTATGGAAAAGATTGTTAAAATTAAGACTACTTTAGGCTTCATTATGCAATATTAATCAATGGATTACAAGTGAGGAAAGCAGAAAAAGTGGAGTATGATGGATATTAATCTGCTTTTAATCGTTTGGCTCAGGGAGTTACTTTCACTTATTTTTCACCTACTACTTGCATACTTATTAGTATGGGTAGTTAGCATATTTCACTAGTCCCATGGTCATCATTACCAATTGTGGGGATTTTTCAAATAGGTGTCTATGATTCAGTAGTACTTTTTGTTAGGGACAGCATTGATTATGCTGTGACAGGCATTGGATCTCTCGTATAGTCAACATTGATTGCACTGCACTGCACTGCACTTGTTGGAATCATTCTTACATGCCTCAATAAATTAAAAACAAGACATGACACGTAATCCCACGTTCAATTCTTTAGGCAACAAGACAACAAGCAGTAGCACAGTTTTGGTAGATTCTAGGTTGTTCATTAGAGATACAGTGTTAAGCTAGTTGAAGGCTTATTTGCTTACCCAAGTTTGGATGAAGAAGTCAATAGCAAAGCATGAGACTAGGATTTATTTTACCCTGGAGATTTGTTATTTGTGAAATTACAACCTTACAAACCAATATCAACTCATCAGGGTCATTTTTCTAAAGTAGCCAAATGTTTTTATAGTACTTTTAGAGTACTTCAATGAATTGGAAATTCTACTTTTGAGCTAAAGTTGTCAAAGGGGGTTAAAATGCATAAATTTTCCATGTCGGTCCTTAAACAAGCTACTAGACAGTCTATTCTTATTTTGGAACTACCTCAGGGAGCATATCATTGTCATCATCTATTAATCCATTTGCTATCACTGACACTCGACGGCTACAGTGATAGGGTAAATTAGTGTCTCAAGTTCCTTTCTAGTGGCTTAAGTAATAGCGGCTCAAGGTTGGGGGTGCATCACTATTTATACAAATGTATTGTTTTTTTAGAATCATCGCTCACGACAACACATAAGAGACAAGATGTGGAACATCAGACCATTAGATTTACCAACAAAAGTATGAGACAGTGTTTTCAACCTTAAGGACAAAGGTTGTTTTGAAGGAATAGAGAAGTTGTTATGACCAAAAGTATATGCACAAGAAGACCTCCACAATATTTGGAGGATTATGATATATAGATTGTAAACATAGATTATACTTTACATGATCGTTCTTGTAACAACACGTCTGATACTCAGATATGCCAACTAAGCATAAAAAACTATAATAATCTACACTACATGATATAAATACAAGAAATACAGAAAGAGATGGTAGCTTTTACCCAGAACAAACACAATAGGTGTAGGAGTCCCTCTAGAACTCAAATCCAAAACAATCTTCATTTCCTTACCTTGCAATGAACATAGAAATCACTTAGTGTAACAATGACACAAGATTGTTAGCATCTTTAGAAAGATCTAATGAAGTTGCATATAGATCTACTAGTTCTTTTACAGAATAGGTAAAGCAACTAGTTGAATCTAGAAACCCTAATTATCACAAGAAAGAAAGGAGAATGAAATGTGCCTTTAGGTGTTTTGGTAACAGAGAGTTCTAGAATTTGATTTGCTTTTATGTACCTTGTAGGGTTATTTCTAATTTTGGATTCAGCCTCATATCTAAGCTCTAACATCTTATTTGCACCATATAATATACATCGATCCTTTTTTTTTGAAAAACTTATAATATCAATCTCTTATTTGCATTTCACTTTGATAAGTTTGATTTAACTACTTCAAATGAATTTTTTTACCAGTTTAGAATGCACTTTTAATATATTTACGTGCCAGTTGAAATTAATTATCAAAATAACCCACTAGAATTGCATGTTGAATATGGATTTTAAGGTTAAGTAAAATAATACATCCAATAGATCTAAAAGGGTCATTAAGAAGCCTAATTACTTGGAAGTATATTCAAGTTAAGAGTGCCAGTTATAATTATATCATCTAGCAGAAATAACAGAATGAAAAGCTTCAATAGTAGCAAGTAACAAAATATAAAGGAGTATCGAGCAAGAGGAAGGACATCCCTAGAACTTAATCTCACACTTGAGATTCTTGGAGTTGTTGGAACTCGAATCCAGTAAGCAATCATACACTTTACCTAGCAAATACATTTCAAAACTTTGATTAGATATCATAGAGTATCGCTCAATCTTGAAAATCATCTCTAATTTTTTCAGAATTGTGAATTCAAGACTAAACAAATTTGTTGTTGAAGATTGTCAAGAAAGTTAGAAGACATTACCGTTATGATCACTAGAGTTGCATGTTATGATTTGATCTTTCATTGAATTAGGGTTGAATCCTTTGTGGAATATATTGCTCTCGATCTAGGGTTTATGTTTGTTTCTCAATTTAGGTTTTGGGTGGAAGTGATTGATGTACAGCACATTTGTTGTATTGGTGTCAGCTAATATTTCATTTGTCTTTTGAAATGATTCCTCGAACTTTTCTGTGTAGGATTTCATTTAGCTTGGGTTGAACTTTGTTGGGTTATTGTGAATTTGGGAGCACGTCTCTAATATGAGATGTGTGCAAATTTTAAATTAAAAAGCGTAGAGCTATTTCTATATTAATTAGTCTTAAAAAGATAAACATCATTTTTATATAATTTTGGAGTTCAAACCATATATACAACTGTAGTTCTTTTACAATAAAAATGATAAGTTCTTCAAAATAAAATAGTACATTTTCTTATATAGGATCTATTTGATTCATCTTATTCTAGTCATTTTGACATCTAACTTTTATTATTTTCAAACTGATTATATGTCAATAAAACAGATACAAATGAAAAATATAGATTTTTACTCATACAGATCAAATAAATCGAATACAAATAAAATACATATACAAATAGAAAATCAGACAATCCATACAGATCCATAATAAAAATTCTGGAAGATAGTCTATAGATCATAATCCTAAACAAAAATGTTCATTAAATAAATAGAATGGATATATTATATTATAAAATATGTATTCTTTATATATTATAGTACAGATTCTAAGATGAGTATAAAATATGAAGATCTTCTATTTATATTCTATCCTACAAAAGCAGGTTCTAAAAATTCTATACCTATACTTTATCTCATGAACTTTAATATCTCTCTTGGCCATATCTAATAGGATCCATATGGATATGCTGAAAGACGGGAATACCCGCTCAATTCTGCTTTATTGCACAAATCACGCGTCTAGTCCCTTATCCGTTTACGACTCTGAACTCCTGTCTTTATCCCACGTTAGTCCTAGCACTTGTTAAACAAAAATGCCAAAGTGTGTGTAAGGTGGAATGTCAAATTAAATTTGTAGAAAACATGCGAACTCCTTATCCACTTTGGCTGACCCAAATTGTGCATAAGAATAAAAGTAAATCCCACTAGAGTTAGCAAATATCCCACCACGCCATGCGCATTCCATTTGTATTTATATATAGAAAAATCACGATGAGATGTATTTCCTTATGGTCACATGGTCTATTAACACTTTAATCTATACACCACACTAATCAATATGCCTATAAAGGGGTATCATTAATGCCATGTGTCCTAAGAGCAAAGGTTAATCTGCCAATAAATGGATGAGTGGTCATAGCAGCCAAGTAAAGAATGCTAGGAGGCGATTAAAGGTACCCATTCATCTTATATTCTCATATTGGTCTTACTTTATTTTCATATTGTTAAATTAATAAGATTGTAATGAAATTGTTATTACTCATAAATAGAATAGATGAGTAATAAGATTTTCATTTGTAAATTTCAAAGTATTTTGAGGAGGAAAAAAAAGATGTTAAAAATTAAGTAAATAATGATTAATCGATATTTTTTTATCATGGATTTCTTCTTAAATCACTATTACGATTAATTAAATTTCATAATAATTCTTCATAAGGAATAATATTATAATTGAGTTGTTATTGTAGTAAGTGAACAAGTAGTTCATTTTTTATTATTGCAACTATTTCTTTTCTTCTTTTAGTTTTTAATCATAGCACACATATTAAAAATCACTTTACCAATATTTCTTTCATTTCAATGCCATTTATGTTATGCATGCCACCATGTGATATTAGAGAAAGGTTCCTTCTTATTATAATGATGAAAGGACAATAATAGCAATAGTTTTTGCAATAGTGATTAGGATGCTAGAGCCACAAATTTTTGCTTGGATCAACAAAACTTTGACAATCCATATGCAAAGCTTATGATAACTATGATGCTAATAATACATTAACAAAGAATAGTATCAACATGAGGTATATTGTGGGTATTATAAGGGAGGTAAGGATTCTAGCATGAGAAGAGTAGTAAGAATTTTGTGATTTAGCGGATGAGTCCCATCATTGATCAATTCCTTCACCTTGTTATTGTAATAATGGCTACATAAATGTCTTTTTATGAAGCCTCCAAATAAAGATCATCATGTTACCTATGGAAAAATATTGATGAACCATATTCTCTTGTGTAGATATAGGATGAAAACAGATTTAGAATTTTTTAAGTCCTACAAGGTATCACTCTCAATGTGTAAATATCATATGAGGTTTGGCATGACATCATCATAATAAACTCATGTCAGATTCTACTAAGTAGACAATGTCAATATGATGTGGATATGATTACTTTAATAGATACAATGCATATTTGAAGTATAGATTACTTACATTAAAGTCGCATAATGTAAAAGAGTGGATATTCTCTGTGCTAGAGAAAAGGATGGTTGTAGATCAGCACTCTATCATAATATGTAATTGATTGGAATATGCTATATGTACCCAAATGAAGATAGGTTTGATTTCTTCTAAAGAAAGGAAGATTGATATTCATAAATTTTATCAAGGATCTCTTTGAAAGAATATCTTTTATTCATGACAAGAGATTAAATCACATTTAATGGCGATCAATACTTAACCCAAACACGTGGTGTATAAATATTAATGAAAATTTTCAACGTATAGTGTGTACAAATTATGGATAATAAATAATTTTTTAATTAATCTGTATTATTTACTCTTTTTTTTCAGCAATTATAGTGAAAAAGGAAAGATTCCAATCTAATTTATGGGATGAAAAACCGTTATAAATATCATTAAATTATAATACCATTTGCTATTATATTAATTTTAAGAAAGCAACATATAATTGATATTAATTAGAGTTCTATATCATTTCTCAAATTATACTGATAACGGAACCATCTCATTGCCCCTTTCAATAGATTTTCTTATAATATGTTGAATGAAATTAGTAAGCATTATTATTTTAAGGAAAAATTGGCCTACCAACCATCCTGCCAATCGCCACCCAGAAAATGGCATGCTGCACGCAAGCCCCTAAGAGTCTGTGTTTTAAGCAAAGTTTAGTAATGAATTATCTATTTCGCTGAAATTTCTTATGATTTAGGAGAGGATCGAGACCTTGTAAAGATATTGTTGGCATCCTTAGCTGCTACCTCCACTTTACGCCATCTATTAATAAGAGCAACCAGGTGTTATTATCATAATCTTTATAACGGGGAATTATAACAAACATTTCAGAACTATTGAAAATCGTTTTATATGAAATAAAAAACAATTGTAGTCATGAACTCCACAAATAATCCAATCCAACCTTTTTAGGTCATACGTCGATCTATTAATCCTTAAACCGATTTACCAGCTGAGTTAGACTGACAAACTCTAAAAGGTGGCCTAATCCAGGAAGATATACTTGTTATATCCTTTTAAACTTTACTAAACGATCAAAGGGCAGTTTTTTTATTAGAGTTTATTCAATTTTCGAATCAATTATGGATCTACCACTATAAATTCCCCCTACCAAAGGCAACTAAAACAAATTCATAATCTCATGAATTTCTAGCCATCTTGCTGCTGTTTATCGCCATACCCTTACTACTTAAACTGGGCCTAGTAAAAACGAATCATTGCTCCAATTGATGGATATTTCTACCACAAAAATCTGCTTGGAACACAACCCTACAATAAGAACAAGTAAGTAAATGAATATGGGATGAATTTCATATGGAAAAATTATACATGAAATGATAAAAATTTGAATACAAGTTCAAATGAAGGACGAAATTATATAGTGATGTAAATAAATGATTAATATTATTCAAGTGGTTAAATAGTGGTTACACTTATTAAAAAATGATGTGTAAAATGATGATGTTACATTTAAATAGAGACTATAAATTACAAACAAGATTTTGAATGTTTTGTGTATGTAATATATCATATCAATGACACCTGATGATGTTATATTGGAGTTATAATATATTTTAATTATATCACTTTACATAATGCTCATCCTCTATTTAAATTATTAATAAATTTCATTTTATTTTAAATGATTAAAATTTTTCATTTTTATCCCAATTGACCCCATTGTAGGTACATATTTCCATAAGACTACGATTTTCCATATAATAGTAACAAGCAAAGCAAATGAAAATTATATATTTTTCATTTTGGTTTAGCATTTCTTATGATCTTATATCATCATTTAGCAATTTTTGTAGGGAAAATTATTAAAAATATTTTTTCAAATTATTTGAGCTCAACTTTATATTTTTTAAAAAATTAAACTCAACTATTGGGCTCTAATTTTATAAGGTTTTGTTTCATTAACATACGAATCTTGTTAAATTCCAGTTGAGCTTGAATATTATTAAATTAAAATCATGTTTAAATGCTAATATTATTTTAATTAAAAAAAAGATTCAATGAATTGACTTTAAGTGAGATCTTACTCAAACTTGGTTAAGTGTATTCTAAGTATTCCAACTACAAAAATTTGAAGTTTGGTCAAACTCAATACTAAACTTGTCACCAGTGACATGTAGCTGGTAGAAATGTTGTTAAAGCAAGATGGACCTACAAACACAATACATGATTTATGATGCGTCGTAGGTTATTCGGCGTGGTCATTCTGATATTTAAGTTAGCAATAGGTTCAAGAGGATAGCAAGCGTATGTGTAACAAGGATGTGATAAAATGAGATAAGTAAGACATCCATAACTTAAAGGTGAGAGCACATATATAGATTTTGGTCATACCACCACTGGGGGCTCGTAGAATATAGTCTTTCGTAAGCCTGAGCTCAATGAAGGTAGATGACCTTAGACCCAAGGTGGTCCTTACATGAAGTGGAGGTAATTGAGCTCGTAGTTGTTTTGCCCGAGGAGAAGTGGAACATGACAACATGGTCTTCAGAGTATGAAGTCATGACAGGAAAGGTGAGAAGCCGAGGTCCTCATGAAGCCTCATGTTAAGATTGAAGTCCTTATGGGAACGAAGTCCTCACGGAACTTTATGACTTAAATACTCGATGAGGCTTTTCATGAGCTTGCTAGCCCATTTGATCAATGTTAAGCATGCTAAGCTATAAGTAAATATTCTCTATCAACAAAACTACATTAACTTAACTAATTTACAACCTTAAAATAAATTTTCATTATTATATGTATTATACATCGTATTGTATCATATATAAAGAGGGTATATCATTACTGCAATCTTCACGTTAATCGGTAATGTTAGGCGATGACATTGATCATTCAATGGTAGTCGCCAATCAATGCATTTTAATTTTTTTTTCTACATAAGTAGTAGTAGTCGCCGTATAGAAAAAGGTAAGATGATTTCCTACCCATATTGATATCTAAGTGGTAATTGATGCCAAGTGGGCTGCTACTTAAAGGTTCAAGCAGTAACAAACATGGCATTAGTGGCTACTTAGATAAATATATCTATCAAACCCGATCTTCTTTCTTCTCATTCTCCTTCACATTCTATCTTGGTCCGTGCCTCTTGGTGATTTTCACATTATTATTTATTTGTTTATTTATGTATTTTGCTTTTTAACTATGTAATGACAAAGTTTTTATGTTTGTTGTTATAAGTGCTACTAGAATTAGTATTCTTGTGGTTTTCTTGGGGACAATTTTTTACAAGTTCATCTTTAAAGATAAGTCTTCTCCCATTGTCTCTTTGAATAGAAGGTATTTGTACCATTGTGTAAGATATGTGAATATTATTTTGTAGCTATTAGTATTATTTGGTGGTGTTAGATTGGTTGCTTTACATTTGAATTAATCCATGAAATGACAAAGCTTTTATGTTTGTTATTGTAGGTGTTATTGTAATCTTCTTCTTATGATTTTTTGGGAGGTTTTTCATGAGTTTTCTTTAGTAGGTAAATGTTTTTCTATTTTCTCTTTGAATAGAAAGTTTTGTAATTTTGTACAAGATATGTAATTCTTATTTTGCTGGATATTAGTGTCGTATGGTGGTGTAAATCATTGCCAATTAATATATATTTTTTACAACCTTATTGTTATGATGTACTATATCGAACTGGTCATAACTTTGTCATTTTATTCAAATTAATCTATGTTATGGCGATTTCATAAATATAAGGTCTTTTATTATAATATTTAATTTTGAATTATATTTTAAAAATATAATTGTGCAATTTGAATATATATTTAAAAAAAAATTTACAAACTAAGAGGTCACAACCACTTATGTGGCAATGTGGCAACAGTCATTACTTACCTTACATGGCAGAGGCACTAATTGGTGAACCCTATTACTGTTCAAAATCCTTCAGTAGCAATTTTTTGCCTTATACCTACAACTCTCACCATCAATGAAAGATCAATATGTAATGATGCTATTGGTATTTCAAATTCGGTAGATGATAAACTAAGTATTGGGACTGAACTTTTGAACATGTATACTAGACCTGTAAAACAAAACACGACCAATAGTTCATTGGAAGGTTATCTAACATGATTACTCTGATACTCGAGTCAAATTGCATCCTAAATGTATAAAGATTAAAGGGTATTGGAGTTCCTAGGATAATATATTTGTCTTTTGTAATGTGCAAAGAGAATATTTATAGGAGATAATCTCTTAGTGATTGTGCACGTTACGCAATCATGGAGTGTGGGAAGTTGAAGATGGTTATTGTAATGTGAGGAGTAAGCCTTTAATCCATATTTAAACATCTTCTCTCAGGGGACAAGTGGTGCTTGAGGGAAGCATGTTGTGTGACCCTGCTCATGGTGCACTTAACAAATAATTCGATAGGCTGGTCTCTTAAGTTGAGGCAGCCAAGGCTCTATAAGGTTTAAGACAAGCCAGGATATGTTAGGCTGATCTTAATGAGTTAGCCCTAACATGTAGTGAGTTAGACTAGATTTGAAAAATCAAAGATTATAATTGACCATTAACAAGTGTCTATGGTTTATCATCATGCTTAATATTGACAAAACTAGTGAAGCTTGTGATATATGTAGCACTGGGCGGTTCCTAAATTAACAAAACAAGTGAAGCTTCTAGTACCGGAGGTTCCTAAATCTATATTCAAGTGGCTTTTAATTTTTATCACTAATCTAACCAATTATTCAGGTTTAGACAAAGTTCAATCCTGACCGGCTGACCCTTGTAATGCTCATCTTGCTTCCCGTATAATTATAAACAAAAAGACTAAGACAATACAAGTCAATTCAAAGTTGAACTAGCAATTATTGAGCACTTTATTTATATATAATATATGCTTTTAGGGAGCAGAGGGAAGGAAAAAGGAAACACGTCTCCACTCGGCTTAAATTTCCTCCTACTAAAGTCCGTACATATTATTAATAATGCCTTGGCCAGTGCCACCATGAAGTGACAACTTTTAACAAGTGGAGTATGCAATTGCTGGTCACCAAGACCTGGTCAACAAAAATCCATCATTATATGATATAACTTTAAATCCCATCAACTTATTAATTATTACATACATACGAATGAATATTAGTTTTTTTTTTTCACCATATGATATTGATCGTAAATAGGGTTATAAATAAACTAAATTACTCGAGAGTTACTCGAACTCAGTTTGCTTAAAACTCAATTAAGCTTGAGCTCGTAAACGAGCTTAGCTCGAACTTTAATTCAGGTGCATGAGCTAATTAGTGATTAGGCTCGTTACTGGCTCCCGAGTAAGCTTGTTAATAAGCTCGTTAATAGACTTATTAGCAAAATTATAGGTTATATATTTATATATATATTAATTAATATAATAAAACTAATTTCTATTGAATATATGTGTATATATATTTAGCAACTTTATATTATTTTAAGGTTTTAAAAAAATAGAAAATTGACTATTTAAAAAAGTTGAGCTCGAACTCTAATTTTAGGTTCTATAAATACTCGTTAGACTTGATAAAAAACTCGACTTGACGTAGCTCAATTGGCAAATGAGTAGAACTCGAACCTGAAATCGAAATAAAGCTCGTTCAGCTAAAAGAGTTAAGCTCAAGCCTAGATTTCACGCTCGATAAAAAGCTCCGATCGAGCTCGAGCTCAATAGTTTGTAAACGAGTGTAGCCCAAATCTTGAAAAGTTCTACTCGACTTGACTCGTTTATAGCCCTAGTTGTAATAGCCTAATAGATAATTATTTGAAAAAAGTTACTATCTATTTTATAAAAAACAATGTCATATTTATCTGCTTGTTTTGTTATATTTTTATTTCTTTGTAATATGTTTAACTTATGTTTTTAAATTATTTGTTAAGAAATAAATAAAAATTTTAATTACTTTTATATAAATCATAATGATCAAATATAGTTCATGTATCGGTAAAATATAGATATTGATAGAATATTTAATAAGTACTGTGAAAAAAAGTAAATAAATAAAACTATTGCATTTTTGTAAAACATCACAGAACATCCTACAATGGTCAAAGAAAACGGGTGGAAGAAGCCCCCCCACAAATAATTTTTGTCAGCGTCCTTCAGCCGCCATCGTTGAACATTTCTAGTCTTACTTTTGTAAAATTTATTATAATATTTATAGTTAACTTATCATTACGTCTTACGATTTTTAACAAGTCAAATTCACTTTTAAAGCACGCCGGAGAGGTATGTCCATTGATTTACCCACATGTGACGTATGCAACGAAACATAAGCCGATAAAAAATGTTAAGGAAATGATTGAAATACGTGGAAATTTATTGATTACGATGTTTAAATAGACGTGGAAATGTATGGTCATGGGAAGAATTATTTTCTCCACTATTTTTATTTTTAGAAAAATATGTAGAAATTAATATAATATATAAATTATTTAAAACTAATATTTAGAAAAAAAAATTCTATAGATATTTTCGAACATATTGCATATCTTTTTACACCTTTTCGCCTTATGTTCTGTGCCAAATAATAATAAAGAAAGAATTTTTTCTGAAAATGGAATCGCATTCCCTTTCTTATATATATATATATATACACATACACACACATATATATATTCCTGGTGGATTCCTTTCTTTTATATTGACTTTTCACTTTTATTTTCTATAAAATGCAAGTGTTAAACCGGTAGTTTCAGTGGCTGAAGAAGCACTAAGTTCATAGTAAGAGCAAGCCAAGAAAAGTATTACCTAATCCCTTCCAACAATTCTATCAGGAGGGTTACAGTGATTATCAGCGTCTGAACAAAAGATGGTGGATGAAAAAATTAAAAAGGATTTTGCAAAGAGTTTAATAAGATATTTAAAGTTTAGTTTTGAACAATCTGGTATCTGATGTAATTTTCACGTATATTTTTTTTATTTGATTGAATTTGCTTTAAGAAAGAAAAATATATATGAAACTTACTTTAGGTACCAAATTAATCAAACCAAACTTCAAAAATCTAATTAAACTTTTTACGAAAGTTTAAGTACCATTTCTTATATTAATCCAAATAAAAAATCCGTTAATGATGGTGAATAAGGTCCGTGAAGGGTAAAGGCTTAAAGAATAAAGGAAATGGAGAGGGAACAAAGATCTATGGATGAAGTTTTGATTTCTTCGTTTAAAATAGAATGATCTTATACAACAAATATTATTTACTGTAGTTTTTAATTTCTTATTTGATATATGTTACTTACCTAATTGCAAATATCTCCACATATATTATATTGCATCGTTGTATATTGATCATGACTCTTTGCTAGTTAGATTCTCTATTGACTTATTTGAATAAATTAATCTTAATTAGATATATTATCCAAATATATTTGATTTAGAGTAATCTTACCATTATGTGTTGTTTGTTTACAAGATTTTGCATTCTCCAACCAAGCTTTGAATAGTTTCATATGATCTTTGATAATATGTTTCCAATCTCATAATCTTCAAAATCTTCTTAAAACTTGTTAACTTACAAAACTTGCTTTTAATCAAATGGAGTGCTTCCACATTGTTCTTTTGTTCTTCCATGTGCTTATTCTTTTCTAGATTTAGTTCAGTTTCATTTATTTTAAACTATTGTTAGACTTTCACTTTTGATTCTACGCTTCTCAGAGATGCCAATCAATTATTACATGTTTGATCCGGATCATAAAGACATAAATTTGCATTTTTATACACTAATTTCTTCGTAAAACCTTATAGTTGTTTTCTCATTATAAAAGCTTTTTGGAACACTCAAATAGTTAACCAAGTCCTCTTATTTTTATACAACCAAAACCAAATCATATCATTTAAAACCCCTTTATCTTTAACTCTATTCTTTATAGTTATCAACAAACTCGCTGTCCCTCTCTCTTTCTCCCTATGGATTTAAGCACATGATTTCCATTCTAACAAACGCCTCTCTCTTTCTCCTTATGGATTAAAGCACATTATTTCCATTCTAACAAATGCTTTTGTCATCTTTTTTCGAAAGCGTAAATAATGAGATTATTACATGCAACCATCGTTTTTTAAAAAAATACACAAATACAATTTTAACAAAAATAATTACCAAATTACCATCATTATATTGTATGTTAGACATGCAATACACATAAAATTATTAAGACATGTCTATATTTATGTAATTTTTTTTTTAGGGATGGTAGACATGTGTTTGACCCACATAAATAATATTTTGAGAATGCAAGGTCTAAAGTGTGAATGAAGTTTTGTAAGGTCCTATAAGTAATTGCTAGAGTTCTTTGTTGTAGATGAAAACATTTTTAATTATTTTTTTTATGTCAATTTGTGAAGGATATTGTTCACCAAAGTGTAGTTGTGGAAATGTGAAAATGCATTCTAAGGTTTGGACTACATAACTCATTCGAAATAATAGTTGCATTTCTTTTCCCTTTTCTTCTATTCCTTTTCCTTACAGTTCATATTTTTGTAAGAGTTAATTAAATTAAGGATTTAGAATAACATAGGTTTCAATCAATGCTTTATAAAAGTTTTACTTTTGTTTTAATTCATAATTGACCTGTTAAGTGAGAAATCATATTTTAGATCTAAGTTTTAAAAATCTCTAGTATAATTAAGATATCGACAACTAATGATGTGTTTGATTTTTAAGTGTATATCTTGTTTCTGTTTTATCTTGAATTTATCTAGCATGATCCAAGCATATTGTTTCTAATATGTGTTGTATATATATACACACACACACACATAAGCTAGTTAATTTTATAAACTTACGAACTATCAAAACCTCTTAGCTTGATTGCTTGCAATGCTCACATCTAGGTTAGGAGTATCGAGAAACTTGATGTGGTGGTCACGAACCAACAAGTATATCATTATGTGCGTTTGGTTTGTTGGAAATAAGTTGTAATCAAATTGCACTAGTATTATAAGACCCCTTTGTAGATGGTTTTGGATAGAGTTGTGGCAAGAAGAGCGAGATTAGATCCACTTGTGTTGCTACCTGGACTTGCTTCAAGGACCGAGCTAAAAGATTCAAAGAAGCACTCAATGGGTTGATTCAGAAGGTTCAAGAGGAGGAGCCATATTTTCAAATCATCCATTATGAATCGAAGCTAGTCAATATCATCAAGACAAGCTAGGGAATGAATCAAGTTAATTGTCAAGTGGAATGGACCAAAGCTGCTAAGGAAAGCTGCTAGCTTACATTGAAGCACCACCAGCCTACATACAAGTGAAATCGGCTTTAAAACATTGTCAACATCGGCCTTTGGTGTGCACTAGCTCAAAGCTATAGGCCTTCATGGATACGCCGGCGACATAGGAGTCAAAGCTACCGCCAGTTTGCCTCGGATTTTTATTTGTAATTTAAAGGCCGCCAGCTTATATTAGAGGATGAATTATCTTCTTTCTTTGTCTTTTGGTTTTCTTTGTTTTATTTATAAATACCTATTTGGTTGTATGAACAATTCAGTTTTATGGTGAATGAAAATTAAGATTATTTCTCTTAGGTTCTCAAGTGAACTTTTTCTAAACTTATTGGATCTAATTCGTGGCATTCAACTTTTTGACTCGAACTTTCCATATTCGATTGTGGTGTCTACACTTGATACCAAGGTTCTTGTCTCTCTATAGACAACGGATCGCGATTTCCATACAAACACAAACGGTCTTGGGAACTAAAATCAAACGTATTGGTATCGGTTGCGTCGATAGATTGGCGTGGTTTTATATCAGTTGTAATAAATTAGTTGTATTGATGACTAATATTAGTGGTGAAGCTAAGATGAGATGAATTGTTGCTTTAAGGTGATGGGATCCATGAACCCATAATATGCTGATGTAATGTATATATTTATTAGGGAATCTAAGATATTCCAAGCCTTGAGACACTAAGACCCTACTTCTACTTGTCAAACCTAAATTAGATAATACAATGATGTCTATTGCATTAAGTATGTATTTGATTCTCTTGACATATCATTTATATGTATTTATCGAAGCTGCTTTACTTGCCATTTACTTACCCTTCTTGGGACTCATACTTTTTGGTATTGGCATAATGATTGATGAAGACATATATATTAACTTAGGCTTTGATTTATTTCTTAAAAGTATACACAATGATAGCAGTTTTGATTGTTATAATGACTAAATAACAAACTTACCTTCTATGTTTATGCTTGGCAATCATTATTATTATGATGTGCCTAAATCTTTGGAAGAATTCAAAACATAATCTTAAAGCATGCAATGAATGGAAGATATGCTCTAGTACTAATTAAGATATATGTCAACTTGAGTCAATGTATAAATTACTAGCTTTTTATGGGTTTTCACTTTTATGATTAATACAAAGTAAATAAGGACATGGACGACTCTCTCGTGGAGATGGCACATAAAGGATGATTAACCTAATTTAACTCATTTGATATGACACATAAATATATAACTTATTTGATATGAAACGTGAATATATCAAATTGTTAACTCTTCATAATCAAAGAAGATCAATAAGAGTAGAGAATTGAAAGAGAATAACTCAAAAAATGAAAAGTGAGAATTCGTTCAATTATAAAACAACTTACTTCTTGAAGTTCTTTTTTTTTTTTTTCCTAACAAATTGATTTCTTTCAAGTTACATCAATTGTTTATTCATGGATCATAAATTGTGTTTGATAAAGATCTTAAAGTAAAACCATTATTTAACTTTTCATTAATTCATATAAATTAATCATGTAGATGGAAAGTATTTTGTAAGGAAAGTAAATGCAAGAAAGGAAATAAGATAGCTATTAAATGGAAGAATTATAAGTCAAAATCTATTGGTCTTTGAATCCTTAAATCATTTTTTTTTCAATCATTGGGATATTCCCTTCAATAATAATAAGTCATTCACTTCACTATATGGAATAAAGAAAGATTAAATTATAATTCAATGAGTAAAACAAACATGAAATGACTATTATGTATCTATAAATTTCCCTTGACATAACATTAACCTAATTAATAAGAATGGAATAAAAATGATAATTTAAGACGATGAATGACGCTCCCTATATCAATGCAAACAATGATGATGACCTTACAATGGACTTATCAGATGATGGTTATCAAAGAACTAGTTAGAAAAGACGATGATGACCTTTAGAGAGAGAGAAAGAGTTGTTGATCGGTTGGAGAAGTTACGGTGGTTGCTGGAGAAGACAACACTAACCTTTACAAAGGGAAAGGGCGGCATGTTAATGCTGAGATTACTATTGATATTGGGTTATTTACGCAACAAGCATTAATAATCCACTGAATAAGATTTTGGAGCCAAGGTGATGGATTGCAGTTTTATGTGTTTTTTTTTTTTTTAATTTATTGAACAATAGCCATTCATATTAAATAAGAGGGAATAGATCATAGTTTTGTTGTAGATTATTTTTTTATCGTAATAAAACTATGGAATTATGACTAGGAGTCAATCTTACCATTTGTTTCTATAAACCCCTAATTTTTAGGGTAATTTCAGGCTTGACCTTAAGCTGGAAAGTCAACCGGAAACCCTAAGTCAACAAATCCCCAGGAAACCCTAGCAGTTTAGATCTGATAATTCCGTGTTCTTAAACCGAGAAGTCGAAATATGAGTGGAAAGTGTAGATTGGTCTGTAATAATATTAGGACGCTTAAAAATATCATATTAGTGAATTTTCAAGCTATTTCAGACCTGATCGGATACAGACTTTAAATAGCGTGTCCTGGGGCTCGAGATACTAAAACTATGTTATTAGTACCGTTAGATTCGTAATTTCAAAAGATTTCCAAATATATCAGTTATATAATTTTTCGGTTATAAGAGTTATAGTTATAGCCTTTTATCATATTTTTATTACTACTAGCAATTTAATTGTCTAATCTACTTTTTGATTTCTAATCACACTATTCACAAGTACAACCATCCATACCCTATTCTTACATCCTTGCAACCTATTCTTACCATATTACATCATTTTCCTTACATTTACTTTTCCAGTACTTTTATTACTTAAGTTACTTTTGAATTTTGAATTTTATTACACAAAAATATCATCTCTCATCTCTCTCTCTCTTGTAGAACCGGCGCCCCTCTCCCATGCTCTCTCTCTCAATTTATTTTATTTTTCCTTCTTTTATTCTACAGAAACCCTAATCCATTCTTCTATAAATACCCATTTATGCCAACTTCATTTCACTTTCTCTCTTTTTAACAAAACAAAGCTCTTGCAATTTTTTTTCTCTCCTCTCCTCCTCTCCTTGTGTCATAACACACACATTACAATATTTTTCTTCAAGTTTTTCTAGCTCCACACATCTAATAGGTAATAGATCTACACATTACCATAATAAAACATGTAATGGCAAGATCCTACATGTGTGATTCCACTAAAATCCCCATGACCTTTATGCTAGGGATGTGGAAATACTTAAGCATGAGATTATTGCCATTACAATGTGGTGGATCATGTTATTTGAGTTGTTTTGCTATTACTTTGCCTTATTATTGATTTATGTTGTTATTATTGATGTTTTGTTTATGTATTCATTTATTAACCTTATCTACATAATGTTCATAGTGCACTTGTATTCATGACTATCATGGTATACTAGATATAGTTGTTTTGAGTGCATAAATGACTTAGATTTTTAATCTTATGTACATAAAGGATTTGTAGTAGCATAATAATAGTGGGAAAATGTTAGAAAGTTTAAGATCTATTTGAGTTTCAATAAAAATGATTTTTGGAAATTCGAATCTAAAAATAACCCTATTTAGAAAAGCTATTTTTCAACTTCAAAATGAGTATTTTGCATTAAAAATGAAGGGCTTAGGGAATAGGTATCATAAAAGAATGGTTTTGATGAGTAAAGCTTAGTTCTACTAAGAATATTTTCAAAATAAGAAAAGTTTACAAAGGTTATATTAGCATTATGTTTCAACCCCAACAACAAACTTAAAATTCATAATAAGGAAAGCTTAATATGTGAACACCTATTTTTCAACCTTAAAACAACAGTTTTATTAAAGAAATGGAAGCCTTAAGGAGTAGGTTTGATTATAAATTAATTTTAGAAAGATTAAATGAGTTTTACACAAGAAACAATCTCAAATATAAATTTTAATCTTTGGATTTGGAAATGACCTCTACTTAAACACCTATTTTCAAATACCAAAATAAGAATTTTAATAGAAAAATAGAAGCCTTCGGGAATAGATGTGTTAAAGACTTAATTTTAACTAGGATAAGTGGATTTTATCAAAGTATAATCCTAAAACAAGGAAAGGTTTCAAAATATAGGTCAAACAATGTTTTCATTCCTTAAAATCTTATAAAATTCGAAACTAGGTAAAACCCCTATTTAAACATCTATTTTCCAACTCCAAATAAAGAATTTTATTAAAATAATGAAGATATTAGGCATATAGGTCATTAAGGTTGTATTTTGATAAAAGCAAGTGAGATTTTGTAAGGACTAAAACTAGTTTTCTTAAGTCTAGTAATTTCAAAGGTTTTGCAACGCAAAAGTTTTCCAAAAAAATTCTTGTTATCAAATATCATTAAGGATATACATACAGATAGCTCATCTCATGACATTCATGATAATAATTTATAGGTATTGCATGTACATATAATACACTTGGTAGAAACAAAGTTAGGAAAATAATATCCTACACATCCCAAAAAGTATTGTCTAAGTACATAAAGAAATAGATTGATCAAAGCTCATGAATCATACATGATATTGAGTTATATATGTATACAAAAGAGTCTTTCAAGATATAATGATAGCTAAGTATCTATCAAACCTTGTGAATGATGCTTGGATTGCAATTAGAACTTGGTTGTGGGTTGGGAATCCCGTATAGCATTCTGTACCCTATTGATAGTGAGCCAAACAACCTTGTTTAATGGAAATAACTTTAGAAATAGATAGCTCTCATTGAATAGGTAGAAGTCGGTATGTTATATGCAAAATTCCGAGTTAAAATGACTAAGTTATGGCAGTTTTAAGTTGAAATTTCCTCCTATATGAACTTTGACGAACTTTTTAGAATAGAATTTATAAGTTCGTTCAAACTTCATAGAAATACTCATTGGAGTTATTTCTTTTGATTAGGAGACTTGGGAGACGGACTAGACCTTCCCGATGATTATTACGATTAAGTGGATTTTCACGCCATGTTAAAGTGAGTTCACTATCTTTAAATTACATACTTATGATTGTACTTGTAATGATAATGACATTAGAAATAGGACAAGATAAAATGAGAATGTGTATGTGAATTCTATTTGGTTGAATTGATATTAAGAATAACGAAATGGGAATTGTTATAAATATATGTATGATTTAGTATATAATTGAAGTGTCTGAAATCTCTATGATTGCTTATAATTCACTTAAATGATATGTCATGAATATATAACTAAATTACACATGCATATCATATATTGAGTCATATTACATTTTTATTATACCTTTGTGGGAAAAAGGCATAATAGCTAGGCAACAGGTAGGCCTGAAAACACGATTAATGGCGCGGGGTCGCCTGAAATAAAATGGAAGTGGAGTAGGCACTTGAATTAACTACATAAACAATGAGTGGGTGGGCACCTCAATCAACCACTATATAAATGAGAAAAATTGAAATCTATGGTCGTATGAGCCTGAAACACCTAACCCCCAATGGATAGCGTAAATCCATTCAACATAGGAATCCCGGCAAGTCTTGTGTATTGTATGCTCATGTGCTTGTGCATTTCATATGATTGTTAATATAACTTGCTTGCCCTATTGTTTGATGAAGTATTTAATTTGGAAGTGAAACTCACTAAGCCCGTAAGCTTATATCCCTATAGTTTCCTGTTGCAGTATAATTATTTATGGCTATCCCCGAGAGACCACTTTCCTCAGGTACAGCTTTTGAAATTTAAGGAGCTTTTTGAAGGAGTCGGGACCTAGACGTTAGGCATAGGCTTCTAGTTAAATCTCCTTAATCTTATATATATATTTATATATTATGTTGTTGTAAGAGACTTTTGCGGATCTAAAGACTCTTATTATTTTGACGGGGTATGCTCCTTAGATCTTTGTAATAGATTAATCTTGGTTATAACTGTTATGATTTATATTCTTATCGCTATATATGTCTTGTTAAACTATTTCGATTCAAAAGTAAGATCCCCTACATGGTGAATGTAAGCCTTACACCCGGTGTCTAAACTCACGGAATGACTGAGGTTGTCATACTTGAGTTTAAATATCGAGTGTAGTGGACTATCGCGTATAACATACCTTTTAGGACGTGACAGTTTCCCTTTACTCCAGAACCTCAGTGCATAAGCAAGATATTAAGGAAGGTAGCTAGAGAGGAACACATGCTTTTCTTGAGGAGATGGCAATAGAGTAGATCTAGAGAACGGAGTAGAGGTGTAAGAGGAAAATAAACCCGTTAGGATAGACCAACCAAGGACTATATTAGATTTCTATCGACCCACCCTAAATGGTGTAAGCATTAGTATAGCTAAACCTAGGATGGCAGCCAATAACTTTGAGATAAAACCCAACATCATCCAAATGGTCTAACAATACATGTAGTTTGGTGGACTACAAGATGAAGATCCTAACACCCACCTCCACAGTTCTTAGAAATTTGTGATACCTTTAAGATCAATAGGGCCTCTAATGATGCCATACACCTTAGGTTGTTTCCTTTTTCGCTAAGGGGGAATGCAAAGAAATGACTCGATAATCTATCTAGATAGTCCATAACCACCTGGCAGCAAATGATTAAGAACTTTATGAGAAAATACTTCCCACCCTCTAGGACAGTAAAGCTAAGAGTGAATATAGCTTCATTCTACTAGTTGGAATTGAAAATCCTCTATGAAGCTTTCGAGAGGTGGAAGGAGTTACCAAGTAGGTGCCTACATCATGGACTGCCTAAATGGACACAAGTCCAAACCTTTTATAATGGGCTAAATTATGGGACTAGGTAGCTTATTGATACAACAATAGCAGTAGGAAGCCTTAATGACAAATCCCTAGAGGAGTGTTTGGACCTTTTTGAGGGTATGGCCAATAACCATTACTAGTGATCCTCTATCAGGGCCAAGAAGGAGAAACCTGGAGGAGTTTTTAAACTAGATGTTGTGACATCCTTGACCTCCAAGATAGAGACTCTATCTAGGAAGGTTGATAGTATGACCATGGGGACTAGCCAAGGGCATATGGTTGATGGAAATGTTAGGCAAAATTTTGACGGCATGACTTCTGAAAATGTAGCATTTATTGGAAATTATGGACTTAAGAATGATCTTTTTAGTAACACTTATAACCCTATTTAGAGGAACTTCTCAAACTTCAAGCGGAATAACAAGAATTTTCAAAACCTAAGTTTTCCTCCACCAAACTTTCAAAAGCAACAGGGTCAAGGATCATCTGTGTCCTAGGGAAAGTATAATCACCCTAATTTTAATAACCTGATTATAATAGTTATTAAAATATATAATATAGAGTCATAAAAGAACTATAATAAAAAGTCACATAAATCACTTATAATTTTTTGCAAATTAAAATTATTAAAGTATGAATAAATAATGATCAACAATAAACAGATTGTTACTATAAAATTTAAAATCAGTTTCCTTGAGTTCAATACTTAGAAAAATAAGATATTAATAATAATACAATGATTATCTAATTATCTTTAATATTATAAAACCATAAAATAGCATTAGAAAATTTACTATTACTAACAATTAGAATAAATAATTTCTAAACAGTGAAAGATATTATTCTGTGATAGGAATCGATAATTCAACAAATACTTATATTTGACCTTAAATTTTAATTATAATAAAAGACAACTAATTTCTAAAACCTATTGATTATAAAAAGATAATTTTTTTAGATAAATCATTAGAATTATGAAATATGCAAAAAGATCAAAAAACTAATCAATACTAACGAATTTAAACTTAATTAAATATTTGAATTATATCAATACTGTAGCCAAACAATTTTGAGTTTATAAAAACTAGAATCCTAATTTAATCTTATAACCTGAGAATCTTTATAACTAATAAAATTAACAAAGTAGCAAATGTAAAATAGATGTTAAACTTAGGATCAAATAAAAATTCTAGAATAAACCTATAAATAGTAATAAATTCATTTATAGTCTAAAAACCCAAATAGAAGATCATTTTACCTTGATGGATACTAAAAACATGGTTTCGTATCATAAGCAAATAACACAAGATATAGTTTAAAGTAGCCCTACATTTCAATACCAATAAAAGACAACTTCTTTATAGAACCTATAAATTATAAAATAATAATTAAAAGATGAACCGCTAGTATTATAAATATGCGATAAGAATGAAAACAGATCTGTAACTAATAATCTAAACTTCAGAAAAATATTTTGATCGCATCATTGTTCTAGTTAGGAAATTCTAAACCTATAAAAACTAAAATCCTAATTTAACTTACTGGACTGAGAAAATCTTAATTGCGAAAACCTTAAAATTAAATTTGAACTTAAAGACAAACTAGAAAATTGTAAAAGCTTCAAACAAATTTTTGAAGGTAGAACTCTTAAATAACTAACGTATTTGTACCCGTTTAACTTGATAAACTACCTCAAAACTAAGAGAATTAATTATTTAAATATTATTATACTAATATATACATATGTATTCGGTGGAAAGGGACATTTACAAATGAAATCTGTGGAAATTTTCTCTAGACGAGACTCCATGCAACTTGCCCCAAATTTACTCCAACAAGTCCACAAACTCAACATACAACCACCAATCAATATCCTAACTAAGCAATACAAGAAATGTATTAGAAACCATGCAACTCAAATTGTATTCGGTGGAGAAAAAGACCCCTCAACTTGGCTGAAAATTTGGTGAAGACAGCAGCCTCTCCTTACATATATATACAACCTTAAGGAGCTACAAAACAAAGCTTTAATAACGCAAAAACAACCCAAAACAGCAACTCAAAACAATAGCAACAACACATACAAAACACACCCAACACACCACTAACAAGCTTCAGCAAGAATCACTAACACAAGCTTAAGGAAACAAGAAAGGTAAGTGTAAAATTTGTTCTAAATTAAGTTTAAGTGTTGAACAATAGTTTAAACAACGTTTCTATCAATTTAGGTTCATTTCAAGCCTTGAGGAAGGGCTTAATACCTTCATACCAGCTTATATAAGGTAATATTCAACCCTAAACCTTACTTATACGTTATGATCTATGTAGAAGCTAAGAATCATGAGTTATGATGGTTATGAAGAGATATATGTGTTAATATGCAACAAAATAATAGTTATGGATTATAGAAGAACACTTGGAAGTTCAAACATGATAATAATATGTATATAGTATAGAAAATTGAAATTCGAAACAGAAGAAAGCGAGGAAGATGATGAACAGTATCTACACTGGCCCTACGCCTACAGTGTACTTGCTGATGCAGGTGACATACGTGTATAAGCTGGCGACCTTTGAAGCCAACATACACTGGAACTAGAACATGTAAAAATTAAATGACACTGAAGAAATAAAATTTAAGCGAAACATGATGAAATTAAATGTTAGAAAATAAATATTAGTTACCATAAAGTAACCAAATATTATTAATTTTATATTCTTAAAAGGAATCTTGTTCTTTAATGCGATTCTATATCGTGATGGTAACGAAAGAGATTTCCATTATCTCATATAAGGTTAGTAATTAACTAGCTTGAGAAGGCAATTAATTCAATAACGAATTCCCTAGTTCAAGACATGAATGATTCATTAATCAGTCCTTTATTATAAGAAAATAGGGTTTAGGGTGGATCACGATAAGAAGTATCGTTTTGTAATTGGATTATCTTAAGAAAGCACGCAATTAACTCTTAGGGTTATTAGTTAGATAAGTAGTAGCTATAATAGTAATACTAGTGCTTGGAAACCTACACCCTAGAAGATGACATATGTAGTAATTTTTTTCTGCAATCGATAGGTGTGCTGCCTTAGAACTTGTAGTAAAATATCTAGTGGGTTTTAGTATTTATTATTTGATATGATGACCATCCTCTTATCACCTAATTTTGTCAATCAGGGCAGAAAACTCTAATTGCATAGATAAAAACCTTAAAATTACTCACTCACATAGATTTAAGACCAAAAAATATTCTATGAATAATGTAAACCTTAAATCTAATTTAAAATATATTTTTGTGAACTAATTAATATATCTAGATGCATACTCCTTAATAGCTAACACAATAACTTAGTTATTTGCCTTACATTTATCAAGAACATTTTATATTACATTATCAAGTGAAATCTTCTTCATGAATCCCCAAATGAACATACCATAAGTTTAGCTCATCTAAACTTTAAAAAGCAAATTCTCAAATTGGATGAAAATTTGATATATTTGCTAAAACAAAGTTTAAAGTAGAAATAACCTTTTAAGTTAAAAGCAATTGCATTTGAAGTTGCAATCGATTCTAATATCAACAAGCTTACCAAGCCATTCAATCTCCTCACTCTTGTCACATCATTAGCCTGCATGGGTTAAAACTTGATTCCAATCATATTACTTCTCGAGATTTAAGATAATTTGGTTAGTCGAGATTCTAGATTCAGACGAGCTTTTTTGTTGCCTCTTTAATTTTTGTGATGTCACCATATGTTAGGAGTGCAAGGGTATGTATTTGTAGAGTGAAGGCAAGCACAAGGAAGTGGAAGCATTTATACAGGCAAGTTTGAAAGTTGGGACATAAAAGCTTTGAGACTCTATTACTAAAATACCCCAAACCTTCACCTAAGTTAGAAATTAAGTTAGATAGATTAAATGAATCAAATGAAGTATAGGAAATAATTAGACAAGTTAGTATAATTAAATTAGTAATTAATTAAATTGAAATTTGAGATTTCAATTCCTAAACCCTTAAACATGTTATTAAAAAGTTTAGAGGATTCTTAAACCCTTAAACTTTAGCTTAAATCCCAATTCCTTAGTCTTCACAAAATTTGAGTTCATTTGCTTGTATCAAAATATTAGTTCTTAAACCCAAACTCAAATTAAATATCATTTCAGCCTAAACTAAATTCCTAAATTAAGTTATTATTTTAAGTTCTTAACTTTTAACCTATTGGTTTTGAAATCATCTCTTAAATACTTATGGAACTATAGATATTGATGTGATAGTTCTAAACCTATGCCTATTTCTAAAACATCATAAATTTTTATCCTTGTCCTTCTTTTTTATTTTTCCTTTCCCTCTGCCTCCTTACTCTCTTCCTTTTTTCTTTTTTTTTTCGTTTCTTTCTCTCCCTCTTACATTTCTCTTCTCTTCCTTCTCTTTTCTCTCTTCCATCTCTCAAAAATCATCCCAAATCTCAATCTCAACCAGATTAAAAGAGAAGTCAAGTTAGAAGAAGAAGAAAATCATGGTTAGAATAAGAAAAAGAAGAAGATGAAATGTAGAGAAGAAGAACCAAGTTGCATGTTCTTGTCTAAAGCTAAGTATAATTGCTTTACTTTGTTTTAGTTGTTGTATATGTTTGTATGTGTTGAATTGTTGATGGATGCATGTGGAGTTGTTGAGGAAGATGATGAATAGTGAATATGGAGTCTGATGTTGTAGTTAGATGTGTTTTTGATGATGAGAAATGGGATTTGGAGTGTTAGAAGTTATGAATATAAGTTATATGTTGTTTTATGATGTTACAATGGAAGTAGAATGTATAAAAGTTTGATAAAATGAAGTTTGAAAAACAAGGAAATTCGTAACTCAAGGGAAACCATCAATCACGAGCATGATTAAGGCCTCGCTAGGCTAGGTTTTGTAAAATTTGATGAATCACGGGTGTGATTGAGACCTTGGTAGGCTCGGGTTAGACAATTTTAGGCAATCACAGGCGTGATTTTATAAGAAAAAGCTTTGTTTTTGGGAAATTTTCATGAATCATGGGCGTGATCCATCCCTTGGTAGCCTCAGGTTTGTCAAAAACTTTGAAACTCAACAATGATGAGCGTGATTCATAGCCCAAAAGTCATTTTACAACAGCTTTCCAAGAATCATGATCGTGACCTAGGTCTGGTTAGCCTCGAGCACGAAATTCCTTACTGCAATAATGTTTTATAGTTTAATCATAAATTTTTCATACGAACTCGGATTATGATGATTCAGTTGCTATAGAAAAGCTTAAAAAGAGATTTACAGCTTTCATGTTTTATTTTTTTGCGAATTCAAAAAATATCAAGGTCGAAATTTTACTTTTTTTCAGTTGATACATTTTTCAAATGAAGTTAAAAATGCATGTTTGCTTGTTAAATGCATGTTTGCTTAGGAAATGAATCTCGTTGAGCTAAAATGAAGTAGATAAATGATAGTTAATGTGCTATATTACTTAATTGATATAATTAAGCATGAATTAAGTGGATTTATAGATTTAGAAGATAATTGGATTAAATATAGAAGTTAATTATAAAATGAATTTAGTTAACAAACCTATGTTCAACTTGACTTAAATAGACTTGAATAAACTAAAATGAATTAGGTTGATTAACTTTAATGAACGTTGCTAAGGTTAAGCTAGAATGAGCTTAGTAGTTAATAATTGGCTTAGATGAATGAATTAGGATGATCTTTGAATAACATGATAAATATGTTGTTTTAAATGTGTGTTTACTTGGAAAATGAATGTTTTTGTATATGAATTCTTTGTTGATGCTTTTGTAATAAAACACTATAAACAAAGAAAAAAGAAATTCTTTGACAGATAAATGAGAACTGTTTGTATTTTGGCGATGCGATATTCACAGCCATAGCAGGATTCCTATTTAGTGTCTAATTAAATAGGGCAATAAAACAAGTTTGAGATAAGTTGATTTTTTATTAGATTTCTTGCAGAGTTTAATTGTTAAACAAATGTTTGAATCTGGCTTTTAAATCTTCTAGATTATCTTCTGAGAGGGCATTTGAGCCTATGTTTGGATTTCATATAAGAGGCACGCAGTAACTTACGTGTTGGATGCTCGGATAGGCATCTAAAATGGATTAAGAGCTTAAAGACGGCTTAATTAATTGATTAGTGTTGGTTGTGTGTTTATCGCTATTGAAATCCGATTCTTGTCCTGGAGTGGAAGATCAGTATCTGGTCCGAGAAGCGACACCTTATTGAGATGGGCACAGTAGTTTAGGCGCTTAGGCCACCCCTGTCATTGAGATATGACTTTCATAAGTGGTATGGTGGGTAGCTGATGAGGCAAATGATATCGGTATAATGTTTGTTTAAACTTGGAGGGAAATACCATGAGTTAGTTCATGTTTATGGGAACGACTGAACTATATTCATGTTGTGGATTGAGTTTAAGTAGAGTCAGGTAACAACTGTAACCCCTGAATGAAGCTATTTTCTCATTTTTAGATATATCATCTAGAAGATATAGGGATTTAGACTACCCATATAAACCCCTTGAGCATCGACAGCGTTACTCATGACCCCCAGATTCCCTTTGGCTTGTTCTGAAATGTGAGTGCTCCAGTGTTGATTTGTTTATTTTAATGGAAAGATAATAACTTATTGATTGATGCATTACATTTATTTAAGCTCGTGTGTCACTTCGTATGTGATTGTGTTATTGTGTATTGGGCTTCGATCCTTGTTATTGTTGTTCTTTTTACAGGATTTGTTATTGATGATGAAATGAGTGATGTTATTGATGGTGTTGTTGTTGATGATGAACTCTTGAGGAGGAGGATGATTATGATGATGTTGTGGTGATGGTGATGATGGATGATGATGATGATGTTGTTTGGCTTAGGTTTTGGGAGCTTTTGTTGATTCACGGTGGGATGAGTGAAGTGAGTTAGGAGCATGGATCTGTTTTTAGTTATTTTGTTTTCTTTTTGTTTTGCTTTATAGAGACTGTATTTATTTATAAATTTATATCCATAAAGGGACTTTTGGTGCTCATATGTTTGTAAATGATTATCTATCCCTAAGAGTAGATTGTAAAATGTTTTATTAAAATTTGTTTCTTAGAAAGTTGGTCTGCTCGGTTGAGAGTAGAGTTTTTATTTAAAAATTATTTTATAAAATAGATTTTCTATTGCTAAATCTAGTTATTTGAAAATCTATCTAAATGATTTCATGACCTAAAATTGAGTAGCAATGTTCAATATAAACAATCTTTTAAAAAAGCCTAAGCGTGTAATACTTTATAGTATTATATGTGACGGTAGCACCTTAATTGATTTAATGTTTGATTAAATTTTTAGGGCGTCACAATTACTATAGTAGTGAATCTATTACAATCTTGCGCGCGTGTTTACGTGTATGTTTTGTAAATTTAGGATTTTCTATAGAAAAGTTTTGTGTGCGAATTCATTTTGAAAAAAAAAAATATACATTTAACCTTCAATATTTATCTATTTTTCTATCTTAGTATTCAATCTTTTCTTTTTTTTTCCCTTCCTATTTAAATCCTTTGTGTTTTCGATTTTTGTAGAATAGGACTTTTGTTAGCTCTAATGAGTTATCCATATATCCCAAATAAATGTTGGCTTTTGATTGATACGCAATAACTAGTTTAACAAAACAATAATAATATTAAATATATTTAAGTACATAATATTAGAAAAGATTATAATTACAAGAAAAAAAATGCCTAACAAATCTTCAAGTATGAGAGTCTATACTCGTATTTTTCTAAGCCAATCTTATAGATGAGGTAAAGTACTAAAAAAGTTTTATTGATGCTAACCATTATGCATTTAAATAAATGTTGTTTAAGTATCGGTAAAATTTTGATACGAGAACAATGTTTTAAATGTTTATTCGCCATGATCATCATTTGTCAAATTTTTGCCGATTGTTGGTGGGATACTTTCCTAGTGATGGATTGATTATGTCGATGAAGCATTGGGCTTCTAGGTGCTTAATGTGGCCAATGCTCGAAGGTCCCTGTCCCTCAAAGGATTTTCTTGCAGACTTATCAGAAGGTGACGATAAATGGATAAGAGTTGCTAACAAATCCATTTCCTTCTTTATGATTGCCGGGGGAAGGGACCTGGTTGTGTCCTAGGTTTCCTCCCAAGCCTGTACAAGATCCTTCTCTCGATTACCAAAGTTGTCATTTCAACTGTGCAAACCTCAAGTTATTGTTCCTCATCGACATCATCCTCCTCGTACGAAAGGGAAAAACACATTGGAAAGATATGACTTTCTTTTCTTAAATAATGGTTTCGTTTTAAGATTTTATTTCTATTCTTTTTTACTGCAAGAGTTATGGAAAATAAGTTAAAATAGGATTAATGTTACATTTAATTTAATAGAATAAGATTATTATTCTGCCTTTATTATAATTAAATAACAATATTTTGTTTGGTCTGTAAAAAAAAAAAACTTATTTCTATAATATGAAATAGATGAAGAATTATTATTCTTTTCCTTGATTGCCTCAATTGTTATTAAATTCAATTTTTGTTTATGTATTTTTTTTTCCGGTAAGTCCGGTGTGTCTGCTATTTTCTTTATCAGGGATTTGTTCTCATCTTCTAAAGAAGATAGCTACTTGAAAACTACAATACAATTGAGTCACTGACAAAAATAATTGTATGGAAGACACGTCATCTCAGCCTGGCATCTTCGTCTTGTTGGACGGGTTTGTAGTCAATATTATTAGGCCACACTAGATTTTAGACCAATCCTTTTTAAATGTTTGATAGCTTTTTAAAAATAAAGTTTATTTTGTGTTAAATTTAATTTTTTATCCACTCGAGAATAATGATTTATTCTTCCATCATTTTATATAAAGTTACTATTAGAGTATTTAATTAAAGAAAATAATAATTATTATTACATAAAATAATGAATTATAATTCATAATCCCATACACATGCATTGCAATTCAATGATTTATGTTTAATCTTTATCATAATTTTGTCTTTTTATTGAAATTATCATCAATACAATTATCATCTCTCTTTAATAAAGATTATGATAGCATATAACACTCTTATTTGATGAAGTTTCGTATTGAAAAAATTACATGCATGTTTTAGTATAACTTACAAGAGAGTATGAAAATTTTCCATTGTAAAAAAGAAAAAAAAAAGTGATAAATGTTTTGAAAAATATGGTAAATTAAGGATATCAATATACTATTATTATATTCTATCGGACATCACTAATGTGGTTCTTACGTTATCAACATCTACCTTCAATACTTAAGATGTCATTTATAATGGACATCTTTAATTAGTAAAACTTATAGCATTTAACTTTTGTTTACATAGACAAGACCTATCATCCTCCGCATTTAAACTTAAACACAAAATGGTACTCCCTCTTGCAATCATCTTTTTAATTATATTCGAGTTAAGCCTCTTATGCAGATTTTTAATTATATCTTTGATTCGCTTTAGTAATATCATCCTATCGCTGCATTTGATCAGTATGAAAATTCATGAATAAAGCTTTTTCTTACCTTAACTAAGTTATTTGGACGCTAAGATTGATGCTATTCCATCTAAATGAGAGGATTATGGTTAGCCATCATATCAACAAACTATGAGAATCTTAACTTGGGGTATAAATAATCAATGATATGATTTGAGTTGGAATATAAACTACTTGAATAATTTAATGACTAATAAAAGAATCTACTTAAGGAATTTATGAAATCAAATTCAAGCTTCATAATATTTACCTTAATTATCTCATGAACTTAAGCCTTAATTAAATTTAATCAAGCTTAAATTTTAGCCAAATTCAAATCCAATTTAAATATCCATATTATCTTAGCTTTTTTATTAAAAAAAAAAGAATCCATTTAGTGAAATTGAATTTACTTAAGTAAAATTTAGTCGAAGTTAAATCAATTCTAAGCTGAAAATTTCAAACTCAAACCTTAAAACTTACCAAATTATATTGAATCCAATCGATTATTCTATAGTCCTGATAACTGTGATCTTTAATGCTCGACCGACCTTCCCGACACAAGTGGATTAGTTTTACGTAAGAGAGAGGAAATCCGATGAAGGGGGGGGAATTGTTTGTTCATAAATGGAACCGTGTAAAGCTTATTATTATAAATTATAAATGCCCATGATGTATGATATTCTTTAATAGTACGCGTAGGATTTATATAGATTTTCCAGTTAAAAAAAAAAAAAGGAAGGAGGAATAAGAATATAGAAAGATGGATATTATAAAAAAGAATGTGAAGAGAGCATAAGAAGACAAGTGGGGGATGATAGTGGAAGAGTGAGTCAGGCATATCCTGTCCCCCACCTAAACTAATTGAAAACGCGCATTTAGGCATAGCTGCTCCCATCCTACTCTCTCTGGCCCCTTTTCTTCTCATCTTCCCATCCTCCCATCTCATTCTTGAATTCAATATGCAACCTAGTAAAACCATTTTCCTAAAATAAGATAAGAAAGAAAACGTACAAATTGTTTGTAGCTTAATGATATTATTTATGGACTTTTAAGTATAAAATATACTAAGTTCGAAGTTTTTCCTCTCATACAATAAAAACAAAAAGCATGCACTTCTCAATTTTTTTATTATCTTTTTTGATAATATGATTAGGTTATAATGAGTATGTATAGTTCAATTCAATTTGCTTTTGAAATGGAAATGAATAGCGTTTCAATAGTTCATTTTAAATATTTAGTAAATCACACTGCATTTAAAAGTTCAAAGTACCAAACCAAATTAATTTTAATAGTTCAAGGTTCTTAAGGTTTAAAATTGGTTTTTAATTTAAATCACTTTGAAAAATACTTAGTTGTTGTTTTGATCACATCTCACTATACAAAATTTACAGCTATTGTTATAATTTATATTTATACAATTTGATACAAATTTTCTTTTTCTTTTATTATTTTTCCTCAACAAATAGATTATAATCACATATATTCATATAAAAAAGCAATAATTGGGGACAATAATATATTTAGTTATACAATAAATTCTTAATAAGATCATCCGCGTTAGACTTCTCCCAGGGTCTTGTACAAACTAGGATCTAAGTTAGCTTGCCACATTGGATCCATCTATAGACCCACCCGGGTGAGTCTAACCAGCCAAGATAACCCATGGACTTGGAGGGTCCATAAGGGTCCACAATAAAAAAAAAGGTAAATAAAAATAATAAAATTAATATGATGTTACAATTATCATCAAAATAAAAAATAAAAATAAAAATATAATATAAAATAATAAAAAAGTTAAATAAAGCATTTCTTACTTTATTTCTAGACTTTCAAGTAAAATATACTAAGTTCAAGTCTCTTCCCACCCATACAACAAAAATAAAAAGTATGCACTTCTCAAAATTTTAATTATCTTTTCGATAATTATTATAACGGTGTACTAAATATGTAAGGTTCAATTCAATTTGCTTTAGAAATGGAAACGAATTGCATTTCAATAGTTCATTTTAAATATCTAGTAAATCAAACCGCATTTAAATGTTCAAAGTACCAAACCAAATCACTTTTAATTCAAATCACTTTGAAAAACACTTATAATTGTTGTTTTGATCACATCTTCACTTTACAAAATTTACGGCAATCGTTATAATTTATATTTGTGCAATCTGATGTAAGATTTCTTTGTCTTTTCTTTTTTTTTTTCCCTCAACAGATAGATTATAATCACATGTATTCATATGAAAAAAAAAAACAAATAATAATTGAGGACAATAATTTGTTTCAAAAAAGCTTAACTTGCTATTCAAAGTTGTACAATAAATTCTCAATAAGATCATCCATATTACAAAGTAAACAAGTTAAAAAGAGAATGAATGAAAACAATAATATTGATAATGTTGACGGTAAAATATAGCTTTAGGCCCACTTAGTCTTTTGGGGCCCAGTAACCTTCACCATTAGTAGCCCATTAAAGAAAGAGCCTAGTTCATCTCGGAGAACATAACGCCTCAACTATATGAGCTGGCATGGGACTCAGCCTCGAGCCCACGCCTTAAAGCATCTCTTTGAGCTCATTAAGTCGCTGGTCGATTAGCTCGCCTTCGACTCAGCCCAACCTCTTCTCTGCATCTCACGACCTAATCACATCTCGTGGCTAGGGGGAAATCAACAACTCGGTCGCGCTCCACGACGTCAAGCCCTAAAACCCTCTAAATCCCCCTTGCCCAGGGCAAGGGGACAAGAGGAACAGAAAAGTGAATAGGAAAAATAGCATAGAGTACAAACAAAAAAAAACACATATTTGACATTCTGTTTGCACCGCCATTATCTTCACTCACAAACTGACTTGAGTGTCGGAGTGACTGCTCCAGGCAACCCCTGGCATCCCTCTAACCTATCTTTTGATGTTTGCAGAAGTAATCTCTATCGGCTCAGACTTGGCTCGTGTAACAGATAGTGTATTACAGAACTAAAAAATAAGTATTCCTTAGTTTAAAAGTTTTACAAAATAATGTTTTAGGTTCTCGAAGAAACAATTAATGACAAAAAAAAAGTCTCGTATCTCATGTCTCATCCATGCTATTTACTCCATTTCAAATATAAAACCACCTTAAACCACATAAAAAGAAGGGGAAAGGATACTGTTTATGTTATTTTAAGTAAGAAGCAATTTGGTTCAACCCCTCAAATTCAATTAAAATCCATCTGAACTGTTTTTTGAGTCGAATTATAAGAGTTGCATGTTGTGATTCAAACTAGTTTATTTCGGTCCTTGATTGAATTCAATTTAGGAAAATGTTTGGTTTGTTAATTTGGTATTGGTTTGGCATCTGTTGTATGTCTGTTTTAATCAAACTATTTGCCAAAAGTATATATAGATAAAAAAATAGACATTTTTACTTATAAACAAATTTTATAAATAAAATATAAATGCATATCTGATATAGATAAAATACAGATGAAAAACAAACCATTCAAACATACCCTAAATCTTTGGTGATGTTATTGTCTTTCTTAATACTTCACACCTGAACAATCTTACTTCATGTAGTATACTTAGAGAAAGAAAGGATGAAATTTCTCATAAATGCAAATTTATTGAAGAAAAAGGTAAAAGTCCCCAGACGTGAATTTAAAATTGATGATTCTATTGTTAAGAATTTTGTTAAATCTTAAATCCCCAAATCATATAATCCATGTTCAAGATTAGGATACCAACAAATGAAAGTAAATGTGGAAGCGTACAATGCATAAAATCCTTACTTTGGTGGGATTTATTTTCTCTCCTTTTTCTTTGATAATGAGATGTTAGAATGAGTAAGGAGCAATACACATGATTCGGTGTTTTCATGAAGGCGAGCTTACAACATATAAAGCCTATTTAGCATAATAATACATATATAAAATACTAAAATGATATATACATAGAGAAGGTGATATAATTTCAACATATGTTTCAATATGTATGTATGTATTCATGTATGTGTATGTGTATGTACGAAAGAAGTGACTAATTATGACTAGAATGGATGATTCTTGATGTATTTTTATCTAGAAGAATTCCATTTACAATTATCCTTAGACGACAATATGTTTAAAATGGAATCTTTTATTCATTATAGCAATAATTATGTATCTTACTAAGAAAGCAAATGTTTAGAAATATGTAATGTTTTTTGTATTTATTAAGAATGAGATTTATATGGTTGAATAGGTTTAAATTAAATATTGAAGGTTACTTAATATTAAAAAATTTTTAGAACTCGCTTTCACAAAGTATTGTATGTATCCAATGCCTGTATACCTTACAAGTTATAGCTGCACTATACTCTAAGGTATACAATATATAAGTTCAGTGATACCTATACCCATTTTGGGAAAAAGAGAGAGAGAAAACTAATAATAATAAGTGTGAAGCATATACTTTTACCTTTTAAATTATACCAAAAAGAAATATATACACACGCACACCATCCATAATAGTTACTAAAGCATTTTTCTACCGTATTTCTTCCATCTCTCTATTGTCCAATTTGTATATTATAATTCTTCATCTCCCATCTATTTTCCAGCATGATTTAGTGTTACATTTCTCAAGGAAGTGTACCAAACTATTTAGGATATGTTTAGATAGTTAGATTTTTATTTATATCGGTAACTTATCAGTATTGATTTGATTTGATCAGTTTATAAGTAAAATTATTAATTTTTAATATATATTATATTTACATTAATTCAATATTAATTTAATTTAAAAATGATATTAAAATGATAATAAACCAATATATACCAACATGTGCTAATAGGTAGTAAGACTCACATAATTGGACTATGGGAGTACGTGCCTTTCTCAATGATGTTTCGCAGCGCGACTTTTATTCACAGGATGTAATTGGAGGTTCATGAACTAGATTTTGTATTTTTACTCTTCTAAACTTATAAACGGTTGCTTTCATGCAGTATGATACATGAATGGATCGGATATTTTGGAAATGTTAGCGATTCAAATTGATGAATATTTAACTTAAAATTTTTATATTTTTAGCGGATGATAGAACCCGTGATGCCTGTATGAAAAAGAAAAAAGAGAAAGAGAGAGATATCAAGAAAGATTTTATCTAGGAAAATAAATGGACTTATTTTATTGTATGATTTTTTGCCCTTTTTATTGTATAATTTTTTGACACCAAACTAGGGATTCAATTAATAATAATAAATAAAAATATATTAGGAAATTACAAATGATGCCTTTTACCATATACAATACAAATCTTAGGTATTGTGAGCAATGTTGTCAGACTCAATTCCAGAATTCCATCCAAACAAATTAGAAGGTTACATGCTAATAACAAAGAGTAGCTTAAGCTAGATAGTTTCTGAGATCACTTAGGTTCAACCGAGCTGAACTGGATGGATCAACATGAGTCTAACAATATTATTATAATATATTTTTTGATTAAAAAATTTGAGAGTTGGCACCAATAGAGTAAACAAGACAATATATCACCCACTTACCCCTATTATTTATAATATTAAAATGGAAAAATCACTTTGAGATTTTAGCACCTCCCTTATTTCACTTTTAACATATTATTTTATAGAAAATAATGCAAATATGTCGTATCAAATTGACTATTACCCTAATAACTTCAATTCTCTCTAGTTAATTTTAATTTTCTATTTACACCTTTTTATTAGTTCTATATAGTTTATGCATCACAAGTATATCATCTGTTCGTAAAAGACTTAACAAGTTTTCTTGCTTTAGCTCATTGTTTTGGCAACACCATATACAAAAGAGATAGCATAAAGCAGCAAATATCCAACCAAACATACCCACAAATTGCAATATAAATATATTAAAGGAGGTGGAGCGTGGGCACAAAACAACAAAACTGCGCGTGGCAAGAAAGTCGCGTATGGTCTCACGGGTGACGAATCACCCGTTGGGTCGGTTAGACATTGACGACATAAAGTAGGACCCAGCAATACAAGGAAAGAAAAAAAAATGATAAATGTGTTAATAGTATTCACTTTGGATTTGACAATTGCATTTCACTTGCATTTGCATTTGCATTTGCATTTACATTTACATGTACATTTGCATTTCAACACCAACGCACCAAAACAAACATAGGAAAAGGAAAAATCATGGTGGAGTAGGATACTTCTAACTAGAAACATAGAGGTCTAAAGACTTAGTTCACTCTACATCTTTTTAATCTTAAGATTTTGTGTATTATCCATTTTACAAGACGAATTTTTTTTATTAAAATTTGAAAAACCAGTCTTCTAGCATAAAAAAAAAAACCCACATAAAATCAAAAAGTAAAAGAAAAGAAAAAAATCCAATTATTTAAGTAAAGAAATCTACACTAAACCACCATAAAAAATAGAGAAGGAGGTAGTAATTATAGTAGAAGCGACATTAAAGATAGTAAATCAATAATGATTCTTTAAATAAAAACTCTAATATCAGATAAAAAAAACCATAGATTTTTTTTCGAATAATTCATAATGAATTTATTTACTTAATTCATTATTATTTTTAGTATAGACAACCCAAATGCATCAGACATTTGCTAATACAATGAAAAGCAAATTGATCATGTTAAGATCTAAGATCACCATTTCTCTGGTTTTTAAATTCTAAACCTCAATTTTAAAGATAGGGGAAGATACACTCATAGAGGCAATTCAAAATATATACTTACAATTTTTCTAAAAATCAATTGCTGTCCCAAATTAATACCCTAATCCTTATGATATTCCATTATAGATATTAGGGAAGTGGAGTTGTATGTTTGCATTGTAGCCTTAGCTTTGAAGTCTTGACTTTGACTCCAAAAAGAAAGAACGCACACACATAACACCTCCAACGAAACACAGGACGAAGAAAAGTCACACTTTCCTATCTCCTTCCTCTCTCTCTCCTCAGAACAAACACATAAAAGCCCAACTTCCCCCCTTCTCTTCTTAACTTCATCACTCAAAGTCTACCAAATTCTCTCTCTTTCTCTGCTTTTCTCTCTCTTAACCATTTGTACCATATTTTTCCAATATCTACCACACCCAGAAGGGAAAATTAACTAAAGGTATGTTTTTTAGCTACCCTTTTGGCTTAATTTAATAGGTTTTTGTTACATCTGAGTTTTTTTGTGGAGTTTAAGAAGGAAATTTAATTACTTGTTAAGTAAAGTTTGAAACTTTTTGTGTTATTTCCTTAATGGGTTTTTGTTGAATCTGAGAGTTTTTTGTATAGTTTGAGATGGAAATTTGATTACTTTTTAAGTAAAGTTTGAAACTTTTATGTTGTTTCCTTAATGGGTTTGCTTGTTTAGATTATTTCCGAAATGGGTTTTTCGTCTACTTGTTCTCGAAATATCGAAAGATACTAATGTTGTTAAGACTTAGCCAAAGGCTTTGCTTGTGGTTTACTCTTGTAGTTTTCGTTTACTAGTATTTAATCTATTATTTGTATCGAGATTCTTTATGTTAAACTTAAAAGTTTTATGGTTTAGGAATTTTCTAGGTTCTTTGTCGTAAAAAATATCTATGGTTCTTGTATATAATTAATAGGTTTGAAGATTTAATTAGGTTATTCATATAAAATATCAGAATTTGAAGCTTATTTCTTCAAGGTTGTCGTTGATTTGCTGTTAAGGCCTTATTTGTGTGTGTACTAAACATCTAGGTATTGTGATTATGCAGGAGGAGTTGGGCATGTGTAGTGGTTCAAGAAGTAAACTTTGCCATTCAAATTCCGAGATGGACGTCCAATTGTATAAAAATAATGATGGGGTTTCGTTGAAACCCTCAGTTTTACTTGAATTATCAGCTTCCGATGATATCTCGGCCTTCAAAATCGAGGTTGAAGAAAGGGGCCATGATGTGGATGAGTCGAGTTTTTGGTACGGAAGGAGAATTGGTTCGAAGAAGATGGGATTCGAGGAGAGGACTCCTCTCATGATTGCTGCTTTGTATGGCAGTGTTAAGGTTTTGAAGTATATAACAGAAACTGGGAAGGTTGATGTCAACAGAGCTTCTGGTTCTGATATGGTAACCGCCCTTCATTGTGCGGTTGCTGGGGGCTCTCGTGCGTCTGTTGAGGTTGTCAAGCTCTTGATTGATGCCTCTGCTGATGCGAATTGTCTTGATTGCAATGGAAACAAGCCTGTTGATGTGATTGCTCCAGGGCTGAAGTCATCGAACAATTTAATGAGGAAGGTGGTTGAATCGTTGCTGAAAGGCGATAGTTCTGATGGTGAGATTGATTTTACCATCAAGTACGAAGAAGCCAAGTTGGATGCGGTGTCACAGCTGTCCAAGGAGGGTTCTGAGAAGAAGGAATACCCTGTTGATATCTCTCTCCCGGACATTAACAATGGAATTTACAGTACAGATGAGTTTAGGATGTATACCTTTAAGGTCAAACCGTGTTCCAGGGCTTACTCCCACGACTGGACTGAGTGTCCGTTTGTCCATCCTGGTGAGAACGCGAGGAGGAGAGACCCAAGGAAGTATCCCTACAGCTGCGTCCCTTGCCCTGAGTTCCGCAAGGGCTCGTGCCAGAAGGGAGATGGTTGTGAGTATGCACATGGTGTGTTCGAGTCTTGGCTTCATCCTGCTCAATATAGAACCCGTCTCTGCAAGGATGAGACAGGATGTACACGGAAGGTATGTTTCTTTGCTCACAAGCCTGAGGAGTTGCGACCAGTATATGCTTCAACAGGTTCAGCTATGCCCTCACCGAAATCATATTCGGCTAGTGGGCTGGATATGACTACGATGAGCCCTCTTTCTCTTGGCTCACCATCAGTGTCTTTGCCGGCTACTTCCACCCCTCCGATGTCTCCTTTGGCATCATCCTCGTCTCCAAAGAATGTCAACTTATGGCAGAATAAGGTTAAGCTCACCCCTCCAGCTTTGCAGCTTCCTGGTAGCCGGCTAAAGACGGCTCTTAGTGCCAGAGACTTGGACTTGGAAATGGAGTTGCTTGGCCAAGCCAGCCAGAAGCAACAGCTTTTGGAAGAGATCTCTCGTCTCTCCTCGCCATTCAATCGGATGGGAGACTTACAACCCACCAAACTTGAGGATGTTTTTGGATCTCTCGATCCAACGATGTTATCTCAGTTGCAGGGTATTACGAGACCATCAACCCCCACCACCCAATTGCAATCCCCAACAGGCATTCAAATGCGTTCCAACGTGAACCAGCTCCGTGCAAGCTATCCAAGCACACACACCTCCTCTCCCGTGAGGAAGCCCTCATCCTTTGGGTTTGAGTCATCCAGTGCAGTAGCCCAAGCGGTTATGAACTCCAGGTCTGCTGCTTTTGCAAAGAGGAGTCAGAGTTTCATCGACCGTGGGCCTGGAATTACCAACTCTGGACCTGTAATGTCTCCAAACATCTCTGACTGGAGCTCGCCTGATGGAAAGCTTGACTGGGGAGTTCAAGGAGATGAGTTGAACAAGCTGAGGAAATCTGCTTCCTTCGGGTTCAGGAGCAGCAACACTGCAAATTCCACCCCCATAGCTCCATCAGCAGTTGACGAGCCAGACGTTTCTTGGGTCAGTTCTTTGGTCAAGGATGTTCCTCATGGGGAGGATGCCTTCTTTGGTGCTGAGAACCAACACTACGATTACAGGAACGGAATCCGTGAAATGCTTCCACCATGGGTGGAGCAGCTGTACAGAGAGCCGGAGCGGATGGCAGCATAAGATTCCAGCCGCCGTCCCTACCGGATTATGCTGACAAATTAATATTCTTTATTCTTGTTGAAGTGATTGACAATCCACAGGTAGGAGAAGCAGCATAAGACGAATTAGAGGATAAGTTTGAACCCCAAAAAAAAAAAAAAAAATAAGACAACACGGCAAAGTTGTTGGCTAGGAATACAAGGTTTTCATTATTGGTTAATATGAATTTTTAGTGTTAGAATCAAATATGGGGATGGTTGAATTGAATTGACTCCCCCACCAGTATGTAATATTTTTTAATTATTTGTCCCTCCTTGTGGTTATGTTCTTTGTGTTAATTCTCCTTGTGTTGAGAAAATAATTGTCGGACCATTTTGAGGGATGTCTATAATATTTTCATTTGTTCATGATAAGCTTGTAATGTCTGCTCCTGAAAAATCCTGGCTCTTTTCATAGCCTCTTTTTAATACCAAGAGTAATGTAATTTGCACAAGAGACATATATGGTTCTTGCAAATAAAGCTGTACTTTTGTTGCTCTCTGTCTTGTTTATGATACCGAGTTATTTCTTCATTCTGTCCTTCCTGTATGGATTTTTTGAGATCCTTGAAAATTTCATTTTCTCAAAAAGGGGGCTTTCTAGAAACTGCGACTAATTTTTGCCTCAATAACATTGATTCTTTCAAACAAGTCTCTTGGTTTGGTCATGGATATTGATTTTTTAAGCACGTAGTTTTCATCTTCTATTTAAATATAACGTCATTCTTTATTCCTACCATTTTGATGTAATCTTTTATTTGCGAAACTGTACCAACATTCCTCATCTATTTGTAACACACAAAAATATTTCAGACGCGAACATTTAGGTCTGACATGGTTACATGTAATTTTTTTCAAATTATATTATACTAGAACTTTTACTGTCGATTTTTAATTAATTATCTAATTATTAAAATAAATATAATAATTAAAATAATAAATATTTCAGTGATTTGATTTCGATTGGATATGATATGATGTTAGATATTTTATCAATTATTTAATCGTTAAAATAAATATAATATTTAAAATATTAATTATTTTAATGATTTGATTACAGTGTGATATGATGTGAGTTGTCGAATGATGATGAAACTAGTTTTATTAGAATTAATGGGGGATCACGAAATTTTCCATTACATAAATTGCATAGACATATTTGAAATCTTTATAGTTGCATGACTTTATTTTTAATAAAATTTAGTATTAATATTTCAGGAAACACCTGCAAATCTTACCTGTTCATGTGCTAGCCGTTGATAATGTTGTCAAACATGGTTTGGGGCTTAATCCAATCATGCTAAAGATTAATGATTAATTGATAAAATCAATTTGTATCAAGAATTAAATTGCGGTTGAACTGGATGGTAAATGTGGCTTTAAAACACTGGTTGCTAACATATATCCTATTAATAATGTCAATATAAGTAGTAAAGAAATTGAATCATATAGTAAAATTCGGTTAAATTTGTCACGTCACTGAAAATTTGATGTGCCATTTAAATAATTTATTTTTCTCTTAGAATGGATACATATAAACAGTCAGGATATTAAAAATGGGATCTACAACTGTTATGGAGGGTTTAGATATCGGTTTTTGAAAAATTAAAACTTTATATAATTTTAGAAGATTTTAGGAGGGTATGTATAATTTACGTTTTTAGCTTGTATGAGAATTCTCCCATGGATTCCAGGGCATGCACACAAGATAATTTTATCCGCTAGGATTTGTGCTGTGTCCACTCATGCTCAAGAGGGCATCCAACCATGTGATGTCTCATCCAGCTTGATCAAGGGAAGTCCTACTCAAAGCCTATGTCCATTGTCCACCCTTAGGCACATCAGGCAGCAACATGCACATAGTGGGGAGGGGCTAAAAAAAAGGAAGTAATACAAATGTAGGATGCCTATGCCTATGGGGATGTGTCTTTTGAAAGGGCACAATGAACATTCTTTATTTGTTGTTGGGTGGTAAATGATGCAAATATATTTTCAGGGTTTGGTGAGATTCCTTCTCAGCATCCATTTCATTTCTTTGAGGAATAAATTTTTGTGCCCACGTGTCTTTTACTTTATTTTGTTTTTTTTTTCAGAGGTCAAATAAAGAGATTATTACTTTCCTTACTTATTTTATTATAAGCATATATTAATCTTCAAAACATAAGATTAGGTCTTTAGTAAATATTTTAAACACATCCTTTTTAAAGGTACTAACACATCATATAGATTGATTAGTGGTATATAATTACACATAAAATTTTGATATGAAAGTAATTTTATAAAAATTATGTATTATCGTAACAATTCGATCAAAAGTTCAAAAGACAATGATATATGCTACTTGTTCTCTACAGAAGTAACATATTAATATGAATAAATCTTTTTTTTCCTTTTACTTTGTTTCTTTCAATGAAAATAAGTTATGATCATCCACTCATCTTTCTCCAGAGTACAAACAGGTAGCCTACTCTTTTATCATTCTTTTCTTTCACTAATTGATTGTTGATTAATTTGTTTTGTGATTTTTACATAAAATATATTAATCAAGAGACCCGAGTTTTCTTCCTAAATATTGTTCTCATCAAATTTTGTATAGAAGGTGTATTCTTTTTTCCTAAATTTTGTATAAAAGTTCAAAAGACAATGACATATGCTACCTTTTCTCTATAGTCTGGGAGTGGTTGCTCAACCCTCTCTTAAAAATTGGTTTTTTATTGATTCACTTTCTTTTTCTTCCTAGTTTAAGGGCAATGGATGTCTCTCGCTGTAAATAAGCCACATGATCTACTTTCTTATTAGGCGTGACCAAAAGGGGGGCCTTTATTTTCCCTTTTTTTTCTCCAATTAGCACGGTGGCCTTCAAGATGGTTGTTCTCTCTCTCTCTCTCTCTCTCTCTCTCTCTCTCTCTCTCTCTCTCTCTCTCTCTCTCTCTCTCTCTTACTATTTAGGTAACTTATTTGCAAAAATTCCAGAAAAACACTGTTGATTGGTTGTTTTTTATATCTACTTAGTTTAAACCAACTTATTTAGACTATGGAATGAACTATTTGAGCATTACATGGTCACTAATGGGCATTAGACAAGCTATACATGGTTAGACCAAGCGTTCCTAATCAATTATAGCTTGATATCCTTGTTTTTGAGGTAGATGAAGATGCGCCGAAACAATCCTTAAGAGCTTCGACCCACTCCCAAAGGCCAGCTTTCACTATGTCAGTGGTCACCAAACATGGTCTACACTGTCTCTTATTAGCCCGATAATCTCGGTACTTACTTTAGTGGTAAGATACACCTTCCTAAAATATCAAATACACCTTTCCACTAAATCTACTTGATATGTTTAGTAGACCTTCTTATTTATAAATAAAGTCTGAGACCGAGAGTTAATAGTAAGATCATCTTTTGTTAGGAAATTTTTATGGTGTCGTCAACGTATCTAATCATTGAAATAAATATATTATCTGGTATATTAAGTATTTAAGTAGTGTGATCACAATATAGTTGGATATGAATATAAAATATTAAAAAAACTAATAAGACTGATCTTATTAAAAAACAATGAGCCATAGAATTCTCTCTTTCATTTATCTACACACTCCATCCTACGTCTTACTACTTTATTCTCCTTTTTCTATATGAAGACTAACTTAAATATCAAAGTGGCTAATATTTTATTCATCGTTTCCTATTTTACAATTCTATTGTAGCAATCCAAAGGTTTATCAGCCTAATACTCAATCGGCAAAGTTTAAAATGAACACATAAGTTATATTTTTATAATTTTTCTATCTATAGAATATTGTATTGGATGGTGCTTTATTGAATTAAATTCACTTTCTCTAGATTTAAAAAAAAAGGTAACCTTTTTCTTGCTATGATATTATTTAATTTTCAAGTCTATAATTTGAACGAACCGTATATTTGAATATATACCTCTAAGCAACTAAGCTATATGTATGAACTTCATAGGAATAAAACGAAAAGATAAGAGGATCCTCGCATTTGTTCTTTTTGCATATATCCTCTTTTGACAAATGACACTAAAAGAATATTCTATTCTCTCTCTCTCTCTCTCTCTCTCTATATATATATATATATATATACATACATACAAGTAGTTTAAAATTTTAGATTATTAGTGATAGGACTGCAAACGAGCCAAGTTATTGGCAAGCTATTCGAGCTTAGCTCGCTTAAAGCTTGGCTCAGCTCGAGCTCGATGGGTAAACAAGCCAAGCTCGAACCCGAGCCCAAAGTAAAACTCTTTTCTCTAAATGAGTTGAACTCAAGTTTTGATTTAGGCTTGCGAGTTAGCTCTTGAATTAGCTCATTTAATTTCGTGAACAAACTCGAAACTCTGCTCATTAACATGCTCGATAATAAGTTCGTTAGCAAATTTATGATTTTTTTATGCATGATATATCATTTATAACCACATAATAAAAATAATAAAACTAATTTCTATTTAATAATTATATATATTATATCAGCACACACATTTATATATATATATATATATTATATTTTAGGTTTTAAAAAATAGAAAATGGGCCATGTAAATTAGTCGATCTCGGAATAAAATTTCAAGCTCGATAAAATTTCATTAGGCTCGATAAAAAGCTTAGCTCTACTCGAACTTGTTTCATAAATGAATCAAGTTTAAACTTAAATTTAAGCTTGTTTAACTAAATAAACCGATCTCGAACCTCAATTCTAGACTCTATAAAAGTTTGACTTAAGTTCAAGCTCGCCAAATTTTAACCGACTTGAGTCATCACAACTACGCTTCCTAAATTAATGAATTTCATTTTTTATTCTGGTGGCTGACTATGCACAGGGTTTCAACTTTACATCTATTATTATTTTTTTCTCTGGACAGAATTTTTCCTGGATCAATAAGTCTTTATATTTATTATCCATTATTGGTTAATATAAATGATTTCGTTTACGAGGACCAAATCGATGAAGTTTCGTGTCAGACTTTTTGACGTCGACGTGAAATATAAAAATCAACTTATACGTCCATAATTTTCTCGTCCTTTCCAATATATCCAAACGGCACCAGTATAGTAAACAAACGTTATAAAAATGTTTAAAGCAAAAAAACAATATCAAATGATAGTGATTGCATGTTTTTTTTTTTTTTAAGTATCTTGTTCGTATGAACTCAAAAGACGGTCTAAGAAATAAATTTTTCATACTTCTCAATGAAAAATGTATATCTCCAATCCAAACTCAATTCTAAAAATACATCATCAATCATACTGAGAGAAGCAATTATGTATTTATATAAAAACTTTTCCAGTCTTGTTAGAGTGGTATAATTGATTATTTGATTGTTAAGATAATAAATTAAATAACTTCTATAATTATATTTATTAAGCGCTGTTGATGTTGGATATATCTAAACTATTAAATAATTTAAAAGAGTATAATAAAAAAATAACATAATTATAAAACTTTTCAAATATATATTTACATGTGGTATTCTTGGTAATTGATTGTCGTCGGGCATTAACAGGTGCTGTAACCTCTTTCTGTAGGCCTTAACAAGGGAAAATTGATTTTCTAATAAACAAGCTTCTGGAAACATTAAATAAATTTAGTATTTATGTATTTTGCATCAATATTTTGATGTGATTTTGCATCAATATTTTGATAGTTATTTTTATATAATAAATAAGAATAATGTCAAAAATTGTACTTGAACTTTCATAAAAAGTTCAATTAGGTACCTAAAGTTTTATATTAAACAATTTGAAACATGAAATAAATTTTTATGGATATTTTTCTTACTTAAGGTTTGGTTTTGACATTTTTAGTATCTAAAATAAGTTTTTCTTCGCATACATTTTTTCTACCTGAAGTAAGTTCAATCAAGTAATTAAAATATATGTAAAAACTTCCGTTAGGTACTACAAATATCAAAACCAAACTTCAGGTACCTAATTAAATTTTTTATAAAATTTAATATATTACATTATTTAAAATTAAATTTTAAATAATTAATTAAATTTTTTATAAAAGTTTAGGCTCCATTTTTCATATTCATCTTAATATGTATTTGTATAATTTTTATTTTAATACATCGGCAATAAGACAATTTTTTTAATATATATATTACATCTTAAATTCACTATTTCGCTATTATTTTTGAGATTTTTAGTCTCGGACTGCGGATTGCGCGGAGCTCCATTCACTAGATGTGGACATCGTTAGCTCTCTGCCCTCAGACATGTAATTATTACATCGTTGCCCGGCCCAATTGTCCAAATATTTGCCTAAATTTACTACACTATCCTTGAAAAGGTCTCATAAGTTATTGTCTTTTGTGAAATAATGACGTCACGATAAGATACGTCAAGGCGATTCGTGCTAACAGATTGGGTTTGTGTTTTTATATCATGTTTATGCCGTAAGAAAAGAAAAATAGTAATAAACTTTTAATCCTATTAAAATCAAAATAATTTCAATTTTAGGTAAGTTGATCTCATTTTAAAAAAAAATGAGGTCAGTACAAATTATTGACATCGTCTCTTCAAGAAATGAGAAAAGTTAAAAATCCTCCCCACCACTATATATCTCATAAATCACTCTATTTTTTACATTAATTGTTATAACCTATCAAAATCATACACAATAAGCTATATAAATTATTCAGCCATCAACTTCTAGACTTCATAACTCAACCATAATAGTATTCACATACTCGATCCATTCAATCACAGTTTTAAACCCAATCCATTCAATCACAATAGTTTTACGAAACCTTTGACCATAAATATAATAAAAAGCTCATAAAATATAATATGAAATTATTACATTAATGTTTTGTTATTTATACCAAAAGTATATGAAAATTCTACATACAACAAACATAAAGAATAGAATCTATATACAACAATAATAAAAGATGAAAATCTATGTAATCTCAATTACTGGGTGTTCCGACTCTCTCATCCCCACCTGATAAAAGTTCGAGGGAATGGTGTACTCTTATGGACATCCTGGTGGGGATGCTCCATAGATGGATCAACCTGTGTGAGCGTCACATCCCCCCACCTCCATCACCAGCACTAGAAGGACGAAATGGGATAGGGTTTGGATCCACCTGAGTGAGCCCTTCTCCCATATCATATGGCGGTGACGGTCACCTCTTTTGTGGAGTAAGGAGGGTGAGAAACTTGGTGTATGAGATGTCTAGCATCGAGTTTCATCTAGATGAGCATATGATGATGAGAATTAACCAGGCTCGAAATGATGAAACTGTGAAAGCACAGACTCATCTGGTACGGGTACATGAGAGGGCGAAGGCTCGTCTATGATATCTACAGGTTAGACTCACCCCATTCCCACCTACGCCTCTCTTTCTATCTAGTGATTTCATCCAAGAAAGTTTGGGATCCTTCATATTTAGTGATGTGAAACCACACAATATGCTTCTTGTAACTAGCTCTGAGTCTCCACTTGCAACCTCTATTACGAATATCAATACATTTAACTGCCCATGACCTAAGATCCGAGCCTACCACCTTGAAATTGTAATGATTCAATATATGCCACGTTTTAACTGTTTATATGAGATAATCTTTAGTTTCAAACCACATCCCAACCTTGAATTCATCACTGAAACTCCAATTTCCAGCACTCATATCCTACTCATCATCAAATGCAATATAACCACTACCTACATCAGTAGTGAAAAAAGGTATTAGCACTAAGCTCCCAACTGCATCAATGTCTGTAGGAGCCACGAAACGGTGCTAGTCATTTTTATTATATTGTACCCTAGTACCAGTATCTTCTTGGGGAAAAACTTCCACATTGTCATTTCCATGATTATCATAGTCGTCATTGGATTCACTTGCCAAGGAGTCTTGCATCACATTAGTATCCAATTAGGTACATTTATTTCAAAGTTGCCCATCTACACATGTGTGATACCTATTGTCTGAATTGGTGTAGAGTTTGAGTCTACCAACCCTTGACTGCCAATATTTCCATCAATACCTATTTCCCCTGTAAGTGCTTGTGACAATTCGTTCTCAAATATTTGCACATATACAGGCACCGACCCTTTAATGTATACCAACATCTCCTGTGTAGTATCATCATCGGTCACTGGAATAATATCATAGCGTAATGTCCTATTTTCAATAGCTACCTTATGATACATCTCAACATGATGTGTAGACCTATTTACCTTAAGTGTTTTGCAAACAATACCAAGTATTTGCTCATATGTTGAGTTCCTACTAACACCGACCACAGCAATTGGCCGCTTATCATAATCAAAACAATCATTCCCCTCCACAATGTTGCCATAAGCGTGCAGTACAATCTTAACCTTATCCATTTTCTCACCTACCTTGTTATCTCATAAAACATAGAGTGAATGCATAAAATTCGTATCATGACTTATCTATTGCACTCTCTCAATATTTAAACATATTTGTTAATGCTACTATATCCACCCTAGTCTTATAATTATATATGATCAATGTGTATGATGTATAATAATATATGATTTCATAATTTGGTTACTAAATTCAAAAGCTATAGAGTATAATCATAATTACATCAGACATTGTTTATAACGCAGCATCAACGGCACATACGGTTAAAATACAAATCACATTACTACTCTATAATACAACTCATCCAACGCTTCATACAACACCAATCTAACATACACAATATAACTCATCCAACACTGCGTACAACACCCATCTAACATACAATCTGCTTCATCATTTGACAAAAAAAAAAAAAAATTTCAACAACATATATAGCACTCAATATTCAACAATGTAATACCAATAATAATAAAAATTTAAGTGAAAAATTAAACGCACTTACTTATCGATTTGAGCACAATTTTATAGAATTTTCGCATGAATTTCTTCACTTTTTCACGATGTGATTATTTCCACAATGCCTGGTGATTGATCCTATTCAAAATCAGTTCGTGAATTTGTCAAAATCCGTTCGAAGTGAGAATTAGAGTTGTGGATTTAGGGGTTTTCAGCGATTTGAGTGTTTTGGTTCTGTTGAAATAAGGAAGAAGAAGATGGCAGGTGAATATAATGCCCATCAACCTCGTCTCTTTAAAAGACGAAGTCAACTTGCCTAAAACTTTGTAATTTTTTTGAAAGTTTATTATTATTTTCCTTTTCATTTCATGTTGTGGCAACAATAAAAGTATATAAAATTGATTATAAATTATAAATTATAAATAATTAAGTTATAAAAGAATCGTATATATTCATGTCATGATCATAGTCTCATGTCATGTTTCAGATTTTCTCTTTGTGTTATATCTCGTATTGTTATGTTATGTAAATAATTACTAATGTTAGTTATATGCTGAGCTCAAGGTTAACTTTCCTAAACGAAGGGGGAAAAAACATATAGCTTAAGAGCATTATTTTTAGCACCATTAACAACAATCAGTTATTATTCAATGAAGGCACAACAAACAAAAAGAACATATCCTCTTTGAGTTGGTAAACTTGCTCATTTAAAATCTTTAACATGCAAAGACAAAGGGAGCAATCAATGTATAGTTAACATACAAGGGTAACTAAGATATCTTCATTTATTATCTTTTTTCCATACACATCCTCTTTTAGTTGGTGTTATATTTTTTTCCCATTATAAAACCTTCCACTAATTGAAGCATTGAAGTGCTCCAATCGTAGCTATTTTGATGCCTCTTAAATTATTTTTGCTTCGGCCAAACAAAAAAGAAAAAAGACTTACTTTTGCTACATGTGCTACCTGATCCCTATTAAAGAATGTAGAGAGCTAGAGGTCGGCACGGTTCGGACCCGAACCGGAACCGGAACCGCGAGAGCCGGGACGGTTCACGGTTCCAAGGAACCGCCGGTTCTGGCGGTTCCGGTTCCACGTGAACTGTTTTTTTTTTTTAATTTTTGGAAAAAAAAAGAAAACAAAAATCATAAAATCAACAAAAACAAATTTCAAATGCGCCGTTTTTTTTTTTTTTTAATTATTCCCTCAAATGCTGCCCCTGGCCGCCCCCCCCCCCCCCCCCCCAAATTTCAAATGCGCCGCACGCTCCCCATTTTTCCTTTTTCCTTTTTTTTTTCTCCTTCTGGCGGGTTGGAACCGCCGGTTCTGGTTCCGGAATAACGGTTCCGGACCCGGTTGAACCGACGGTTCCACCACGCCGAACCGTTTGGACCAGCCGGTTCCGGGGGTCCTCCAACGGTTCGGAACCGTCACCCATGGGGCGGTTCCCGGGTCCGGAACCGCCGGTGACGGTTCGGGGCTGTTCCCGGTTCGGAACCGCCCCGTGCTGATGTCTATAGAGAGCCCAATGGAACTAGCACTAGTCGAGTTAGACTCGTAACCCTACTTAACCCATCACTATTGTGTTTAAAACAACTGGCTTAACCCGGTCATGTGATTTATGACCCATTAGCAATTGTCTAAGTCATGAGCAATTTCGAGTGGAAAAAGAAAAAAAAAAAAAAAGAGAAGTGGAACAAAAAAATTTAAATATAAATAAAAAAATGTTTAAATTATTTTGATGTAAATCGTGAAAATTTAATAACTATTAACAACATTTAATTCGTTGTTGCTATAAATAATACAAGTAATAGATATGAATAATAGCATGTTTAGTTGGATTTAGATAAACTTTTACAAAAAGAAATCTTAAAACTTTCCTAGAATAGCCTTAAGAGACACTATCTCAAATTAGGACACTTTCCCTTTTAAAAGTTTGAAACAAACTAGTGCAAAAAATCTAGTAAAGCAAGATGCAGTTGTGTCATTGCCTATACCCCTTCTTGGATGAAAATTTTCCTTACACGTTAGGCCTTACCAATGACACACAGTTTAGGACACAACTGTGTTTGGCTTGTGTCCTTCACAAAACTCCTTAAAATTTTCATCAAATCACTTCCAAATCACATGAAACTTAGCCAAGGTCCTCTTGTTGTCTTCAAATAAAATTTGGAAGCCTAAAATCAAAATAAGATGTATTTTAAGTGTTATTTTCATAAATTAGTTATTAAAATACCTGAATTAAGCATAAATAATACTTATAAATTAGGGTCAAATAGTGTTTATCAAACTTTCCCACACTTGAACATTTACTTATCTTCAAGCAAATAAATCAAAGAAGAAAAAATCAGATCAAATTGATGTTCAACAACATTTTCTGAAAAAGCAGGCTACTTAAGAAAACCAATTGTCAATTGCAGTTAGATTCTATTTAAGTCTAATATTTCCACCTTGCATCCACTTGAAATAAGCATTACAATCCAAGTTATTTTATGATACTTAAGCAAATAACCAATTTGTACTTGAAACACTAAAAACATAGGAATTCATCGGTTAATCTAAGTAAACCAAAATTTAATCACATCATTTAAACAAAACATTCAAAGTTAAAATCAAGTACAAAAGATATGAACCCGACCTGTTTCCCTATAGGATCTCTCAAACTTGATTGTTAAACTCTTTATGATTTTTATTGCCATGCCAAAACCTTTATCTATAGGTCATTGGGTTGACCCATTTTGGCTCATTTAACCCAATATTGAAGAAAGGTTAAAACATTTATTAAGGAAATTTTTATTTACATAAATAGATAGAAAAATAACGTAATAATAATTAACAATAATCAAGATGACAATAGATGATAAATATTTATTATCGTGTTGTTGTTGACAACTTAATAGCAAGAGTAACACTAAACATGAAGATGCTTAGAAAATATGCTTAATGAATAATATTGTGTGTTTTTCTCTCATCTTTATCTTTGATTGTTTTATATAATAACGAAAACAACAGATTGACATAAATTTTGCATGGAGAAAAGGTATGAAAACATTGAAAAAAGTTATAAAAACATTCCTTACTTAATATTAGTTATTTGTCTCTCATTTTTTTCCTCTCATTTTATATTTAATTATTTCAATACTAAATTAATTTACATAAAACCTAGTTATAAAGTGGAACATGGCGCTTTTAAAAAAAAAAAGTGGAATTGAGATTTCAAATATAAGCTAGATTACTTTTATTAAACCATGTACTTTTAATTATTTTGTTTTAAAATTATTATATTTTAGTGGGTCAGGTTTTCCCATTAAGTCATAATGATGACTTGCGACTCTATCCTGAACTCTATAGGGTCGTAAACAGGTGCCCCATAGTGATCTGCCTTGTTGCATTCTTATCATGAATAGACTCACTAGCAAGCTTGTGAACAAGGTCATTATCAGACTCATGAGTTTTATATTTATAATATATTATATAAAAATATATAACTAAAAAAAAATCTATTCTGTTTAGTATATATGTAATATCGTAAATTTAGCGATATTTATAAACTGTCATGTGTCCATAGTGGGTATAGATATGCTAATGTTCAAAACCTACTAAAAACCCAAAATTTACATCATTGTTAACTCCAAAAACTCTCAAATATTAATAACTCAAAATACTTTCAAGTTACATCTTAGTAACCATAGCAGCCACAAATATCTCATCTTATTTCTACACGAATTCAACTAATAGATACTAAAAGTGTTCACCATACAATGCTCGAAGAATTATGCGTTATATTGACTATTTCTCTTCAATAAGCACCAACCTATTATTATCATTAAACCAAAAATATACATGACTATATTTCCTGTTTCATAGATTATCTTATATCCTCTATTCGTCATTTGGAAAGTCTTTAATGCTAGTGATATTCCTAAATCCCATTAATCGTTGCAATTGATAATACAACTATTCATATGCTCACTATCTGTACCTAAAAAGAGACAAAGGAATGAGTTAGAACCTAGTATAGTATACTATAAACAAACATGCATGATTGAAAAAACACACATTCACATGTAGAATATCAATAATGCAACAACTAACATTTTATTATCTTCATTTTAAGTTAAGCAAGCAACATAGGAATAACTCAGTATCCAACCTCACAATATAATATATATATATGATGTTAGGTACTCCTCAACATCTATTAGTCCATAAACTGAATATTGGATACTCCCTAATATCAACAGGACTGAAATATTTAAATTTACCAAGATCATTTTAGTGTATGACTCCATTTCAGGACACCGTCACACATGACTCATCAGGTTGCCACAACAATAACGTGGATCTCTCCACCCATTATTGGCAACCAAGCATAAGTAAAACATATAGGATCTTATAGCTGAATATTTAGTTAGTCAATTTATATTTCTACCCTAAACAAACACAAGTAACAAGTGAAGTATACATGTATACGGAATATAGACTTGCCGTGAAATTTAAAACCATCTAAATCTGAGTTGCAAAGTAGGTACAATATTTGGGAATTGGAATCATCTATTCCTCTATATTCATCTATAGATTATACTTCCTAAACCTTTCGCTCCTACTCAAATATTAACGATACTTATATATATACTTAGCTCAAAGGTAAGATACTAATTTAAAAAAATGAGAAGAAATGTCATTAATTTTACAATTTCTAGATTTCAAGATTTAAAAGTAACAATCAAACATTTATAACCAATGGCATTGTAACCTAGTGATATCTTTCTGGTCTCTCAAGTGAGAGGTTCTGGGTTCGAATCCCTCCTCTTTCATTGTAACGGCAAAAAAATAAGAAACCTTTATGAAAGGAGTCAAACAAGTTTCGAAGGATTTTGAAAAAGAAAAAAGACAAGTTTTGGAAAAACTATGTTGATACAACTGGCAACATAGCGTATGTTGGAGGTCATGTGTTTTAACATGGGTCTTAATATGACTCATGTACTCGGTTGTTTTAAGTATAGTATCAAGATTTTCATAGTTTTCTTGTTACTGTGTTCAACATAGGTTCAAATACAACCGATATACTAAGTCGTGTTGAACACAGAATAAAAAATTAATGCACAACACCGTTCAACACAGGTGAATATACAACATAGGTAATGTTGAACATAGATGATGGGAAAAACATGTAAATTTACGAGTTCCAACATTGCTTTCTCATCCCAAACATCCAAAACTCAACATTAAACCTAAATACAACCCTTTTGTATGCTAGTTCATCCATCTTAACAAATCTCACAATTAAGATGTGAAAACTTGCATTAAAAATCATATTCTCTTGATATGAAATCTATTAATCCTTCGTATTTCCTACTTTCCAAATTATTTCCTTTAAAGATTTCTCAAAATTTCCTCTAAAATTTCGTTACTTCCTATAACAAATTACAATCATCTTTAAAAACTACGAGATTCGGATATCCAAGTGACTACTTTTATTGAAAATAATAAAAACTAAAGAAGAAGTTAAGGTGCAATTGAAATCTTTTACAAAATTTTCAAGAATCATAAATGTTGATAGCAGAGGAAGAAAGTTTTCCTACATATATAATATAACAGCGAAAAAGTGAAGGCAGTGATTGGGTTCTTTTAGCCCTTAATTATATTTTAATTATTTAGGTACTTCAATATATATGTGTATACATTTTTTTTCAATTCTTATTTATTATTTTTAAGTTCAAGAAAAATTAAATATGAAATATTTAAATCGAAAATGAGTTAAGCCAAAGGTTAAAAATAAATCCCGTTTATCTAACTGAGTAGGGCTCGAAATTGAATTTTAGGCTTGACAAAAAGCTTAACTCAGCTCAGCCTAATTTGCAAACGACATTAGCTTGAACTTAAAATAAAGTTCATTTATTTGAACGGATCGAGTTCGAGTTTGGATTTTAAGCTCAATAAATAGCTCGACTCGAACTTTAACTTAATAATTTTTAAATTAGTGAAGTTCAAATCTTAAAAAGCCCAACTCAATTGGTTTACAACCCTAATATTACATACATTCATCCTATATACAAAAGGCCTCTATAAAAAAATTGTATATATTACTTTGATCAAATTGTTAAAGTATAATTTTATGGAATCTCATCTATCTATCTTCACCTATCAAGATTAAATATATAAGTAATTCCATAGAGACGTAGTCACGAATCGGTTCGAATCCGGAATTGGATCCAAACCGTTGGTTCCAAAAATGGTGGAACCAGATTTCAAAAGAATCAAGAACCGTGAAATAAAAAAAAAATCAATTAAATACTTTACTTAATTTAAGCAAGAAAAAAATGCAAAATAAATTTTTAACTTGAAATAATATTGTGCCTAGCAATAATTATTTTTAGCCCATTAGTTAAAAGAAATTCAATGATGATAAATTTATTTGTATACAATCATTTGCACTTTTATAGTTATCATATTAATAATGTGACACTATAAAATATTCAACATACAAATAAGTTCCAATAACGCAAAAATAAGTCACACATTGTGAAAAATGAAAAATCTACTTTGGTTAAAAGTTTACATAAACTCAACAACATAATATTTCAAATATACTTATTACTTATGATATTAATAACAATACATTAAATATTGTGAATAAGAGATACATTTGTTATTATTCATGAAAAAATAGTTTTAAATATTTATTTTTTAATCAAATTTTTTTTATAATTCTCTTTTTTTTTTTTTTTTTTTTTTTTTTTTTTTTGCATAGAACTCGGAACTATTGGTTCTCAACCGGTTCTTGAATCGGCAGTTCCAAAATCACTAAGTTAAGAAGTTTTGGGGTGAAACCGCAAGGACCTACTAGAACCGATGGGCGTTTTCCGATTCAAACCAGCCATCTCCGGACCAGTTCTCGATTGAAAAACTACCGGTAATGGATCAAATCGTTTCCTAATTTAAAACCGATCCGTGATGACTTTCATTTTATATTTGAAATTTGAGCGGGTCTTGATCGTGGTTTTACGATATAAAGATATAAAATCATAGAAGATGGGCTTGTGAAAACAGCCCAGAACAATTTGCAACCTAAGATGCTGATTATGACTATCGTCCAGAAACTTTTCCCAACTGGCGTTGATCACACTTTTCATGGCGTATTATCCAAAGAGGAGATTAGGGCGTGCTTCTTTAATCTCTTTTTCGTAGTTTGTTTTTGTTATTTTTTAACAAATATATGCAGATAAAAAAATATTTTTATTTAAAAAAAATTAAATAAATCAGATAAAAATAAAAATAAGGTAATTCAAACAGTTTTTAGTTTTTTCCACAGTTCCAATAATAAAAAAAGATCCATATGTGGCTCACAGTGCCAGGTAATGGGAACACGCTCGAAACGATATCTTTCTGCTGTACATAGAAGACTTTCGGATTTATTTGGTTGGACTCGTTGGAAGTGGAGGACTTCATAATTCACATCATCCACAGACAACAACAAAAGCCGTGTGGTCCCATGACTTTTTTATAAAACTTTCTGTGTACATTGGAAGAGGTTTCTGGTTTGGACTGACATGTCATGTCAGGAAAATTTATGCAACCCTTGAGTTGGACTTTAATGGATTCCCCTCTTATTATTATCCTTTTCTTCTTTATAGCCGCCCACGAGATCCATTTTCAACCGTGGAATTAGAAAAGGATATTTATTATTCTCTATCTCCCTGTGAACTTTCTTGGTTTCTTCATTCAACTTTTATTTTTCTTTGTAAAGTTGGAGAATTATATGTGCACTAATTAATGCTTGGTAGCACCAACCAATTGGATTATCTGATCATTCTTAGTGCTCCGTCCAATAGCCATTATTAGTGGATGCCCCTAGTTTTTCCCTTCTTCGTTTTTTTCCCCCTTTTTTCCTACTTAATTTTTTTTTATGGTTAATTTCAATTTTATTTAAACAAAACTTGAAAGGGTAGGCTGTTTTTGGAAAGTTCAAGTGTTAACTTGAGGTAAGTTGTTTAATTGTGTTTTGAATATTGATTACAAATTAGTTCAAAAAAGAAACTCCAGCAACAATTTTTTTTTCCTTTATTCTTTTCAAATTGAAAAAGAAAAGATAAATTTGTATTGTAAGATAGGTTAAAGTTAGGGTTATTAATGAATCTAGTCGATATATCAAGTGTTATGATAAAATTCAACTTCATTAAGCACGCATAGACTTAATCTTATAAAATGCATATATTTTTCAATTAATTTAATATTGATATCCAAACTCAATTAAAACTTATGTTCCTATTGAGTTTAATTAGGCTCATAAGTTAATCTTGTTATATATTATAAAATTTGAACTCAAAACAATAAATTATTTGAGTACTTTAAGTTAAAGTTGGAGCTAGACTCAATTATTATCAAGTTAGAATCAAACATTCATTTAAACTCGAGTGATTGATTCATTTACATCCTTTACAATCATGTTTAGTGTTTGTCCACTCTCAAACTGCTTGGGTTAGGTTCCTATGTGCATGGGTTATTTATTTATGTCTTCTTTTTTCTGGCTTTCTGCATGTCATAAATGGAAATATACTGGGGTTTACAATTATGAAACTTTTACAATAAGAAAAATGATTGATGCAAGCTCTTTTTTTTTTTTAAAGGAAAAACACATGATGTCCCCATTACCGCAAGCTCAAAACATTGGCAAAGCAAAGCCATTCAAATGAATGTGGTAGATGGGAAACGACAAAGATGATCATTAGGCATGACGTTGGTCCTTCTGTTGGCAAACTCAATAATTTTCCTTTCGCATGAGTTATAATATAAATCCTTAAACTCAATTGAATCTTCACACAAGATCAGCCAAATTTGCCGGAGTCTAGTGGTAACTTGCCAACCATATCCTTAAAAGAAAACATACATAATTTCATACTAAATACAACTTATCAAGAGTGTTATAGAGCTAGTCTTCTAGCAGTGAGACTCTAGAACATTGTCGTACTGGAGCTGAAAAACCAAAATCGTGATCCACGCATGATTTAACTTTAAGTTGTCGATGGACGTTTGGATTTAAGTGATAACAATTCTTTGAATTGTTTAGATTTAGGTAACAATGAATGTTGATGGTTTTGTCTGTATGTGGGAAAATTTTAGTTAGGAAATTCAAATAGAGTAAGTAATGATAAAAAATTCAGTCCATCAGACAAGCATAATTCGATTCTTACTATCAAGATAAGGTGTATTGGTGAAATAATATTCAAGTACGTGCCCTTATAAGCAGCTTGTGGCTTTAAGGACATATGGTTATGATTCATGGTGGTGATTGTAGTTGAGGAATTGAGATGATGCGTGGCAACATGGGTTTTCACTTGGTGCACATTGTCTGTAAAGCCCACCTCGTACCAATTGTTAGGAAGACGATAGGGTTAATATTGCTTCATTAGCTAATGATTCTCTTGTCCAATATTGGTTTTTAGGAGTATTATAATTTGGCACTGCTAAATAATTTGTGTATAATTGTAGTCTAATAGTTTTAATACTGATCTTTCAAGTGCAATAATCAGGTTCAAATTCTCCTCTTTCAACTTATAAGAGAAAAAGAAAAGAATAATTTTGAGTGTGCAAAATGCTTAGATATCTTATGGGTTTGTTTAGCTTTTTTTGGACAAATACAAATACTTTTTTCAATATTTATTCTAACAATTTTTTTTATTAAGAAATAATATATATAAAAAAATTTGGTAGTTCTCATGAAAAGATTAAATAGATCAAATATAAATACAAATCGGATATATTTACACATATCGTTTCGATACAGATACAGATACAGTTGAAAAACAGATCATCCAAACAGATCCTATATGGAATTCGCTAACAATATGTGACTCTCTTTTGAAATACAACAAAGGTCCCGCCTATTCCGAGAAAAAAATATTTGTTAATTAAAAATGCATTTTCATAAAAAAAAAAGTTTTTTTGAAAAGCAACATATTTTTAAATTTCCATCATCTATATACCTTCAAGGTAATTCATATATTTTAAATATGAAAAATAAAAAATATAGATATTATAATGAAAAATAATCTACTTAAAGTAAAAATATTTAAAAAGTCAATAATAAATGTTTTTTAGAGTAAATGATTGTTGGATCAACTCATGCATTAATGAAAAAATGACTTATCATTTTATATCTTGTAAGTTGTTTTTCTTAAAATAAAACTATAAATGAACCTAATATAGAAATTTTTAGAGAATTTTTAAATAAAAGAGAGGGAAATTACTGAAATTCTCGCTAAAAAAGTAAGAACAACCATAACTACTTTCGTATATTACTCTATTTTTTAATGGATCACTGTGTGAAATTACCCCTCCACCGGTCATGATTATTGAAAAACAAATTCTAATCATTGGGTTGTGTTTAATAAAATTATAAGCTGATCACAGAAACAAGTTTAAATGTCTAGCACAGAATTGATTAATTAAGAGATATTGAAATGTCTCGTCATTCAGTTTACAAACTAAAAAATTTCACAATTGATAGTGACTTCTTATTGCCCCTTGAACTTCTGAAATAATTGATAATGACTTCTAGTTACCCATTGTACTTCTGAAAGGGTATCTACTATAATGAAAAACCATTCTCATTACAATCAATCGGCAAAGCTTTAAACCCATTTCAGCAGAAGTTCCCTTAATCAGATCCCTTGGAAAATGTTATTGTTGATGGATCCGCTCAATTATTCTAGGTTTTATACAAGTTAGATTTTTATCATATTATAGTTATTTTGACATCATATTTTTATCATTTTTAAATAGATGTTTGTCAAAAAAAAATATCGATAAAATCTGATAGTACTATTCATAAACCGACCAAACAGATATAATATAAATATGATACATATTTAATACAAATAAATTATAGATATAAATCATATATAAATACGATACAAATAAAAATCCGACAAATCAAATTCAATTCTCTTTTGAGTTAATTCTCTTACATAGCATGTCTAAACTGTCCACGTGACATGGTAGTTTGATTACCAAAGATTGAAATGACTATTCTTAGTTATCGTGTCTATTTCGATTAGCAATTTTGATACAAAATCTATAAATCCAATCTCCAATGATGAATTTTTTCAGTTCCAACTAATTGCTCTACCGCCTATGGTATATATTTATCCTAGAAATACGATCACTCTGCAGATAAATCACTAGCGTTATTTATGGTAAATTAGTATGTTAAATAAGCTTTAATGGGTGTTCCATTAAACATGTATTACAATAATTGCTTTGAATCTTAAAATAATTATTAAATGGATTACCACTAAGGAAATTAACATCATTATTGTATGAAAAATGTTTTTTTTTCCCAAGTTTTACTTTTACATTTCTTATAACTAAAATTTTAAAATTTTGACTAAACTATAAAAATATCAATATGTTCCAAACTTTTAAGGATGCAAAAAGGGGTTTCGTTGCTTTCACATGGTTATTTTGTGAGTCTCACACTACACATGACCTTAGAAGAGTGGCATATGATTAGCACTTGAAGAGAAGAAACAAATAATTTCAGTAGTTCAAACACACTTATAGAAAGTGAAGGAACTATTGAGCATTGACTTTACTCTTCGTAGTTGAATGTGAATTCATTGTTTGTTTAATCTCTCTGTGATCTTTAAGAGCAAAGATTTTATAATCAAACATTGTTTCTCTTCACTTTAGAGCTTAACAAATATGTTAAAGTAGAATGTTAGGCATAGTCGTGTCTTTTAAATTATATTGATGAACAACTGGCGAGATTAAGTTTACTTATTCAGGGTTATCTTAATAAGCTATGGGGCCAAACTAGTGGCCACCTTATTGAGTGTGAGCTTGCTTGAGAGAAGCTAAGAGTAGATTAATCAGTCAAACGATTTATATTTTAAACTTACTTAGTCAAATCTCTCTATGCCATTCCAAAATCCAGTATATAAATTGAACTCCTATGCCCTATCACTCAACACGCGAAGTCAAGTTCAAATTATGGGCTCAGCCCATTATAAAATGAGCCCTCTACAAAAGGTAAGCGAAAACAAAATATCAAGATTGTTGTTATTACATGGTGATTTGCTCTATAGAGCGATAATGGATTTTTTTTCCTTTTTTTTTTTTTTTTTGCGTTTTACCCAAACATTTAATTTCACTTCATAGATGTAATTATTTAACCACTAATTCAATTAACGAAACTAAACGAGCTTATTCTCCCATCAAATGATGCTTTCATTTCCAAGGGCTCATGGCCCAATATCAGTTGTGAAAAGAACCACAGATGTTCCTTGTGAATAAACGATTTAGGCCTATAGTTACGCAACTGGCACTTATTCCCAGCCCAATAACAATTGCACCGGTGCTTTTGTTAAGAGGGCCTGATCGTTCTAATAGGGTTAACTGCATTAATGCTTATTGGGTACCTCAATCTGTCCAGCTTAGTTTTTTTTTTTTTTTTAATTTTTAATTTTTTATTTGCCCTATTTTACTCTACTATTCATTTTTTTCCCTCTTAAAGATTTCTTTTAGTAAAACAAAGCTGTTAAATTAGAATTCATCATAATTAAGATCGATCGACTAGAGATGTCTATTCATTAGATATAAGCTTTCTGAAAATTGAAATCACGGTATATTCTATAAAGTTGTTAGATTTATCTGAAACTTTTGAAAAATGTAAGAATTCGAATTTGTGAAAGTAAATCCTATTGGATGCATATTGCGATGAATTATTCTTAAGAGTGAGTTTGTTCCATGGAAATAGCGGTGCGAATTTTTCGCGACATCCGTCATAGCTAAAATTTAAAAATTAGAAAATGATTTTCATTCTTTTTAAAAGATACTTTTCTCCATTGTCTATTGGTACTATTTTCTATGCTTGTTAACCATTATTATCAAAGGTCCATAGATGTTGTTATCTTTTTCCATCAATTACCCAAGTGTCGATGGTCTATTCTAGACTATGGGCCTACCAGAGTCAAGCCTAATGCACCAACAAACTTGACCAACCCAGCAAGCCCACACTCCATTAGCATGTCCTATTAAGAGGCGACCCAGCTCCACAACTAACCTTGGTGAATTAGTCGGTCACCTCCGTTCCATCAATCGCTCAGCATGAGTAGCTCAATCAGTCTTGGCCTACACATAATGGATACATGGCCTCTTCCCACAATCTTCACTATTGCCCTCAGCCGTCCCCTCACCCACTATGATCATAATCACCAAGTCGGTCACCTATAAATACTCATTTATCTCTCCAAAGATAGGTAATGTTGTACACAATTACTCTCTTTTATCCAAATTATAAGTTTACTATGGCGAATTCCAACTTAAGCATTAAAGTGGCTAAATTGGGTCCACGCCGAATGCGCTACTAACCCGATTTTCTGTTTTATAGGCATGATACCTAATGTTGATCTAAGCCCAAATTTCAAAAGTACAACATCTATAGGATTTGAGCAATCAACACCAAATAAAACCCTTAATGTATGTGAAATATATATTTAGCAACGGTGGATATTTTTAGTCATAACAAAAACTTGAAAAGAAAAATCTAAATAATGTCTTTGAGATTATAAATATATTGGATTCACTTAAATTCACCATTTGTGCACGTTACTCATTTATATTCTCAACATAAGATTTCAAACCTAAAATATTATTAAAAAAAAAAAGGTTTTTCATCCTTTTACCATTTTTCCCTTATATCTGTACAAGACAATGATAAATGAATTTAAAAAGAGTTTTTAGATCCTTTTACCATTCCTACTAAAGCTGGCAATTTAACTTCTAGTTTGCTAATCTAGATCTAACCTGTTACTACTCTAAATGAATTTATTTAAATAAAACTTGACATTGTACATAAATAGGTTAAGCCCATTTGAATTCGCTAATAAGTGTCTTTGCATTTGAATTTAGGGGCTGTTTGTTTCATCTTATTTTTATAGTTTTCAAACAAATGTTTGTCAAATATAGATGAAAAAAAAAAAAGATATTTTTACTCATAAAAGATCAAATAAATTAGATACAGACAAAATATTGATATAGATCAGATACAAAACAAGATACAAATGAAAATCACACAATCCAAACAGACCCAGAGGATTGGTCTATTCGATGAGCAAGTTTTATATGTATACTTATTATAGCTCTTGCATCTATAAGTAAGAATTCTAATATTTATAATTTAATTTTAATACACCATCGCTCCGCAATAACGGGGTGATGCTGTTTGTTAGGGCAAATGTAGCATTCGACAATGGAAGAAGTCTATGTTTGCTAATTCTCCCCAATGACATGTTGTTATTATTCATTTCGAAGTTAGATGAAATTCCGTTTTGTGGGACGATGGTTTCGTTCACTCCTCTTAATTCAAGGCCGAATATTAGGGTACATAACGTTGATGCATAATTACGCAATTGTGGATAGACTGCTTTTAATTATTATATAGTCATGATTCCTTTCTTTCAGAAAAAATTAAAAAGGAAAAATAAAGAGTTTTGTTGTAAGCTTTTAGGCCAATACAAATATATAATTAGACTTCAAATCTTTTTTAAACAATTTCCTCCGAAAGTTATTCAACATGACTGAGTCACTTAATAATTGTTTATTTCAAGGGCCAAAATAATAATAATAATATCACTATATTTGGTTGGTCGACTTTTAATTTTTTTTTTTACATGGATTTCATGATACAACGATCGGAAAATAAATAAAACCTACAAACCAAAAAACACAAAACTACAACAATATATAATTATAATTCCCACGAATGAAAAGAGATTTTTTCTAACTCAATATTAAACAAATTAAAAAGGAAAAATGATTTGTCCACTACCCTATGAAATTCAGCTTTATTTACCCATTGGCTGTATCATGTACGTATAAACTATGTTAAAAAGCACCAATAGAAATTCAAAGCCAAAATGTCTTACTCCAGAAAAAAATAACAAGTTGACAATTGACATAAACTGAGATTACGATTTGCCGGTACTGAATTTCATACCGACACCTGACAACAACAGATCTTATGCGGAAGCAGCACTTCATGGAGGCTTCTGCCATATAGTTGCCTTAACTTGGAAAAAAATTGATGTTCCACCAATACAAGTAACAACATATGACCAGCACAAACAAACTGAAGATATCAACAGACATGAAATACACAACATTACCTTACGTTGGGGTACTCAGGAGTACAATATATAAATATTTATATTAAGTTACTTAGAGCTTACTTTTCTCAAACATAAAGTAACACGTTAATTCTTTGAATTTTGTTGGAGACAGAGAAAGACCAATGCCCATGTGGGTGAATAGCTTGGTGGATGACATAATATTTGATTAAGATGGCTTTTGATGGGTACCAATTTGGAGATCTTATAAGTTTATGATGTGCATTGGCCAAAAAAAAAAAAAAAATGAAAAGGAAAAATCATGATGCAAGAGAATCTGTTGATATTAGGGTTTGCTTACAATGTAAAGTGTGGACCAAAATAAGTGTTGAAAGCAATAGGAAATATGTAGAAAAGGGAAATTTTAAGGCGGAAAATAGAATAAAATTGTGGATAAACTCAAATAACCTTCCTATATAATAATTTGCATGAGCCCCAACTTAGGTCTCATGGAGGACTCCTCTTGCTTTTAAATATATGAAGTGTTAGTTATAATAATAATAATAATAATAATAATAATAATAATAATAATAACAAAATAAATAAATAAATAAATAAATAAAGAATAAGAAGAACAAAAAAAAAAACATATATATATATATATAGATATGTTTTTTCAATTTGACTGATCATCGTCTATAGACATGGGCAAAGGATTGTAGCCAAATTCGAATCAGCTACAACCTACGGGTCTTAAGGCCTCGTAAAGGTAGAACTTACTTAGCCCACCGAGGGTTGGCTTCTATTGGGTCCTTAATTCATAGTTTCTACTCTTGTCAAATTAAACCTTATTTTTCTAATATGTTTTATTTTTGCTTTTTTGTAATCTCCCTTTTTATGATATTTTGGTGTGCAAGACAAACGATAAATTAATAGTTGATAAGTTGAAACTAGAATCAATGGAATGATAAACAATTCTATCATTATTTATGGAATAAAAGCACATACATATTACTATTACCTTTACATCAAAATACAAACATAACAAGATTAAACAAGATAGTACTGTTGCTTTTATATAATAAAATTAACAACGAATACAACAAAGTTACTAAAAATTAAAGCTGTTATCATTTTGCATTGCCAATATCTTTTCACACAGTATAAAATGTTAGAAGTATAGCTCATATTGTAATGGGTATAAGTGCCCCATTTTGTGGCACTACTTTTACATAATATTACAATTGCCTTATATGGTAAGATTGACAATTGGCATCAACTAAGTTTTTCTTAAATGGTATGGATATTCAAGTAAGTAACTACATTGAAGTGAATTCAGTAGTAAATAAATATCTCTTGGATGCGTACACCAATGCAAGTGCCAACGTATTTCATTATGAATATTTTTTCATGCTTTTTAAAGTTTACAAATACCATATAATGTTACAATGAAATTAATTCACATCAAAACAATCTTCATTTTTTTTTTTTCCTAATCCTTAACATTTATGCCCTATTTGATGCTAATCATTAATGTGAATATTACAAGAATTAAAGAAAAGTGATCGTATCCATATAAAGTCAATTAGGAGCTCATGAGTCAATGCTGCAAATTTGCTATTGATTCTACATAATACAAACTTTGTTCATTTGTTTATTTTTTTCTATTTTTATTTTTATTTTTAGTTATGACTTAGGAAACATGACCTTAGACTTGTGAGATCCATGAGATTAGCCCCCGGTGGATCTAAGGTCGGATAATGACTCATGCTTATAGTTCAAGTTTGGATCCAAACTCCAACATATGAGATAGAAATGTCTATACTTGAACATGATCCATACAGATCTTATTGAGAAATGATATCCATACTATGTGTATAGCGTGATACATTTACTAAAAATTTGAACTTTGGTTAAGTGACTAAGAGAAGATGATACGTGTTTTGGAATGTAAAATTAAAAGCAAAAATTCATGTTATATAGTTGAAATAAATATGTTACAGATATCATAATGACAAGATGTGAAAACTCTAACTCTAGTAAAGATATTTTAAATGATGTATTGTTTAAGCATAAAACTTATATATATATGTATATATATATATATATATATATAACACATATCTTCACTTATGGGATGGTTATCTATTTGCTTTAGGCAATCTCTATTAGATAATTTTGCTGAGATTCATTTTCACAACTAACAAAAATAGAACTTTATAAAGGTCATATTGCACAATTTTTTACTTAATTGCATGACTTCCTAAGACATACATTATTACTTAATTAAAATAATACTTTGAATTTCATAAGGTACGATGACATATACTTGATTGAGATTTTAATTATTTGTCAAACAATTTTATTATTATGTTAAATCCGCTCGCGGAGGCTTATTATAAATAGAAAATTAGCAAGTACCTAATCTCCATTTAAATGCAAAAATAATAAATTTGGACAAAAAAACTGAAAATCATGATTACTTAGTAATTTAGTTAGTATATATGCATGTGCTGTATAAATGCAATTTTGAGTCTTTGACGTTAAATTAGAATTTCCCCATACCCCACCAGAAGAAATATTTGCAAAAATTGGGTAAAAGGGATCATAACCATCCTATGCATAGACTTGCAAGTTGCACATTCATTCTTGTTGAAGCATCAAAAGAAAGTATATTTACTATCTTTTCTAGAAGCAAATGGATAGTTGCAACACATTCTGAAATCTATTAGTCAAGTGCAATTAGATTTGTAAAAACCTTAATATAATTTTATTTTCCATAATTTTTAAAATGATTCATAAATCATTCAAATTGTCATTATAAAATTTATAAATAATGACGTTTAAGGAATAGCAGGGATATACTTATATATGCCAAAGAGAGAGAGTGAAAACAACATATTGACCTAAGAGAAAAGAGTGAAAACAACATATTGACCTACTTGTAGGAAAGCTTTGAAATGAATTCTATCCTTCTCTCTTTCGGCTTGTTTAAGTTTGATTTATAGTAGTTAGACATAAACCAGAAAGAACAAAATTCTATGAAATAAGACTCTCCATCCACCAGATAAGAAGATTAGGAATAGTTTTGTCATGAAGAGGACCATCTCACCAAACCTTGAATAAACTAAACTAAACAAACTCCTAACACATACAATACTTACTTAAACCTTGTTCTCTCCTTTTTCTCCAAATGCCACAACATTTTCTTCCTCTATATCTTCCTTCCTCACTTTCCCTTCATTTCACTCACCACCCATCAAACTAAATGCAGCCACCTCGCCGGAAAACATCCCTAATCATTGCCACAAAAGCCGCAAACATTGTCACCGCCATGAAGCACCACCGTGACAACCGAAAGAACAACAATTTATCCTTATTTGTGGTGGTGTTTTCCATACTCATCTTTGGTATATTCATGTACAATGAAGATGTTAAGTCAATGGCTGAATTCCCATTTTCATGGCCTAGGATTCAAAATATAAATGAGGAGGAATTGATCAATGCAAGGAGGGAACAAGAGAAGACCCTTGTGGAAATCACACAAACTAGGATTGAATTGCCAATAATGGTAGAAGAAGAAGAAGATGATGATGATGGTGATGATGATGTCGTGTTGCCGCCGGAAGATTGTGATCTTTTCACGGGTGAATGGGTGTTTGATAACACGACGCACCCTTTGTACAAGGAAGATCAATGTGAATTTCTCACTGCTCAAGTGACATGTTTAAGAAATGGAAGGAAAGACTCATTATACCAAAATTGGAGATGGCAACCTAGAGATTGTTCCATGCCCAAGTAATGAAATTTGAAACTTCTTCTACTTCAATATATTTATCAGCATCTTGATCTAATCATGCATATAGCTTCTACCGACAATTTCAAAAATAATACTCTCCAAGGTAAAAAATTTAAGTAGCCTTGTAAGTTTCATATTTCAACCAACCTAATCAAATTAAATTGAGCAGTTCCATATAGTAAGTTTCAACCCTTCAACTCCAGTAACTCTTTCTATTAATTAGTCATTCAATTCACTATAATAGCAATTTCATTACAACATTATTCCTTATGAAAAACTGTTATGACATTTAGTTGATCGTAATAGTAATTCCATAAAGAATCCCCAATTTTATGATTAGAAATTCTATGTTGGAATTGATTTATCCTAAATTATCCTCATTTAGATAAAAAAAATTAACAAATAAAAATCATATTATAACTCTATTTCATTTCTTAGTAATAGCAACTTTATTACAGTATTATTCATATAGTAAAATGAATGGGTAATCAGAGTATCACACATATGAAAATACCTACAAATAAGTCAATTTCCTTTTTCTATATGTGGTTTCCTTTTTCCTATATGAGTAACTTTTGGTGCAAAGGTTGTTAGTTGTTACAATTGACCTAATTGTGTTTTCCAACATCTTGACGTTTTTTCTTTTTTTTAATCAATGAGAATTTCCAGTGCCATTACCTTTTTTTGGTATGAAAGTGAATATTTGGACAACCGCTCAACTGAATGTTCTTTTCTTCTTTTTCCAAAAGGTTCAAGGCTAAATTGTTGCTGAAGAAACTAAGGAACAAGAGGCTTATGTTTGTTGGGGACTCACTGAACAGAAACCAATGGGAATCAATGGTTTGTTTGGCTCAATCCATCATTCCAAAAGGCAGAAAGAGCTTGAACAAATCTGGGTCTCTCTCAGTTTTTAGAATTGACGTAAGTGTTACATTTTAAACATTCATAAAATCTCGTATATGTAGGCAGTTGTTGGTTATGATTTGGACTCACGATCTGAACCAAACCAAAGCGTAAATCACGTATCCATGTTTTCGAATTAAACCAAATGAAAAAAAAAAAAGAAATCAGTCATGTTTAACTTAGCCAATGTTTGGGTAAGGTTTTTCTTGGTTTTAGTGTATAAATTTAGTTCACTTCAATCCAGGGTCCAAATTGAACCACAAAAAAATTACGATTCTTTTAACCATATGAATGAAATTATAATCCTTGATCATTTTTTGAATGAAATTGCGAACTGAATTGGATGCTGAAAAAAAAAAATTAAGATCTGATTCAATTTGATTTGTGATTTGATTCAATTTTATATTCATCCCGATAATTTTAAACATTGCATCTAAACTCGCTCTATGTTTTTATAGGATTATAATGCGACGATAGAGTTCTATTGGGCTCCATTTTTGGTGGAGTCAAATTCGGACGACCCAAACATGCATAGCATCTTGAACCGTATCATCATGCCTGAATCGATAAGCAAGCATGGGAAGAATTGGAAAAATGTGGATTATCTCATTTTCAATACATATATTTGGTGGATGAACACTTTCACCATGAAAGTCTTGTAAGTGCCACCAAAAACATTTACCAATATACCAATTTCATTAATTTGCTTTGAACCAACACTCAAATCTCCTTTTTTTTTTTACCTTTTAATTTCAATTTTTGAAAAACAGACGAGGATCATTTGATGAAGGATCGACAGAGTACGATGAGATCGACCGGCCTGTCGCCTACGGTCGAGTCTTAAAACATGGTCTAAGTGGGTTGAGGATAATATTGATACAAATCGAACCACAGTCTTCTTCAGCAGCATGTCTCCTCTTCACATCAAGTAATACTCACTTCTTAATCTTAAACTATGTAATATTAATTTCATGATATAGTTGTCACATCAATTTATTAAATAAGGACAAGATGGTAATTTAAAATAAAAAAAAAAGAAGATATACATGGATATGTTTCATACTATTATATATAATGTTAGTTATTATTGAATAGGTGGCATATTAATAGAAATATTGTTTGGTAAACCACTCCTACCGGTTAGTGGCTAATCATTGCTTTATTAAGTCATGATTTGACAAAATCTTGGTATCGGTTCCTAATCCTGTATGAATATTCCATGTTATACCTACTAAGCATAACCTTTTGTCCGAGGACGTTGTGGTCCATGAAACTTAAAATTTTATTTGGTAAATCATATCAACCGTCCTGAAAGTTCTTTAACTGAGATCAATGTCACTTATCAGTAGTTATCTTTAATTATACATCTATAATATATAGCATCCTTTATAAGTTTTAAGGGAAAAGGAAAATAATCCTTTTAAAATTTGACCTTAATACCAATACATTACTTGAACTTTTAAATGTCACAAATCATACATCGAAACTTTGATAAATCAACAAATAGACCTAAAGTTGAAAATGATCATGCCAGTTTTGACATTATGCAAAACACCCTTTTTTTTTTTTTTGGCCATCAAACACCCCTTAAATTCATTGAAATGTGCTTTAACACCTCCTAAGCAATGGAAAAATGCAAATAATCCTCCTTTATGTTACCAATTCAATAAAATTTTGAGAGCTTGTTTGTAATATTTAAATGTTTAACAGAAATATTGCATCTAAATCAAAGTTTAAGGAGTGATTTACAATATGCCCTAAGTATTAACTAGTATATGAAAGTCCTTTATTACTTTTACCATGCTACCCCTTCATGGACTTATAAAACAAGTCCAAGTCCAATACATATATGAGGAGACCAACATTGTATTATCAATAAAAAAAATGTAGGGATATAACTATAATTTAAGACTTTTCAAGATGTATCTTGTCAAAGTTATGAAATCTCCTTTGAAAATATTAATGTCATATATAGAGACATGGCTAGCATTAATGAGATAACGTGGTATGAGAATAAGAACTCTACAACACCATTACCATTCTAGATATCATCTAATTATTGAGATAACTATAAACATCGATGCAATAAACAATTCTACTATAGATTATGAGTTAAATGATTTTACTAATAGAACCAAAGGACACCCGACAGAAACATGTGCTATGTCAAAAAATTCTACTATGAAATCACACTTTCTACCCTCACCTATATGGTAATATAATGCTTGCTTGTAGGAGCTTGGACTGGAACAACCTGATGGCATAAAATGTGCAAAGGAGACTACACCTATATTAAACATGACTTCTCCCTTGGAAGTAGGCACAGACAAAGACTATTTGTAATCTCAAGTAACGTGACAAAGTCCATGAAAGTGCCCGTATATTTCATTGACATTACCACCCTCTCGGAGTATAGAAAAGATGCCCATACTTCTGTCTACACCATCCGCCAAGGCAAGATGCTCACTCCGAAGCAGCAGCCGACCCAGCCACCTATGCAGATTGCATCCATTGGTGCCTTCCCGGATTACCTGATACGTGGAATGAATTTCTCTATACACGCATTATATCTCAATCTTGACGACGGCCCTAAATTTTTTAGGATGTTTTTTCTTGGATTATACAGTGTTTTCCCATGATTCATTTTGTTTCAATGTTCCTTAAAGCTTGTCTTTCTGGTTTTGTTGCTTCAATTTTAGGGTAAATTTTTTAGGGGGTTGTCAATGTATAAACATAAGGGGACTTAGGTGACAACTTACATGGAAAAGATAGCTAATGCACGCCTGAAGATAGGCTATTTTGATGCCCCCAACATTGTATTGTAATGGTGCATAATCATTGTGTTGCATAGAAAATAACATAATGTTTTAATGTCTTAGTCACATCACGATTGAGTAATCAAAATTATATACAAATACACCATATAATTGGTATTAATGTTTAAGAGTAAGTTTATTTAAGATATCAATAGTTTTAATGATTAAAATGAGAATTAACGTTTAGAGATAAATTAATTTGGAGATAATGTCATAGATATTACTTGAATTTTTGAAAATTTTCAATTTACTATATGAATTTTTATTTTGCTAAATGTGGTACCTAATTGTAACTTTTCGTGTCTCCATTACTATTTGCATCAAATAACTTAATACCTTTTGTATGTAGCCAATCATCATGCTACGTATCTCATGAAGACTACCTTGAAAAAAAATGAAAAATTTATTGAAATAGGAATTACACGTATCGATATTGGCTTGAACATTCCTCCTCTATTGCAAAAACCATAGAAAAAGCCCAATTCGATAACCCTAGAAAAAGCCCTACATCTAACATGTTCAAATTCAATTGAAGATCAAAATCACTCAGTCAAGATGCCATCTTCTTTTCAATTAATGGTTTCATCCTATTCAAGGTCCCCCACAACGAATGAAAGCGTAGTTTTTTATTACCATGGCTTGAAGGCAAGGCTTTTTACAGTAAAAGACTCATGCTAATGTGGATAAAAGTTCTATGGATGTCGTAGATTTAATAAGGTAATCGATTTTTAACTAGGTATTACAACTAAAATCGATGAACTAAATGTTCCTTTAAATGTTTGTATTTTTTGTTTCTATATGTTTGTAATTTGCTTATTATATATATATATATTTTTTAATTAAGAGGATTAGTGCAATTTTTTTAACGGTAGCCAAGGATTCTGGTGGTGCGTGTGGAATGGATGATCATACAAGAGAGAAGAAATTTTTGGATCTTATCAAAGCTATGAGAGCTAAATGTCAGCGTCTTGCATATGAGAAGGAGATGTTGAGCAAGAAGTTGATAGCAGCTGAAGATATGAACTTGAAACAAAAGAGCATAATCCAATTGTACTAGGGATTTTTGATAGCTATTAGGGATTGGCCTTATTGTTTTGGATGTGGTTAGCAAGATAAAGTAGCATAACGTAGAAGATGATGTAGTACAATTGGCGTTACCATAGGATTTGCATTGGTGTTTTTGACAATCATCATGTAAATTTCAAGTTATGGATATATTTTTTTCTATGATCATTAATGAGACAATGAAATTGGAGAGAATCAATTGTCATAATTGATCAAAGCTTCATCTTCCTTCTCAATAATGCAACTTGTGATAATCAATCTAAGTGTCATTTTCCTTCTCATACAACTTACAATATTTTCACATTCAGTAGCACTGCTTGTATCTCAATGCAATAACTCAATAATCGAACTAAGCAAAAACATATATACTAGCACGCTTATATCTAAGTGTAAAGCTAGTAAAAAGATTGAAAGAGTACATAGTAGCAGCTACTTGTATCCAGGTTTGAGCGATTGCAAAAACACAGTATAAAGTATCACTTGCTTGTATCCAAGAGTGAGGCTATTGCAAAAACACAAACAGTTCATTTTAAAAACATATTATCATAAGGATTTATCCACATAATTTTGTTTACATAAATATGAGCACATGCTTGCTCTAACAAAAAACCATTAGTATGCGTTTTCAAGGGAAACTTAATTACAAAAACACATAGAGTTGCTAAGAGTTTTCAATAAAAACTCAATCACAAAAGGCATGACAAAATACATGTTTCCTATCAAAAAGTAAGATTATAAAAGATAGAAATTCAACTATCTATTTCGACTCTCTTGTGCATGATTCACATCTACCTCCAGCTTTGATCATCAATAACAATAACAAGTTGTCATGCTTCCTACAGAGTTGTCAATGTCCCTTAGCCATAATCTTGTAGCTTCTCTCTGAGGCTGAGATGGAGATAAGGATTTGAATCACTCTTGAAAACATGCTTGTTTTTGTGTTGATTTCTCTTTATACCATTCGTCATATTGTTTCAAATGACAAGTTGTCTTCTGCCTCAACTTAAAGGATGATGAAGTTTATCTACTGGTGCCCTCACCATCAGCACCCTTCTAGCCACCATCATCCATACCAGCATCGCCTCCGTGCCTACCAACATCCAACCCAGTGGTTTTTACATCACCAAGCGCCCTCATGCCCACCAGCATTCGTCTTAACAACATTCATATCATTAGGACCCTTCTATCCACCAACATCTAGCCCAGTAGCATTTGCACCACTAGCACCCCCATGCCCATTAATATTACTTCTAATCTTTGTCTTTTCTTCTTGTTTCGACCATTAGCTTCTTTTGAAACCAACAAATGATAATAAATCATGACAGTACATCAATTATGTCAATCCACTTATGATAATAAGTCATGATAATCAATCATTAGCATGTTAGCTTGCGAAGTCCCTTTTGTAGACAACCCGCCCTATTGTGCCCCTCTTGCTTGCATAATATATAAGTCATAGTTCGTGCCTTCTTTATATGCTCTTTGCTTCCCTAACCTTCTTCTCTTGGCCTAGTCAACTTGGGTCTACTAAGGGTTCTTTTGATGATAGGTGGCAATAAAGTCTTTTGTTTTGTGCCAATACTTGGAGCCCTTGATTGGTCCAATGTATAATTATAGGTGCGACCATACATTTCTTTAGTATACTAGTTGCCAATATAGTTTTGAACATCCCACTTTAAATATAACAGCATGCTCTAAGCGTGTGCACATGAATCCTACTCAACCCCCATTCGTTACAGCTATAACTATTAGCCTTAAGGTCCACTATATGCACATCAGTCAACTGATGGACCTCAAAAGCAGTCTACCAGTAGGTAATGGGTGGTAGCTAGCAATACTATCTATGTTCTTTTGAATTTTCAAACATGCACGTGGTGTTAATGGTTGAGTCCACTTACCACTAGCTTCCCTCTTGGATACAATCCTACCCATCACCTTGCAAATGCACTCCATCATGGGCACAATTGACATTTGTTTAGCCTCTATTATAGTTGAGTTGAATGCCTTTGACATATTGTTGTCAACAACATCACATTTATTATCCGTCTTAAAAAATGTCCTGCACCAGTGCTTTAGGTTGATCATCATGAGATCCTAACTTGCCTCAAGCTTCAATTTTGTCATCTTTGCAAGTACTGCATTCAAGTCAGTAGCTATTGTGGCTTTTCAAGCAGCCCAAAAGAGATTTTGCAGTTCATCTCCCTTGTGTTTTTTCCTTTAATTTGTAAAAAAATGTCTTGCATGTATCTAAGCTCAACAAAAGGAAATTTATTCCTAACAGCCTCTATCAACCTCTAAGAATAAAGAGGATGCAATCAATGTCACTCCAAAAAAGGTTAAAGATATAAAATCACATTGACTAATGTCACTAATAATTATAAAAAATGATGTGTTAATGCCAACCAAAGTTGATAACTAATCAAGAAACTAGTCCAACTGTCCTTATTTTTGCCTTCAACATAAGCCTATGTAACAAGATACATTTGCTCGTTAGCATCGTTAGCAATAGTAAACAGAAGCTTACCTTTTAAATCACTTTTTACAAAACAACCATCTAGGCCAAGAATTGGCTTACAACCAACAAAGAACCCCATCCAACATCCTTCAAAACATCAAACATCCGCTTGAAGTGTAGCAGATGATTCATACTAGGCCTTAAAGCCACGACATTACATGTGTTATCTTATTCTTTTCTAGCCTTACAACTTCATATGCATAATCCCAAACTCATGTGATCTCATACTCATATCTCCCCCTAATCACCCTCAAAGCCATCTCTTTAGCATGCTTGCACTGGCTAATAGTTACATCCACCATCATCTCTTCTCTAGTTGTCTTCTTTATATCATGTAACTTCACATTGGTCAATAATCTCAATCTAGCCAAGAAATGTTTTGCAAGGACTTTGTATGTTACTCTCTTGTTCTCAAAAGATGGTCAACAATACTCACTGTAACGTTCCTTAAATTTCTTAACCATGAACTCTTAGATTAGCTCTCATATGATGCATAGATAGCAAAATCACATTTATCATTGTAACACTTGAACTATGTTCTCTTCTTGTCATTTAAAGTCATTTTCAAAGTTTGATGATTGATGAAGTGGAAGAAGTGGTAAACAAGTAAGAAAGTGGGGTAAAGATTGGCCATTGGCAGTTCCATAATTATAGGTCCTTATCTCGAAGAAATGCGCCAACAAGAAGAAGTCACTCCATTAAGGGGTAGGCTATGCCGCTTTTAGGGCAAATTCCTTCATTTAGGCCCTTAAATGGGTAGTTTTTATATTTTAGTAGGTTTTATTTTTGTTATAACTTGCTATAGACACTTATGTTTTTAATGCTGTCTGTGGCATTGTATTTGTCATTTCATGTCCTTTTTGTCCTTAAATTTTAGAACAATATTATTTTTGGTAGCTAAGCCTACTAATATTTGTATACCCTAGGGCAAATGAACTTCAATTATCATTTTTAAGATAGAATTTTGAGCCGTCATAACTCTATTTTCCTAAATATCTCGAATTAGACTGTTAATTTTGATATTTTGGATGTCATTTACCTAGGTATTCTTAAAATCAATAAGTAATTGAATATCACACTTCGGTATTCTTGCGTGAGTCAACGGTATGTGATAAACCCTAATTTACTCGTTACGTCAATTATGGTGTATAGAGTACTTGTTCATGGGCTCTTTGAACTATGCAGGCCCATTAAAAACCATACCAATGCATAGGTGAGGTGCCACAATAGATGAGTCATGGTAGTCTCTAGTCTTCAAGCATCTCTGTGGTATCGTAATGTTAAACTCATCACTTAAGCCTAAAAAAAGAACTTCCCTCATCATCTGAAAACAGGTTGTCACTCTCTCTCCTTCTCACTGTCTTACTCTCTTACATCTCCTCGTGCCTTTTCTCATTAGCATTCCTAAAGTTATCAAGGTATTCATCAAATTGAGTCTAAACAGGGATCTAAAGGCCCTTAACTATGTATCTATCCTTAGCAATTATAAAGGATTTCCTTTTTGCCATGCTGCTATTGCCTCCTTATCATCATTATCAAACAAATATTCAACTTCAATCACTTCATCTTCCACACTCTCACCATCACTCCCACTGCTACTAACATCAACACCTAAGGTAACATAAGTGTCCTTTCCCTTTTTGTGCTCAACATATATGCTAGCACTATGGTAACCCATTCTTACACTATTCATAGCAATAAAAACAGCACCATTGCCTAGATCGATGAGCCCATTGTCTAAACCTTTTTCCTTGAATAAGAAACCTATAAACTCCTAAAATAGAAATAAGGAATATAGCACTTATAACTGAAATTTTAGAGAGACGTGTCACATTTGGGTATAAAGTTCATGTAGTAGTCATAGGATTTATGTAAAATGGCCTGTTGAATTTAAATTTTGAAAACAATATACATATATATATATGGCAATATTTCTACTAAACTGAATCTTTGATATAACTCGTTATTTATACATATGAGTTTTACATTATAACAAGACTGTAATGATAAAACATTTGACTATGAAAGTAGCTATATGGTATAGAATCACATCTAGTAAATATAAATGGTCATTAAATTATCAAATAATATGACTACTCTTGAATTAGTACATAGGATATAAATATTCATTAATCAAAAAATATATATTCATCTTAACTAATCAATATATATATATATATCAATAATAATAGTAAACACACAAAAATGAAACAAGTAGAAATTAATGTGTCATTAAGGAATAGAAACGATTAACACTAAATGTTCTGTATTCCCCTACTACCTCTCATTAAAATAATGCATAAGTTTTAAAAAAAAAAGAGTTAAGTAAAAAGCACTTTGCAAATTCTGTTTTGCATGAAATCATCGTAGCAACAACGGGAATCAGCTAAACACAATTTCATTAAGAAAGCTGACAATTGTCATAATTCCAATATGTACTCCAGTAATTTTATGACACATCCCTCCACGTATTAATGGCAGAAGGTATATATCAACCTACCCATAATCATGTACTTTTTTTACCATGTCTATTGGAAAATACAAAGAAATTCGGATATAAATATATATATTAGAAGAGAAGTCAAATTACTGGAGAAGAGGTCAAGTCTCGAAGGATTAAAAAAAGGATGGCAAAACAATTTTTGTTGGATTAGCTTCCCAAGTTTGACGATCTCTAGGTAAGCTTATTCACCAAAAATCTCTTCTTCTTTTTTTAATAATAATAATGATACATAAAAACGTACTAATATGACCAGAAGATATTGCGAAGAAGCAGGTGGGAAATTGATGTCAATTTGTTCCTGAAAACATATACTATTTTTTTTTTTTTTTGGCTTTTAGTGAGTATAATTGCTACATTCAATAGTAGCACATGTAAACAATCATAATCAAGTCTAATACTATAAAAGTAATTTTTTTTAGAATCTTTAATCAATTTGAAGGAGTAATTATAAAAATAACATCTTTATACCATAAAATAATAATGAAAAAAAAAAACTGACGTGATAGTGTTGTTGAATGTTATCAGTAGTTATTATGGAAATTGTGATTGGTGGTAAATGCTTATGACCTATCACTCATTAAAGGCATTAATTTAATAAGGTTCCAAGAAACATTAATGAGTTAGTTACGGAAATTGTAATACTAATTGCAGGTAATTGTTACCACATAATCCTTGCCCGTATATGAAAATTTTGATATCTGCGCATGAAGTATGTTTGATAATTTATTGCCATGAGTTTTCCCTTTTTTTTTTTTTAATGCCATTTTGTACATGTTCAAATCTGGCTAAATGTAGTTTTACCATACTCATCGTGTTTAGTCCTAGTCAATTGCATATCCCCGTACATAGTATATATTTACTAATAAGAATCTGATTCAGTATTAATGGATAGAAAGTTACTATAGGAAATCTAATTTTTTTTTTTTTTGGGAAATAAAACCTACCAAGAATGATGCTCATTTGTTTTAATAAGCAGGGATATGATACCTTAATTAGGAGTTAAAATAATAGCATGTCATATGTTTTTGCAATAATTTTGAGGAATGAGACTTTTTCCTTAACTACACAGAATAAATATGGTATGATTGAATATCTACTACAGCTTATGCTAATAATCATATTATAATATAAATTAACAAGTTATATATATTAATATAACAAGCTGCTTTTCATTTTAAACCATATAAAAATTTCTTAGTCATAATATTAATAATTAGGCTCATATTTAGACTCAATTTATCAAAATAAAGAAGGTTGACAAATATGCATGATATACATTAGATACATATGGCATATAAACATATGAAAAGAAAAAAAAATATATATATATATATATATATAAATAATATATCTTAACTTACTATATAAAGAAAACTAAAAACTTAATAATTTTCTAAGAATAACTCATTACCTTTCCATAATAATACAAAACCTCACAAAAATTTCCTTTATAGGAGTCACAAGCAACAAGGAGTTTGACAATCACCCTACAAGTAAGCGGGACCAATGCTTCATCGCATTTTGGAGTACCGTTTTAAGGTACTTGGAGGTTGAAGTGTGCCAATTGTTGTGATTGTAGAATAAGCTGGATGTGTGCATGCAATGCTTGTGCTTGTCCCTGATTAGTTGATTGATAACTGAGCTTTATGTTGTGTTGTGTTATGATGATTTGAATTGTTCTTAAGGTGTTTGCAAATTAGGTGATTGCCTTTAAATTTGACTAATTGAAACTTTAACTAAATTATTAAAACAATACTCATTCAACCCAATAGCGGATCGGTTAAGAATTCTACAATCAAACATCAACCCTAAAGAGAGTCAGCAAAGCCACCTTTTTCTATCCTCAAGGCTAAACTAAGTGATAGGAGACGGGGTCATGGTAAGGTTAAGAACATGTCCGAAGAGGTCTTGGGAGGAGCCGTGGCTCCATTGCACAATCTTGGGTTTGATAGATAGTCGTTTTGCATTACGCTGCAAACTCCTCAACCCAGGCTAGAATGGGGTTATTTTCTCTAGTCTCGCGATGGACCAGGTAACATCGTGCGGATGGCATTTGCTTGTTCATGCATTACATTAACTAATTGTTTGATAATCTTGTTTATCGTGTGTAAATGCATTTTTACCTCCGTTCCTCTTACTGAGTGTAGTTCTCATTCCCTTATAGATTTTCTTATAGGTTTAGATTGATTTTAGTAGCAGTAGCTAGTATTACATATGGATCCTCAAGTGTGTAATAGTACAAATAAGTAGAAGTCAGAAGATCCAATTCATACATTTCTATTTTCATTTTGGCTATTAGTGTGGGGTGAGTAACTTGGGTCAACTAGTCTGATTTATATACTGGTAAACTTAGTGTTTACAAACAATTCTAATAGGATTTTGTATCGATGTGAAACGAAATATTCATATATTATTGTAATTATTTAGATTTTATTGTTGGGCTAACGCAGCTTCAAAGTGGGTTGGTCGTTTGAGCCTTGTATATACTAGGCTACGATAGAAGCTAAGTTGTAAGCTTCTACCATAAGTTAGTGTATAAGACAGGACTGTTACGACTGGGCTAACTCAGGCGTGACAAAACCAATATTAGTTGATATTTTCATAGCCACTATCATTTAAAAAGCCAGTTGAACCTTCGTGAGTTAATGTATTTGGGTTAGTCGTCTATTGTACTCATGCATCGACTTCGTAAATGGCATTACCTTGGGAGCATGAGAAATGCCTGCCAACAAAAATGCTAAAGTTCACCCTGTTCAAAAAATTAAACAGTGTGAGAAATATTATGTTCTTTTTACACCAGTGGAAACCGTAGAGAGAAAGAGAGAGAGAGAGAGAGAATAGTTTAAAATAGGGCTTAACTTTGTGGTCCTTCCATATGCGCATTCAAAGAGAATCTATTCCCTTTGTCTGGTTAGTGGTAGGTTCATCTTCATGAAGACGACAAAGAACTCATGGGTTCTTGCTAATTGCTTTTTCAGGTTTTATTGTGGTTTTATCCTTGTTTGTGAAGAGGGTTCAAAAAAGGGATCCAGTTGACTATTTGTTATGGACGGTTCATAAAAGGGATGAAATTGACTATCTATTGTGTTTTATTTACTCTCATATTGATGTTTTCTTCTTCTTTTTTTTTCATTTTTCCTTAAATTTCCAAGTTGTATTTTTTTTTCATAATTTTTTCCTTACATGTCACTTCTTCATTGGACAAATATGATGACTATACCAACATCGTTAAGTTATTCGACACAAGTAGCAACGTTGATATGAAAAGTTATAATTATATAGCACATCTAGCAAAATTAAAGTTCAGGTAGTATCCATGCCATTATCCCACTAACTTAATACATTTTTGTGACAACGTTAGTTTCCCTTTTCAATAAACCAAAATATTGATACTTAAATAAACTTACCCAAAACATTACCTTCAAATATAATTTACCTAATAATAAAAGCTTCCTCTTCAATCAAAATCACTTACATTTACCTAGTAGTAAGTTTTTACTGAGACAAGACTTGAAAAAGAACGTATAACTACTATATAATATTTTTATATGTGTTTATTTTTCTATGGTTGCAAATGTACACATGTGATGTATGAACTGAGAATGTACATGTTTGAGTGAAGTTTGGTATAATTAAAATATTTATTTCTATATCAATTCTATGTAAATGGAGTAGCTATGTTTTGAGAAAATATTATTTTTGTAACATTTGTGAAGTATTAGAAGGGATTGGCTTGTATGTAGAATTAGTATGGATTATAATAAATAAATTAAATATATACTAATTATAATTAAAAAAATTAGTATGGAATACAGAACAGTAGACAAGAATAATCAAAACACTATACCCAAAAACTTGAGATGTTGTATGTAAGCCCCCGTTTTCTTAGCAAACCGAACTCGGTTTCGGGAATCGAAATCGTAAATCGAAACCCTAAAAGAATACCCTAAGGCTAGTTTGAAACCTAGGAACCCTAAGTCCAGCAATACCGAAAACGAAACCCCGGAACAATAAAAATGAGTTAGCTTTAGAATATAGTCCTAAATAATATACCGAAACATAAAAAGATCATATTTCAAAGAAATTCATTCATTTCGAACCCGATCGAGATCTATTCTCGAAAACTGGTCATCAGGACTCGAAAATAGAAAAATATTCTATATGACTCTTTAGAACTGAAATTTAATAAGGAATTCAAAATATAATTATAAGAATTTTTCAGTTTATAAAAATTACAGTCAGCCTTTTATTGTATTTTCATCACTACTGGTAATTTAATTGTCTAATCTACTTTTTAATTTCTAGTCATAATATTCATCAAGTACAACTATCCATACCCTATTCTTACATCCTTACAACCTATTCTTACAATCTTACATCATTTTCCTTACAGTTTACTTTTCCAATACATTTTTATTACTTATTTAAAATTCGAAAAATTACACAAAACAAAACCTCACATCTCTTTCTCTCCCTTGTCCCAAAATCGATGCCACCCTCCCACCCACCCACACATACTCTCTCAATTTGTTTTATTTTTTCTTCATTTATTTAATCACATAAACCCTAATTTCGTTTTCTATATAAACCTCATTATGCCTTTCACTTTACACTTTCCTTCTTTCTCACAAAAACCAAGCTTTTGGAAAAAAAAAGTTTCTCTCCTCTCTCTCCATATTGTTGCCATGAGCCCCCTCCCTCACACACACACACACACACACTCTTTTTTTTTTTTTCTTGAAGTCTTATTGTTCTAAACACTAAATAGGTAATAGATCTAAACCCTACCACAAATAAAACATGTAATGGTAAGATCATACATGTGTGGTTCCACCAAAATCCCCATAAGCTTTATGCTAGGGATGTGGAAACACTTAAGCATGATATTCTTGCCATCACAATGCTGTGGATCTTTACATTTAAGTTGTTTTAAGCTATTATTTTGCTATGTTATTGCCATATTTTTTCATATTGATATTTTTGTGAATACAGCTTGTTACTAATCCCATCTACATAATGTTCATATTGCATTTGCATCCATGACTTGAATGACATCATAGATCTATTTGTTTTGAGCATATAAATGCCATAAATACTTGTCTTATGTACATAAAAGACTTGTAGTACTATGATAATAATGAGAATATGCCAAAAAGTTCAAGATCTATTTTAGTTTCAACAAAAATAATTTTTGGAAATTCGGATAGAAAAAGACACCTATTTTGAAAACCTCTTTTTCAACTCCAAAGTGAAGATTTTATACTGAAAATGAAGAGCTTATGGGATAGGTATCATAAAGGAATGATTTTGATAAGTTAAACCTAGTTTTACTAAGAAATATTTTCCAAATAAGGAAAAGTTACAAAAGTTAAGTTAGAACTTATTTCAACCCCAACAAGAACTTGAAATTCATAACTAGGGTGAGTTGCTAAGTAAACACCCATTTTCCAACCCCAAAACAAAAGTTTTATTAAGAAAATGAAGGCCTTGAGGAGTAGGTTTGATTAGGACATAATTTTAGAAAGATCAAATGAGTTTTACCCAAGAAACAATCTCAAAAACAAATTACAAAATTCAATTTAGAAATGACCCACACTTAAACACCTATTTTCAAATGCCAAAATCAGGATTTTAATGGAAAAATGGAAGCCTTAGGGAATACATGTAGTAAGGACTTAATTTTTACAAGAATAAATGGATTTTATCAAAGCACATCTCTTAAACAAAGGAAAGCTTCAAAACATAAATCAAACTCTATTTTCATTTCCTATAATTTTTATAAAATTCGTAATTAGGCAAGAGCCCTATTTAAACGTCTAATTTCCAACTCCTAAATGAAGAATTTATTCAAATAATGAAGGTATTAGACACATAGGTCATTAAGGCTTCATTTTAATAAAAATAAAGGTGATTTTGCAAGAAACAAAACTAGTTTTTTTTTTTAAATCAAGTATTCTTGAAATTTTTGCAAAGTAAAAGTTTTCTAAAAATCCTTTTTAACCAAATATCATCAAGAATATACATATAGATAGCTCATAACATATCATTCATGATAATAACTTGTTGATATTGCATGTGCATATAATATATATGGTAGAAACAATGTAAATTTCACAAAACAATTTCGAAAATATTATTTTTAGCTACTGATCAGATCTGATCCGAGCTTTCCAAGACCTAAAAATTTTCAAAACTTAGGAATAACATCATAAATAGATAGATCTTTCAAAGTAGATAGAAATCGACTGCTTATTTGTGAAATTCCGAGTTAAAATGTCCAAGTTATGGCCGTTTTAAGTTTGAATTTCCCTTAACTACGGAAATTACGAACTTAAAAGTTTTTGTTTGATAAGTTGGAATTAGTTCTAGTTTGAAATACTCATTTGGGTATTTCTTTCGTTTAGGTGACTTCGAATCAGAGATTCCTTACCCCTGGATTACTATGATTAGAGACCGCTGTCTATGGCCGAGTGAGTCATACTTCCTATTTACTATTCCGTATTGTGCTTGTAAATTATGGTTGCACTAGAATGATAGGCAAAGATAAAAATTGGAAATGCATGATGGGTAATTACGGGATTATGTATGCTATCTTGATGTGTTGAGGAAAATGTGCTAAGTATATCGAAACCAGGTGATTAATTGATGTATGTCTATATGCTATGATTATGAGTGTTTGCAAATTGATTGGTCACCTATTAAATTGCATTAATGATTATCCGGTTTAATATGTAATATGGACATAATCACTTCACGATGGGGATGGTGCATTTAATCATGGTTGGTTTTCCGTGATCCATAAACTATATGAATGAAATGGGTTGCCTGTGAGCCATAAAATGGAACAATAATTTAAGATAGTATGCATGATTTATTAATCTGCTAACCCTGAATGGAGGCGTAAATCCATTCAACATATGATTTACGGTTAATCATATGTATTGTTTGCCCATGTGGTTATTACATTTCATATGGATGATTAAATCAACTTGATTGTATGTATGTAATTGTGGGATATGTGTATTCTGGAAGTATTTACTCACTAAGCCAGCGTAGCTTATACCCCTACGGCTTCTTTTTGTTGCAGTTCCCATACCTATGGTTGCGTCCTAAGACTTGGCCAACTCAGGTAAAGCAAGAATATGAGTTTCCCCTAGAAATTTATGTTTAGCTTTTGTATAGACCTCCATAGGAAACCTTAAACGCTCGGGATGTTTTCAAAAACTTTTACCTGGACTAATTATTATATTGTGGGAGAATGTCCCTTAGTATTTTGTAAATGATCCTGAAATATCTGTGGTTTATATTTTTATGCTTATTCTATTAAGTTAAACTATCTATTTCCAATTGCATAAGTATTATATTGTCGTAAGGGAACGCCTTGTATCTAATACAAGACTTTTGAATAACTGTGGTAGTAATTCCTAAGTCTCATTTAATATACAGTGAACTGTTACGTTTGGGATACTCTTTGGGGTGTGACACTGTAGCTTACCATGTACTTATGATCAGAAAAAGCGTGATGAGGCTCTGAAAACTACTAACATCCATAATTCAACACCATAATCATCCAAATTTAGGGATGTACTCAGGTAGGCCATTATAGGATTTCTGACCCACCCGATCCATTAAAAACCCTCTATAGAATTTAAATCCTCTATAGAGTTTGAACCCTATGGATTTTATGGTCGTGTTTAGATATATAGTAAAAATATATAGGGTCATACGATCAAGTTTGGATCACATAACAAACATGATGGATACCCAACAACTCGATATTATAATTTAGAAAATAAAAAATAAAAAAAATTACTAAAAAGGCAAGGAAATGAACGAAGACATGAAGGAGCTACCGTCTTTTTTTTACCTTTGAAGGATGTTTCTTCTTTTATGTCCACTAGACTAGTTACAGATTTTAGAACTTTTTGTTAAATTTTATACAAATCATGTTTGTTGTGGAGATTAATATTATTTGTTGTATGTTATATTTTACTTCCAGTAGGAGATATAATTTAACTATATTTTTAAGATATTATATGGTAATAAAAGTAATATATTTATGTGTCTAAATATTGTATAATGAATATGATTTGCAACATTTTCTATTAATCCCACATGCATCCTTTCATTTTTAAATGTGAGGAAACTTATATCAAAAGCATCAGCTTATCTTAAATTTATTATTAAATTTTGAAAATAGATTCAAAAAAATAGGATTATATGGTTATAGGGTCAAGTTCCATACTTTAAATCAAACCCTATGATGGGTTTGGATATAGCATAAAAACCCTGTAGGGTTTAAAGAGTCAAGTTTAGTAGACCCTATAGGGTAGTGGGTCAGGTTTTAGGTTTATATGATCTGTCTGAAACCTAACTCAGTTACATCTTTATCAAAATTCACATTATAGGTACACCACAAAAGACCTAAAAATTCACAACTCCATAGGAAGGACATTACAATAAAATCCATACTACAAACTAACCAACATCAAATTCAAATATGTTGTTAGCATTTAATGCACAACAAACAAATTATTATTTGACATTAAGGCAATACTAATCAGCATAAGTGTAGCTAATGATCCTATAACACACATATATATACATATATATATTAGTAAGATTTATGATATTAGATATTTCTTAACATCCATTAGTCAACCTAAATTGATAATATCCTTTCAATATCAATCCACTACTCTACTCGAGATAGAATGACACATTGATTAATGGGTACCATGCTATCATCACCTAATGCTCACTCTATGACCACCGTCAAAGGCAATCAAACATTAAATGTCTAATAGTCATTAAGTTCATTATTAAACTAACTTAACTTTTACAGACATCAAATATGGTATTAAAGTGTCTAGAGTTAAGGGTGAACACTGATTAATTCGATTCAATTTTTACTAAAAACCAAATCAAACCATAATTTATGGTTTGATTTTTTCTTATCTCAAACCGAACTCTTTAATAGCAGTTTGGTTTAGATTGAAAAATTTTTCAAATCCTTAAATTATGGTTTAGTTCAGTCTACATTATGGATTGCATGAAAATTATACTCATTATAATAAGCCTATTGTAGTAAGCCAGTCCACAAGACAATTATCTCAGCCCAAGCCTACCTTCATATTATTACTAAAGAACATAAATACACTGTATAAAAAAATTAACACTGTATAAAAAAATTAAGTTTTTAAATGTTCTAAAGACAAAACACTAACTACAAAAGTAAAAACACTATCACTATTCCTTCTCATAGAAGCTCAACTCAAATCACCACTATTTAACTCAAACAATGAAAACCTATACTTCCCATCCATAAGGTACATTACATCTCTCATTATTTCAAGATCTCATAGTCTTAAGTCTTGAATTCAATTCTCTAAAAGAAATAATCTTAGTTAGGGTTTATAGTATGTTGAGTATTATGTAAAGGATGAATAGGTAACTAACCTAGGGTTTTCTATTTAAGTTTGTGAAAGGAGAAAAGATACTTACTGGTCTTCAAGTGCCAATAACTTCTCAAAAGTCAAGAATGAGTTTAAGATCCAGGGATGTCCCTCTTTAGCCTTTTTTCTCTGTTAAATATTGCTTATAGTTTGATGTTTTCTACAAAATCCATGGCGGGTATTGCAGTTGATAGTTATAGCTGCTTTAGTTCAACTATTCGTTAAGATTTGTTTATTGATTTTGTTTTAATCAATTGAATACTTATTTGTAATATTTAACAAAATAATCTCTCAAATATTTGGGTCTCTCTAGCTCTCTTACTTGTGTCAATTTCCTCCCCACTTAAAAGTTTGACCTTGTCCCCAAGGTCAAAATGTGGATAATCCCTTTGAAAACCATGTAAATCCATTCAGTATGCATCCTCAGGCAAATAAGACTCCTATTGAACTAATACTTGAGGAACATTCTAGCCTTTTTTCTAGATAAAACGATAAGTAAGGATAGCTAAGGGCTAGACAGTAGGAAAATTTCCTATAGCTTATGTAGGTAACTGAATACAAGTGTCGGTAGGTCCTTCTGTGTTCCTAAGTAAGGAAATGTGGAACATTGGATGTATATGTGACTCCTGTGGTAATCCAAGCTTATAAGCCTACTGTCATGTCCTCTCAATCACTTTAAAAGGACCATAAAATCTTCGAGCTAATTTATGTGATTGTTTATTAGTAAAAGAGGATTGTTTGTATGATTGAAGCTTAGTATAGACAAGATCCCCACTGGAATTGAACCTTCAACAAAATTATCTTTAATAATCTTAGAACTTCATCTCTTGAAGTTAGCTCAATATAAATAGCTTCAACTTCACTTAATCCCTTAACATAGTCTGAAATGTTTGGTGGTTCTCTTCCATAAAGTGCTTGAAATGGAGATGCACCAGTGTAACTATGAAAACTCGTGTTAAATGAAAACTTAGCCCATGCTATATACTTAAGCCACCTTAGGCATGTCCATCTCAAAGTAATGCAAGTAATGTTCCAAAAACCTATTTAAAACTTCAAATTGGCCATCCGTTTGAGGATGATATGTAGAACTCATTCTCAATTTGGTACCACTAAGTTTAAATAACTCGGTCTAAAATTTACTAATGAAAATATGATCTCTATCATAAACAATAGATTATGGTGTCCCATGAAGCTTAACCATAATCTTCCAAAATAACTTGGCTACTATCAAAGTTGTGTACTTAGCAGTAAGAGGACCAAAATGATAATATTTAGTCAATCTATCCACTATGGCCAAGATAACTAAAAACCTATGTGAAATTGACAACCTAGTGATGAAATCCATAGATACATCCTTAAAAACTTTTTGAGGTTTAGGTAATGATTGAAGAAAACTAGCTGAACATGTGGTCAAGTGAACCACATGTCACTTCTTCACAAAATCCTATACATTAGTCTTCATATCATGCCCAAAAAATGAGGGAAAAATCCACTTATAAGTCTTCAAGACTCCTAAATGTCCTCCCTTTAGAGTATAATGAAATTCCATTGAAAGTAATGGAATTACTGATGAACTTGGAAGTGAGAATATTCATGCTCCCAAAAAATGGTAAGTCATCTTTATAAACATTGTAAAGGTTTCCCATCTTAAACTTGCTGCACTAAAGCCAACCACTTCTCATCTTTAGCAAGTTCATGTTTCAAAGCTATAAGGAAATCAAAAGATGGTAAAGTTAATGCTAAAAACATTGATTCATCCAAGAATACTCTAGACAAATGAATGAACCACTCTATTCTCTACCCATGACTTGTCTTAAATCTCATAGTCATAGCCTAAAAGCTTGACTAACAATTGTTGCTATTCAGGTATTTAAATGACTTTAGTAAGTAACTCCTTCAAGCTTCTTTGATCCGCTCTTATTATAAAATCAACCCAATAAGTATTGGCGCCATTTATGAACTGCTTCAACAACTACCACTGGTTCCTTTACATGAGTACTAGACTTTTAAAGCCTTAAACTAAACATCTCTCTTACATAATCAATTGGATGTGCGTCTTGGTGCAGGACTGCTCCCATCCTTATCCTTGATGTATCCGACTCAATAATAAAAGTCTTTAGCACCTGTTTTAATTGCTCAAATGTTTGTTAAGTTGTACTGCTGTACTGAAAATTATCCTTTTTGAGCAAATTCATGAGAGGAAATGCAATTTTAGCATAATTTCGAAGAAATCTTCTATAATATCTTATAATGCCTAAAAAGCTTCTCAATTTCTTTACATGAATAAGTTGTGGCCATTCACTACTAGTTTTGTCTTGTTTGGATCCGGGTTAATTCTCCCAGCCGATACCACATGGCCTAAGTAATCAATCTTATCTTGGCTAAAAGAACACTTTGCCTTATTAAGATGAAATGTATGTTGTCTCAAACATTGAAAGGATTTTTCTAAATGCTCTAAGTGATCCTCCATTAATCAGCTATAAATTTGAATATCATAAAAAAAAATAATAATAAGCCAAGGGGAATCTCATCTAAGGGATGACACTCATTGAATCTTCCTCTTTCAAGGAGAGGCGTAGAAAAATGCTCCCCTAATTCATCCAATAGCTCATCAATCATAGGTATAAGGAACTTATCTTGAATTGTAGCTTGATTTAGAGCCCGATAATCTACATAAAAATCCTAAGATCCATCTTTTTTCTTTACCAATAAAACTAGAGAAGAAAAAGGGCTTGTACTTAGCTGGATTACTCCCAAATCAAGCATCTCCTTAACAAGATTCTCTATTTCTAATTTCTAAAAATATAGATATCTATACGGCCTGACATTCATAGCTTATCCTTCATTCTTTAAATGGATATGATGTTAGACATCTCTTAAGGCAGCAATGATGATAAGAGTCACGAACACATTTTTGAATCTACCTAATAATGTTTCTAGAGTATTATTGGTGGTGGTACGACTTGATTAAACATCCATCTAAGCCACAATATTGAAAAAAAAAAATAAGCTATCATATCTATCCGCATAATATTGATTAATTGTTTTTTGAAATATCTCATTACAATTAATCTCTATAGAACCAGTTAAACAGATAACCTATTCCCTCCATTGAAATTGCATCGTCAACTTTGTATAATCCAAGATGACAAGCCCCATAGTGGTGGAACACTATATCCCCAATACTAACTTTGCTCCTTGGATCGTGAGAACATAGAAATCTACAAAGAAAGTAAGTCTTTGCAATAACAAAGCAATATTTGTGCACAATCTAGTATAAACTAATCTTTTACCATTATCAATCAGTATAGAAAACTATGGAACAATTTCAATTGAAAATTTTATTCGTTGAGTTACACTTTATTGAATAAAATTGTGTGTGCTCCTTGAATCCACAAGAACATTCACACAACTACCTTTCACCTGTCCTTGTAATCTTAAAGTTTTCGCAATAATGGCCCCTTAAAAGGCATGATAGCTGATCTCAACTTCTTTCAACTCAGTATCTAAAATTCCAATATCCTCATCATGTGAATCACACTCATGAAAGCGATCTTCATCCTCATCAAGATGAATCATAAGTAGAAATTTCAATTTGCAAACATGGCCCTTATGATATTTATCATCACAATTATAACATAAATCATTCTCACAATGCATTGCTAGTTTAGCTGGAGTTAATTTTTTAACAAGCAACGACTTCTTTGTAGCCTAATTATCAGCATTTGTTACAGAAGTTGAACTAGTTGATTGAGCAAATATAGCAAGATTAAGAGAATGAAACTTAGAAGTACTATTAGTTGCCCCCACAATTTATTGAATGACGAAAAAGAATTATTCTTATGAGAAATATTTAACAAGTAATTCTTATGTTCTTGAAGTTTAGCTAAACTTATTGCTTCTAACGAAGAAGAGGGTTTGAATGACATTACCTCTAATTGCAAAATGGGTTTCAAACCTAAGATGAAGCAAAAAAACTTTTTGATAATCCTGAAATCCGATTACAAAGCTTTTCAAATTGTAACTGATAATCAATCGACACACTTCCAGTTTAAGTCAATTTAGATAATTGAACCTAAAAATCTTCAAAATTTAAGGGACCAAATCTAATGTCAACAGCTAATATAAAAGATGACCATGTAGAAAGAAGATCATTTCAAGTCATCCATTGAAACCATTCTAATGCATCACCCTCTATAGCAAATGATGCTAGCCACATTCTATCATCAACTACTAGTACTTGATGAAACTTAAAAAATTAAGTAACCTTAAAGATCCATCCATTTGGATGTTGTCTTGAAAACTTTGGTAATTCCAATTTGATGCCTTTCATGTATGAAAGTGACTCCCTCACAACACCATGAGAAAATGATGAAGGTTGATTATTACCATGCATGTCATTTCTGCTTTGATTCTCATGCTATTCCTTTTCCATTTGTTTTTTAACATATTGCACTATATATCTCAAGTTATCATCTACATTATTAATTCATTCATTAGCCGCATTCAATCTTGATTACATATTACTAAACTTTTCATTTAGTTCTTTAATTTGTTTAGAATGAAAAGATACTTCCTCATTCAATCTAACAACTCCTCTTGTTGTATCTGCCATTATAGGTATTCCCAAGAAAACAAGGAGAGCACCAATTAATAATCTTGCCATAGTAAGCCAGTCCATAAGCTACAAAAGTAAAAACACTATTGCTACTCCTTCTCACAGAAGGTTAACCTAAATTGCCACTATTCAGCTAGAATGATGAAAAGGATGAATAGGTAACTAATATAGGGTTTTCTTTGTGTGTTTGTGAAATGAGAAAAGATACTCACTAGTCTTCAAGTGCCAATAACTCCTCAAGACTAAAGGATGAGTTCAAGATCCAAGGATGTCCCTCTTTAGCCATTTTCCTCAGTTATATATTGCTTATAGTTTGATGTTTGTTATGAGATCCATGGCTAGTATTACAGTGGATAATTATAGCTACTTTAGTTCAACTGTTAATTAAGGTCTGTTTATTGATTTTGTTTTAATCAGATAAAGCACTTGTTTGTAATATTCAACAAACAAAATCTCTTAAATATCTAGATCTCTTACTAGTTCTCTTACCCGTATCATATTGTCTGAAGGTAAATACTGCACCTCTTCATTCATGGCATAAGGTAGAAAAACTAGCAAATAAAGAACAATTTTTCCTTTTAGTCTCATAATTTTCTAAACGGTTACTTAATTCATTCTAATAATTTAAAGCCTACAATTTTTGACATATTGATAATATTATTTAAGCTAAGCTCTATTTCTTTACTCTTTTCTTTTCAAAACAGTTTGGTTTGGATTAAACAATACAATTTGGATTATGCATCAAACAAAACCATTATCCACTTAGGAATAGCCAATTTGAACCACAAGTTCAATCATGAAGGAAAAGACCACAATTTCCGTTTGGTTTGATTTGGTTCAATTTGTAGTGTAGTTTAGCTTAGTCATTCTTTCCCCTACCACTATCTTGACTAGACTCTTCATTTGGAAAAACACATTTCTCAAAGGTGAGGTCTTAATAAAAAATACAAAATTAGTTTAACATGCCTTACTAAGATCATACTTGATTCCCTTATTCACTAATCTTCTTAAACATTTGTAGTACATTTGGTTGCTTGGAGGAATAAGGACGGGATAGAATGACAATTTCATGGTAACAACAATTAAACATAAATAGGATTTATTGATGGGCCACCAAATTATTTACACAAATACTAATTAGATAAAAATAATTACCAAAATATTGATATAAAATCATATATATATATAATGCAATTTTTACTTTTCTACGAATGTTGCATACTTTACATGCAATTTTTTGTGATTTTTGTGGAAATAGAAAATTTCCTTTTATAGCAAATCATATGTTAAAGATATGATTTTACTTTCTATTTATAGTAAATCGCATGTTGAACATGCAATTTTTTTTTTTTTTGTTAAAACCAAAATTACATGTCTTGGATGCAACTTTGTGTTGATATTTTCATAATTAAAATTATATTATTTGTATTTAAGTAATTTTATTTTATAGGTTAGCATAAATGTGCTACATGTTCTTTTATTTGGTTGACAAAATGGTATTATTGTTCATTTGTGGTAGAATAATTTTGAGTAATGAGGCATGAGTAGATGATAAAAGTACTATAATTTCCTTGCATGCACTTTATTATTGTTTTGATCTTCGTTTTCAATATAAACCTTATTTTGCAAAGTCTGTGCATATTTATACAACTAAATCATGACAAAAAAAAATTTAGCATAAGTAAACATATAAAAATTATTATAGATTATAATATCAATGCAATTGTATAAATTGTAATCCTATATATATTACTTATCATATATTATTATGACACTATTCTTATAATATGTTACAAATATAATGACATGATAGTACATAAATATAATGTCATAATATTATGTATAACCAATATATAATACATCATAGTATATGTTATAACACTATATATGCGTATATAATGTTAAATATTTTAATGTAATAATATTACATATATATAATGTTGTAGCACTATCTATATATAATGTAACAAATATAGTGCTATGGTATATACATTAGGGGTGGATGGTCCACAATGGGTAGGATATGATATCATCCCCTAATTTTACCTAATTTAATTATAATAATTACTGAAAATATAATATAGAATCGTAAAAAACTATAATAAAAGTCGCAAAAATCACTTCCAATTTTTGCGTGATTTAAAATTGTTAAAAATATTAAAGTGTAAACAAATTTGATTGTAGTTAGAAAAATTAAAATCCTTACTAGTAAAATTTCAAAACACAAAACGTAACTTTTATAAGTCTTAAATAATCATTGATCAACGATAAATCGATCGTTACTGTAAACTTTTAAACTCTTCTATTGTAAGTTCAATAGTTAGAAAATAAATCCTATATTCATTAAATAATAAAACAACGATTTTCGAATTATCCGTAATATTATAAAACCCTAAAATAGCCTTAGAAAATTTATGATCATCAATTATTAAAATAAATAATTCTTAGGATAAAATTCATTAATACGAGTCAATAACTCAGTAAGTAATTATAGTTGATCATAAATTTCAATTACAAACGATTAATTTTTAGAACCTACTGGTTATAAAAGACAGTTCAAAGATAAATCATTAGAAATATAAAATACACGAAAAGATAAAAAACTGATCAATATCTAAGAATCTAAACCTTAATTAAATATTTGAATTATACTAATATTTTAGTTAGAAAATTTTGATTTTATAGAGAATAAAATCTTAATTTAACCATGTAACCCTAGGAATTTTTATAACCAGTAAAATGAACAGAATAACAAATGTAAAATAGATATTCAACTTATGACCCAATAATAATAAATAAATAAAAAACTTAGAATAAACCTATAGGCAGTAATAAACTCATTTATAGTATAAAAACTCGAATAGAAATTTCTTTGACCCTAATTGATATCAAAGACAATATTTTGTATCTTGAACTAATAGCTCAATATATAATTAAAAATAGCCTTAAATGTAAAAAAAAAAAAAAGATAATCGATTTATATAACGTATTGGATATAACCTAGACACTCTCTATGAGAGTAGCTAAAGGCAGATGAAACTACGTTTCATAGCCAATATGTTATATAAATAACTAATAACCTAGACTTCAAAAAAAATAATTAGATTACACCATTGATCTAATTAGAAAATTTGGAGTCTATAGGTACAAAAACCCAAATTTGACCTATTGAGCCTAGAAAACCTTAATTGGGTAGGATAAAACCTAAAAATAATTAATCACGTAAACTTTAACATATAATTTGAACTCAAAGAATATCTAGAAAATTTGTAGAAATTTTAAATAATTGATTGGAGACAAAACCCCTAAATAGTTGATATACAAATATACCTATTTAGCTTAATAAACTATCCTAAAACTAAGCTAATCAATTAATTAAATAAAATTATAATCTTAATTTTATTTTTCAGTGGAAAAGCATGCAACATACAGCTGAGATTGTTCCAAAATTCTCCAGCCGAAATTGCCAAACAAGTGGGTCAACTTAAATCAACTAAAGTCAAGAAAATGGATGGATTAGCCAATTAAATTTGTCCAAAGAAGTCTCACAATTAAGTGCGACAAAACAAAGCAAGCCAATCACTTGCATTCAGCTGAATGTCATAGGAGAAGAGAAGTGGAACTCCTTGCCTATAAATGCCCCATTATTTAGACATAAATAAAGCTTTTAAAGCACAACAACAAATACGCCAAAGCAGCAAAACAAAACACACAACACTAACCCATAAGTTAACATCAAACACAACCAACAAATCATACAAACATAGCCATTAAGACAAGGCTTCAACAAGACACAAAACACAAGTTCATAAAGGAACAAACTAGGTAAGGGAAAAATTCGGTTTAAGTTAGTTTAAGTATTAAACATTATCTTAAACAATGTTATCATTAACTTTAGGTTCGAGTTACATCTAAGAAGGTGGTTAGTAACCCAAACTCAGCTCCTACAAGGTAATATCTAACCTTAAAACTCCATTTATGTATTATGTTATGAATAAAAGCTAGAAAATCATATAACATGAAGATTAAGAGATGTTATATGTGTTAATATATCATAAATAATAGCTAAGGATAATGAAAAAACACTTAAAATAATCAAACACGCAAGTAAAATATATTTATGATATAAGAAAAATGAAATATGAACTAAAGAAACGAAGAAGATGATGAATAATGCCTGCACCGGCCTTGCGCTAGAAGCGTACGTGGAATAGGCTGGCGGCCTTCGAGCCAGCATTCCTTGGAACATGCTACATAAAATATTTGTACTCGTAAAAATGCACGAACACCGACAACGTATATTTCCAAGGCCGACGGTGTAAGTGAATGAGCGGACAGCCTTCCAGCCAGCATACATTGAAATGAAGTCTCATAAAACTTTGTTATGTGCGAACGCCGGCAGTCTAAGATTCAACATCAGCAGCGTCGGATGCCGACGTGCGTACAAAATTTTCCTAGACAAAATCTGTTTTGTTCGTAACCATGATACATATTATATATATATATATAAGAAGAAGAAGAAAGAAGAAGAAGAAGAAGAAGAAGAAGAAGAAGAAGAAAAAGAAGAAGGAGAAGAAAACAAAACATGAAAATTTATAAATAAAATAAATATTTTAGTATGTTTAAATATTTGTTAAGTATTAAACTTTAGCAACTATTACAATTAAGAAACACTTTTGTTATATTAGATAAAAAAGATTAGGTTATAATAATTGTACGATAATTATTACATATAAGTAAATATTTAAGAAATGAAAAATGAGAATAAGTTATAACTAAGAATAATATAATTCTCATAAATAAAATATAATAACATAAAATGAGATCAAGAAAAATACGATGAAAATAAATAATAGTGACCATAAGGTGATCAAACTAAAGAACGATATAAAAATAATAATGGTGACAATAATAAAATACTGAACTATTAAACGTAACTCTACAATTATTTGATGAAGTAAAATTTAAGTTTAGTAAATATTTGATATATATTTAAACTCTAGGAAACTACAGATATGTTAGAAAAAATAATTAAAGAACTAAATAATAAACGTAACTATATAAATAATAGAAATTTCAATTAATACAAGACAGATAAGGTCGACAAACAGAGAAATAATAAAAATTCACTATCAATACGGACTCTAATGGAAGAGAAACTTAAATAAATTTAGAATATAGAAAATTCTCTAAATAAAAATAGATATCAATTAAGATCAAGACAAGCAAAATGAAAATAAATAATAGATAGCAAATATCAACTACCTTAAGGTAAACATACTAAAAAGACCACATAAACAACAAAAACTTAGAAATAGAATTACTAAATAAGTTTCAAAATATTCTATAAATTAGGAAGACTTCCCTTATATAAATATAAATTCTACAACTTTACCTAAATAATATAACTTATATAAAAATAAGGCTCCTAACTAAATAAATAAAAATATATGAAAATTGATAACTAAGACTGAAAGAACATTGTTAATATCATTATATAAATAAATAGTATAGTAATAGACATCTGTTATCTCATTTTATAAGAAAATTAGAATAGTTCTTGGACTTCTAGTGACATATTACAACAATTTAGTAAGGACGATGGGTGAATAACTCAGATCTATTACATTGTTTGTATTTATAACTAGTGACATTTGTAATGCAAAAATAATAATATGGTTGATGTGGAAAACTGTTGAGTGTGTGATATGAATTATTTGATTATGTTGAAAAACCAATATAATAAAAGTAATAATATAAATTGTATAATGATTTGAGAAAGATATGATATATGTTTATGTGTAATGTATGATCACCATAAGCCTGATTAAGAATTATTGCCTGATTAATTAAAACAATCATGCATTACATGAACTACATTATTACATATTTTAAAACGGTGTGACAACCTATTATGTATTAGTATTTCGGTTCTCTGTTAATGCTTGGTTTTTCTATACAAAAGACTAATAGTTTTTCCAAGGTTTTCTTTATTTTGTCGATTCCAGGGGAACTAAGTGTCAATGAAGGGCTTGTATCACTTTGAAATTACTAATACTTAGGGATTTTCTAAGGATTGATGCAGGAAATGGTTAGTTAAAATATATTTAAATTAAAGTGATAATCTAAAATGAGAAATCATTGATTTTCCTGTATAATTAGTCTCTCCCGATGAGTCATCAAGTAATTGTCTTTCAACCCTAATGAGAGGGCGTAAATCTCTAACCTGTTTGGTTTCTAGATCATTCAGACTTGTATTTGAGCATTTGTTTGATTGGTGCATCACATATGATTGTTAATGAACTTGCTTGATGTGTAATATATCTGGTTACCTCATTGAGTTCGGGATTTTGCTTCCCCTCCAACAGTTTTTGTGCGGGAATAATACTAGTTGGAATTGAACAAGGAATGTGGGAAGAGTGTTCCTCCATCAGACTTTATTGAAATTAGAGATGAAGATTATGATGAACTTGGAATGCAAATTAGATATCTTGTACAAACAAGTAAGACCTTGTATATTGTTGGTTGATACCCAATTTTTATTTGATAGGGGATGTCGATTCTCTATAATCCTGACAAACTATAGAAAATTAGCTTCCATAACTATTTTAAATAAAGATAATATATCCAAATAATTAAACTATATGAAGTAAATACATAAGTTAGAGTCTTGTAATCTCTGGTTTAGAAGACGATTCTCATATTACGGATGCATATGGTATGATAACTTTAGGGCAATCCTACTAAGCTCTATTTTGAGGCGTGACATATGAAGTATACGAGGTATGGAGTTTGATACCTGGAACTTATCCAATAAGAACTTATCTCCACCTTGTATCCTATACCCTATAAAACTCATGGGATATAAAGTACCAAATGGAACTTGTAAAAACTTTTTTTTCAAATTTTTAGTTGTAAAATGTAAAACAACCTTTTATATATATGTGTGTGTGCGTGTGTATTCATTATAAATAACATATTGAAATAAATTTCAAAAAATTAATATCACAACTTTTACAATATGCAAAACTTGTTTATGTGTTGATGTTGAAATCTATAAAAAATACCTGTAGAAATTGATTACATAATTTTAACAAAATTATAAAATACCTAGCAAATTCTAAAATAAAAAAACTTTGAAAGCACATATGTATTAATTAGTCTTAGAAGATTAATTACACTTTTATATAACTTAGAAGTTCAAGTACATATCATCAAAATTCTTTAAAAAAAAAAGTATAAGTACTTCTATAATAAATCATTACAAGTTTTTTTAAATAAAAATTCTAAAAGGTAACTTATAGATGACAATCTTAACCAAAAGTGATTTCAAAATGAAAAATAGAGTATCATCATTTATTCTTTATTTATTTCTTCATACCCTGTACCCTATCCTATGAAAACGTGTTCTAAAAAAATAATACTCATACTCTACTTTGTGACCCTTAATACCCACACAAGTCCTACCAAGTTGAGTACAATACAGGTAGTTATGAGTGGGTATCCTGTACAGCAAGTTTGTCCGCTTATCCTTAATATACATGTATATATAAGCTATAATATGAATATAGTTGCATAAATTGTATACTATAAAAATGTATATACAACACATATATAATTATAAAGCATAGTCAATATAACATAAAAATCATTATGACAGTATCTTTATAATATGTTACAAATATAATGATGTAACACTACATAAATATAATGTTATAATACTCTATATATGATATATATATATATATATATAACATATAGTTGTACCTCTTATAACACTATATATGTGTATAGAATGCTAAATATTATAATGCAATAATATTGTATATATAACTTGAAATAACATAAATGAATATAACATAAAGAAGGATAGAAATGCGTAATATTAATTTTAAATCAGAATAGTTTTGTCCTCTCATGAAATATTAAAAGAAAATGTTGATTGAAAATGCATTTAAAACTTAGGAAATAACTACTTCATATCTTTAGGGATGTAACCAAGGCGGGTTTGGAACAGGTCATATAAAACCGGAACCCACCCTGCTTTCTTGCAAGGTCTCCTAAACCCAATCCAACGCCCTATAGGATTTTCATTGCAATATCTAAACTTGCCCCTATGGAGTCTCTCTCTCTCTATTTTATTTTTATTTGCTTTTATTGTTGGAAGGATTTTTATCAAGGTGGAAAACTTAGAATTCACTGTTTTCAACTTCTTATTTATTTCAATTTGGAAAAAAAAGGGAAAAAATTTGTACTCTATGGCAAAGTTAAAAAGGTAACATGAATGTTAGAAATATGCATACATGAACTGTTCAAACATCTAATCAAACTATAGAAATACCATCTCAATAAATAACGCATACAATAATCTTCTACTAAAACTTTGTCTCTAAAGATTTTGCATCTTACAATTTTTTTTTGTTTTTTTTTTTATTTTTTTATAATTATCTTATTGTAGATTTTATTATAATTTATTGGTATGTTTCTTTTTGGATAATAAGACCCAACCCTAAACCCTATAGAATCACAAAATTTTTCCTAAATCCTTCCTAAAACTCTATAAGGTTTTTAGCAGGTCGAACGAGTCATGTACTTATAACAACCCATCTAGTTGCATTCCCACGTATCTTTCCCACTACGTTACAATATCACCACCCCTTCATCTCAATCATCCTTTGTAATTTCTAAACCCAATACATCACCCATGTATAGATTGTGTAACACTAAGAAGTCATGAAATTATGAGTGGAGCTTTCCTCAAAGCACATGACCATTTGCACAAGCCTGTGCTTAGGTTGTGTGAACCTTCTATAAGTCACATGACCACTTGCATGAGCCTATTTATAGGTCATGGAAAATTTTTGTAGCTAGCACCACCTTCATCACGGGCATGCAATATGCTCGTGCACTTAGAACCACCTTCCATTACGGTCATGCATTAGCCCGTACACTTTGAAACATCTCCAAATTCACATTTTTTTTCTTCTAAAAAATAGTTGAAACTTATCTAGCTCTTTTCTCTTGGATTAAAGTTCATTATATTACTTGGAAACTTAAGTACATGGCAAGAACTTTAAAAGTATTGAACATTTGTGATATTAAAAATATAAAAGATTCTAAATATATTGATCGCTTTATGATTCATATTAGATGATTCTAGTATTTTGGAAGATCAACTTTTCCAGGTATGTATATAACTTGATTTTTGCTTGTGATTGTTTATGATAGAAACATAAAATCAATATATCGATTTTAATAATTGCTGGCTACTTATATGTGGCTATTGGTATATATATTAAGAAATAAAAGTAAATATAATTGATGAGCAATAAAAATAAAAATGATGAATATTAAAGACATAGAAACTCTATCATTTTGGTTTTAATAATACTAGGAGCAACATGCACCTAGCATTGGCAATTCACGTCACCGTGTCATGCCTCATGTCTATGTCTAAATAGGTTTCTATCTCAAAGACCTTAACTCAAAACCCAACTCATTTATACCATGTCTCGTGTCAATCCATTTATTGATTGATAAAAAAGATTTAATATTGTTGATTAATAAGATATGAAAGATTTATTATTGTAATAGATAATGGACTTGGAAAGTTAATGTATCAAAATAGTTATTATCCAAATAGGCTTAGTTAACAAATTATATATGATATATTACTCATATATTGAAATGACCTAGATTTCAATTCTATTTAAATTCCATGTGTTTATTTATTTATTTTAAATTGTTGAATTGAATGAGCATGGTTGTGTTGCTAGTAGTCTAAAATGTATTATTTTGTATATATATATTGAAATTAATATCTTTGTTTTATATGTATTAATGTGTGTGTGTAATAAAATTATTAATTATGTCTTTTATACATTAAGATGTTAAGTTAAGTTAGATTTAAAATAAATCAACTTTAATTTTGCTTAAGGTTAGTTGATAAAGTTCTTAGTAGTTGAGTTAGTAATTAAGCCAAATAAGCCCAAATGAGACCTAAATACACCCAAATGCACCCTATTTATATATGCCTTCAAGGGTAAATTTGGAATATGTTTAAGTCTAATTTTGCTCAATTAGACAACTTTTAGGGGCAGCCATTAATTTATCCGAATTTTCTTTTTCTTTCTTTCTTTTCTCTTCTTCTTCCATTTCCATTTCCATTTCCAATTTCAAGTCTAAACTAAGAACAATAGCAAGTTTTGGAAATCAAGTTCTCTCCAAGGCAAAGCATTTACATGTGAGTGGATTCAATTGTGATTGTTGTTTTGTTTTCTTTCTTGTGGTGTTGTATGAGTTCTTGAATGAATGGAGTTTAATGTTATCTAAATGGTTTGTTCATGTTTGGGATGAGTTAGGAGTGTGTTTTATGAGTATGTGAGGTTGTGCATGAATTGTTGAAGTGATATGAAGTGTTGGGAGGATGTGAAGAGGATTTGTGTAGGAAAATTTAGAATGGATTGAAGTGGAATTTGAAGTGTTTAATTGTATGGATTTCTTGTGTTGAGTTGCTAAGATTGAGTAGTGTAAGTAGAAGTTAGTATATGAGGTTGAAAATGTAGTTGAGGAAGGTTTTAAAGTGTTTTAGGATTGAATTTTTCAAAGTAGAAAAACAGGGGATTTGTGTTTTTCGTTTAAGCCTGTTTATAAAACGTACGCCGGCACCTAGGAATTCAACGCCGCCGGCGTAGAGGCAGCGTTGGATTAAAATTTTTTAACACCTCTTTACAACGCCGCCGGCTTTTACAATAAAAATTTGCCAGCATTTGTTCTTCAAAACGTACGCCGGCAATTTGAGTTTCTACGCCGCCGGCTTTCGCTAGGAAAGTCTGCCGGCGTTCTTTCATTCATATTGTACGCTGGCCGCTGGAATCAAGGCCGCCGGCGTATGTGTCAAAGCTGCCCGCGTATCTGGGTAAGCAGACGGCTTAGACCTCTCTGGACGTTTTGAAAATTTTGGGTTTTGGATTCTACGCCGACTCAAGGCCGCCTGCGTAGAATGTAAGGTAGACGGCGTACCCTTGAACACTGCCAACGTTGGTAGTGTTGATTTTCAGAGTATTGAACACTGGCTCAACGCCGCTGGCGTTGAGTACCGGCGTATCCCCTGCACTTTTGAAATTTAAACTTTTTCTAAAATTTTCCGAAGTTTGTTATTTGAGCAATTAAGTATTTATTAAGCGATCTAGGATACAAGAGGATGTTTAAATGCTTATTTATGACTTTGTATTCAATTATTTGAATTTCTTTGGTATATTTGTGATATATAGAGATAATATGGATATAATTGTGAGAGTGAAATCTATATTTATTGATTTATTGATTATTGTGATATTTCTATTTCAGTTAAGGATTCTTCGGTTAGTTCTTCACCGAGAAATCCTAGTTATATACTAACGGGTTCAGGTACGCAATAACTTGTTTGATGATTGCTAGGGATAGGCATTCCTAATATGATTTAAATTGATTTGACTTAATACTTGAATGAATTGGATGTCTATTACGCTGTTTAATCTGGTTCGAGGAGCAGCAAACCTGTCATGATGCAATGACATGTTAGTTAGGCGCTTAACCAAGTCATGATGCAATGACTTTACCATGATGCAATGGTACGCTATGATGCAATAGCGATTCTTTTTGGTTAAGTGGGTAGCCGATAGGGGGGATTAGTATCTGAGTAACGTTTGCTTAAACTTAGGGGGAAATACCATGATTTAGCTCAACGTTTATGAGAACTTGTGAACTAAACTCATGTTATGGACTGAGTTTAAGTAGAGTCGGGCAACGGCTTTTAAACCCTAAATGAAGCTATTATTTTCATGAAATAGATATAGGAGATATAAGCATTCAGACTGCTTATATCAACCCCCTGAGCAGCTGTTGTTACTCAGAATCCCTGAATTCCCAAAGCGTGACTGGGGTTCGAATACCCTCTTGTTGATTTGTGAAAAAAAGTGTAATAAAGATAATCACCGTCTAATGATGCATTACATTGTTTTGATGATCTGTTTTTGCATTGGTTATTGTTTACTGGGCCTCTGGCTCACTTTTGCTGCTTTGCAGGTATTGGAGACGAGTTTTATGATGATTTGGGCTATGGGTCCGATTTCGAGAGATTTCTGGATGAGTGGGACGAATAGGATCCGATCATCCTGGACCTTTGGAAGGAATTTTGCTAAGGAAAAAGTTATGTATAGAAGGCTTGTTAGTTAAGCCAATTTTTGTAAAAACCTTAAGATCCTTTAGGATTCTTATATTTTAAGAAAACATGTAAATTTTGTAGTGTCTTGTATTGGCACTAAACAATGTTTATATGATGTAAATGTATGTATAGATTGCTTTTGTTAGCAATCTTGTTTTGTTTAAAAGTTCTTTGTAAAATTATAGTGATTTTGATCAAACAATTTTCATAAACTGTTAGTTTTAGGACAACCTTACATATAATGTGAAAACTTTATATGTGGTTGGGGACTCGGTACTCTAAGTCTCGGATTTAGAGGGTCGGGTCTTTACATATATAATTAAAATGAAGAGATTATAATATATGACTTAATGAGTTATTAAATAAGCACAACATTGGGTTATTAAATAAGCACTTAGTGGATAATAATTGATAGTAAAAAAAAATTAGACCTGCTTTTTTAACTAACAAAGATATTATTCTATCATTATAACTAACAAATACAATTTCTATTTTAATACATATATTCATATAATATGCTATATAAATAATCTTTACATAACATATATATTACATATTTATAATATACAAATTTAATATATGTGCATTTTATATCAATAAATAAATTGTTATAAATATTTTATTTACATACCATATGATATATATGTCGTGTATATAAATGTTATATATGTGCCAAATAAATCAACTATATATTGATATATAAATTATGTATATTTTATTTATTGGATAAGATATATATTTTATATATGTTATATGTATCTTCTATATATAATTTATAATCTACTATACAAATATATATAGTTTATTTAATATATGGATAATTTTATTGTTTTATAATATAGTTAAGGATAATAATATTAAATTAAAAAAATAAGAATATGAAACAATAATAATATATTTTAACAAATTCACAGTTTTGTAAACGTGTTTGGGTCCTAAACTTAAACTCGGACATATTTAAATTGGTTTCGCTTTCACGTTTAACCCATTTATTAATTGTGTCAACTTTTATATACTCAAATCCTATTATAATCATATCATGCTGTGTTTGATTTCACATGTTAAGTCCTAAATTACTAGCATTACATGTGATCATGCATGAAAAGATTAACAATTATGAAAATATATTAGTCATTTTATTCATTATAGCTAATGAGATTATGTATGTATTATTTCAAATTTTTTCCTGAAAAAGAAAATACAAATGGATCTGGATAATAATAACATACTTTTCAAAAAATATATAAATTAGGGTAAATGTCAAATTGAATACACATTTTGTATGAAATTCTAATTTGGTAGCTAAATTTTAAATTAACTTAATATAGAACCTAGACTTTTCATGATTATTATTATTACCTTCTTAATATTTATTTATTGAGTTAGAAGAGACAACTTATATTAAATTTTTATTAACTTTTCTTAACATAGTTGATACTAATAGGCTAGCTCTTTCATGTAAACAAATGAAACTATAATCAAATAGTACAAAATGCAATAAAAAATTAAATAAGTATTAAATTAACCACTTTAAAGTTTATGCTACATTTTAAATTTTGATGAAAAGTTGAATACCAAATTTGACATTTTCACTATAAATTATTACAAATCTTTGTACCCATTTTATTTAATAAAGGAAAAATTATAAAATATAGGATTAATATTTTATAATCGAGTTTAAATAAGAAATCAATCTTTTACGTAATTAAAATAAGTTGATTCAACTAGTATACTAAACTTCCTTGGGACTAAAAGGAAGATTATCATTGTAATAAACATATTTGTTTTAAAAATTTTTGGGTTTCAATCCCGAAAAGAAGAAATATGAATTGTTGAACTATTGAATGGACTGACAGAACCTCTTTTATTATAACCGCTACGAGAGTCTAAAATTTTTGTTTAAACTTAATATAAATATACAAAATTAATTTTTTGTTTAGGACACTAATTGAAATTAATTTCTTAAATAAGATCAAAATGAAAATAATTACCAATTTACCACACCAAAATCGTATTCTTATCACATGATATACGAGTGAAAAGTAAATGCACATATATCGCGTCATTAAAACTCGATATATATTTGATGTACATAGTAATATCGCCATTATTAATCCCGATATTCGTACAAAATATTTATATCGTAATTAATAATCGCAATTACGACCGTAGTTAAACCTTAAATCGCGATTCTTTCATGCGATTTTTTTATAAAATGACATATCCTATTTCTTAAACGCGATTTTATAACTGAAAATAAGTAATTAATTTCATATAAATAATATATTAAGAATTATTATATATAAAAACCTTAGAGATGTATTGGACGCTAAATACACATATACATGGCCACACCATCTCAAATTGAAAATAAAAGAAATTCTCGGAAATTATAAGTTTAATATTTACTATTAATTTTTTAGAAAAGTCATCAGACACCATATCTCTAAATTAGGGTTTCTCTTATTCATCAAATTCAATCTCTCTTTCCTTCTCGTTCTATCTCGACAGGTATTTTGCCTTTTCGTCTTCAGCTTTACATCAAGACGATTTTCTCTCGATTATCCACGCTTCAAAATCGGATAAAGGACCATCTTTCTACCTTTGTTTATCTCTTTTTTTGGTATTCTCCAATCAATCATAGCATTATCACCTGCATTTTTTCGCTCGTGTTTTTGCTTTTCTCTAGGTTTTTATCCTTTGAAGTAAAAGAGAAAAATTTTGCAAAAAGGAAGAAGGAATGGCGGGAGGGAATTTCGTGCATAGAGTTATTTCTTATCTCGCCAATGAGCTCATCGTTAATGGACTTGCTAATAGGTATTCTCTCTTCTACTTCATGTTACTTGGTTTTGTTATGTGTGAGAGAACGCATTGAATTTATGTTATATGTGATGGGTTTTGAATTTTGATCCGGCGGATGATCCGGACACTGTATTAGACATAGTTGTCAAACTCACGATTTTACTTAGAATCGGAATATATATAGTCATAGATGGATATTTGTTACATGCGTTAATTTCACGAATATTGCTTAAACTTCAAAGTGGATCAATGGAGTAGTTGAATTTTTAAATTGATCAATTTGAGAATACTTTTTGTACATGCCAATAGATTTTCCATCAAATTTTAGTTACTAAATTAATAATTTTTAAAGATTTTTAGATACCAAATTAACTTTAAACTTTAGGTATCAAATTGATCAATTTCAAATTTAAGTTTCTAATGTCATATTTTGCCCGAAGTTCAGTTAATATTTGTTACATTATCACTTGCTACGTTTGATAGTGAATGTCAACTATTTTTTACAGTTAACTACCTGAAAGTTTAAAAGAATTAATTTAATGCCTAAATTATGCGTATTTTTACAGCTGAAGTTTGAAAGAAATTTAGTTTATAAATTGACATTGAAATGCTCATAGATGGTAAATTGACACGTAGTTAGTCGCTTGAATGAGCTAGATGTCAAATGTGACATTTACTTATCATAGAATCATATGGAACCGGTAAAATTTGTAAGCTTGAATTCGTAGTTCCATCAATAGTCTACACTACAATGGTTTTTGCATCCGTTTTGACTGTGAATAAACTTATCAAATTGTAAATTTGTAAAATCTTGTGAGTTGAGTTAGGATTTTGACAATGGGGCACAGAAATTTTGTTCAGGAAAGAGGATAAAGTATACATTGTGGAAATGCTCATTTTTTTTCTTTCATGTTTTTTTATATTTATTTTATCAGTCAACTATTATTTTTTTGCAATGTTGTGTAATTAATTATTCGAATGCGGTATGGAGTCGTGTGGTGCTTCTGTTATTTAAAATTGGAATATCTTTGATGTTAAAGCAAGGATTGAATTGAGGTTTGGTGTTGGCTGTATGGGTCTAATTGTTTGAGTTTTGTTGAGATTTGTGAAAAATGAGACAAGAAGCCAACTTCGTTGCTATTTGGATGGCTAATAATGTATGAAAATTTGAGAAGTTTGGTCCTGTTATTGTTTACCCATGAAAGATGGTTTGCATGTTATTGAAGTCAGTAATTTTATTCAAGAATATTGCTTGTAGATTATCACGCGTGCCTTAATAAGTTGGAAGAATTGTAGGCCTTGAAAATATTTCTACCAGAAGTTTTCATGGTTTTTGGCTTTTCCTTTATTAAAATGTTTTGTGCTGCTTTGCCATTCATGCGGACTCAGCATCTGAAAGTCATTTGATGAGTTCATTGTGCAACTCTATTGCTGGGATAGATGGGGAAAATTGATGGCTTCTTTGTGAATCAGTGCCTACTGTTCTTAAATCTGAGTGCTATATAAGTCTAACACCCAGCAATTTTGTGCAGTCTGCTGTTCACTTCATCACCCTCTTCTTCTGATATATAACTGCCTTGGGACCATGGAACTTAGCCGAATCTAATGCAACTTTCTTTAGAATTTGATCATTTTCCCTTAACACCTTTTTGATGGTAAATATTAAAGGGGAAAAAAAAGCACCTTATGGTAAATATTAAAGGGGAGAAAAAGGCACCTTATAGGCATTGTGAAGTCATATTGTGAAGTGATTCATCCTTCAATTAATTATATTCTTCTTGTAGAAAAAATTAAATTTTCTTTTCACTTCATGGTATCATTTTTTTTTATCTTAAAATTTCTGATATGAAATTCATTAGTTCAGAACAGTGATGAGAAAATTGTCCAAACACTACAGATGCACTTGTGCATCTTTGGTAGATTACATGCTGATAGTTTTTAAGTCATTTGAGTGCGAGACAGCTTATTCATAATTTTTCCTTTTGAGGTGATATCCGTGTTCTGTATTACCCAATGAAATTGCTATGTTCTTAACCTCTATACTACATTATCTTATATTTTTTTTGCTGCTCTTAGTCAAATCAATCATCTTGGACTAAGGCCAATTTAGAGGGAAGAGTTCACACTTTACATGCTTTTCCATGCAAGCAAAATAACCCTTTTTGCTTCTGGAAGGGTTTTCCAGAAATGTTACTCAATTTGAATCTATCCATTTCTTTTCGAGGTCTATGGAATCTCGTTTTAACTTTCACTTGAAACACAGATCTAATATTATGTTCACTTTGTAGATGATAAGTCTTTGCACGGGGTGAATTTGTATATTTGCAAAAAGTAAAATCCTACTTTCGGCAAATCTTATTTTATTTTTCCTTTGCTTTAACTTTTAAGGAAGGTTTCTTAAATAAACATCCTTTGGTGTTATATTTGCAGCCCTGCTTTTCAGAGATTTGCAGTTAGAACATCAAAGCGATTAGAAGAAGTGTCTAATGTTGGTAAGTTTCTAATCTTTGTCACACCCTAATGGGAATTAAATTATTTATTTTTCAGGAAAAACTAGATCTAAAGGTTTTGTCTTATGATGATTTTTAGCTGTACGAAAAAGACAAGAGATAGCCGAGAAGGTGAAGAATCTATCTGAAGAGTTTGAGGTAAGAAGCGTTGGCCCATCTGAGTATTTATTCTGTTCTAGCTTGATTTTGTGCATATTATTCATTTGGTTCTTTTCTGTACATTGTGAAGCAATCCCGCAATGGCCGTTGAAGCTCTCGATAGTGCTGCTGTTGAAGCATGGGGGTGCCGTTTGCTTTTTGCCTCATTTTGAATGTAAAGATGACAGCATGACTTATAGTATCATACTTTATAGGAGGAACATTTATGTTCCATTCTATTTGGGTGGGGTATTACTGGTAGGGACTATTTTCTGAACATGCGGAACTTCAAAAGTCGGCTTATCTGAAAGGATTTGAGGAATAAAGCTGGTCTGAGGCTGATCATGTTAGTCTGAGCTCTGAAGTGCTACTGATGACATAGAAACACTGCATGTTTGCTTTCTCATGTAATTTCAGTATTTATAAGTATAGTCTGTCTTTCAAGTAACTTAGGATTGTTAAGTGGGACATTGTTAGGAAAGAAATATTGGGGAGCTAAACAATTCATGATATACAAGGTTCTTTGCAAAATAAAGTAAGAAAACGTTGGAAACTTCGCTTAATGAGTAATTTAGTTCCTGCTACTTCATTTTTGTCTAAACAGGTCACTCAGCTCTTTATAATGAAGCTTCGATTGAAGTTGATGAAGTCTGGGAAATTAGCCAAGTACTTGATGGGAGTTTCAGCTTATCCTATGCGAGAAATTTTTAGTTTTGGTTAGGAATTAGGATATTGTCAATATAAGTTTTCGGCCTATCGTATTCAAGAAGTTGGAAGGTTTGATATTTCTAGTGGCGCAAAGCTGAAGGGATTATCTGTGTAGTTTGGAGAAGCATTTTAAGAGCGTTGTGAGGTGGGCTGTTAATTTAGTTAAAGATTGAGAAGTTCTGGGATATGTCCATTTTACGAAAAAATGCCACAAGAGTTTTGAGTATTTTTGGGAATAAAATAAAATGTTGAGGAACCTATTTAGACAAAAATGCGGTCTTTTTTTTTTTTTTTTGCATAGATTAAGGAAGAGCACTTCCTTTAATATATATATATATATATATATATATATAAGGAACAGCACTTCCTTTATATATATATATACACACACACACACATATGTATATAAATCATAGTTACACCGAATCGGATTAAACTGTGAAGTGTTTTTTTTTTTTTTTTTAATTCCAGTTTGATTGATGATTCGGTTAAGATAGGTTTAAAACAGTTTGCCATTGGTTGAGGAGTTGAGCCAAATTAAACCATTGAATCCAAACCAAACTGGTATAAACAAAAAACATCAGCTTCGGACCTATTAATCCTTTTTTCTTCCCCTCTCATCTCACTCTTAACCTCTTCAATTTACTCCCTTCTTTTTTTCCCTTTTTACCTTTGTCTCATCTCTCATATTCATGTACCTTTGATATCACCTAAGGTACAATATTATGTGAGATATTGTTATATGGCTTTATCATCTATTATATTCCTCTATTCAAACATTAAATTTAGATAGAAATTTCAAAAACTTTATTAGAATATAAATTAAAATATTGTGCTTTTAAAAATAGTTCGAATGATGAACTAAATGAACTGTATTTGAAGTGGTTTGGTTCGGAATCCCAATGATTGGATTCAAAATAGATTTGACCCGAATCATTAATACCCTTAACTTCTAGTTGTCTTTAGTACTTGAGATTAATTAACCTCTTAGCTCAAAGCTGTTGTATATAGCTCATACAGAGATAGCCCAATTTTACTTAGTCATGAAAAATACAAATGCTATGCTTCTAAAGTTGTTGTATATAGCTCATACAAAGATAACCTAATTTTATTTGGTCATGAAAAATACAAATGCTACGCTTCTAAGGACGTAGGGACATTGCCGAACCTCGTAAATCTCATCTTATGTGTTGATTTATAGGTTTTTCTTATGATTTCATTGTGTTGTTTCTCAACAAGAATAAAGCTAGGTGAGTACTATAAATTAAAGCAAACAAAGCAACACAGCATGATAGGACACTTTACAATTACATTAGATTAATACGCAAACGGAGCAACATACAATCATCCAAAATCCAAATGTTAGTTATCGTGCATCTGGTACAACTATTATCAATACAGAAAATCTCTTCTCAAGACCTCTATAGACGTTTGACACTTCTTTTTCCAGATTGCCTTTGATTCTGCTACTAAGCACTAGAGTGCTTGCGAGGCTTTATGCGACTTAGGTTTTGTTTGTTTGTTGGCAGATTATGGATACAAATACTTTTTTCAAACTTTTCTAATATATTATTTATAAAGAATTATATACAGATAAAAAAAAAGTTAATAGTTATCACTAAAAAACCAAATAAATCAAATATAAATAAAATATAAATGTAAATCGGACATATTTACATATATCATTCTAAAAAAGATACAAATACAGATGAAAAATAGATCATCAAACAAACCATTAGTTACCATAAAGTAGGCAAGTGAGTAAGTGACGTCTTGCTTATTTTTCTGTTTTACGTGTTGTGTACAATTAGTAGACCATATGATGTTTGTTAATTATTGTAATCACTCACATGACCATCATAGGAGGATTTTGTTCACCGGTTGTGAATGGTTCGAGTTGTTAGATGTAAGTGAGGAAACAAACTGGTACTGCTACTATTATGACTAATTCTGTTGTGATATGATTGAATTCATCAAATTATTCTAAAACAAAATCAACCAATTTGGATATTCAAAAATAAGTGAGTAGTTATATATCAACTTTCCTCAAATCCTAAAGTTTTATGTACCTTTTCCCTTCTAATGTCCAAATTGATGCGGCTCCATATGAATATAATATTTGCAATCTTGACTTAAATGCATTTTCTTAAAACTTGTTCGGCCAAAAAAAAGAAAAAGCCTAAAACAGAATCGGCAGTTTTGTCATCCCTTAAAAAACATTGATGATAACATAGGTATTTACTGCTCGTAACCTTTTTATCCGACGTCCTTGTACCTCCTCAGTCACATCGGAAAACTTCTATCTTTAATCTGATTATCAGCTTTCTTAATACCAATCGAAGATCTTAAGCATACCGACAAGCAGTTCTTTTAACGATTGAAAAATAATAACTAAAAAGATGAAAAATGGACAAATGAAAAAGGAATTATCTTGTAGTTCGTACGTTTTACTTGTTTGTGTGTTCATTGTTTATTTTAATCGTTTAAACCCTTGTAGGAATTTTTCTACTTTTCACTTACTATTTTTCAGCATTTCCTGATACCTTTTCTCACAGCACATGATTCATATTAAAATCGACCAGTTTCGCTCCATTTGAATAATTGATCTGAGCATGTTTTGCTGTAAAGATAACCAAACTTAACTGATCATTTTCTAAAACAATTCCTCTTATCTTTGAGGAAGTAATTACTGTATTCTTTCCCCAAAACGACAATTCCTTGTAATCACATTTTCAGATACACGAATGTTTTTGTTTTTACCCCTAAATCCTCTCCTCCATACATATATCTTACTCAAGGTAAAGATCTACCTTGAAAACAAAAGCTTCTTCTATAGTACAACATAAATACAAAATATAACAAGCAAATGCGTGAGAAGTCATCCTGTGGGTTTTGTCGACCTTTTTTTCTATGGTATATCGACCCACGAATTATGTTGCCTTGGAGGAGTATATGCTGTATCATTGATTGCCATAGATGCCAAGTTCATACGATCAACCACCGCATTGGAGGAGGCATGGATATGGCTGGCTGAGCCCAGAGCTTAATCAGATTAATGGCTGCTTGCTTTTCATGAGGTAATCAGAAGCCTGTCCATCTCCCTTATGGCATTAATATGAGTACTTGGGAACAACCACCGCAACAATGGAACGGAAGACCGTGATATGACCTTAGGTTTGATTTTGTGGATTGCTTTCTGGATCTCAGATGGAGAAGGTACACCAAACCATTGGAGATACCAAGAAAGAACAATTGATCTTCTCAATCCTGTGGATCCTTCCGAGGGCCAGCACCCAGATTTTAAATAAGAATGTAAATCCTCCCTCAAACTTGGAGAAGAAAGGAGGTCTTCAAGCCGTTTCCGCAATGAACCCACAAATGTCGGTTGAATGATGCCATCTCTTGATTTAGTCCACCTCCCACTTAACAATGTCTCCACATAAGTAACAACAAGCTGAAAAAATAAATAGATAAATAAATAAAAGAGAATGTAAATTCATTTTTCTTTTTATTTCTAGCCACAGGATTAGGTAATTACAAGCTTATTATGCTAAAACACAAAGCCTAAAGCAACCTTTACTTTCTACTCTGAACCATAAAAATCTAGATTCTAACTTCTTTTTCTTTCTTGTTTTTCCTAATGGATGAACTATGATTTGCATGCATTGTAATTTTTTTTTTCAATTGAAATCCAGAGAGCATATCCTGAAATCAGAGGATTTTGATAGTTTTAAGTGCCATCCAGCAGGATTCGATATTTAATCACACAGTACTATCATCATTCAAAAGTAGCTAGCTGAGGAAGTGCTCCTGTCACTTTGTGTTATGGATCACACTGATATTCTTATTTTGCACTACTCTTTACCATATGGTCTCTCGCCATATTAACTGTCCGCATCTAAATGTATAGACATTCATAACCAGACATGTAAAGAGAATTCCCTAAAAATAAGTCCTGCAATATAACGCATAATTTCAAACTATATAAAATCAAAGGGGGGAAAGGGAAAAATGATAGTCCACTATTGTATCAATCTGAATGTTGATGCGGATGTGAATTATATATATCTCAGCAGAGGTACTTATTCTGTCAGATGTTTCTTCTCGACAGAAATAAAACTCATCTTTTAAGGAATGTCTAATCCACATCTATAACTTAATCCTATTTGGATTTATTGAATAATTATCTGTATAGTATATATATCTAATCTGCATCTCTAACTTATTTGTATCATATCTGTATCATACCTATTTGGTCAGTTTATAAATAAAATTATCAATTTTTCATTAGTATCTATTTATTGACAAATATCTATTATGATGCCAAAATAATCATAATATGATAAAACAAACAGACCCTAAAAGAACCACAGCCACGAGAAATTCACCACAAGACGATCTATCTATAAAAATAACTCACAATGTATAAATATTGAAGTTTAGTTCATCCATTTTTTCATTAGTAAATTTTACTATACAATTTCTTTTAATGAATAAATAATTTCATTAAAATCAAGAAGGATGTACAACCGTCAAAGATAGATAAGATTTACAAACACAACTACTATAAAAGCAAAAGAGTAAGCAAAACACTACGTGAAACAAAGCTAAACTCGTCAAAACTCAAAAGAAGGGTAGCATATGTGGTGATTTGATTAACTAAGGAGCACAAAAAGAGAACAAGGCTAGGCGCACTTTGTTGCAAACTTTTCAAATGCAATAGACTGCTACTACTAAAGAGGCTCCCCAGGTTTGGCTCGTTGGATTGGAAGAGCCTGATGCGCATGTTAGAGCAGTGGTAGCACCTTGCCAATCGGAAAAGGATGGAGGACAATGAAGGCAATCACAAACCATAGACCAAACTTGAGTTGAAAAGCTATAGTTGAAAAATAAGTGAGCATGATCTTCCATACTATTTGAGTAGAAGAAGCAAGTAGTCGAAGTAGAAATACCCCACATATATGTTCTATCCAAAGTTGAAAGTTTTCCCAACCAAGCTAGCCACAAGACAAAGGAGTGGCATGGAATGGAAGATTTGTTCCAAACCACTTTGCGCCATAGAAAAAGTGGTTTAGATAGAGCAAGAAAATCATAGTCACTTTTGTTAGAGAATGTAAATATTAGTCTTGTAAATTGTTATCGTATTTAATGATATGGTAGATAGATAGATAAGTAGACGTATCTCTCTCTATATATTTTCACATTGTATACAACCTCTTGTAACTCAATATACAATAACTTTATATCATTCTTCAACATGGTATCAGAGCGGGTTGAAAAAATTCGAAATTTATATACTCCAAAATTTCGGATTTATCAAAGCAATCGAGAAATTTTTTGTCGTCTTTTTCGTACTATTTTTTTTTCGACATAGCCAAGCTAGGATGAACGGGCTTCGAACGATTAGGGGATCTGGATCAACGGAGCTGCGCGTGAGTACACATGCCGCCGCAGAGAACGCACGTACATTCACTTGCCAGCGCGTGAGGGCATGTTGGTTGTAAATGGGTTTTCACCATTAAAGTAAATCCTGATGGATCGATTGATCGATTGAAGGCATGACTTATTGCTAAAGGATATGCTCAGACTTATGGAGTAGATTATTCTGACACTTTTTCTCCTGTTGCTAAGCTTACATCTGTCAGATTATGTATTTCCATGGCAGCAGTGCACAACTGGCCTTTCCATCAACTAGATATCAAAAATACTTTTCTACATGGAGATTTACAAGAGGAAATTTATATGGAGCAACCTCCTGGATTTGTTGCTCATGGGGAGTCAGGCAAAGTTTGTCATCTTCGAAAATCATTGTATGGCTTGAAGTAGAGTCCCCGTGCTTGGTTTGAAAAATTTAGCCAAGCAATTGAGAAATTTGGCATGCAGAAAAGCAAATCCGATCATTCAGTTTTCCACGGACGGTTTGTAGTTGGTAGTATTATCTTGGTAGTATATGTGGATGACACTGTCATTACTGGTGATGATGTTACAGGGATTTCAGCTCTCAAATCCTTTCTTCACAGCCAATTTCAAACAAGGGATTTGGGAATGTTGAAATATTTTTTGGGTGTTGAGGTAATGAGAAGTAAGAAAGGAATTTTTCTATCCCAAAGAAAATATGTGCTTGACTTATTATCTGAAACAGGAAAATTGGGTGCTAAACCATATAGTACACCAATGATTCCTAATTTACAGTTAACAAAAGAAGGTGAGTTGTTTGACGACCCTGAAAGATATAGAAGATTAGTTGGAAAATTAAATTATCTTACAGTGACTCGTTCAGATATTGCATACTCAGTTAGTATGGTGAGTCAATATATGTCATCTCCAACAGTTGATTATTGGGTTGCTGTAACGCAAATTTTGTGCTATTTGAAGGGAACACCAAGGTGTGGTATTCTGTATAGCAATCATGGTCATACTAATATTAAGTGTTTTTCAGATGCTGATTGGGCAAGATCCAAGGAAGACAGGAGATCCACTTCTGGTCATTGTGTTTTTGTAGGTGGAAATTTGATTTCATGGAAGAGCAATAAGCAAAGTGTTGTGTCTCGATCAAGTACAAAATCAAAATATAGAGCTATGGCACAGTCGGTATGTGAAGTAATGTGGATATACCAACTCTTGAATGAAATAGGTCTCAACACTTCTCCACCTATAAAATTATGGTGTAATAACCAGGCCGCTCTTCATATTGCATCAAATCCAGTATTTCATGAGCGAACTAAACACATTGAGATCAATTGTCGTTTTGTTCGTGAGAAAATCCAGCAAGGGTTAATTTCTACAGGATTTGTGAAGTCTAAAGAACAATTAAGAGATCTCTTTACAAAAGCTCTAAATGGGGTTCAAGTTGAATATCTTTGTAACAAGCTGGGCATGATTAATATCTATACTCCAACTTGAGGAGGAGTGTTAGAGAATGTAAATATTAGTCTTGTAAATTGTTATCGTATTTAATGATATGATAGCTAGGTAGATAGGTAGGTAGGTAGACGTATCTCTCTATATATTTTCACATTGTATACAACCTTTTGTAACTCAATATACAATAACTTTATATCATTCTTCAACAACTTTTAATAGTATATTCACCCAAATGAGTGGATCTATCTCAGGATATCAGCTTGAGAGGAGTTTGGTCGAATATTGGGAGGGATTTGAAAATTTGATCAAAAAGATCCAATAGGTAAGCTCCATTCATTTCCTCAATTGAAGAGCATAGTCTTGCATCCTTTGGCAGTCCCAACGCAACTATAGTACCAGCACTATGGATCAAATCAAGAGGTCATATGGAAGCCAAATATCAGACCATAGGGAGTTTGCTATGAAAATCTTGTTTTAACATGGAATAGTCTTCACCAAGCACACTTGTCATAAATTGCTGAATAAATCTTAGACATCTCATTCAACCCATATTGCAACAACAGCTGTTACAACTGGTCCATCACCAGAGCACACTGTTAACTATCTGTAAATGAGTTTGCTAAATATCATTAATATCAAGAAATATTGAAAAATTCATCTAAATCTACCACAACGCTTGCTGAATCAAGTCATCATCAAAACAAGTTCCTTCTTTCCTCCACTTCACAATAGGCCATTGACTCAGGTATCAATGATTAAATGACAGTTAATTCTAGTCTCTTCATCACTTTAAAGCCACACGTCCATCCTTGATTCTGGCACTATTCACCCTACTCCATTACTTTCCCTAACCTCTGATTTAAGTCTATCAAACTTTTCTTTTAATCTAATACTAGTGAGTCAGATTACCTGTGGTGTAAATTGTCTTATTATTTCCTGATTATGACTTGTTTCAGGATCTTATGACCAAGAAAATTATTGATAAAGGATGTGTTTCAGGAGGTTTTTATGTTCTAGATACTCGGGTAAATGTCCTTAAACCTATTATGTGCTCGAGTGTCCTAACTCTTTTTGAAGCTTATTGTCAATGGCCATCCTTCTCTGTCTTAAAGAAAATATCTCTGCAGCTCCACAACACCATCTTTGAATTGTGAGTCTGGCCAATTTGCAAAACACCCTTATGTTACTCAAGCAACAAGAGCACCAGTAAGTGTTTGAAGTCTCTGTCCAGTTATGCCTAAAACTAGATTTTGCTACTTTGTTACTCTTATTGATGATTTTTCATAAATGACTTGGCTTTATTTAATGGGACATTATTTTGAGATGTCTTCCCATTTCATTTTATTCTATATAAAAATTAAAACTCAGTCTAATATTGCTATATGTATTTTGAGAAGTGATGGTACCAAAGAATATTCATTCAAGAATTATATGGTAAAGCAAGGTATTATTCATCAAACTTAGTGTGTAAACAAATCATCTTAAATTGGTGTGGCTAAGGAAAAAATTCATCTTCTTCATACAGCAAGGGCACTTTTATCTCAAACTCATGCTCTTAAACACTTTTAAGCATAAATTGTCTTAGTAGCATGTTTCTTAATTAATCGTATATCATCTTCAATCCCTAATGGTGAGGTTCCTTATGACATTCTTTTTCCCACCATTGTCTCCTATTGAACTTTCCATATTTGGGAGTGTATGTTTTGTTCGCTATGTTCATCTTGTGTTACCAAGTTATATCACAAGTCTATAAAATGTGTTTTCTTGAGTTACTCTCATATGCAGAAAGGGTATTAATGTTATTATCTTAATCTTAATAATTTCATGTCTATTGATTTTTAACTTTTTTTATGGAACATTGTCCGTTTTTTCCTACGTCTTCTAAGCCTACTGATAATGAGAGGGAGAATGATGATTTATTGGTTTAATTACATTACCCATCAAACACCAAATGAACTATCTACAACTCCTCCAATTCATCATGTGTAAACCAAACGACAACATCATCCTATTACAAAGGTAAACAATAATGCACATACCCTATTCATCATGTGTCATATGATCACTTATCATCTCCCTCGTGCTTTTTTGTTGCCTCTTGATCACACATTCATTCCTCATACTCTGAGGATTTGTCTCATCTTGGTTAGAAAGTAGCAACAATAGACGAGATAAATGCTTTAGATGCCAATAGTATTTAAGTTTACTTGCAGGCAAAAAGGCTATTGGATGTAAGTGGGTGTTCACAGGGAAGGTCAATCCTGATGGCTTAGTTGCTCACCTGAAAGCCCGTCTTGTTGCTAAAAGCTATACTTAAACTTATGGTGTAGATTATTATGATATTTTCTCCCCTGTAGCTTAATTGATATCGATTTGTTTATTCATATCTGTGGGAGCTACTCATGATTTGCATCAGTTTTGATATTAAAAATACCTTCTTATATGGCAATATTTAGAAGGAAGTCTATATGGAGCAAGCACTTGTATTTGCTGCTCAAGAGGAGAATTGGAAATCTTGTCGCCTTCAGAAGTATTGTATGGTTTAAAGAAAAAAAAAAAAAGTCCTCATACTTAGTTTAGCAAATTTAGTTAAGCAGTTAAAAAGTTTGGAATGACCAAGAAAAAGTCTAACCATTCAATATTTTGCAAGCACTCTGTTTGCATTATTCTTCTTGTTGTGTGTGTGGATAATATCATTATTGCTACAAGTGGGGATACAACAATATAATCTCTAAAGGCTTCTCTTTTACACAGTTTCATACAAAGGATCTAGGGTCAGAGTATTTTTTGGGATTTAAGGTGATTAGGAGCAAGGTATTTTGTACCTAATCTATTAGCTTGGACAGGAAAATTAGGTGAAAAATTATGCACTATTCCAATGGCACCTAATCAACTCATCAAGGATGAAGAGTTTACTTGAGAATCTTGAGAGATACAAAAGAATAGTTGGAAAGTTAAATTATCTTATAGTAAACCATCCAAAATATTGCATACGCTATTAATATGGTGAGCCAATTTATGTATTTTCCTATAGTTCATCACTAGGTTACTTTGAAACAAATCTTGTGTTATTTGGAGGGTGCTCTTGAGCAAGGTCCACTATACAAAAACCATGATCATTCTCGTATACAATGTTTTTCAGATGCAAATTAGGCTAACTCCAAAGAGAACTTAGAGAAAGCAGAATATTGCACCTAGACTTAGTGCAAAATCAAAATATTGAGTTATGGCTCACTCTACATATGAAACAATGTAGATATATCAGACGTTGACTATAGGTGGGCTCTTAGTTTCAATGCCAGCTAAGTTGTAATGTGATAACCAAGTTGCCCTTCATGTTGCATCAAATCAAGAGTTTTATGAACGAACTAAACATATTGAAATCAAATACCATTTTGTTTATAAAAAGATACAACAGGAATTGATCTCTATACAATATGTGAAAATTGCAAAACAATTAGGTGTTCTCTAAACAGAAGCTCTTAATGGGACTCGGCTTATTATCTTTATAAAAAGTTAGGCATGCTTAGTATATATGCTCCAAATTGAGGGGAAGTATTATAAAATAAAAATGTAAATTAAATAGGATTATTTTCCATCCTTTTTCTTTCCTTTTTTTATCTTCCACCATGTATATAATCGTGTATAACCTGTATTAATAAAATATAAAAAAAATTTCTCATCATGTTACAGAATGGAAGCCATGATGAGTGGTCATGACTCATGAGTTCAATTGCCCTTGTCATATTTTATATCCATTAAATTCCACATGATGAGTTTCAACTTCAACCCACACAGAATTAAGGTAAGAATATAAAGAGCACACCTGTAACCATTAGCTTTGTCATTTAGACAAGTTGGCATGAGTCCAGAGCAACAGAGCCAAAATAATGTTTATTTCTAGCACATTCTATTAGTTCTTGCGCTTTGTTTTGGTCCTTGTTCATTTTAAAAACTAAACAAACGCATACTTCATTGCATACTTAAAACTAAACAAATATTAATATTGAAAACGGTTTGTTTCTTGGTAGGTAAGGAAATTCTCATCAATGCAACTATATCCTTAGTAATTGTTAACTACTGAGCAAAAGACGAAAAAGAGAGATTCTCAAGCCATAGAAAAATACCTTCAAGCTTGACACAGAGAGTGAGTCACATAAAACAAGAGCATCTCTGCTGACTTGATCAGACATGAACCCTAGAGCAGTGTACAATGACAAATACACCTGCATAAGAATGATGAACAGAAGATATTATTTTCTAACATAGAAGAGAATCGAGACAAGACCAAAAAATGGCAAAAAGGGGAAACCCTTATTCTGCATGATGAGTTTAAAAGGAGTCAACTGCAGCCTGTTACTGATTTTTAAATTTTTGATACCCTTTAAGTGGGAGAATCTATTCCATTATTCATAGGTTGGAAGGGTATGCACCGTGGTTGTTACTTGACAGATTTTAATTTTCAAACAGGTTTGGAGGAGTGCTTTAATGAAGTGACTCAAATTCTACTTGTCAACAGACTATATCAATTCATCTAAATGGTTCTGCTTTTTCATGATTGAAATCGATATTCCCCATTTAAATGACCCAACACATTATATAAGAAGCGTCATATAGAAATTAGTTCAGGGTAGCAAGCAATGAACTAATGGCACGTTCACTTCGTAGTATGGAATAAAGAGAAAATGAAATTCTAATTCAAAGAGAATGTAATAGGGTTGTAATGGCTATTACAATGTTCACCTAGCATAAAAAGTAAAAAAATATTTATTGGAGTAAAATATGAAATATCTATAATACCCCTTGTGGAAAAATACATGTATTCTATTTTTAGATATTTCTTTGACCCATTAAATTGTTTGACCCATTAAATGAGCCATTAAATGTTTGACTCATTAAATTAGGAGATTTTGCTATTAGTTGCCTTTTTTATCCTTTAGACAACTTGTATATATTTGATTCATTGTAAACCTAAAAATAATATACAAGAATTCTCTTTCAATGTTTTACGACATGGTATCAGAGCAATTCATCCTGGAGTGCTTTTGATTTTCTGCTTCCACCTTTTTTCTTTGTTTCTTCTTTTTCAACCGGCCTTAATTGCTGGTGGTTTTCTTTTTATCCTTATACCTACGACTAGCCAGCCTTAATTGCTGGTATTTCTCCTCTATTTTTGTCTTCATAGGTGCTATAGAGCCAGCCTTAATTGCTAGTAGTGTTTCAATTTTTTTTTATTCTGATTTGTGCTAAGCGACATGTCAGAAATTTGTTCTTTAGCATATTCAGGTGTCTTCACTTTCTATTGGATTAAATGTTTCGGATGCTACCTTTTCCACTTCTTGGATTATGGATTCAGGAGCCACCGACCACATGACCCACTCTTCCAAACTTTTCTGCACATACACCCCGCCCAAGCAATAAGAAAATCGCCACTGCAGATGGCACCCTAAGCAGTAGCTGGTATAGGAGATGTCCAAATCAACCCGTCCATAACCTTAAAAAATGTTCTTCATGTTCCTAAATTATTCACCAATCTTGTCTCTATACAGAAACTTACACAAGATTTACTTTGCAAAGTGATTTTTTACAATGATTATTGTGTATTTCAAGAAAAGAATTCGGGGAGGACGATTGAACTTGCTAAAGAACAGGATGGTCTCTATTGTCTTAAGGTGTCAACTGGATCGAACGGTTTCAAAAGCAGATTACCTCACTCATTAATGTCTGAATCCATATTGTCTAATAAAGAAAGAGCATTTCTTCATCATTGTCGGTTGGGTCATCCATCTTTCAGAATTGTTAAAGTTCTATTCCCTTTATTATTTTCTAAACTTGATGTTGAGAGTCTTCATTGTGAGGTGTGTGAGCTTGCTAAACACAAGCATATACCTTTTCCAATCAGTAATAAAAGAAGCACTTTTCCTTTTTATCTTGTCCATACTGACATTTGGGGTCCCTCTATTATTCCCAATGTTTCTGGGGTACGATGGTTTGTGACTTTCATTGATGACTGTACTCGAGTCACTTGGGTTTTCTTACTCAAACATAAATCCGATGTTAGTTCTGTGTTCCCTAAATTTGTTTCAATGATAAAAAATCAGTTTGGTGTGAGTATTAAACGATTAAGATCTGATAATGCTCGAGATTATTTTAATCAAATCCTCACTCCTTACTGTCAAAAAGAGGGAATAATTCATGAGTCTTCATGTGTCAAAACACCACAACAAAATGGAGTGGCCGAGCGGAAAAATGGCCATCTTTAGATCAAACCCGAGCATTGTTGTTTCAGAAATCTGTTCCAAAACAGTTTTGGGGGGAAGCGGTTCTCACAGCCACATACCTTATTAATAGACTTCCTACTAGAGTCTTAGGATTCAAAAGCCCAATGGAAGCGCTTTCCTCCTTCTATCCAAATCTGTCCACCACCAACAATCTTGCACCTCGCATTTTTGGGTGTGTATCCTTTGTTCATGTCCACAATCAAGATAGAGGAAAACTTGATCCTCGAGCATTAAAGTGTGTCTTCTTGGGATATTCCACTCAGAAAGGGTATAAGTGCTATCATCCTCCATCCAAGAAATTTTTTGTGTCTAGAGATGTCACTTTTAGTGAACAAGAGGCATATTTTACCCAACCTTATCTTCAGGGGGAGAGCTTTAGGGAAGATAAGGCAAAGAGTTCAGACAGTTTTCTTCTTGAATTGAGTGATCTTTCTGTATTGCCTACACATGTTGAGTCCCCATCTAATCTAATTCCAGTCCACATGTTGCTGACCTGGAAAAATCTGCTTTTGAAGACGTGCGATTTGGTAAAAACTTGGTGTACTCAAGACAAAAAAAGGACACTCACATTCCAGGATCTGTGCAAGTTCAAGAGTCTGATCCGAGTTCTCTAAATGAGGTAACAATTTCTGACTTTCCAGCCTTGCAAAGTGAAACTGAACCCCAAAATGATTGTGATGATCAAGACCTTCCAATTGCCCTTAGGAAAGAAAAGAGAGAATGCACAAAAAGGCCACTTTACCCCTTGTCACACTACCTTTCTTTTAAAAAATTCTCACCTACCTATAGAGCCTTCCTTGTCAACCTTAACACTATCACCATTCCCACCACCCTATCTGAGGCATTGTCTGATGAAAAGTGGAAGCAAGCCATGGACAGTGAAATGAAGGCACTTGAAAAGAACAAGACTTGGGAATTGGTCAGATTGCCAACAGGGAAGAAGTTAGTAGGTTGTAAATGGGTCTATACAGTAAAATATAAGGCTGATGGGTCAATTGAGAGATATAAGGCAAGGTTGGTAGCAAAGGGATATACGCAAACTTATGGAATTGACTATTTGGAGACGTTTGCACCAGTTGCCAAGATGAACACTGTAAGAGTCATTTTGTCCCTAGCTGCTAACCTTGGGTGGAAGTTACAACAGTTTGATGTAAAAAATGCATTTCTACATGGAGAACTAGAGGAGGAGATCTATATGGAGGTCCCACCTGGTTATGGAAAAAACATGGATACTGGCACAGTGTGTAAACTGAACAAGGCTTTATATGGTTTGAAGCAATCTCCTCGGGCATGGTTTGGAGATTTGCTAGAGTTATGTTGGAGACAGGATACAAACAGAGTCAAGGGGATCATACCTTATTCATCAAACACTCAGCGTCAGGGGAGTGACAGCCTTACTAGTGTATGTAGATGACATCATTTTGACTGGAAATGATGAAAAAGAGCAACAGTTTTTGAGTCAATGCCTAGCTAAAGAATTCGATATCAAGACTTTGGGGAGATTGAAGTATTTCTTAGGAATTGAAGTTTCTCATTCAAAGAAGGGGATTTTTATATCTCAACAGAAATATGTGACTGATTTGCTCAAGGAAACAGGTCAAGCTGCATGCAAACCAGCAAGTACCCCTATAGACCCGAATCACAAACTAGGGAATGCAGAGGAAGATGCCATGGTGAATAGGGAAATGTACCAACGTCTTGTTGGACGGCTCATTTACTTGTCTCATACCAGACCTGACATAGCTTATGCAGTAAGCTTGATAAGTCAATTCATGCATAGCCCAAGAGAGACTCATTTGCGAGCTGCATATAGGATTCTGCAGTACCTCAAAGGAACACCAGGAAGGGGGATTTTGTTTGAAAGAAATAAGGATGTAACTCTTGAAGCCTATACTGATGCAGACTATGCAGGATCTACTGTTGACAGGAGATCAACAACAGGGTACTGCACTTTTCTTGGAGGAAATCTAGTGACATGGAGAAGCAAGAAACAAAGTGTGGTTGCACGATCTAGTGCTGAGGCTGAATTTCGTGCAATGGCTCAAGGCATATGTGAGTTACTATGGTTGAAAATCATCCTTGAAGACCTAAAAATTAACTGGACTAGACCAATGAAGCTCTATTGTGACAATAAGTCCGCGATCAGCATAGCTCACAACCCAGTTCAACATGATCGAACTAAACATATCGAGATTGATAGGCATTTCATCAAGGAAAAATTGGACAGTGGCCTAATATGCACTCCATATGTATCAACACATGGACAGCTTGCAGACATTCTCACTAAGGGGCTGAGTAGTTCAACTTTTGAGAGGATTGTGTCCAAGCTGGGAATGGGAAGTCCCTATTCACCAGCTTGAGGGGGAGTGTGGAAAAATACATGTATTCTATTTTTAGATATTTCTTTGACCCATTAATGAGCCATTAAATGTTTGACTCATTAAATTAGGAGATTTTGCTATTAGTTGCCTTTTTTATCCTTTAGACAACTTGTATATATTTGATTCATTGTAAACCTAAAAATAATATACAAGAATTCTCTTTCAATGTTTTACGACACCCCTTATATTTATTACAGAGAGAGAATTATATAGGTGATATTTTCAAAAAATAGGTATTTATGAAATAGTTGAAAAATAAATTATTGAATAGCAATTCATGGGGGTGGGACATGAATGGTTATTCATCATTTCACATCCCCTCAAATGAGCACTATAATAGCATATTTACGTAGAACGAAAAGGAAATGAGTAGTCATTCATGCCTAGTGAATAAGCAGTAAGGGCTTAAACTAAGATAGAATCACAGAACTCATTATTTTATATATTAAGATACGATCGCCGGGATCTCAGTTTAACATAGTATCAAACCTATTTAATTATCCCACAAAACGTTAGTCTACCAATGTCTAGGGCCACAAAAAAGGAAAAACAATAAAATAATAAAAAAGGTAAAATCCTACAAATTTGACCAGGTGCAATTTCAATTGCAGCAATCAAACCACTAAACTTCAAAATATTACACAATCAAGTCTCAAATGTCCATGTGACATTAGGAAAACATATTTTAATATATTTTATACAACATGGAAAAAAAAAACAGAAATGACATAACACTAACATGGCATGCTTAACTGTTAATTAAATAATTACTAAAAATTCTAAAATCTAAAACTATTGAAATAAATTGCAAAAATGAAAAAGAAAGCTGAAAATAGAGAGGTCCAATCGAACACCCCAGGTGGGTGGCATCGCTGGCCACCTCCAGAGAACAATTGCATGACCCACTGATAAATGTGTAAAATTACACATTTATCTCATGAATTTGTCACATGTTCAGGTATTATTTTAAGATTTCAATGCAGGAATTGATGTTAAAGTGCTTAAATGCTCATCCTTGAATCAATTGCATACAATTTCAGAAAAAATGATCAAAAGAAGAGTTGAATGAATAAGATCCTGCAATTTTTTATGGAAGGGAATCACTTAAGATTGATATAAATAGCAAAGTCATGGGGGGCAACTAGTTATTTTCTCCTAAATAGAATCCTACTGTTAGGAACTTCTCCTCCCTCCCTTATACACCAACCAGCAACATTTGGAAGCACCACACCAGGCAAACATAGAATCTGAGCAGCACCATGCTGCTAACTGAGAAGAACAGCACATGCCGAGGAGATCCTTGTTCCTAGCAGAACCAATCCAAGCTCAGCTATGATATCTGCACAGTAGTGGATCCAAACAGCAACATCACACAACATCCAAGTGCTCAATTTCAATCCAAGTCCACAGCAGCTCAAAGCAGACTAAAGACCAAACCAACCAAGCAATCATCAGCTGCATCGCCGAGCTCTCAGGAGAACTGTATCAAGCGCTCAAACAGCACATACAGATTGCCCTTGTTGTGACCCTGCCGAGCTCCAACCAACCAAATGCCAAGCCATACTAGCACACAATATGCAACAACCTCCAGCTCTTAAGGAAATATAAAGCTGCAAAAACTGCAGCTTAGAAGAGCAAGCATCAAGCTGAGAAATCCATTGGAAACCTAAGCTCCTTTCCAAGCATGATGCAAGTGATGAATCCGAGCTGAACTTCATGGCAACTAATCAAAGACAAATATCCCATCAAATCCAAGATTTATGAGCTGTGGATGATAGCTGAAGTGGCTATTGAATCAAGACAAGTATCAGCAAAGAATAAGAGCTAAAATCAGGAGTGGCGTTATGATAGAAGCTCTGACGCTATTTTGTAAAATAATCATCTCTCTCTCATAGGAACTCCTTTTGATGTGATTCAAAATGTTGTAGAAAGATAAGAGAGAGATTTTCAACTTTTATGTTTTAGATTGGGCAAGATTTGGAAAGTATTAAGGTCACAATTTATTGTGAAGTTACTACACGTCCAGTGGCAGCGTCCAAATTTTACAGGTTTAACAGAATTTGGTAAATTGTGCATATTTCTCTTATCCGAACTCCTTTTGATGTGATTTAAAAATCTTATGAAAAGATAAAAGAGATCTAACAACTTTTATGTCTAGGGTTTTGAGAAATTCTGAAAGTATCAAGGTCAAGAGGTGCCACGAAGTTAATGCACATCAAGTGTAACATTCTGATATGCAATTTTGACACAGTTTCGTAAATTTGAGATATCCCTCTCATCTGAGATCCTTTTGACTTAATCTGTAATTTTTATGTTTTAGGTTTTAAAAATTCTAAGTGTATTAAGATCGAAATTCACCATGAAGTTTTTGCACCATAGCAAATCTCCAAGAAGCCAAAGACAGCTCACCTGATTGAGAATACACATCCCAATTTACCACACCCATACAAATTTTACATTCCATTTTCATTACCCTTCATCACCCGCTCCATTCTATTGATTTTACCCACATACTCCATCCCCAAACACTTTTCCCATTCATTTCTACCCATCTACAATACTGCGATTGCTGTTCATCATTGAGGAGTTGGACCTTAAGAGTCCAAGAAGAGATACTTGCAAATTTTAGGCGTTTTCTATTCCTTATCTTGTAAAATGAATAGTGAAGTTTAGAATAGAGAACAAATGAATAAAATAGGGCTTACTTATTTTTACCCAATTAATCTCTTATTTATATGGATTTTGATATATATATATAATTATATAAATATCCCTAGTTAAAAAGCAAAGAATTGCTAATATCTAATGCATTTATTTACATAGTCAAATCCTATAATAAATGCATTTATTTACATAATCAGATCATAAAATCAAGGCTTAATTAAAAAAATTACAATTGCCAGCACTCCCCCTCAAGATGGTGTATGTCTATCTACCATACCCATATTGCATGGAATAGAATGAAATAACCTATTACATACGCCCTTAGTAAATACATTAGCTAGTTGACTCTCTAAACTTGTATAACTAATTCTAAGACTTTGATCATCCACTTTTTCTTTGATAAAGAATCGATCAATCTCAATATGTTTTGTACAATCATGTTGATTGGATTATGAACAATGCTAATAGCAGCTTTATTGCCACAATGTAGTAACACAGACTTTTTCTTGAGAAGTTATATATCTTGCATTAACCTTCTAAACTATAAAAATTCACATGTTACTTGTGCCATAACCCTATATTCTGTTCAGCACTTGATCTAACAACAACATTCTATTTTTTGCTTCTCTAAGTAACTAGATTTCCACCAACAAAGGCACAATAGCCAGACATGGATCTTCTATCATTAGGAGATCTCGCATAATCAGAATCAGTGCACGCTGCAATTCTTAAATGGCCGTTATTCAAGAAGAGTATTCCTTTACCAGGACTAGATTTGAGATACATCAAAATTTGAAAAACAGCATTAAGATGTACAGTGCGAGGGCAATGCATAAATTGACTTACTATACTTACTGCATAGGCAATGTTAGGTCGTGTGTGAGAAAGATAAATTAACCTCCCAACCAATCTTTGGTATCAATTGATGTCAACCAATTCTCCAATATTTTGTTTTAGTTTATGATTAGCTTCAATGGGAGTGTCAACAAGTTTAAAACCCAAACATTCTCGTTTCCTATAGTAAGTCAAGAACATATTTTCTTTAGGAGATAAATATGCCATTTTCTGAACGGGAGCCTCTATCCTAAGAAAATACCTTAGGTGGTCTAGTCATTTCTTCTTGATTGTCACCCCTCACCACTATATCATCAACATATACAATAAAAATGGTAATTTTGCCATGGAAATATTTGATGAATATAGTGTGATCTGTTTATAACCAAATGCAATCATTGCTTTACTGAATTTGTCAGACCATCAAACCATGCTCAAGGTGACTGTATCAAACCATATAAAAAAGCTTTCTTTAAATGACATACTTTCCCTTCAGGATTAAAACCTAGTGGAATCTCTATATAAACTTCCTCTTCCAAATCACCATGTAAGAAGGGATTTTTAACATCAAATAGCTGAAGGTCCCATCTAAGATTAGTTGCACAAGATAAGAGAACTCGTATTGAATTCATCTTTGCAATAGGTGCAAATGTTTGTTGATAATCAATCCCATAAGTCTAGGTAAAACCTTTTGCTATCAATCTTGCTTTTAGCCTCTCGATAGAGCCATCTGCCTTATGCTTTATCGTGAATACCCATTTACACCCTACTGGCCTCTTATCTAATGAAGGACCAATAAGTTTCCAAGTTCCATTCTTTACTAAAGCTTTTCTCTTCCACCATGGCATCTTTCCACTTAGGATCGTTAATAGCTTCATTCCACCCTTGTGGTAAAGAGACAGAATGCAAGAAGACAAGAAAGCTCTATAGGAAGGAGCAACATATCGTAGGAAACAAAGTTAGAGATAGGATGTTGAGTACATGATCTAACTCCTTTTCTAATAGCTATTGGAAGATCAAGATAGTTGTTAGATGAATTATGTAATGGAATTTTAGCAGATAAATTAGGATCAGGAAGAGGTGAATTACCTAACTCTTCAAGAGTTGAGTCCGAGTTAGATGATTGGCTATGAAGAGTATTATTTGTGATGAGACCCTCCTTTTTCTTGTGCAAATACCTTAATAGATCAAGTTTGTCCAATCTATTTGTTGCCACATCAATCTTTTACCCTTTATCAAATTGAATTTGATCTGCATTAGAACTTATCATCACCATTGCTTCCATCCTCCCCCTGACCACCAACGTATAGGTAAATCAACCATAGGTTGAACAAAAGAGATCATATCTTCCACACAATCATTCTCCCCTTGAACTAATATCGGATGAGAAGGAAAAAAGGCTTCTGCCTCATGAAAAGTAACATCCATACTCACATAGAACTTTCCAGTGCATTGATGGTAACACTTATACCCTTTTTAGGTAGCAGAGTATCCCACAGAAACACAACTCAAGGCCATAGGATTAAGTTTTCCCCCAATGTATTTATGCACAAAACAAACACACCTAAAGATTTTTGGAGGAACAATATAAGAATTGCTACCTTGTAGAAGTTCCAAAAGACTTTTAAAATCCAATGTCCTTAAAGAATAACAGTTGATAAGATAGGCAACAGTAAGAACAACATCACCCCAATAAGCTTTAAGAACATTCATAGTGAACATAAGAGCTCTAGTGACTTCTAATATATATCTGTTTTTTTGTTCAGATACGCCATTTTGAGCAATAGTATTGACATAGCTAATCTGATGTACAATTCCATGGGTATCTAAGTAGGTATGAAAGTATTTCTCCATATCTTCTGTACCATTATCAATTCGTAAAATTTTCAGCTTAGCACCAAATTGCGTACTGATCATTCTATGAAAAGATTAAAAACAAGAGAACACTTCATTTTTTTGTCATCCTACTATAATAATCAATAAATGTCACAAACCATTTGAAACCAAATAACAAAACCACCGGGCTTGGGCCCCACACATCAAAATGAATCATCTCAAATGTGGCCGAATGCTTATTACTAATAGAAGCATATGAAGTTCTAGTATGCTTAGCAAGTCCACAAGCATCACAAACTAATGTGTTTATATTGTACAACTTAAATAAATGGGGATAGAGTCTTTTTAAAACAAAAAATGAAGCATGTCCTAATCTCTTATGCCATTGAATAATTTGGTGATGTGTTGATTCAGATTCACTTAATAAGGCATGATCCTTGAAGAGAGGTCCTTCAACTAGTTGGTATAAACCATCATGTACTCTACCATAGCCAATCATTTTCCCGGTGCTCAGCTCTTGTATGACACAATGAGAAGTGACAAATTCAATTTTGCAATTCAAATCTCTTGTAAGAGCACTAACAGATAGAAGATTATGTGGGAAACCAGGAATATGTAAGACAAGTGGTAAGTTTATGGAAGGAATACAACTTATAAAACCTTTCCTTAGAAAAGGAGATAAAGAGCCATAAACTATAAAAACTATACCATGACCTGACATAAATAATACGTGAAGAATTTTCCTTGAGTACTAGTCATATGATCTGATGCTCCAGAATCTATGATCCATGAGTTATCAAGGATATCATTGGGATTTTGAACAACATACCTAGTATTAAATGCTAAATGGGATATACTTGAAGAAGAGGTAGTGGTGGAAAGAGACTCAATCTTGGCAATATAAAGTTTGAGAGTTTTTATTTCTTCATTTGAAAGTCCAGCAGAAGAATTGGTTTCTCTTGGCAACTTAATATCAAGAGTTTCAAATACATGAGCCTCCACCAAACCTTTTACCAACCCGACCACGTGTTGGACAATTATGAAGGTTCCAGCATGTGTCCTTGGTATGTCTTGGTTTCCCATAATAATCGCACTTTCTATTGTCTTGTTCTCCCTTGGTAAGATCACCTCTAATTGCATCAACTTTTATGTTTATAGTAGATGAATTTGGCTATCATAACCAACCGTTTAGTAGAATTGGTTGGCAACATGGCATTTCGCCTTCGCTCTTCCTGTTGCATATAGCTATATGCTTGCCAAAAAGAGGGAAAAGGTTCACGCCCAAAAACTTTTATTCTGATCTGGTCAAACACATCATTTAGTCCTACTAAGAAGTCATACACTCACTCCTTTTCAATTAATCTATGGAACTTTGCTGCATCAACCGTATAAGATGCTTGAAAATCTTGGTAATAGTCAAGTTCTTGCCACAAACCACTAAGTTCAGAAAAATGTTGGGCAATAGTCATCTCACCTTGTTTGGTTTCATTAACCTTTTTTCATAGCTCATATACCTAAGCATCATTACCTAAGTGGGAATAAGTTTGGGCAGTTGCATTCCAAATTTTCTAAGCTGTATGTAAAAAGAGAAAATCTCGTGCAAGTTGAGGTTGCATTGAGTTGATCAGCCGTGACATGACATGACAAGCGAGTTCTCTAAGCCCCATGTGCTTTGTCTAAGATCTTCTTCATCTGGTTTTATTTTTTTGTTATTGATATAACCTTGCAATCCCCTAACTTGAACAAACAACAAGCATAACCTTGATTAAGCAAGATAATTTGTTCCATCTAGTTTAACAGGACTAATTTGAAGAGAAGGGTTGTCATTAGAAGGATTATTACTAGAAGATCCTTCTTTACATCAGACATATTCATAGCACTAATGGAATTAAAAATAAAAGCTTGGTTTTGGTTGAAAAAATGCAAGGATGAGGCTAGGGTTGGTACTAAAGGAACCATAGCTTTGACAACATGAAGTTTAAAATAGAGAAGAAATAAATAAAATAAGGCTTACTTATTTTTACCCTACTGATCTCTTATTTATATGGATTTTGATATACATATAATTACATAAATATCCCCAGTTAAAAAGAAAGGATTGCTAATATCTAATGCATTTATTTACATAGTCAAATCCTATAATAAATGCATTTATTTACATAATCAAATCCTAAAATCAAGGATTAAATTAAAAAGATTAGAGTTGTCAACAAATAGTGTTCAACTTGTTATCATTAATGAAATTATGTTTATGAGTATGAGCTAGATTGTTTGCGTGGGATTATGTGATGGGTTAATGGAATTCTTGAGTAATTAAACTGCTTTTATAGCTAGTCTCGTTGAATTAGAATTTTGATCATTTCTATTTCAATGTTCATAAGATAAAAATTTGTATAAAAATTTTTTGTGAATTAGGATTTAAGATACTTGAAGGGAATTTAACAATCCGATTGAAATAGAAATTAAGAAATCAAAATTGACACCGACACATGCGATTTTAGTTCGAATTTTAGAATTCACGATCTTAATGCGATTGAAATTGTGGTTTAGAACATAGACACGTGGTTCAACCACATATTCAATTAAAGTAACATGATTTGTGAAAGAAATGTATTATTTAATTGGTAATTATAGATGGATTACTTAAAAAGGGATATCTATGCTATAATTAGAAATTCGCAACTTGAGTGGAAAGCAAATTCTTGTGAATTTAATCAAAATCCAATTGAACAATCCTTATTATAACTATAAGACAGTGAAAAGAATTCCATATTGTACCATCAAATAATCTCACACCTATGCATTGAAAGAGTTTCTCAAAGTACTTTAGTGTTTAGTGTAGTTTTTAGTTGCTAAATTAGTGTTAATTGTCGTGATAAAACAGTGGTAATTTTAGAACAATTTTGAGTAAATTACCATCATAAAATCTAAAATTTGATTTACTTAGATTAACAAAAAATCCAAAATCTAGTAATTAGCTAAAGCTCCTTATGATTTGATCTAGTCTCACCAATATTTTCTATTATTGCATGCGCACCTGGTCTACTGGCCAATGATTCTATGCTTATAAAAAGAAATTTGAAAATTCAAAAGCATAGCACCTACCCCTAAGGAGCCAAACAATGCCACCCATACAGGAGGTTTCAACCGCCCACCATAATTGTTATTCACAATCCTCATGCTGTAAGGCCAACTCATTGATTGTGGAAGGTAGCAATGCCACTCACCTAGTAAATAGTAATGGTTGTGACCGGCTTAAGTGGTAAATTGCAAAGCATCATCACAGAATAAAAACAAATCGAATTTCAGCATACCAAGTTGCATGCATGAAACATTGTCTTAATGATGATGAGGTCTGCAACCCACTACTCTGGGTTTGTTGGGACCATAACACCACTTATATCGGCATGTAGGATCATTGTAATACTCATTCATTGCCTCTCTTTGTAATTTTTTCAATTTTCAATTAATTAGAAAGGCGGTTTCACATCTTCTCAACAGGAAATTAAATTCATCTAGTAACCCTCTAGTGTCATTGACATAAAATGTCATTTTGAGTTCTATCTATTCTTTAGGGGGCTCAATCAGTAAGATATACAGCAAAATAAATGCATACAATGACTACAAACAAGTCAGTCTTAAAACTGCTCTTACAAAAGACAGCTGCAATATCCAAAGGGTGCAGTATAAATTTTCGAAAATCATTGTATAAGAATCCAGACCATCATTTTATTCTCCAACAATGATTGCAATAATTATATATCTTATTTCACCTATGGCCTGTGAGGTGACCTGTGAGGTGGCCTGCAATGCCACCTACCTAGTAGGGTAGCTGGTTTGCTGCCTCCATTTTTAGCTAGGTTTTTCTTTTTCAAATTCCTTTTTTTTTTAGTTTTTTCTTCTAAAAAAATTGAAATTCATTAATAACTGTGACATTAAGCTAGTGTTATTTATTCATTTTTCTGATTTTTCTTCTCTTATTTTTTTTATTTTTTGCTCTTTAATCTTCAGAATTTTCAGTAACTGTGTTATAAAAATTAACTTTGTCAATCAGGCATTCAACATCATATTATGTTCCATGCTACCAGACAAAAAATATTAAAATATGCATCCATAGCACCACAAGGGCAGTTTAAGACTTGAAAATATCTTAAAGTTTTACGACTTTGATCGCTGTAATTGAAAGCTTTAATACTTCATTGCATTTATTTCAAACTTTATAAGATTAGTGAAACTATTTTCCCTCATATAAGTACAAAACCATAAAACATCTATCAATTTATGGTTTAAGTTAAGTTAGATTCCAATCTGGTTTTAACACCAGCTATCATATAGTACACACAGAAGTTGCAAAATCATAATAATCCGAGTGTTACATAATGAATTCAGTACCTGCAAAAGGGATGGTCTGTCCTTGCTCACACACTCAAATAAGACTTGTAAGCAAAACTCCTGAAAATCAACATCTGACCTGAAAACAACTTCAGGAATAATTTGTGGGCTTATCCAGTATAAATCAAACATAATCAAAAGAAGTGGAAATATTCCACATCATTCCAGATATATTCTTTCCATTAATGAAGAAAAAATTTATGAGAATACTGAGCCAAAATATATATCAATATATATATGGAGAGGAGACTGATTATTCATTTGCAGCATCATTATTGGAATATCTCAAAACAAAATATTAAAAAGAAATTTATGAGGTCGTTAGTATGCAAAACTGCAAACTTGCCTGCAATTCCAAGATGGGTCGCAACAAAGCTGCGCAAAAGCTATAATGCTTGGATCAGATGAAAATGTACTAACTAACTGGTCCACCAAAATTGGAGCAGTGGCACTACTATCCTTACAAAATTGAGAAGTTGACAGACCAAAAAGCTGCCCAAGGAAAAAACATATATTAAACTATGTAAGAAGAAATAAGGGAAGTTCACTGAAGGTAGAATGTAATGACCTTGTGCATTGAGCGTGATAGCAGTGATTGACATCCTACGGGATCATCCACATAAGAACAAGCTCCAACTTTTCGCTTAATATAGAGGACACCAGAATTGAATAGGTTACTCTTGGTGCCAGGACTCCATGGTTTATCTGTAACGTTGTAAGATAAGGTGAATTATGTTGTAAGTAACACATCAATATGATAACTTCTCACATACCTTCTGGGTTGAGGTCTATAACTTGAGGCCAATACCTTGGACCACAAACACGTAGAGACTGCAACTGCAGAGTAAAAATCATGAAAATTGGTGACAGGAGAAATAATATATCAGGATTGATAAAAATCATGCTACTAAAGAAAGTAGCATAGTATTTACATCATCCCTTCTCCCACCCCCCAATCCAACCCACACCCACACACACACAATTAAAGAAGAAAGAACAACCCCACAAAATTGACAGTCAGGTAGTGCATAAAGGCCAATGACCCAAATATTCCACTTCCATGGACAAAACAAAGGAAGCAGCACAGTCCTAAGAGATCTAGAAGAGGAAAAATCTCCTGCCCACCTTTGTAGATCAGACCTGTCATACAGGAGCACCCAGAGCATGGCCTCGTTAACGGAGGAAGCACCCCCAGAAAACATAGCAATATTTACAATAAGAAGATAAAGTATAGGGGCTTATCAGAGCAGTGTATTGGAACTTTAAAATAAGCAATTGCATCATTAATAGCCCATACGATAAAAGAAATTAAAACCCCAATAGAAGCTTTATAGAATAGGAACAAAGAAAGAGAATATAAAATTACTTGCTAATAGCAATGTGGTGGTTCAATCCTAGTAAAACATACTTTATCAAACTACAACAGAAGTACTTCCATTTAATTTTTGGAAGACAATCATCCTTATAATGGATAATTAAGTATGCCAACATCTAATGCAACCAAAAGCCTGCCTTTGCTGCCCGAATCTACTTTGAATGGCATGAGAGAAATTCAAGGTACTAGGAATCCACGTTTGATGGATGAGAAAAAGTGGACAACATCTTTTGCGCAAACAGAGAAGTTTTAGGCTTCCAACTGGGTTTCTTTTGTGTTTCATACAAATTACAGCTTCTTATAGAGATAGGAATATACAGCACTAAGTAATGCTATTTGTACTCTAGAACCACTGTCTTTACTTCTTTTGCACTAAAAAAACATCTCTACTAATATGGAGACCTACACTCGACTAAGAAAATTTCCAGTTTTCTCCTACTAGCTCCTTTTAGCGAACTAACTCTAGATTTATGTAACTAATTCCATGTGATGAGCGGGCTGGGCTGCATGTTGACAAAGCAGCAGCTTCAACACTATCAGCTCATATCTTATATAGTAAATGCCTTACCAAAAGCAATTATTCATGGCATCATGCCAACAAACAATTTCTCATAGCGTGGTATATATGTCGGTAAAAGAAGAAAGCATGCAAATAGGAAATTATGGATGTGAAAGAACCTAAGCTAGGTAAACTTACAATAGCACGCTCTGGAAGAATGCATGGGGTAATGGCACAAAAACTCGTCTCTGAATAATGATCAGTGGCCTTAACAGTTACTTCAAGAGGAGCGTAAACAGACAGACCAGTGTCAACATCAATTGTCTGAATCCAGCGAGCTTCTGTAGCAAGCACATATAAATGCCGGAATGCCTGAAGGAGGAAAAAATAAATTTTATAAAGGAAAATCTGGGCAAAAGAAGCTAAAGGTCATCAAGAACATGGAACTAGATGCATCCAGACATATACCACAATACCAACAAAAGAGGTTGTACAAAAATCAAATAAAACACACAACCTGTGCACAGAGAACTCCAAATAACAGAACTATCTCTATATTAAAGTGAGCAAAGCATGAAAGTTACTAGCCATGATAAAATTTTATTAATCACAACTAAAGCAGACATTGATATTTAATAGAGTATATTATAACATTCTAACATCTACTTGCCATCAGGACATTTGACTTTAGCAACTGATCTTGTTTCATCATTTTAAGTTGCATGACTTTATTTTAGATAAAACATACACCCTTCACCTCATGATAATAATAATAATTATAATAGAGAGAGGGGAGAGAGAGCCGTTCTTTTTCTTTACAATCCACTAAAACATTAGTAAAGCTTATTCTCAAATTTTTATTAAAGTTGCTTTGTACCTGGAGATGGCAACGATTGTCATTTGGTCCAGTAGGTAACCTAGGATAGAGTGTAATAAGTAAAGCAGCAACAGAACTATTGCTAGTTGAAACGTCCTCATGCCACCACCAAGAAACAAGAAACCGGTAGCCAGGCTTACCTGTAACCATTATAATACATACAAGGACCAGTCAAAGGAAATGGCCATACAAATTAGTGATATACTGAAGCATAAAGAGACCAATTACATATGTATGTAAAGCACCTCAAAGAAACAAACTTAAATGTTTCAATGCAATTTGCCAATTTACTTGTAAACACACCTACATATCTAACAAACAGAAATAATGACAGCAACAGCAGCTAGGGATGTATAAGTGCTCTTCATGTCATCTAGTTCAGTTAGGAGAATTTCAAATTAAAGCACATTGCTTCAGGATGGAAATATTTCAGTACGACACAAACAAAATTCTGGAAGTTTCATACAAAACCAAAACTTGGCAATAAACAGGACATGGTACTGATGTTAGCAACATTTGTAATAAAGATTAGAGTGATGAAGGCAGGTATCCTCTACAGAGCAAAGAAAAATGTTCTCCAAAATCCCCTCCATCAAAACATCACAATAACGTTGAATAAAGAGAGCATTGTTCCGGCCGCTGCGCGGGGTTGGGGGGTAGGTGTGTGGATGTGTTGGTGGGGGGGTGGGTGTGTGTGGGGGGATGGGGATGGCTTCCAACTACCTTACATTCAAATTTCTCACAAATATCTGTTGCCTACGTACACAAAATGGTGGACCTCCAGCACTATGCCATGACAATGGGATTGGATCATCAGATGAAATGCAACGATGCAGTGAGTAGATGAAATTGAGAAGCTTACAGTCATCTGTGTCCCATAGTTAGAATGACCATCCGCAGAGTTCCTACCCCGGAGAAATCTCAGTAAGCGTAAGGTTTGTAAATGCCCTGAACCAGCCATAACCTGTCCATTCCGATTTTGTAGTGAGGAAAAGAGAGCATGCATGACACGAAACACACAGAAAGAGTACTGCTATCATAAGTACCACAGAGAGAGAGAGAACGATAAGGTGCATGCATATTTCCAAGGTGGCCCTGTCCACATAATGGGACAACCCATTTGGAAACTTATATACATTAGCTGACGAGACAGTTTTGATCTGTTGACACCAGAATAAGATAATATTATTTTCAGCTTTTAAACTAGATAAGGTAAAAATTTACAAAAATGATGCATTTGACAAGACCTCGTTAAGGAAGTACACAGCATATCCATAGAGTAGATCTTGAGCTCTTCCATCCGATGAACCAGCAAATCTTAGTCCTGCGAAAATGGTAGGAATGTACCAAAACAAAAGTGCACCATAATTTCAGACCCACAAGAACAGCACTACATTAATGGGTCTATTTGTTTATTGGTAAATTACAGATACAAACACTTTTTTCAAACTTTTTTCTAACAAATTATTTATTAAGAATTAGATACAAATAAAAAAAAATTGATAATTCTCATTAAAAAATCAAATATAGACAAAATATAAATATAAATCGAATATATATACACATATCATTTTGAAAAAGATACAAATACAGATGAAAAACAGACCATCCAAACAGACCCTTGAATGCATGGGCACACCATAAGAAAGAAAAACATCAAGTATCTAAAAAAGGATTCTTGAAAGAGCATAATTCATACAGGAAAATTTGTCTTCGAATCTGCAACAACCAAAACATGGACAGATATTTTTATAAATAAATATTATAAAATTTTCCAGAAGAGGAAAAAGAAAAAAATAAAATAACAGGCAAGCAAGGAGGATGGTAAGAATCATATTGTTGCTCTGTGCAGCTCATGACACCACTTCAGCTAAACATAATAGATGACAATTAAACTGATAATTCAGATAATAAAAAATGAAAATACCTAAAGAAATGCACGCTCCAGTGACTATGTTGACATATGCCAGTACAAACAATTCGATGTCTGTTTCATCAAGGTCCTCAGGATCCTCTTTGAGACCTCTGATGCCATTTTTCACAACTTCGGGAATTTGAGATTGAACCCAATCGTTAGAAGGATGGACCCTGAAGGAAATACATGCTAATAACCATGACCATACCACAAGCAGCAAAAGAGATTACAATTGAAATACAGGTGGGTTATTTGGATTTTAACCTGCTCCACATTATCAAATTCCGAGCAATAACTCGAAGCATTATAAAGTCAGGTCTGACATACTGTAGATCAAAGTGCGTAGAGGGAATTGAAAGCCTAGACAGAATTGCCTCAGCTTCAGTCTACAGTAGAAGTAAGCAATGATTAGTCAGCCAACAATTGAAGAGGATGTAATGTTTCAATGAGTAGATGACTCTGATAAGATAAGATCTTTTTGGAAAAATTACTTTGAGGAACATTAAAGCAAGAGCAATAGTAGCCCCTGGTGCAGTGACGTCAACATTAATCACTGTCCCATCCATTATCTGTAAACAGTGGAAGAAGAAAAGATCCAACATTAGTAATTTCATGTCAACAGAAGAAAAGGATTCTGAGGGGAAAAATAGGTATCAAGGCAACCTGGGAAGTTGCACGATTATGCCCATCTGGCAAAGTACACGGATTAGACCTTTCCTGAAAAAGGTGCATCTATTCAGTATTAAAGTAAAACAGTACATGCAGCTATGAATTTCAATTTCTTAAGTACTAGTAAATGATGTCAAATTTTATAATGGCATCAAAGTGGGAAATCCTGATATCAACTATTTGTAGCATTATTTGCTTCCCCATTCATATTAGTGTGATTGATATCAAAAAATATGCCAATTGCTTTTAGGAGTGTTGATGGTATGACTATAAGATTTATTATGGTATTTAAGGATATAATTCCTACAATACATATAAAACCACACCTAAATTTACAAATGTAAAACAGTATATGCAGCTATGAATTTCAATCTCTTAAGTGCTAGTAAATGATGTCAAATCTTATAATGGCATCAAAGTAGGAGATCCTGATATCAAAATATTTGCAGCATTATTTGCTTCCCCAATCATATTAGTGTGATCAAATATCAAATAACATGCCAAATGCTTTTAGGTGCATTGATGGTATGAATATGAGTTTTCTTATGGTATTTAAGGATATATTTCTAGCAATGCATACAAAACTGCAGCAAGATTTGCAAGTTCAAGCATGTAGATCAGTTAGTTTTGAAAGCAATTTTTTCCCCGGGTAATCATATTAATATGCATCAAAGAGAAATTACATCAATTAACGAAATCAGTTAGTCACATTCTTATGAATATTTGTCATCATATCAGAGTAGGGGTATTTTTTACACTCCGCATCATCATTTATTCCAATTTGGGTTTCACATATTCTGCATTAATCCATCAATCAAATCACATGTATGTAGAAGTGTAAAAGTTAAAATTTTTTGTGAAAAGCATAAAAAGTTGTTGACAAGAAGGAGAAAAAGCACCAGTCCACTATAAAATTGAGACAACAAATAACTTCAATTTCAAAGTCCAATCCAGAAAACTAACTAACATGACAATGTGATACAGAAAAGGATCTTAAGATCGAGCAACATACATTATGTAATTCTTTGCCTCCAATATATTGAAACAAGCGATCAAGCAAAGCATCTAAAAATCCAAGCGTGTCATCACCTCGACCTAGAGATAGGCAAAACATCCTCTTGAAGGTTAGTGGTGAGAGGTCATGAAACTAGTATGATCTGAAGTACATTCGACCCTTACCCAATGCAACAAGACCAAATGAAAACCCTGCAGAAACAGCATAACCCTCCCTCTCAAGTACATTATCACCACCACTTCTGTGCCCTATTTCCCGCTGCAACAATTGAAAATCATACACTTATGATCATGGTCAACAGCAACACCTACAAGTGCTAAACAATGCTTGGCCTGCTGAATATTGCACAAGAAACATCCAAAGACCAAACTTTGATATAATCAATTTATGGATGCAAGCAAGCACACTTATTATACAAACGACTATATCCAAGTAAATAGTGGATTAAGTAAAAAAATGCTAACTTTTTTTTTAAAAAATTACATAAATCATGTAAGATGAAAAAAAAATCCTAAAAATAGACAACCTAAACTTGTCTCTTGAAGAGATGAAGTTGTAAGTAGCCGACGTCGTCTCTTTAAGAGATAAGGTTATTGTATTTACGTCAAACTCGTCTCTTGAAGAGACGAGGGAAAAATGAACCTCGTCTCTTCAAGAGACGAGATCAACTTGCCTAATTCTAGGATTATTTTCATCCCAGTGGCATTTTTGTAATTTTAAAATATATATATATTAATTTCCTTTTCCCAATAAATAGTATCAAAATAAATGCCAATAGCCTGCAACGTCCAACAAATGAGAAATCTCCAAATTATTGAAAGATTAAGATGGATCAAAAAATTCAAACAAATCTTACAAAAATTTCATTTCTTCTGTCAAGCATATAGAAACTTAAATCACAGAAGTGCACTGTCAATAAGCCCTTCTTTCTCGTTGGAACACAAACCATACCTAATAAATAATAACAGATGCATCGGCCAAAAAAAATAGTAACAGATGCAGTATATGTTTGCAATAGTGCATTACTCAACATTTATTTAGCAGTATTTCATAAGTGAAAAATGCCACGTCTGCCTACCCCATTTTAAATTCCAGTAGTCGAGTTCAACATAATTGACAAATATAAATTACAGCTGCTAATATTTATCAAGATATATGCACTTGCCCATATCTGCTAAAACTTCAGAAATATCCACAGCAGACAAATCCATTAGAAAAGTAGTCAGTAGTACTAACCTCGTTTTATTTTTTTTTCTAATAATATGTCTGATCTATGCGCATATTGTGTACCATATATAGGTTTAGAAGTCCCAACTTTTTTTTATTTTATAATACCTTTTTTGAAGATTTGATTGTTAACATTTTTGGGGCTTAAAGGAAAGTAAATTGCTGAAACATAACCCATTACAGAAGAAGAAACAGAGTGAAGATCTTTTATTATTAACTTTTGCTCATGGCATCAGAGTCGGGTTAATCTCCACCCAAATAAAAATGCCCAACCCTTCAGACACAACTCTCATGAGTGAAACCTAAAAATTGGTGTTCAGGTCACTTGAAAGTCAATCAGGTGACAACAAATAACCTATCCTATCTCCTCCAACCATGAGTAAAAATCACTCCCTTTAAATTACCCAAAATAAAAATAATGTAAACTTTAGGAAGTGGTTCAATCCATTGAAATGGTCATGAGAGGAAGAGTAAGATTAGGATATATCATGAGTTCCATTCCATCTTGAGATCTAACACAACTCATACTCAATGTGGGGGGCCAGAATATTCTATAACCATGGCTTGGCTAATCAAATCAATGAAGCCATGAATTGGTCATATATATCTAAATTACAACATGGAAAACGAAATATGGGATGTTGTGGAAATTGAATCATCAAAGAGTGCTATTCAAACAGAATTTCAAGTAAAAAACTTGGGAAATTTAAATTTTATTGGAATTGAAATTGTAAAGAGTGCTCAAGGAATTCCCATATTCTAACAGAATTTTACACTTGATTTGCTTAAGAAAATAGGACATGAATATGCAAGACAATTGGAACTCCACCTGAGTTCAACTGAAAGAAGAAAGCAAATGAAGATAATCTTATACTTAAGAAAGGCCAGTATCAAAAATTGGTAAGAAGACTTATCTAAGGATCTCTTACTCAATATGATATTGCTAATGTAGTTAGTTCGGTAAGTCAAGTGATGCATTCTCCAACATTAAAAAATCTCCATGCAATTTGTCGTATTCTCAGGTTATAAAAGGAGCTCCAAGAAAAGGTAACTATTTCAGGAAAAAAAATAAAAGCAGTCATCTTGAAGTGCATGTAGATGTTGATCAGTAAGGGGATGTTAAAGATTGCAAATCTACAATAGTGTATTATATTAAATGTATGAAGGACTTAGTTACGTGGAGGAGCAAAAGGCAGACTGTTGTTGCTGGAAGCATAGGCTAAATTCAGAACAATTTCACAAGGACAATGTGAGGAAAGGTGGATACAAAATGTAAATACTGGATCGAAGAATAACTTTTGAAAAACCTTACTCAATTGAGTAGGGATAGTAGGTCCACTATTAGTATTGTAGAAAACCCTTTGTAACATTAAGAATAAAGCAAGTAAAAATTGAATGACATTTTATTCAAGCTAAAATTGAAGAAAGAGACATATATGATATATTTGCCATATATTCCTACTTAAGTAAGTATCACTGGTATTTAGTAGAGGATTTACTTATCTTGAAAATCCCTTTCTTTAGATTGAAAGTTATTATCTACTAAATTAAAAGTCATCTTATCCTATATAGTGTATAAACATATATATGCATATGCACAAAATCTAACAAATATGAGCCTGCATCAAAATTACTTCATAATTTAACCACCCATAATATCTGACTCTAGAATTTTTGTCTGGGTTACTTTCTTCAGCACCTTTAAAAGGCAGAACTCAAACAAGCTTCTTTTGCTTCCCCATATCATCTTTGTTACATATAAACAACCTAGCGTGCCAAATTCAAGTCTTTACTGAGCAACATTAACCTTGGCAAATATATTAGAGAAATGCAACCTATTTTATTAGCATAGCTCCTGTAAAAGTCTCAAATTTGTGTAAGGCTTTGTAGATCAACCCAGCCCAAAATTCCATATCTAAACCCTCCTTCAAAACGATGTTTTTGCCATAAATCAATGAATTTAAAGGAAATTATGTCCAACAACAGACCTCTCCCATGTGACTAGATAAGAGATCAAAATTTCTGAGTCCAGGGAAATGAGACTCCACCAAGTTGAAAGTACTTGTAGACGCTCCATTGACTAAAGCCTTACCAAGCATCCACAGAATTGGGCTAGTCTTTGTTAAATTGATTATGTAACAATTCTCTAGTAATATGAGAGAGAAAGCTGAGAGATCTGAATTCTAAATATTATTAGGGGTGCAAAATTGGATAATCAACCCATGCTTGTTTTGCAAATGATGTCCTATTTCTTCCTTGCAAAATTAAGATCTCCCCTCATTAAAGAAGCCTTTTCAAAACTCCATCTCTTTTCCAGGCATGGTGTCAATGCAAGCAAGAGTTAAATCCTTTGAGGGAGTGCCTTACAAGTGCAAGTTCAAATAGTATCTACTTTGAGATTTTTCTCATGATTCATTGTCTGCCATCTACTAAAATCCCCAAGCACAATTAATCAGACTTGGTTAACCACATTTTCAAAGCAAATGGGACATCACACTAATAATTTATTTTCTTATGCCGGTAGAATTGAATTGATCATCAGTGCTCTCTTTACCATGCTGGTCTATTGGGCTAGCCCTTATGTCCTTCCTAAGAAAATCTTTAAGGCAATTGAATGATAGATGAAGAAAATCTCATGGAATGGGAACAATAAGAAGCAGGTAAGGCCAAACTATCCTGTGATCAAATATGCAAAACAATGGTAGGAATTAAATTGGACATGATAGACAATTTCAAATGGAATAATGTTTTCCAACTAAAACATGTTTGCACACTTTGCACTGGAATCCTTATGGCCAAGTCAGGCTTTTGAACATATCTGCAAGTGAAGGAAATGCTGGTATGCAAGAATGCCTAGTGACACTTCTTGCTTATAGAAAGATCTTGCAACTAAGAGAAGAAGCAAAACTTTTAATTTGTTGGGAGGCAATTGGAGGGATTATGATCTCTCTCTAATATGATCATTAGTGTGACAATCTTTTGTAATGTAGGTATATAGGGGGAAAACTGTAAATATTTTTATTATTATTTTAATTTAGAGGTGTTGCCTTCTCACCAAAATTAACGTCTCCTCCTGCAAGAGCCAAAAATACATATTAAGCTCTTTGTGGGGGTGTGAGTACTCTTCTAAATTGAAGCTCTTACTCACCAATTGACTGCCCACAGTCAATGATATCCCATATTACACAATACCTCCACACACACACTTTTCTGTTGCTTTGTACATTTGATATTAATGAAAAGTGCGTCATTCATATATTGATTTGTTGCCCGTGTCCCTTTTTACTTGTTGGTTATCCTTGTTGCTTTGTGTGTGTTGCTTATAGATTTTAGGCTTGCTTACTACTACAGAGGTAGGATAGTGAGCGTCGCACGGTTTAAGTGTGCTAACGAAAGCCCTAAACCGTGACAGTTGGTATCTGAGCATAAGTTATTCCAGCGGGAACAACCATGACACGACAAGACGAGTTGTTCAAGAAAGTGGACAACCTCGAAGAAAAGATGGCAATAGTTATGACGCAACTGGAAACATGGGATGCACTTAATGTAAAAGTGATAGACCTTGAGGCAACCAATGAAGGGACTAATGCGTGGGTTGATAAATTGGCTAATAATTTTTGAGAGACGGTAGGCATACTCAGAGAAGAGGTGCAGGTGTCGATCAAAGGGGTAAGAACTGAGTTGGCCAATCATGCAACTGCTGAAGCATTAGATGAGTTGAGGCAACAAATCACCCTATTGACTAGAGCGGTTGCAAATGCTCCTACTATCACGGGACGAGAGTTTCACCCCTCAAAGAGTTCCCATGCGGCGCTCAACCATCCCTCATATCATCGTTTGTTACTAATTTGGATGGCGAGCCAGCCTTATCTTCCCTGACTTCCCAGGTTTGTTCTAAGCCCTACATTCTCATAAGGAGCGCCCTTTTAGCTTTGCCATGATCCTCCATGTGTTTGGGAGGTTCAACTATATCAACTGGTTTCGGCTTGCCTTGGCCTCATCAGGAGAGCGGCATCAACTCCCAACCAGTTTGTTCACGGGAGGCTAGACCCAACTTCAGAGATAACCAACAACACGAAAAACCTTCTGCTGATGCCACTCATAACTCAATATGCTCGAGTTAAACACCTCCATAAAGTCCTCAACTCTTGGACCGAGACACCTACCCCGACTTCCACACATGTCGCCCATCCAAAGGTGCTAGATCCTCAAGCATTCACTAGCGAGAAGGATGCTAAACTGTTGGAGAATTTCATCTTCGATTTGAAACAATACAATGCAGCCATTGGACAAATTGATGAAAGAACAAAGGTCTCCATGACAGCCATGTTCCTAACAAATGATGCCAAGTTGTGGTAACGCACCAAGTATGAGTAGATCCAAAATGGAACGGCACATGTTGCTACATGGGACGAGATGAAGGCTACATTGAGAGCTCAATTCTTTCCAGAAAATGTTGAATATAATGCTAGAAAGAAGCTACATAAGCTTAGACAGGGCGATGACATTCGAAAGTATGTTCGAGAGTTCTCGACGCTAATGCTCGACATCAAGAGCATGGGTGAGAACGATAAGCTATTCTATTTTCTAGAAGGGTTGAAGCAATACACTAGAAATGAGTTGCAGAGACAACGAATAGCAAACTTGGCTGAAGCACAAGCAGCAGCAGAGCGCTTGACAGATTACACCAGCGACATTAGAGGGAAGAACGTGTCACCAGAACACGATTGTGTAAGATCTAATAACCTGAGCAAACCTAAGAGTGGGGGAGCCCCAAGTTCGAGCAGCAACAACACTAGTGGGGGCCAAAAGAAATCCTATGGCTCTTACCAATGGGGGAAAGGTGGAGCATCAAGCAGCAGCAAGAAACCCACATTCTCTTGCTTCTTGTGCAACGGACCGCACAAGGTAGTGCCCACACAGGGCAGCACTTAATGCTATGGCAAAGAAAGCCGAGAGCATTTGTCAAAATGAAGTGTCTGAAGAAGAGTGTGAAGAGCAGCCTCGAATGGGAGCTCTTCACATGCTGTCAGCAGTCAGGAAGGCTTTAGTAGTGCGCAACAAAGCCAAGACCAACAACGATTTAATGTACGTTCAATTGCACATCAGTGGCAAGAGTACCAGTGCAATGGTAGACTCGAGAGCCACACATAACTTCATTCATGTGCCTGAGGACGAGAGATTGGGGTTAGTGCTGACAGATGATACTAGCCAAATCAAAGCAGTAAACTCTAAGGCACGTCCAATCAAAGGAGTTGCCAAAGGTGAAGGTAGGAGATTGGAGTGAAAATCTTAACTTCACTACTGTTCTCCTAGATGACTTTAGAATAGTCCTAGCGATAGACTTTTGAGGAATGCCAAAGTTGCTTCCATGCCAGCGACGGATTGCTTGCTATTCATGGGTGACAAACCATGTTTTGTGCTCGTACAAATGCAGAAGATAGGCAGTGGAAGTAATAATGAGAAGGGTATCAGGGCAATGATGTTATCTGCGCTCCAACTTAAGCAAGGGCTCAAAAGTCAGGAGCCTACATTCCTTGCTGTCTTCACAGAGAAAGAGGATGAAAGGAAGGAAGGAAGGAAGAAATACGGGGGTGATTCAAAATATCTCAGAGGAGTTTAATACGTCATGCCAGACAAACTCCCAATGGAACTACCCCCAAGAAGGCTTGTAGATCATGAGATTGAGATGACCCAGGGGCCAAGCCACCCGCTAAGCTCCATACCGAATGTCGCCCCTTGAGCTTGCTGAGTTGAGAAAGCAGCTAGATGAGCTGTTAGAGGCAGGTTTCATTAGACCCTCAAAAGCACCATATGGGGCTCCTGTCCTATTTCAAAAGAAGCACGATGGCGGTTTGAGACTATATATTGATTATCGGGCTTTCAACAAGTTGACTGTGAGGAATCATTATCCAATTCCTCTCATTGCTGATTTATTTGATCAACTGAGCGGGCCAAATATTTCACTAGATTGGATCTTCGCTCGGTGTGAGCATCCTCTTTTATCCATGTACATATGGGGGGGGGGGGGGGGACTCCTTTGTAATTCTAGTAGCATAGATATTTTCTTGTAATTTTCTTTTATTTTATTTTGGGGGTGTTGCCTCCTCAAGAAATGTAATGTCTCCTCCTGCAAGAGCTAAGAATGCATATAAAGCTCTTTGTGGGGGTGTGAGTACTCTTCTGGATAGAAGCTCTTACTCACCGGTTGACTGCCCACAGTCAATGATATCCCAGTTTACACAAACCCCCACACACACTTTTCTGTTGCCTTGTAACCTTTTGATATTAATGAGAAGTGTGCTATTCATATATTGATTTGTTGCCCGTGTCCCTTTTTACGTGTTGGTTATCCTTGTTGCTTTGTGTGTGTTGCTTACAGATTTTAGGCTTGCTTACTACAGCGGTAGGATAGTAAGCGCCGCACGGTTTAAGTGTGCTAGCGAAAGCCCAGACCGTGACAGTTGGTATCAGAGCTTAAGGTTAGTCCAGAGGGATAACCATGACGCGGCTAGAAGATGTTGTTCGTAAGGTCGAGAAACTCGAGGGGGTAGTACACAGAGTTGAGCAGCATGTCGGTGCTCTCTTGCCACTCCCGAGTAGAGTGGACAGTCTCGATAAAGAGACTAAGGAACTTGCTGAGGAGTTCCGGGAAGCTCTTAGTACTCTTCGAGGTGAGATCAAAGCATCTCATGACAGCCTCAAGAGACGGTTGAAAGATGAATATGCCACAATACAAGCCTCTGTTACGGCGGTAGAAGTGGTGAGGGAAGAATGTCGGGAGCATATTGAGACGATTGCGACAGACCTTAAAGCCCAAATTGCCGTGCTGACGAGGGCTATAGGGAATGCTCCTGCTCAAGCTCATAGCTCGGCCACCCATCCAAAGGTGCCGGAGCCTAAAGCTTTTACTGGCGCGAGGGACGCCAAGTTGCTGGAAAACTTTATCTTTGACATTGAGCAGTATTTTGAGTTCATTGACCAGACCGATGATAGGGCCAAGGTCAAAACTGCTGCTATGTTTTTGTCTGGTGATGCCAAATTGTGGTGGCGCACCAAGTGTGGCCAAATCCAGCAGGGAACAGCCCATGTAGATACTTGGGAGGAGATGAGAGCCGAGTTGAGGGCTCAGTTTTTCCCTGAGAATGTCGAATATAACGCGAGAAAGAAGTTGCGTGAGTTACGGCATACAGATGACATCCGAAAGTATGTCCGTGAGTTTGCTACGCTTATGTTGGACATTCGAACCATGGATGAAGCCGATAAGTTGTTTTACTTCCTGGAAGGATTGAAGCCTTTTGCCAGGAATGAGTTGCAGAGGCAAAGAGTGAGTTCTCTTGCCGAGGCCCAAGCAGCGGCCGAACGCTTGACTGACTACACCCAAGATAATAGAGGCAAGAGTGCCTCAACAGGGCAAAGGGTGGAAAGTCTTTCAAGCAGAGCAAACCCAAGAGTGGGGGAGCCTCCAGTGTGAGCAGCACTAGCGGTACGGGGAGCCAAAAGAAGTCTTATGGCTCTCAACAACCTTCAAAGAGTGGGGCATCAAGTAGCGGTAAAAAGCCTGCATTTGCCTGCTTCTTATGCAACGGTCCGCACAAGGTAGCGGAATGCCCACGTAAGGCAGCACTGAATGCTCTTGCTAAAAAGGCAGAGAGTGTGCAGCTAGATGATTCAGAGTCCGACGGAGAAGGCGAAGAGCAGCCCAGGGTGGGAGCTCTACACATGTTGTCAGCCGTTGGGAAGGCCTCTACAGCACCCAGTAAGGCCAAGACTGACAACGAGTTAATGTTTGTCCAATTGCACATCAACGGCAAGAGTGCCAGTGCAATGATTGATTCGGGAGCCACACACAATTTCATTGATGTGCCCGAAGCGCAGAGATTGGGGCTAGTGTTGTCTGATGATTCTAGCCAAATCAAAGCTGTCAACTCCAAGGCCCGTCCAGTTCAAGGAGTTGCCAAGAATGTGAAGGTGAAAGTTGGAGATTGGAGCGGGAATCTCAACTTCACCGCTGTCCCTTTAGACGACTTCAGAATAGTCCTGGGGATAGAATTTCTCAGAAGTGCCCGAGTTGCTTCCCTACCAGCAGCTGATTGCTTAGTGTTCATGAGTGACAAGCCATGCTGTGTGCCTGTTCAGAGGAAGAAGGCCAATGGTGGGAGCAACAAAGGAAAGAACATCGGAGCAATGATGCTTTCAGCGCTCCAACTGAAGCGGGGACTCCAACACCAGGAGCCAACATTCCTTGCCGTTTTAACAGAGAAGGAGGATGGAGGGAATGTTGGGACCCCGGGGGTAATTCAGAGGGTCCTGGAGGAGTTCAGTTCTGTGATGCCAGACAAACTTCCACAGGCGTTGCCCCCTAGAAGGCCGGTGGACCATGCCATTGAGTTGGTCCCAGGGGCTAGACCACCTGCCCGTGCCCCTTATAGAATGTCGCCTCCTGAGCTTGCAGAATTGAGGAAGCAACTAGATGAGTTGTTGGAGGCGGGTTTCATTCGTCCCTCAAAAGCACCATTCGGGGCTCCTGTGCTATTTCAGAAGAAACAGGATGGGAGTTTGAGATTATGTATTGACTATCGGGCTCTCAACAAGCTGACGGTAAGAAATCACTATCCAATTCCTCTCATTGCCGACTTGTTTGATCAGCTGAGTGGAGCCAAATACTTCACCAAACTGGATCTTCGCTCAGGCTATCACCAGGTTCGCATTGCTGAAGGTGATGAGCCCAAAACAACGTGTGTAACCCGATATGGCGCTTATGAGTTTCTGGTGATGCCCTTTGGTCTCACTAATGCTCCTGCTACTTTTTGTACTCTCATGAATGATGTATTTCGTGATTATTTGGATAACTTTGTTGTTGTCTATCTAGACGACATTGTTGTGTATAGCAGGACACTAGAGGACCACGCGAGACACCTACAAATGGTCTTTCAGAGACTCCGGGAGAACCATTTGTATGTGAAGAAGGAGAAGTGTGCTTTTGCCCAGAAGCGCATCAACTTCCTTGGGCACGTAATCGAAGAGGGCCAGATCCGAATGGATGGAGGCAAGGTGGAAGCCATCAAAGAGTGGCCAGTGCCAAGGAGCCTCACTGAGCTGCGCTCGTTCCTTGGACTTGCCAATTATTATCGGCGATTTGTGGAGGGATGCTCCAGAAGGGTTGCTCCCCTCACAGATCTCCTGAAGAAGGACCAAGTGTGGTCCTGGAATGGAGAGTGTCAGGCAGCATTTGAAGAATTGAAGCGGGTGGTAACCGAGGAGCCAGTCCTCGCCCTTCCTGACATCTCCAAACCGTTTGAAGTTCACACGGATGCCTCCGACATCGCCTTAGATGGAGTGTTGGTACAAGGGGGTCATCCAGTGGCTTATGAGAGCCGGAAGTTGAACGCCACGGAGCGTCGGTATTCGGCACAAGAAAAGAGTTGATGGCAATTGTACATTGCCTTAGGACTTGGAAACATTACCTATTGGGGTCCAAGTTCCTTGTTAAGACAGACAATTCTGCAGCCAGCCATATTCTCACTCAGCCCAAGCTTTCCGCTAAACAGGCCAGATGGCAAGAGTTCCTTGCTGAGTTTGATATGGAGATTGAGTACCGAAGTGGCCGGACTAATCAGTTTGATATGGAGATTGAGAGCAGATTTGGCATCTTTGGCCCAAATTGCTCAACAATCCGCGAGTCGAGTCTCCACAACAATTCAGGAGCAGATCAAGGAACATCTCGGCCAAGACCTGTTGGCCAAGAATCTGAGACAATTAATAGAAGAAGGCAAGACTCGCAGGTTCTGGATTGAAGGCGATATGATCTACACCAAAGGTCGTCGCCTGTATGTTCCCAAGTCAGGGAACTTGAGGAGGGCACTCATGAAGGAGTGCCATGATACTTTGTGGGCTGGTCATCCGGGTTGGCAGCGGATGATGAGTTTATTGAAGCAAGGCTATTACTGGCCGGATATGAAGGAAGATGTAATGAGTTACACCCGGACGTGCCTGACTTGCCAACAGGACAAAGTGGAGCGGCAGAGACCTGCAGGGTTGCTGGAACCCCTTCCAGTGCCTTCTCGGCCATGGGAGAGTGTCTCCATGGACTTTATCACTTCCCTACCAAAAGTGGGGGAGCACTCATCCATTTTTGTTGTTGTTGACAGGTTCTCGAAGTACGCCACCTTCATACCAACAACGAAGAGTTCTAATGCCACCGAGACAGCCCAACTATTCTTCAAACATGTGGTGAAATTTTGGGGAGTGCCCCAAAATATTGTGAGTGATCGGGATGCCCGATTCACCGGGAAGTTCTGGACCGAGTTGTTCAACATCTTAGGGTCCGAACTCAGCATGACCTCCAGCTATCATCCCCAGAGTGATGGGCAGACGGAGCGGTTCAATGGGATGCTGGAGGAATACTTACGGCACTTTGTGACCGCGAACCAGCGGAATTGGGTGGAGTTGCTGGATATCGCCCAGTTCTGTTTCAACATCCAGCGGAGCTCTTCCTCCAACAAGAGCCCTATGGAGATTATTATGGGTCAGCAACCACTGTTACCCCACACAGTGGCAGCACCTTATACTGGAAGATGCCCACGAGCTTATCAGTTTGCCAAAGATTGGAAGCAGAATTCGGAAGTAGCCAAGACTTATCTTGAAAAGGCTTCCAAGCGCATGAAGAAATGGGCTGATCAGAAGCGCAGACCCAGAGAATTCAATGTTGGAGACCAAGTCCTCATCAAGCTTCTTCCCGAGCAGATCAGATCGCTGAGGAGCAAGGACAAGAGACTCATTCAGAAATATTTTGGTCCAGTTCCTATCATCGCAAGGATCGGAAGAGCAGCATACAAGATTGAGCCACCTGGTTGGTTGAAGGTACATCCAGTCTTCCACGTCAGTGCTTTGAAGCCATATTTTCCAGACTTGGAAGATCCATCCCGCAACAAGTCCAAGCGGCCGCACATCAAGATCAAATTCAACATCAGTCCAGCCTTAGAAGACATTCTTGCAGAAAGAAGTGTTGCAGATCCATCCACTGGAGCAGAACATAAGGAATACTTAGTAGAGTGGAAGGTCGTGGCGAAGAAGACAACAGCTGGGAGACCGAAGACGACCTCATGCCTCTATCTGAGAGGATATCAGCTCAACAATGCCAACCAAAGCACCAGGATCAAGCTCCAGCACTTATTGCCGAGGAACGTCATAAATTAAGTGGAGAGGGTGTGAGCATCCTCTTTTATCCATGTACATATGTTGGGGGAGGGGACTCCTTTGTAATTCTAGTAGCATAGATATTTTCTTATAATTTTCTTTTATTTTATTTTGGGGGTTTTCCTCCTCAAGAAATGTAATGTCTCCTCCTGCAAGAGCTAAGAATGCATATAAAGCTCTTTGTGGGGGTGTGAGTACTCTTCTGGATAGAAGCTCTTACTCACCGGTTGACTGCCCACAGTCAATGATATCCCAGTTTACACAAACCCCCACACACACTTTTCTGTTGCCTTGTAACCTTTTGATATTAATGAGAAGTGTGCTATTCATATATTGATTTGTTGCTCGTGTCCCTTTTTACGTGTTGGTTATCCTTGTTGCTTTGTGTGTGTTGCTTACAGATTTTAGGCTTGCTTACTACTACAGCGGTAGGATAGTAAGCGCCGCACGGTTTAAGTGTGCTAGCGAAAGCCCCAGACCGTGACACTCGGGATATCATCAAGTTCGCATTGCTGAGGGTAACGAGCCCAAGACCACTTGTGTTACCCGCTATGGCGCCTATGAGTTTCTAGTGATGCCCTTTGGTCTCACCAACGCCCCTGCAACCTTCTGCACTCTAATGAACAATGTGTTCCGTGAGTACTTGGATAAATTTGTGGTGGTCTATCTTGATGACATTGTAGTGTACAGCAGGACGTTGGAGGATCATGTGAAGCACTTGCAGATGGTCTTTCAAAAGCTTAAAGAGAATCATCTGTATGTGAAGCGAAAGAAGTGTGCCTTCGCCCAGAAGTGTATCAACTTTCTTGGGCATGTAATTGAAGAAGGGCATATTCGAATGGATGGGGCTAAAGTGGAAGTCATCAAGGAGTGGCCGATCCCAAGGAGTGTCACTAAGTTGCGCTCATTCCTTGGACTCGCTAATTGTTACAGACAATTTGTGGAGGGATATTCCAGGAGGGTTGCTCCCCTCACAGATCTATTTAAAGGATCGAGCATGGTCTTAAGATGAGGTATGCCAAGCTGCCTTTGAAGATTTAAAGCATACTATGATAGAGGAGCCAATCCTTGCCCTGCCCGACATCTCTAAACCATTTGAAGTCGACACGGATGCCTCCGACATTGCTATAAGCGGGATGCTGATACAGGATGGCCATCCAGTGGCATATGAGAGTCGGAAGCTAAACCCCACTGAACGCAGATACTCGGCACAAGAGAAAGAGCTACTAGCCATTGTGCACTACCTTAGAACGTGGAAACACTACGTGTTGGGGTCCAAGTTCCTCGTAAGAACTAACAACTCTGCTACCAGCCATATCCTTACTCAACCCAAGCTCTCAACCAAACAAGTAAGATGGCAAGAGTTCCTTCCAGAGTTTGATATGGAGATTGTGCACCGCAGTGGGCGGACTAATCAGGTAGCGGATGCCCTAAGTAGGAGAGCAGATTTGGCTTCTTTAGTCCAAATAGCCCAACAATTTGCCAGTCAAGTTGCCAATAATATTCAAGAACAGATTAAGGAACACTTAGGCCAAGACCTATTGGCCAAAAATTTGAAGCAATTGATTGATGAGGGCAAGACTCGCAGGTTCTAGGTTGAGGGTGATCTGATTTATACTAAAGGCCATCGTTTGTATGTTCCTAAGGTAGGAAACTTAAGGAGGGCGCTCATGAAGGAGCGCCATGATACATTGTGGGCTGGCCATCCTGGTTGGCAGAGGATGATGAGCTTGTTAAAGCAGGGCTACTACTAGCCGGATATGAAGGAAGATGTGATGAACTACACCAAAACATGTTTGACTTGTCAGCAAGACAAGATTGAGAGGCCGAAACCTGCAGGGCTGTTGGAGCCCCTTTCAGTGCTTTCTCACCCATGGAGAGCGTCTCCATGGGTTTCATCTCTTCCCCACCAAAAGTGGGGAGCTTTCATCCATCTTTGTTGTGGTACACAGATTCTCGAAGTATGCCACCTTCATTCCGACCACAAAAAGCTCTAACGCTACAGAGACTGTCCAGCTTTTCTTCAAGCATGTAGTCAAATTCTAGGGTGTGCCTTAGAACATTGTGAATGACCGGGATGCTAGATTCACAGGGAAATTTTAGACCGAGTTATTCAACATTTTAGGGTCCAAACTTAGCATGTTCTCTAACCACCACCCTCAGAGTGATGGATAGACGGAGTGGTTCAATGGGATGCTAGAGGAATACTTGCAACACTTTGTGGGTGCCAATCAGAAGAATTGGGTGGAGTTACTGGATATTGCCCAGTTTTGCTTCAACATCCAACGAAGCTCTTCCTCTAACAAAAGCCCTACGGAAATTGTTATGGGTCGACATCCATTATTGTCCCACACAATGGTAACACCATATACTGGGAAATGCCCAAAGGCTTATATGTTTGCAAAGGATTGGAAGCAAACAACTGAAATTGCTAAGGCTTATCTTGAGAAAGCTTCAAAGCGCATGAAGAAGTGGGCAGATGAGGGGTGCAGACCTATAGAATTCAATGTTGGAGATTAAATCCTCATCAAGCTTTTTCCAGATCAGATCAAACTATTAAGACATAAGGACAAGAGACGCGCAAAATACATAAGATTGAAAAAGCTGCCTATAAAGTGAAACCACCTAAGTGGTTGAAATTTCATCATGTCTTCCATGTAAGTGTTTTGAAGCCATACTACTCCAACATAAAAGATCCTGCACGCAACAAGTCAAAGCGGCCGAATGTCAATTTCAACTCCAACGTTTGTGAAGCCGTCGAAGATATCCTTGCTGAAAGAAGTGTCAAAGATCCAACCACAGGAGCAACACGGCCAGAATACTTAGTGAAGTGGAAAGATCATGGAGCAGAAGACAACAACTGGGAGATAAAAGAAGATCTTATACCTCTAGCTGAGAGGAAAGTAGCTCAAGCCAAGACGATTCAAGCACCAGGGTCAAGCTCCAGCACACCTTGCCCAGGACGTCAATAGATTAAGTGGGGGAGGGTGTAACAATCTTTTGTAATGTAGGTATATTGGGGGGGAAGGGGGGAGGATTGTAGATATTTTTATTATTATTTTAATTTAGAGGTGTTGCCTCCTCACCAAAATTAATGTCTCCTCCTACAAGAGCCAAAAATACAAATTAAGCTCTTTGTGGAGGTGTGAGTACTCTTCTAGATTGAAGCTCTTACTGACCGGTTGACTGCACCACTCCTCTAACTATACTTTCTACAATTCAATTACAGAAATTACCCGGAAAAAACAAACAAACATAGAGAAAATAATGAAAATGTAATTCTATCTATCATACTGACCTTTTTAGAAGGACAGTGCATAGGAACATGCCATGAAAATGGAGAAAGAAAAGCAACCAACTAAAAATAAAACATACCAAAAGAATTTGTGCTATTTCTGGATGAGCTGATCCTTCAAAAAGAAGCCCCAGTGACACCAACGCTGCTGACTGGTAGCCGAAAAAAAAAAAAAAAGAAGAAGAAGAAGGAGAATTGTGAATTCATCAAGTGAGACAGATTCAGGGGCAACTGCCATTGCCTATTAGCAGTGTTGCAGCATGGGGAGAAAACGAATGGAAATTCTGATGAACAAAAATCTGACCTGGTGACGCCAAAAATAAATGTGTAGTGTTAAATATTTATAAGAATCATAATTAAGAAATCAGTCAAAGCATGGAATCACCCTTGGATAAATTAATACAGGACGGGTAACAAAATATTATAGAAAGAAATATAAATTGCAAGCCATCAAAAGAACATTCAATACCTGCACAAGTGTCGGTAATTCCAACTCAGGAAAAGAAGAAAGATGCCGAGATGGTATATGTAAATGAAATGCCTGCAACAGCAAATAAGCAAGAAATCAGCTTTTATAATGACAGTCAACAGGCCTGTGTCTACCACCATGCAAGCACTTACAAGGAATTTTAATCAGACTACTCAAAGGTGAGACATTCTATGCATCGAAGCAACTAATTCACTAGAGCTAAAAGAATGCAACCTTAAACTGACCTAAACACGAGAAACATAAAATGAGTTGAGCACACAAAATTTTTGGCAGTACCTTTGCTATTGCAGGTTGCATGGTACCTTTGTAAGAGGCTGCAAGGCCAAGCATTAATCCGACAGTAGTACTTTCGTGACCCTACAGGAAAGGAAACCTCACAATAAAGGATATGTAACTAGCATTAAAGATGTTATATTCACCCTGCAGTTGGAAAAATATTCAGAATACCTTTTCCAACCAAGAAAGGACAGAAGATTTAAAGAATAAAAATATAAATTAAATAAACAAATGAGATAGATAGGAGTTTCTAAGAGCAATAACCGATGAAAAATATTTGTATATATCACTGATGCTTAAAACACGAAGGTATCCATGTAATCCTAATGCAAGGAGCAGTCCTGCATGCATTGCATTTGGCTCCTCAGGTTTGTTGTATATAATCCACGTTCTAGACATTTTCCCCTGCAAATAAATGTAGATATAATTCCTACACATTACATAATCATCTTCAATTTCAAGCATGAGTTAAATATATGTGAGCACCAACAATAAACCACCCATAAAGAAACGTTGAAAATGAAAGGAATTGCTGCAGTGTAATAATCACATCTTAAAATTGTGATACAAAATACAACAGCAGAGTGGACATTAAACCCAAAATTTAGTATATCAACATCCATATAAGATACCTGGAAAGGGGCCAGCCTTAGGCCAGCAGCCACAGCATTGTGAAATTCTGGCCACGATCTGAGTTCTTGAACATTTCTTGCAGTTGGATCAAGATTGACCTATGTAACATGTAGATACAGGAACAAGAGCATATGTGAAAAGAATTGAGATGCAGATGAAGAAAACAACACTGCTAAAAGAGAATAACAGGAACGTACTGTTGCATTTTGCTGCGCAGGCAATTGACCGGCTAAAACAAGCTTCGGCACGGTAAAGGTCTACAAAGGCAACTGAATGAAAAGCCTGGCAATTTCCCACCATAACTTAGACTAAAATATAGCCATACCTCCATCAGAAGAGTATATATAGTCCCAAGAGTAAATGCACCACGGCCAAAGGGAAGTGCAGTCGTCCTCTGAGCAAGCTGCCAAAGCTGAGCCTTTTGGAAGGTAATAGGGAGTTACGAGAAATGATTTCAGATAAGGCTCTCCCAATAAAGAATTTATATCTTCAACATTGGAGTAAAATTTTAGAAACAGTACTGTGCAATCATCTGAATAAAATAGAAACTGCAGAAGCTACACCAACCCGCTCAAAAACTAGAAATGGACATCAAGCTATGTAACACTAGCTCAAAATTATAAGAAAGCATTAGGCTTCCCAAAATAATTGAGTTAATCCAACAGGAAGTTAATGTACAACAAAGTTTACACAGGACATAGGAAAGAATACCTGCTGAAGGTCCTGATCAGAGGCACTTGGATTAACAGATGTTTGAATAGCCACAGGTTTAGCAGAGCACAGGAGACGTCTAACCTAAAAAGAAAAGTAGCTTCAAGATCAATATGTGGCGCACATGCAAACACACAACCCAAAACAAAAATGCACCACATGAAGAAGAAGAAGAAGAAGAATGAATGAACAAAAGAAATACACATTGATCAACGTATGTTGCAAACATGATAGTAGCTTTTGTTAACTTTCAGCAAGTAAAAATTCAGAAAATTTCACAATTTGAGTTTACATCCTTTGGCAGGGCCAAAATAGCTGCATTGTTATTTCAGCAATGGCATACGCCTCCAAAAGTGCAAATAAATAGAGTATAAAATTTAGTAAAATACAGCAATTCTCTGGGTAGACAAAAAGCAATTAGATTATTCCTGAAGAAGATTGTAACATAAAAGTTAAAAAAAATATAGATGTAGAAAACTATAAAGAGAAAATATATATTGATATTTTGCTCATAGAAGTGATGTATATATAGAAAGTATAATCTTAACAATTGGTATACCAACCCCTACCTACCACTACGTTAATCAAAATACTTAGTAAATATAAAAACACTAATAAATACAATATTATTTATTTATTCAATAACACTCCCTCTCAAGCTGGAGCTTAAATATTTATCATGCCCAGCTTGTTACACAGATAACTAACTTGAGTCTCCTTCAATGCTTTTGAAAAGGTCTCCAAGTTGTTCTCTAGCTTTGCCGTTTTAGATAACATGTAAAGTCTATATTTTCGTTGAGATAAGAAAACACCTTTCTTGTTCATCATCACTTCAACTCTCAGAAAGTACTTCAAAGACCCCAGATCCATCAAGTGGATCTAACTGTGAAGAAACTTTTTCAAAGAAGATATTCCTTTTCCATCACTTCCAAAAGTAATTATGCCACCAACATAAACAAGAAGAAGAATGATTTCATGCGAAGAATATCTATAAAACACTGAGTGATCACACTTGCTTTTGATCATCCCAAACTTTTCAACCGCCTAACTAAATTTTCGAAACCAAGCATAAGGACTCTACTTTGACCCATATAAAAGTTTATGAAGATGACAAACTTTCCCTTTGTTCCCTTGAGCAACAAACCTAGGTGATTTCTTTACATAAACTTCCTCTTAAAAATCCCCATGTAAAGAGGCATTTTTTATATCTAATTAGTGCAGAAGCCAATCATTAGTAGTTGCTATAGAGATAAATAGTCGAACAAATATCAATTTGGCTACAAGAAAGAAAGCATATGAATAGTCTACGCCGTATGTTTGGGCAAAGCCCTTGGCCACAAGGCAAGCAACAAATCCATTGGGATTGACTTTAACAGCAAATACCCATTTGCATCCAATAGATTTTTTACTTGCTGGTAAACTTACCAAATCTTAAGTGTCGTTGGCATGGATACACGATCAATAGAGGCAATGAAGGAATATGAAGAACATAATAAACAATCATATGACACAAATGAAGAAAAAGAGCAAATGCATTATCTTTTATCTTTGTGAAGAGCAATCGAAAAGTCTAAGTCGTTGTCAAGGGGATCTAATGTCAAAGAAGACACTGGTGCTAGACTACAGAATGAATCGATTTTTAGGAGGAGGTAGGGCAACATACTTGATGTCTAATAGGTAATATGGTAAACCAATAGATCACCATCCTCCCTCACTCTATCTGTAGATTCAAACGAAGTAGGAAAGAAAGGACATTGTCGCTTAAAGATAACATCAACAGACACAATAAATTTGTTGATTAGGGTAGTAACATTGATACACTTTTTGCGTATGAGAGTAACCCAAAGAAACTCATTTAATAGCCTTAGGATCTAGCTTTGTGACTCGGAGTAAAGTATCTTGAACAAAACATGTATATCCAAATATACGAAGCTTGATAGGAAGTAGGGATTTTGTGGGAAAAAGAATCTTATTGGGAATCTCGCCATGAAGTACCAATGATGACATGCAACTAATCAAAAAACAAGATTGCTATTGCTATTTCAAGAAGATATCTATTTTTTTTTTTTTTTCAACTATACCATTATGAGATAGTGTATTAACACATGAAGTTTGATGAACGATGTTTTGCTTCATCGTATAAGATTTAAAAGTCTCAAATAAGCATTCTTTGGCATTATCACTACTTAGCATACATACAGAAGTACTAAAATGAGTCTTAATTTCAACACAAAAAGCAGTGAAATGAGAAAATAATTTAGAACGGTATTTCATTAAATAGAGCCAAGCCATCCAAGAATAGCCATCTATAAAAGTGACAAAGTGACAAAATAACAAAATCCAATTTTGGACTTAATTGGACGAGGACCCCAAACATCTGAATGAACTAATTCAAAAGGGGAACTAACTCTCTTATTAACATGAAACACATAAGACTAAGGACGGTGGTTAGCAAATTAACATAACTCACAATCTCACGACAACACATTCTAAAATTCATGATACACTTTCTTTAAGGCAAACAAAGAAGGATGACCAAGTCGATAGTGTGCTTCAAAAGGAGTTAAAAGACTTCATCAAGTAATGGGTTTAGCTGCCTCTATATGAGTATCTAAAACATAGTCATTCTGATACATGCTTTTTACTAATAATCTTCTTCGTTATAAATATCTCGAAACAAATAATAACCAAGAAAGAACGAGACAAACCAGTTTAAGGTATGAGTAATTTGGCTTATTGATATGAGATTAAATGAGAAGTTTGGTAGACTTAAGACAAAAAACAATAGAAGTGATAAAGTAAGATGTAAGGTGCCAGAACCAAGAATAGATGATGTAGAACCATCTGCTAAAGTAACAAGAGAGGATGAGGCGTGTGGTTTAAAGGTAGTGAGAAGACTAGAACCACATATCATGTGATCAGTGGCACTTGAGCAAATGACCCATTGTGATTTAGAGGAAAGTAAGCACTTGTCTAAATTACCTAACTCATCATTAGTAGCGATAGAATGAGATAAATTCTTCAATACCTGGTACCAACAAAATTGAGCAAACTCATCTGTAGAAATTGTAACCATCTATTCTGATGGTGGATTTGCGATGGTGGCTACCGCAACGTGATCTAAATGAGACATTTGAGATTTATGCAATAATTTCCAACAAATGCACTTAGCATGAACATACTTGTGGCTAGAATAGTAATCAACTCCCCCTGGATCTTGGCTTCTATTATTTCTTTTCTGATTCCCAGCCATGAGACACCACAAGAATTAAGTTAGTAGTACTAAAGAATGAGACCTAACCTATAGCCAGGGAATAACAGCATCAAAAGGGTCAATTACCCCACAAAGACAAACTTCCTTCAGTAAACGCACACCTTCTGCACCTAATACTGGCAAACAGCTCCACCACAGCAGCAAGGAAACTCCAATCACTCACTAACTTCCACACAACTAACTCACAATTTCAAATATGGACACTAGCCACCACTACCAGCCTACGCTGGTTTTGCAATGTAACAACCAAGCTGTTGATGCTGCTCATAGGACAAAACCACCAGCAAAATTCATGTTGGCAAACACAGCCCAACACTCACCAACGAATACCAAAAGAAACACCAAACACTCAATACCCGACAGATAAGTGCAGCAACGGGCGCCAACTAAATCACCACGTTGTTGATGCTCTAGTGCAACTATCAAAGTTTTCACAAAAAAAAATTCCATTAATTGCTAGTTGCAACACGACAACCAACAATCATGGACCAAGAAGATTGTAAAATAAAAGTAAAGGAAATATAGATGCAGAAGACTATAAAGAGAAAATGTATATTTGTATTTTGTTCATACAAGAAGTGAAGTATATATAGATAGTATAGCCTTAACAATTGGTGTACCAACTCCTACCTTTTTTGGATAAGTTCAGAATTTCATTTCATTAATATATGAAAAGTACAATGAACAAGAGGAATAAAAAAGATAGGACTCACAAGAGACCTACAATCTCAAGCAAAACACCATACAAAACAAAATGATACTAAGATCGAGATCTTGGTAATTACAATATAAGAGTACTATCCAAAATAGAAAAATAATAAAGGATGATATATCACACTTCAATTAGAGTCCAAAAGCTAATTTCAAGCCTTTTCTCGTTTCTTTTTTCTCAAAGTGTAATAGGCAACAAAACTAGCCAAAATCTTCCATGCCAGCCCTACCTCGAACCCATAAGATTGAAACAAATCTTGGATATTGCAGGCATCGAAGGGATAGTCCCCATTTACTGGCACCGCATCTCTTAAAATTTTTACAATTTCAACAACAAAAGAGCATTTTAGGAACAAGTGGTCGTGCGATTCCTCTTTCAAATTGCAGAAATAAGAACAATTTTGCGACGTGACTCCCCACAACACCAGCTTGTCTAAGGTGATGAACCTTTGATGAGTAAGTAACCACAAGAAAAAAGAGTGTCTAAGAGCTATTCTTTTGAACCACACAAAATTGAACCAAAGGACCTTTTCTTTACAACCATGAATGAGGTTATCGACCATCTTGATTGAAAATATCTAGGGTTGAAGAAAAAGAATATTTTTCTTTTTTATATCTTTACACAGCAAATTAGCTGGTATTTATATACACTATACAGCATAATACCTACCTTAAATAAGAAAATATTACAGCTAATTTACAGAAATTATGGTCTTATAAAAGCTAATAAACACACACTAATGGTCATAATGGATCATGGTACCAGAATTATGCAACATTATCGTATAAATTGTCCAATTTCCAAAGCAAAATCAAACCTCATTCAGTCGCAAATCTCGTCCATAACGTAGTTGCGTGTTAGAATTGAAGATATGCTCCATTCCATCCAGCATAGCTCCATCTACAGAATCTGAATCCTCAATTTTAGCACTTTCTGACCCAACAGAATCAGAAACAGTGGATGGAATTGTAACAGGATGCAAATGAAGCATGTAAGGCGTAGCCATAGATATTAAATTCATATTGTTTTTTGTTTCAAATTCATCAGACTTGCATGAATGTGTCAAACATGATAGAGCCAGATCTTGTCGACCAAGAAGAACATATGCTGCTGCAGGCCAGTCATTAGGAGGAGACTCCCGACATGCATCCAGTGCCTAAAAAAAGTGGAACCAAGGTATCAGACTACACTGGAATACATAAAAAATAGAGCCCAAAGTTGCCTCAGCAAAGACCTTGCAGGCTATAGAGAATCCTATAAATACGAAGACCTCCCATAAAGCAAATAGATTGAAAACAGAATGCACTCCTGATGTAGAATTTCTCCTATACTGGCTTACTGCTAACAAATAATCCATTTTCTGACACATCACTGAACAACTGAACGAAACATAACACAATATGTACTTCCAACAAATGATTAAAAAAACTTGAAAATTCACTGGCCACCAGCTATAGATAAACTGAGAGTTATGCAACATTCTTGAGTGAATTAAAGTTCAGGCTTCACTTACATGCCGTAATGGAAGAGACACACCGGGAGGTAAGGTGTCCAGCTCTTGCAAGCTAAAACTTTCACCAGCCATTGCCAAGATAGTATGCTCCTCATGGCATGAATATGATCCAGGAGCAACGTCACAGCAAACGCCAGAAGAAATATTCCTTCCGGTTCGAGCAGCACCACCCAATAAACTATAAAATGAGACTATTTTTCTGGCCCGGCTTACAGCAGAACATCCATCCTTACAGACTAAAGGCAGAAGATGGCAGTTTTCAGAAGAACTACAACCATGGAGCAGACAAACTTCAAGCCATTTGAACAAACTGGGAGGAGATCTACAGGATGGTGAGTGGGCATAATTATCAACTTTCTCCAAAAGAACTGGGAAATCACGAATATAATGATCCAAATAGCTCGCTTCACCCAGAAACTTCGAGATATTACACAACAGAACAGCCAAAAGCTTCATTTCCCTGAAAGCATCAAAGCTATCAATGACTTGTAAAACCTTCAAATAAAGAACAATGTCATTAAATACAATTCACCACATAAGAAAGCATGTGAAGGGAGACAAACAACATGTTTGGAAACTATCAACCAAAAATGGTAGCAGGAAATAAAAAAGGAGAAGGAAAGAAAGAAGGGAAAAAGATTCAACAATTACATCAAGGATAAAAGATATCCATTGTTGATCCCCACAAAATCACTGATGCTTTTCTCTTTTTGAAGTAGTGGCAAAATGCTTAAATCCCATATTGCATCACTATATTCCAGCACATAGAGATGAAAATGAATATCATGTAATTCTATATCCATCTCATGCCGTCTACTTGAGACATCAAGTTTCATATCAAATCATTAAAATTTTACCATTAGGATATATAGATATATATATTATATATTACCCACTTAAGCCAAAATGCTACATTCTTTGATATGGAATTCACAAGTATCACCAAATTACATACACTATGCAATTACTATCTATAGAATTGTTATTTTAATCATCATTGCAATCCAAAACAACTCTTATAGAACAAATAATGCATTAGTTAAGGAAGGGATAATATTGCAAACTGCTTAAGATAGAATAACTGAACCAGCACATACCTTTTCCGAAGATTATCCAACTTCAGGTTTTCATAGACTGCATGTAGAGAATCTAAACTTGCTTTCAGTAGCTCAGAGTAAAATGAACTCTCTCCAATAGATTCAGCCTCTATCTTGAACTGGCTGGAATATTTAACTGACATTTTAGAGATTGTCAAAGGGTCTGATCTACAGTGATCCCTGTGATATTGGCTGTTCACAAGGAACTCCCAGGATGAACACCCAGAGTGTGTGTCTGTGATTGCTTTTGACAATCCACACATCTGCAACATGATACTGCAGAAAGAATTCCACTCTAAATCTACTCTTGAATCAGACTCTGATAAGTATGCTGAGTAAGTATCTCCCCAAAGAAGCATGAGAAAATGATGATAAAAACTGGGGCTGAGTCCTTCTGCCAGTGCTGTTATGCAGTCACTCACCAATGATGATGTAGGGGATTGGCGTAAAGCACACCGAAATATCTATATCATCAGAATTTGTTATGTTAAAAGTTTTAAAATGTTGATGCCAATATTTATGAGGAATACACATCAAAGATTTAGCATAACATTAGATGACAAAAACTTACTAATATACATAACATCATGCTTCAACAGCACTACATATGATTGATTACAAGGATTAAGCAGTAAAATATAAACTCAAAATGATGAAGGAGGAGACAAGTTCTTGAAATCTTAGGGCACACCGTAAATATATTATTTTGGATCCACAACAAAGCCTAAATATGATCACTAAGGAGGGTTTCAGTGCAATAATTAAGTCTGACTTACTCAAAATCCTTTGTACTGCTTTAAGACATCTGTAAACTCATTTGTACTTCCATCAAAGGATTTCCATGATTATTGTCTTATAGTGGAGATAAACTGAGAAATTAGTTTTTGCTATGCTCATTTGCTCATCTTCCTTTGAAAGACCGAGGATCATAGCATGTAAAATGAGTGTTTAACAGGGAATGCTCCAGGATTCTGCCACCCTATTCACTATTTTGTTAGAAAAAAATAAATAAATGATTTCCTTTGTTATCTTCATTTGGAGCATATTAATATTATGAATATTTAAGTAGATATGAAAAAGACAGTCATAATCTTCTATTTGTACGTATTATTAATTGGAATAGATATATTTAAAGAATATCTTTCAACTTTAGATGCCATCGGGTCATAGGCTTGCAGTGTTTTAGCACTTGTGTTTATAAAATGAGGATCTCCCAAATCCCAAAAATTAGAAATCTGAGGGTTCTCTATGGAATTTCTTGATGAGTTCTTAAATTTCACTTGTGAATATGGGACTGTAACAAAATGGCATTACAGGCATTATGGATGTCCAATATTGCAGGCTTGCAACAATACACAATCGACCAAAAAAGGTATTTCATTTTCGAAATTCTTATAGCTCATAGGTGTTCTTAGCAGGATACGTATTACAATAGAAGTTATCAGGTTTTAAGCTTGCATAAACAAATGTTTTTATAAAAGAAATATGAAGCCTAGAAATATTATCTCCTAATTAGTGTTTCAGTTTATGTTTATAAAAACTGAGAGTTGTCTCTAATCATCAAATTAGAGATCAGGGATTTTTTCTCTGACAAGCCTTCAACACATTTCATATATTTTGCCCATGGACCAGGGACTGCAACATACTTGTAACCTAAAATACTAAAAAATGGCAACTACAGACTTTACCTTTTAGCCAACACAATTGACAGTAATGAACTCTGAACCTTGTAAACAAGTCTAGATACCAAGATTAAATACAAGATACTATTTCAGCAGCTAAGCCTTTGAACGATAAGCGATGTACTGCTTCATAACCTCAAAAACATAATTCACTGTGGAAAAATACGTGTATTTATTTTTAGATATTGTACAGCTATACAATATCTTAAGGATAGAAAATCTGTTTAGGATAGTTTCCTAATTTCTAGGAATGGAATTTTATTTTTTTTCTTTAATTAGTATTGTAACCATTCTGTTTTATATATATTTCTAATGGATTAATCAATAAAAATAATAATAATAACCCTATTTTCAACGTGGTATCAGAGCTTTTTCAGGTTCACAAAATCTGAATTTTTCCTAGCCTTCATCATTGGAATTCTAATCTATTCCTGGCCTTCATCACCAGAATTCTAGTATACTTGTGGCCTTCATCAACAGACTTTTCTTTTCTTTATCGCCAGAATTTTTTTTTTTTTCCCTTCGGTGTTCACCAGTCTAGGTCGTGATGTCTAAGACTACAGCACAGTCAGATCACGTCGCTCAATCCATGGAGTTTGGAAATCGTTCTCAACAACCGGGAAAATTACAACATATTCAAGTGGTGTATAGATTGGATGGCAAGAACTATCTAAAATGGTCTCCATTATTCCAAACCATTCTGAAAGGAAAAGGGGAAACCACTCATCTCACTAAAACTGGACCACAAGTAGGAGTCCCCCTGTTTGGGTAATGGGACGAGAAGGATTCTATGATCATGGCATAATTATGGAGCTTCATGATCCCTAAGATAAGTGATACAATAATGTTTATGGCCACAAGCAAGGATATTTGGGATGGAATCCAATAGACATATTCAAAGGCTAGAGATGCAGCTCGGGTACATGAGGTAAAGGTTAAGACTATGGTTGCAAAACAAGGAAACAAAACAGTGACTGAGTATGCTAATCAATTGAAATCCATATGGCAAGAACTTGATCACTATAGGGCAATTCAAACTAGGTGTTCAAAGGATGCTACGATTCTCAAGAACTTTATTGAACAAAATAGAGTTTATGATATTCTTGTTGGTTTGAATCCAGAATTTGATCAAGTAAGAAATAAAATTCTTTAAAAAAGGAGATTGGTGGCCATTATTAGGAGTGAGGAAAGCAGGACCCTAATGCTTTAGTCCTCTCCTACAAATGGCTCGGCTATGGTAACTAACAGTGCCAAAATTGGTTCAGGAGGAGCAGAACGGAGCTAGTTTTGAAGTTGTGAAAGATGTTCAGCTCAAGGGCCAAAATCAAGAAGAATTATGGTGCACTTACTGCAAAAAGCCGTGCCACAATAAGCAAAAATGCTGAAAATTACTATGGAGATATGCGAGCTGTAAAATTAATTATTGAGATATGTGAGCTGTAAGTAGTAGGAGAACTAATTAGATTGAGAATTAATAGGAGAATTAATTATTGCTGTAAATAATAGGAGAATTAATTAGATTTGGTTATTTTTAGAAAGATTATATTTTAGAAATACCATGTATTAAAGTTCTTCCATGTATTGCAGTTTTTTTTTTTTCTTTTTTATCCTCATGTAATCCTCTATATATTATACTACATATTGTAAGGAAAAATAATAAGAAAGAGAAATAGAAATTTCTTCTCTTTTGTTTTCTTCATGGTATCAAAGCTCCGGGCTTCTTTCCTAGGGTTTTCTTTTTTTTTTTTTTTTTCAGCAAGCATCCATCACTGTTGAGGCTATTTCATCTGCATTTTTTCAACCTTAATAGCCACTATTGCTGAACATCTTCTGTCACCATGTCCGAAATTATTAACAACCCTAAAACATCTGAAGACTCCAGAAAATTGGAGAATTGCAGAATATCCAAGCCTCCTACAGATTCAATGGGAAGAATTATCTCAAATGGTCTCAATTTGTCCGCACTTATCTCAAAGGCAAAGGAAGAATTAATCATCTTCTTGGAACTGGACCAGGAAAGGATGACCCCACATTTAAAGCATGGGATGAGGAGGATTTCATGATAATGTCTTGGCTATGGGATTCAATGGATTCCACAATAAGTGACACATGCATGTTTTTCAACACAGCAAAGGAGATTTGGGATTTCCTATGTCGCACATATTCAAAAGCTCATGATGCTGTCCAAGTATATGAAATCAAAGTCAAAACTAGAGCCACTAAACAAGTGGACATATCAGTCACGAAATATGCAAATATACTGCAAAATCTATGACAAGAACTCAATCATTATCAAGTTTTTGAGATGAAACACCATGAGGATGCCGCAATCTTGAAAAACTTCATTGGAAAAGATCGTTTTTATGATTTTTTGGTTGGATTAAATCTAGAATTTGATCGAGTTCGGGTTCAGGTTCTTGGAAAAGAGGAAACACCCTCCCTAGAGGAGAACATCTCACTAATACGAGCAGAAGAAAGTCAGCATGCTATTATGCTTGACTCCCAAACAGTAGATGGATCGGCCCCAGCAATAAAGACACAGCATCAAGAGAAAGGCGAAAGCGACCAGCCCAAAGATCCCAATAGGGAAAATCATATTAAGGAGAATAAAAATAATCTCTAGTACACTTACTGCAAGAAATCTAGGCACACAAAAGAGGGGTGTTGGAAACTGATAGGTAAGCCACCACGCCAATAGTGGGGAAATCATGGGGGCCAGCAGAGACTTCATGCATATATGGTGGACTAATCCAAACCTGAAGAAAACCCAGAAATTGGGGGGTTCAACAATGACGAGATTGATAAGTTGAAAAATTTGTTGGGATCCCTAGAAAGAACCTCTGGAACATGTTCTCTGGCTCTTTCAGGTAAACCTTTATCCCCTCTTTGCATGAATGCCTCAGAAAACTTGCCTATTATTGCATGGATGATAGACTCTGGGGCTACAGACCATATGACCCACATGTCTCAGCTTTTCCATAAATGCACCCCATGCCCTAGCAATAGGAAAATTGCAATTGCCAATGGTACTTTAACTACTGTTGCAGGGATTGGAGACATAAATATCACACCTAAGCTTACCTTAAAGAATATTCTTCATGTACCAAAGTTATCAGCCAGCGTTGTCTCCATTCAAAAACTCACCAATGACCTTAATTGTTATGCTGCTTTTTCCCTTTCTTACTGTGTTTTTCAGGACCAGGACACAAGGAAGAGGATTAGGCTTGCTAAGGAAAGTAGCGGCCTTTATTACGTTGAATCTTCTTAGAAACCTAGAAGTAATCAATCTTTTCTCAATTCCTCAAATAAAGATGCCATTTGGTTGTACCACCTATGTCTTGGACATCCATCTTTTAGAGTTTTCAAAGTCATGTTTCCCCATCTGTTTCAAAGATGAGTTTCACTGTGATGTTTGTGAATTTGCAAAACACACTCATCTAGCTTATCCTATCAGTAATAAAAGAAGTTTACATCCTTTTCATTTGATTCATAGTGATATATGGGCACCTTCTACCATCCCTAATGTTTCAGGAGCTCGCTGGTTTGTATCACTAATTGATGATTGCACTCGGGTTACATGGAATATAAAACAAAAATCTGAAGTCAGTACTATTATATCTAATTTTGTTTCTATGATTCAAAATCAATTTGGGGTAAACACAAAAATTTTTCAAACAATAATGCTAGAGATTAATTCAACCAACACTATCAACCTACTTTCAATCTCAGGGCATTATTCATGATTCCTCATGTGTTAACACACCTCAATAGAATGGGGTAGCTAAGAGGAAAAATGGGCATTTACTAAACACCACACGAGCTTTACTCTTTCAAGGGAATGTTCCTAAGTCTTACTGGGGGAGGTAATTCTAACTGCTACATATTTGATAAATAGACTTCCTTCACATGTTCTAGGAAACAAAAGTCCCATTGAACTTCTTAATAGTTTCTGCCCACATTTCCGAACCTCAAATGGCCTTATACATAGGGTCTTCAGGTGCACAGCTTTTGTTCATGTCCACAGCCAACATAGAAGTAAACTTGACCCTATTTTCCTGGGTTACTCATCTACTCAAAAGAGATATTAAGTGCTATAACCTTGTGTCCAGAAAATTTGTTATCTCTGTTGATGTAACATTTGCTGAAACAACTCCTTTTTTCTCCAAGTCCTCTCTTCAGGGGAAGATTTCAAAGATGGAAGAGGGTACCGATGAGTCCTTTGAACCACTTAAATCTCTTGATCTTCCTCTTGTGCCTCATGCTCTAGCCAGTATTGAACCAAAGTGCAAATTTTCAAAGCCAATCATTGAAATCCTAACATCTCTTGTTCAAGCAAGTGTTGATCATTCCAAGATTTCTCGAGTGTATTCAAGGAGAAAGGCTGCTCCTGAACCGATGCAAGCCCAAGAATCTAACTCAAACAATGGTAGTGAAATCATGGTAAGTTCTGACCCACCTTTGAATGTACAATCTGTTAAACCATCTATTTACCCAATAGACAACCTAGACCTTCCCATTGCTGTGAGAAAAGGAGCTAGAAAATGCACTAAGCGACCACTTTATCCATTATCTCACTATGTTTCCCTCAAGCGTCTATCACTAGCCCACAAAAGGTTCATTGTGAGTCTAAACACCATTGCTATTCCTAACACAGTTTCTAAGGCATTGTCAAAAAGGGAATGGAGGAATGCTATGAGAGAAGAAATGAGTGCTTTAGAAAAGAATAAAACCTGGGAGATTGATGATAAACTGAAAGGAAAAAATATTGTTGACTGTAAATGGATTTTCACAGTAAAATACAAAGCTAATGGATCCCTTGAAAGATATAAAGCCTAACTGGTAGCAAAGAGGTGTACTCAGACATATGGAGTTGATTATTATGAGACTTTTTCTCCGGTTGCAAAAATGAATACTGTGAGAATTTTGTTGCCATTGGCTACTCACTTCAACTGGCAACTTCTACAGTATGATGTCAAAAACGCATTTCTTCAAGGTAACTTAGATGAAGAAATCTACATGAACATTCCATTAGGATTTGAGGGAGATACAGGTAATAAGGTATGTAAACTGAAGAAGGCTTTTTATTAGTTAAAACAATCCCCTAGAGCTTGGTTTGGAAGATTTGTGAAGTTATGAAGAAGTTGGGTTATAAACAAAGCTAAGGGGATCACACTCTCTTTATTAAGCACTCGACTGCAGGGGGAGTAACTGTGCTTATAGTTTATGTAGATGACATCATAGTAACTGGAAATGATGAAAGAGAAAAGTATGAGTTAAAGCAATGACTAACCAGAGAATTTGAGATAAAGGAATTGGGGAAACTGAAGTACTTCCTCGGTATTGAGGTGGCCTATTCCACACAAGGAATTTTTATTTTGCAGCAAAAATATGTGACTGATTCATTAGCGGAAACAGGAAAGATTGGTGGTAAGCCAGTCTCTACTCCAATAGATCTAAATCACAAGTTGGGAGCTAAGGAAGAACCAGCAGTTGATAGGAGAATATCCCAAAGATTGGTTGGTAAGCTTATATATCTAAGCCACACTCGACCAAACATTGCATATTCAGTGAGTGTAATCAGCCAATTTACGCATAATCCAAGAGAATCTCACCTTCAAGCTGCCTATAGAGTGTTTCGCTACTTGAAAGGCAATCCAAGAAAGGGAATTTTGTTCAAAAGGAACCCCAAACTTACTCTAGAAGCTTACACCAATGCTGACTATGTTGATTCTCTAGTGGATAGAAGATCAACTACCGGGTATTGTACTTTTGTTAGAGGTAACCTAGTAGCATGGAGGGGAAAAAAACAAAATGTGGTATCACGATCATCAGTCGAATCAGAGTTAAGGGCAATTGCTCAAGGATTGTGTGAATTACTCTAGTTGAAGATTATATTAGATGATTTGAGAATCAAATGGGATGGTCCTATGAAACTCTATTGTGACAACAAATCAGCCATCAATATTGCTCATAATCCTATACAACACAATAGGACAAAGCATATTGAAATTGATAGACATTTCATCAAGGAAAAACTGGACGAAAGGTTAGTGTGTATGTCTTATGTTCCAACAAGACAACAATTAGCAGATTTTCTAACAAAAAGGCTGAGCAGTTCAAGTTTTCATGATCTTGTGTCCAAGCTGGGAATGAAAAACATCTATTCCTCAGCTTGAGGGGGAGTGCCGAGATATGCAAGCTATAAAATTAATTATTAAGATATGTAAGCTGTAAATAGTAGGAGAATTAATTAGATTGAGAATTAATAAGAGAATTAATTATTGCTGTAAATACTAGGAGAATTAATTAGATTTGGTTATTTTTAGAAAGAATATATTTTAGAAATACCATGTATTAAAGTTTTTCCATGTATTGCAATTTTTTTTTTTTCTTTTTTATCCTCATGTAATCCTCTATATATTATACTGCATATTGTAAGGAAAAATAATAAGAAAGAGAAATAAAAATTTCTTCTCCTTTGTTTTTCTTCAATTGCACGGGAAGCCCTCAAGTTGTGAGTGAGGGCAGAAAAGTGGTCCATCCCATGGTTCAAGGCACGCTCACATTGCTGTTGATGCAACACAGAAAGAGAACAGATGGAAGCCAACTGGTCTCAATCAAGAGGAGGTTGAAAAGGCGAGATCGTTCAATAGTAACCTGGAGAAACCTTCAAGTATTTGCTCTTTGGCATATTCAGGTGAACAACTTCTTTCATTTGAATTTAATGTCTTAGAAACAGCCTTGCAACACTCCTGGATCATGGATGTAGGAGCCATTGACCACATGACCCACTCTTCCAAAAAATTTTCCACACACACTTTTTGTCCTAGTAATAAGAATATTGTCACTACAGATGGAACCCTAGCAACTGCAGCTAGAATAGGAGATGTCCAGATCAACCGTCCATGACCTTAAAAGTTGTCCTCCATGTTCCCAAATTATCCACCAATCTTATCTCTATGCAAAAACTCACACAAAATTTACTTTGCAAAGTGATTTTTTACAATAATTATTGTGTATTTCAGGAAAAAGATTCAAGGAGGATGACTAGAGTTGCTAAAAAACGAAATGGTCTTTATTGCCTTCAGGAGTCAACTAGTTCGAACAGTTTCAAGAGAAGATTATCCCACTCATTCATGTCTGAATCCATATTGTCCAATAAAGAAAAAGCCTTCCTTTATCATTACCATTTGGGTCATCCATCTTTCAAAATTGTTAAAGTTTTATTTCCTTCGTTATTTTCTAAACTTGATGTTGAGAGTCTACATTGTGAGGTGTGTGAGCTTGCTAAACACAAGCATGTACCTTTTCCAATCAGTAAGAATAGAAGCACTTTTCCTTTTTACCTTATTCATACAGATATTTGGGATCCCTCCACTATTCCCAATGTTTATGGAGCAAGATGGCTTGTGGCTTCCATTAATAACTATAGTCGGGTCACCTGGGTTTTCTTACTCAAAAATAAATCTAACGCCAATTCTGTTTTCCTTTTTTCTTTTCAATGGTGAAAAATCAATTTGGTGTAAGTATTAAAAGATTAAGATCCAATAATGCTCGAGATTATTTCAATCAAATCATCACTCCTTACTGTTAGAAATAGGGAATAATTCATGAATCTTTATGTGTCAAACCACCACAACAAAATGGAATGGCCGAGAGAAAAAATGGACATCTTTTAGACCAAACCCGAGCATTGTTGTTCCAAAAATCTGTTCAAAAAAATTTTGGAGGGAAGTTGTTCTCACAACCACATACCTTATTAATAGACTTCCCACTCGAGTTTAAGGCTTCAAGAGCCCAATGGAAGTACTCTCCTCTTTCTATCCAAATCTATTCACCACCAACAATCTTACACCTCGCATTTTTTGGTGCGTATCCTTTGTTCATGTCCACATTCAAGACAGGGAGAAACTTGATCCACGAGCCTTGAAGAGTGTCTTTTTGGGATATTCCTTAACTCAGAAAGGGTACAAGTGCTGTCATCCTCCATCCAAGAAAGTTTTTGTGTCAAGAGATGCTACTTTCAATGAGCAAAAAGAATATTTCACCCAACCTTATCTTAAAGAGAGGGGGCAGGGGACTTTAGGGAAGATAAAATGAGTTTAGAAAGTTTTATTCTTGAGTTGAGCGATCTTTCTCTATCACCTCAATCCCCTCATCCTACACCTATTGAGTCTCCAGCTAAACCAATTTCAAGCCCACATGATCCTAACCTTTGAAAAATCTGTTTTCGAAGACATGCGATTTGGTTAGAACTTGGTGTACTCAAAACAAAAAAGAGACATTCACATTCTAGGATCTATGCAAGTTCAAGAGTTTGACCTGAGTCCATCAAATGAGGTAACAATTTCTAACTTTCCAACCTTGAAATGTGAAACTGAACCTCAAAATAACGATTATGATCAAGACCTTTCAACTGCCCTTAGGAAAAGAAAGAAAGAATGCACAAAAATGCCACTATACTTATTGTCATGCTACTTTTCTTTCAAAAAATTCTCGCCAACCTACAGAGCCTTCATTGTCAACCTTAACACCGTCACTATTCCCACTACCCTATCTAAGGCATTGTCTGATGAAAAATGGAAGCAAGCTACGGGCATGGAAATGAAGTTCCTTGAGAAGAATAAGACTTGGCAACTGGTCAAATCGCCAATAGGAAAGAGGCCTGTAGGTTGCAAATGGGTCTATAAAGTAAAATATAAGGCTAACGGGTCAATTGAGAGGTACAAGGCAAGGTTGGCAACCAAGGGATACACACAGACATATAAAATTGACTATTTACAGACATTTGAGAGTCATTTTATCCCTAGCTGCTAACCTTAGGTGGGGGTCAAAACAGTTTGATATGAAAAATGCAAACCTGTATGAAGAGCTAGAGGAGGAGATTCATATGGAGGCCCCACCTGGTTACAAGAAAAACATGGGTACTGACATAGTGCGTAAGCTAAATAAAGCCTTATATGGTCTAAAACAATCTCATCGGGCATGGTTGAGGAGATTTGCTAGAGTTATGTTGGCTTCAGGATACAAACAAAGTCGAGGATCATACTTTGTTTATCAAACACTCAGCTTAGGGAGAGTGACAACCTCACTAGGGTATGTGGATGACATTATTTTGACTGGAAATGATGAAAGCGAGCAACAGGTTCTAGGTCAATACTTAGCTAAAGAATTTGAGATCAAGACGTTGGGAAGATTGAAATAATTCCTAGGAATTGAAGTTGCTCATTCAAAGAGGGGGATTTTTATATCCCAACAGAAGTATGTGACTCATTGGCTCAAGGAGATAGATCAAGCTACATGCAAAACCAGCAAGTACCCCTATAGACCCAAATCATAAACTAGGGAATGCAGAGGAAGATGCAATGGTGAATAGGAAAATGTATCAGTGTCTTATCAGACAACTCATTTAATTGTCTCATGCCAAACCTGATATAGCTTATGCAGTAAACTTGATAAGTCAATTCATGCATAATCCAAGAAAGACTCATTTGCAAGCTACACATAGGATTTTGCAGTACCTTAAAAGGGTCACCAGGAAGGAGGGATTTTGTTTGAAGAAATAAGAATGTAACTCTTGAAGCCTATAAGTATTGCACTTTTCCTGGAGGAAATCTAATGATATAGAGAAGCAAGAAACAAAGTGTGGTTGCACGGTCTAGTGCTGAGGCAAAATTTTGTGCAATGGAACAAGGCATATGTGAGCTACTATGGTTGAAAATCATCCTTGAAGACCTAAAGATTAACTAGGTTGGGCTAGTAAAGCTCTATTGTGACAATAAATAAGCAATAAGCATAGCTCACACTCAGTTCAACATGATCGAACTAAGCACATCGAGATTGGCAAGCATTTCATCAAGAAAAAATTGGATAGTGGTGTAACATGCACTCCATATATATCAACACAAGGACAACTTGCAAGCATTCTCAACAAAGGGTTGAATAGTTCAACGTTTGAGAGGATTGTGTCCAAGCTAGGTATGGAAAGTTCCTATTCACCAGCTTAAGAGGGAGTGGAAAAATACATGTATTTTTTTTAAGATATTGTATGTATTTATTTTAGATATTATATAGCTATACGATACCTTAACTATAGGAAATCTGTTTAGAATAGTTTCCTAAATTCTAGGAACAGAAATTTTTTTTTTTTTCCTTAATTAGTATTGTAACCATTCTGTTTTATATAAATCCCTTGTGGATTAATCAATAAAAATAGGATTAAGAAAAAAAATAACCATTTTTTCAAAAAAAGTTACGCAATATGCCAGATGAAAAAATAAACTCAGAAATAGACAAGTTGATCTCTCTCTTGAAGAGACGAGGTCAGTGTATTTTGTACTGACCTCCTCACTTGAAAAGACAAAGTTGAAGATGACAGATTTGACCTCGTCTCTTGCCTATTTTTGGGATTATTTTTATCTTAATGGCATTTTTGTAATTATTTTTTAAAAAATCAATATTATTTTCCTTTTCCCATAAAAATAATAAGAAAAACCCCATTTTCAATATTCACAGTATTGCAAGACACATCCATATAAACTAAAGTTAATTACCTGCCCATTGTTAAAGATTACATTAACACGTCCTTCGACAGCATCAGCTAATCCTGTGATTTTTACATCCGTGGAAATAGCCATACTTCCAGAGAAGTCCAGATTTGGGGGACGAAATTTATTCAAACTAGAAGGCAGTGAGTACCTACATAAGCATTGCTTGCCTGACTGCAGTTCAAACACAAGATTAGTTAATATCAAAAAATGGGAGCCCTACATGCTGAACTGAACTTCAAAGTGCGATTAAGCTCTATCATGAGGATGAGTCAACAGAGATAAAACATGCAGCACTTACATAGAGAAGAAGAGTGCTATCTGGAGCCAAAACAATTATGTCTGTATAAGGTGTTAATCCAGCCTTCACTCTAACAATTGAAAAGGAAAAATAAGTCAAATAAGCAGGTTGAACACACCATAAAAGGCAAGAGAGGTGATGGTATCCCACCTAGGTCGAGTTACTATCACTGGTGCAGCTGAAAGAGCAGGTATGCTCCAGCTCATGTCAGGTTTGATATCTATAAGAATATCATTATTAATTTCAACTGTCTGAAGCCTCAAAGACAACAATTTTTTCTGTCCTTGGAGAAGGAAACAAATGATGGGAGCCATGTCATCATCAGTTGCAATAAAAACCTGATGAGGAAGAGATGTTAAATACCATATTTACACAAACAAGGAGAAAAGTTCCATGTCAAGGTGCAGAATTTTGTAGTAGCACAAATAACATAACAGCATAGAAATGTTGGAAGAATGATTGTAACAGTATGTGTCTGACACAGTCATAATGCTACATTACATATTCTCCCTATTTCTACTGGTAACACATGCAGCTACATCAGAGAAGATGACAACGTGATATGACACTATTTATCCCATGATTTCTCGGCATCTCAAGTGATTGGTAGTTAAAAGGTGATATAATTTATCTTCTACTATACATCAATCAGAATATCACAAATGTGAAAACAAAAATTTGGATTCTCTAGTGTCATAAACCATGGAAAAACAAAATGAAGCTTAGAATCAGAGAAGGCAGTAGGCACTGCTTCAGTGGCACAAAGTTTTTACACATCAACCTATTTTTCTCTTGTGCACATGCAGCTACTTTATGCACCCAAAGCTTGTGTTGACATTAGGGTGAAAAAGGCATGCAAAGTACCCTCAAATATATTCTGACCAAACCACATATGGAGCAGTTAGAAATGAATTTTCAAATCTAAGCTATGTATTGCAAGCAGAGTGCAAAAAAGAAGACATGAGAAAATTATTAGTACCTTACAAGCCGCTGTATGGGCTCCTTTCCCCTGCCAGATTCGACGAAACAAGTACTGCTTTGCTAGTACACCAGCAGGAATTACATCATGGAATCTTAATGCAGCATCTTCTATGTTAGAACTCACAGTTTCAACAACCCACACAGAATGTTGCATCTTTCCTGCCAATTAAATGCTACGTGATGAGCAAAACCCCCCCATAAATGTTTCTTAATTTGTGAAATTAGATGCTACGGTATGCAGCAACCTTTATTGTATGAAGCCATTAGAGGAACCTGATCACTTGTCCATATTGTTCTTTCTTCAGCATCGTTCATTATATTAAGCTTTCCCCTTTCTTCAACACAAATCACCTGAGTGATGCAAATATCCACTGTTTATTAGAACCAGAATATCGCTGTGAGATTATACTGTATCCTTCTTGAAACAGCTCAACCAAAATGCAAAGAGACATATTAAAGCAAGCAGATAAGAAAGCCCAGTAATTTCAAACCTAAGATATTGAAAACTAGCACAATCCGCACCTGCGGTTCTTCCATTGGATCCTTGAGGATCAGATGTGATGACAACAAAACTGCATCTCCCTTAGTCATACCATCAAAAGCTTTCGGCAAACTCAGATTGTTTTGGGGACGTTGTCCCATTTCTCTTCTTGGGCAAGACACATCAACAGCAGTAAAGCTTGAAGATGGAAAAGAGATGTTAGACAGGAAGTCCCCCTCAGCTGCTTGCTGAAGCAGTAAACCAAATGGAAGAGGCCAAATTGAGGAGATAAAACAAGGAAGTGGAATTGCGACAACTTCACCTATCAAAAGGAGCATCCATATACATAAGTAAAAGTATTCAAAGTTCGAACTAGAAATCCCAACAGAGAGAATGGAGAGCTATAAATCATATGACACCAACAAGCCAGATTTAAACTATCAAGCAATATCATTAAATTAGAACCACATGCAAACTGAGACTTCAATTTAAACTCATCAAGTGGATCAATTAATTATAGAGAGAGAACTAATGATGCATAAAACTGAGCGTATGTTGATATACGTGTAATATTATTAGTATTATATTAACAATGTAATTAATAGTATGGTAGGTAAGGTAGACCAATAGTCACAATTAATAGTATGGTAGGTAAGGAAAACCAATAGTCACAATTAATAGTATGGTAGGCAAGGTAGATCAGTAGTCACAAATTTTTTGTATAAATAGATGTATTCTTGTACAAATTATATATAAAATATACTTCTCAAATACTTTCTAATTTCATCATGGTATCAGAGCCTCGCTGCCATTTGAGGTGAGTTTTCCTCCCTCCGCAGCATTAGGTTTTAGTTTTTTTCTTTTTCGTTTTTTGTTCGTTCATTTTTTCAAAAGAGGTCGAGTTTCCTCCCTCTAATTTTTTGTCACCGCCGCTACAACGAGGAGGAGCGTCCCTCGATTGGCCGATCCCAGAAGTCCGACCGCCGTTGGAAGCCGCGCGTGGACCCACGCGCCGATTGTTTTTCCGCGGAATTCCTCACGTCGGCGCGTGAGGGCGCGTGGGAGGTCCGAGCCACCTCCGACGAGTGGCGTTCGGCTCGACAGCCCAAATCCGGCCTTTTCCCACCGTTTTTCCGCCGACACGACTACAGTTCCGACGACTACTGTTCCGACTACTACTGTTCCGACGACTACTGTTCCGACATGCACTATTCCAACGCGATCTATTTTTGGATTTTTCTGGTATCTCCTTTTCTTTCAATATGGAAAGTGATAAGAAAATTGTAGCTATTAGTACTGATAATCCTTCACTGCAAATTAGTCCTATCAAGCTTGATGGAAATAATTATCTTGCCTGGTCACGGTCTTGTTTATTGTTTATCAAAGCTAGAGGAATGCAGGATTATATTACCGATACTAAAGTCAAACCAGCAACAACTATCCAACATTCAACCAGTGGGATTCTGAAAATTCGCTGGTAATATCATGGCTTATCAATTCCATGCAACCCCAAATTTCAAGGACAATGTCCGAATAGCCAATGGCTCTTTTACCTCAGTTTCTGGAACAGGTTCTGTTTTCTGTACTCCTCATATCAAACTATCCTCCGTGCTTCATGTCCCTCAATTTCCTGTCAATCTATTATCTGTCAGTACACTTACAAAAAATCTCAACTGTAAAATTGAGTTTTTTCCTAATCATTGTGTCTTTCAGGATCTTCAAACAGGGAAGAGGATTGGCAGTGGTAGATTGCACGATGGCTTATATATGTTGGATGAAAGTCAAGGATCTAGTCTCCAACAGGTTTTTTATAGGGAAAATAAAGATGTTAATCAAGAAATCTTACAATGGCATAGGCGTTTGGGACATCCCTCCTTTTTTGTGTTAAGTAAATTATTTCCTAGTTTGTTTTCAAAGACTCAGTTTGATTCATTAATTTGTGATCCTTGCGAATATGCAAAACATTCCAAACTCAATTATCCTTTGATTAATAATAAAAGCCAGTTTCCTTTCATGACTATTCATTCTGATGTTTGGGGTCCTACTCAGACTACTTCCTTGTCTGGTAATCGATGGTTTGTCACTTTTATTGATTGTTGCACCAGGATGACTTGGGTCTATTTACTTAAGGCTAAGAGTGATGTGTTTTCTTGCTTTCAGTCTTTTCATATGATGGTTTGCACCCAATTTGATGCTAAAATAAAAACTCTTAGGACTGATAATGGCACTGAATACATGAATGAAAGATTTGATTCTTATTTAAGGTCACATGGGATAATTCATCAAACTAGTTGTCCCTATACAAGTGCACAGAATGGGATAGCTGAGAGGAAGAATCGGCATCTTTTGGAAGTTGCTAGATCTCTTATGTTTACCATGAATCTTCCTAAGCCTTACTGGGGAAATGCAATTCTAGTTGCTGCATATCTGATCAACCGAATGCCTCTTAGAGTCCTTAACTACAAGAGTCCTTTAGAAATCTTAACAGGACATAACACATACACTGTCCCTCCAAAGGTTTTTGGATGTGTTTGTTTTGTTCATACTAAGGATGCTGGGAAACTAGATCCAAGAGCCCTTAAGTGTGTGTTTATTGGGTACTCGCCGACACAAAAAGGTTACAGATGCTACCACCCTCCATCTAGGAAGTATTTTGTAAGTATGGATGTTACTTTCAGAGAAACTGAACCTTACTACAATCCAACTCCATCATCTCTTCAGGGGAGAATAATGCAAAGGAAGAGATGATACCTAGTACTGTGACCTCATTGATCTTACCCCAAGAACAAGTGATGATCAGAAGGAGACTATAATCCAGGGGAAGAAAATTGGACGTTTGGATAAACCTGATTTGAAGAGGTACTCAAGGAGAAACAAAGACACAACAGAAGAAGTCATCGTGCAACCTACTCTCTGCTGCCAAGAATCATCCTCTTCTGGTGAGTTGTTTTTTGATGATTTAGATAAACCTATTTCTCAAAGAAAAGGTGTTAGAGCCTGTACTAAACATCCCATTTCTAATTTTGTTTCCTATGATTCTTTATCTCCTACCTATAGAGGTTTTCCTTGTCCATTTCGTCTGTGTCTATTCCACAGGATTGGAAGGAAGCACTCAATGATCCAAAATGGAAGGGAGCAATGATTGAAGAAATGAAAGCCTTGACTAAGAATGAGACTTGGGAGCTTGTTACCTCTCCACCTGGAAAGAAACTGGTAGGCTGCAAATGGGTGTTTACTGTAAAACACAAAGCTGATGGATCAATTGATAGGTTCAAAGCTAGATTGGTGGCTAAAGGATTCACTCAAACCTATGGGGTAGACTACCAGGAAACTTTTGCTCCAGTAGCAAAAATGAACACAATCAGAATCTTGTTATCATGTGCAGCCAATCTTGATTGGGATTTACAGCAGTTTGATGTGAAAAATGCCTTTCTACATGGAGATTTAGAAGAAGAAGTGTATATGGAGATCCCTCCTGGATTTGATACTGAAACAACACATGGGAAAGTATGCAGACTGAAAAAGGCATTATATGGATTAAAGCAATCTCCTAGAGCATGGCTCGACAGATTCAGCAAAGCTATGACTTCTTTCGGCTATCAACAGAGCAATGCAGATCATACTCTATTTATTAAACATAACAAGGGTAAAATTACTATTCTCATAGTTTATGTTGATGATATAGTAATGACAGGAGATGATGAAAAGGAGATAGCTCGATTGAAGAAACTTTTGGCCCAGGAATTTGAAATCAAGGATCTGGAAAAACTGCAATATTTCTTAGGAATTGAAGTTGCCAGATCAAAGAAAGGTATCTTCATTTCTCAGAGAAAATATATTCTGGATCTCCTGGAAGAAACTGGCATGTTAGGTTGTAAGCCAGCTGAATCTCCTATTGAAAACAACCATAATCTACAAGTTGGAATTGGCGATGCAGTTGATTTAGGGAGATATCAGAGAGTGGTAGGAAGACTGATATATCTCTCTCATACGACCCGACATTGCATATGCAGTCAGTCTAGTGAGTCAATTTATGCATGATCCACGAGAATCACACATGCAAGCAGTATTTCGCATCTTGAGATATCTGAAGTCTGCTCCCGGAAAAGGACTACTATTTGCCAAACATGGTCACCTTCAGAAGAATGCTTTTACAGATGCAGATTGGGCTGATCTCCAAGTGATAGAAGATCCACCACTCTACCGTACCTTTTTAGAGGAAATCTAGTAACATGGAGGAGCAAGAAACAAAATGTATTGCCCGATCAAGTGCTGAAGCAGAATACAGAGCTATGCTCAAGGGGTTGTGAGCTTCTATGGTACAGAAGGTATTAGAAGAATTAAGTCTATCAAGCAAAGATACACTGTCCTTGTATTGTGACAATAAAGCTGCTATTAATATAGCACAAAATCCAGTTCAACATGATAGAACAAAGCACATAGAGATTGATCGACACTTCATCAAAGAAAAATTGAATAATGGTGCCTTGAATTTACATCATGTGACATCTGATAAGCAACTGGCTGATGTATTTACTAAAGGGTTGTGTCACAGGACCTATCATACTTTAGTTTGCAAGTTGGGCATGTGTGATATCTATGCTCCAACTTGAGAGGGAGTGTTGATATACGTATAATATTATTAGTATTATATTAACAATGTAATTAATAGTATGGTAGGTAAGGTAGACCAATAGTCACAATTAATAGCATGGTAGGTAAGGAAAACCAATAGTCACAATTAATAGTATGGTAGGCAAGGTAGATCAGTAGTCACAAATTTTTTGTATAAATAGATGTATTCTTGTACAAATTATATATAAAATATACTTCTCAAATCTAATTTCATCAGCGTATAACTTCCCATTTTGATGCCATATTCAATGGAAATCTAGAAACAACTTCTGTATCAAAAAAGAAAAAAAAACACTCATCCACTGTACCAAAAGTACAATTTACCCATGCAAACTGTGACTTTAATTTAAACCCATCAAGTGGATCAATTAATCATGGTAGATGATTGTCCCACTAATCATTTAACTCAATTTACCATTTAAAAAGATCATCCACTGTAACAAAAAGTATACTCAAATGCAAAACACAAGTATAGTTACACTCTGCATGAGACCATTCCACAGTATATTCCAGTGGAAATTCCATCCATAGTAAATGCAAAAAGAGAAATAAAATAGCAAATGCTTAACTCCAGAAACCAACCAGCTAGGAAATGCATGAGAAAACGTTTGTAAACATGAAAAAAAAAATGATAGAAAACAGTTTCTGGATGGTTTTATCCATGGGAAGAGATACATGCATAAACACTTCCAAAAAATTTTCATTAAATAAAGTTAAGTGACATGAAAGTAATCGGGAAAGGGAAATTAATAGTACTTTTTTTTTAAATTACAAAAATACCACTAGGATAAAAATAATCCCAAGAATAAGCAAGTTGACCTCGTCTCTTGAAGAGACGACGTGACCTCGTCTCTCGTCTCTTCAAGAGACGAGGTCAACTTGCCTATTCTTGAGATTATTTTTTCATCTGATGGATTTGTGTAATTTTTTTTTTAAAAAGATGGTTATTTTTTTCCTTAATCCAAAAGCATTCAGCTAAAAAATTTATAAAGTATCTTAGTCCAATTTTAAATGTAGCAGGACACAAACCCAAAATTCAAATTGACTGGCTCCAAAGGAAAAGTAGCCCTTTAATGACTTGAGTAATAGAAACAAGCAGTGATGCTCAGCAAAATGACATGGCTCAAAATCTAAGATACATTATGGAACTGAAGACATAATTACTTCAGCAAAAATAGAGAGGGATGTCACAAAAGGGGGTTGAACACTAGAACAAGCAACACAGTTTGGCACCTCTAAGTATCCAAAACGTAAAGACCTGATTCATGTCTTTTACCAGTGATATTCTTCATCAGAAGATCTTACAAAAGGCAACAATAAAGTCAAAATAAGATGCAACAAGTCAAAGCAGAAGACAAAAAAACTGTAAAAAATTTAAAATAGACAATGGGGAAAGGAAAGGAGTTAGATTAATGGTGCCACAACCAAAAACACATGAAGTTAAACAAATTACTAAATTAACATTAGTAGGAGATTCATATGGCTAAAAAGTGGAGATGAGACAAGGATTAATTGTGATAATGATCTGTGGTATTAGAATCAGTAAGATGAAGAAATAAGACACACAGTGGGTTTACCTAACTAAGCAATAGCAACAATAAGAGGAGATGATGTAATCACAAAGTTTTTTCATAAATCAAGCTTAGAAAATAAAATTTAAAATTTATATATCTTGACTATGAATGTTAGAATGTATGGAATGTTGGATAAATTCAAGCATAATAGCTTTTGTAAAATAGATTTAGTAGGAATAGAAATTTAAAAATTTCAATAGAGTTATTTCAAGATGTTTGTCAATTAACTTATGTTTTCAAATTCTTCTAGAAATTTGAATTTTATAATCTTAACTCCTAAAGTATCAAGAATATCAATATGAATCCTCATAAGAAATTATCCAATTAAATAGAATTTATAAACTAAATTTACCAAACTTTGTATTGATTTCATATAAGTATCGGCTTTAATGCTGTAGATGTGTAGATATTAACTTGTGCATTAAACCATGAACCGAGTATAAGTTTTTGCTGCAAAATTTAAATCCTCTAGCCCACCATCATTACCATATAACCACACACACTTGTCACATTCAAATGCTTTTAAGGTCAACCATTGCTTTTTATATATAACCATATTTATCCTTTCCTTTTGGCAGAAATTTCAATCTCTTTTTCCTTCTCCAAACCAACATTTTTCACAAACACACATTCCACTTTTCATCTTTAATTTCCCTTCTTAAATCATCAAGAAATTCAAGCTAAACTTCCATCTTCAAGTCAAGATAAGTATAGGTAAGTTAGCTCTTGTTTTACGTTTGTTGTCATTGTTTTATGAGTGTAAGATAAGTGTTCTTGTTAGTTGTTGGTTTGAATAGAATGGGTATGAGTTTTGTTGTTAGATATGTAATGTAGAGTTAGGAAATTATGGTATGAAGCCTTAAGTCATGGATGTTATGGCTATGAAGGTTGGTAGTGGAGTTGATGTGAAGTTAGATAGGCATAAGATTATATGAAAATGAGAATGGCGAAAATTAGTCTTGTATCATAATGCTAAAGTGTATTTGATGAATGTGAGAGTTTTAAGGTTGGTTAAAGTATGTAAAAATATAAAGTTTAAAAGTGTAATTCACTGCTAGATGAGCATTAGGCGTGGTGCATTCTGTTGATGTTTTCTAGGTGGATATGCCCCTCCCTAAGGGGCGAAGTAGCCTCTATACACACGTCTAGGTTGATACGCCCTATCATATGGGGTGCGGTGGCCTCTATATGTTGCTTTGTCCCATACATCCCTCTCTACAGGACGTGATAAGGGGCATAACCCCTTTTGTTCCCTCATCTGATTTTCTACACTCCTTTTTACGAGGCATGCCCATGAGTGTCTAAGATCTTGTTTAATCCTTCCTTATCTTGTTAAATAGTTAGTAATATAAGTTTTCTATCTTATAAGAACCCTATATTAGGATCCAGATTTCCCAAGTGGTTATTACAATGAGGCGATATGATCGGGTGAGCAACTTGAGTCTTCCACTTTTTTTGTGGTTGTATTATAGTGGAACATAGTATAAGCACCATTAAAAAGAATCAAGTGCATGGGGTTGGGAAATCTTGTATGCTATGTGTTTTATGAATGAATCACAAATCTTAAAGTTTAAAGTGACAACTACTTGCTTGATAATAAGTATGTAGTTTGAAATGATGAATGGCTGAATTTAGTATGACCACTAATAATATGGAATAAAGACTCTTAAACTTAAACAGACATAAATTCCATGACGTCATAATTGCATTAGCATAGTATTCATGTCACGTATTAATATTTTGGTTTTATAGTAATGCTTGTTAAGTCTAGTAGATCTGGTTAAGATTACCATAGGGTTATCAGCTTCACAAGAAATAAGCAGGCTTCAAAGAGATCGTCTATGTTAGAGTTGGCTTTAGAATGTTAATACTCAGTGGGAATTTCCAAGTTCTAAGAGATATGGAGTATATATTATATATATTTGTAAATAGTAAAATGAAATTAAAAAGAGTTCTCCTTCTTTAGTTTTGGGATTCTCATGGGCATCAATTACTTAATTGGTCCTTCAACGCTCAAAGATGGCATAAATCCCTATAGGTTTGGATTCCGATTGTTCAAACCATGTTTGTTACATATGTTTAGTAGATGCATTGCATATGAGTATTAACTAAACTTGTTTGATAATAATAAAATGTGTTAAGATTCCGTTATCCACTAAGCTTTTATGTTTATACTCCTTTAGACTGTTGTTTTACAGGAATATAAGTAAGAAGACCGAGACCAAGACCAAGACCAAGTGTGGAAGTTAGAATAGAAAATGGACTTATGTATCCATGTTTGGAAGGAAGACCTTATTTTGTAATAGACTTAGTGATGATGTTTATAATAGCATAAGTTATAATTTGTTTTTCTTATAAGTTTTGTTGTAAAAGTGTTCTGACGATGCCCTTGAAGACCATGGATATAACAATTATGTGATGACCTATACTTGTATATCATCTTTGCTTGTAGCTTATATATATGCAATATCTTTCTTATTCTAAATCAACAAGGTATATTGTTACAACTAGGATATTCTGTAGGAGTGTGACAAGTGAAGACTTCAATGCTTCATAATATTGAGATCATTTTGCAATTATATTGCAAAATTGTTTATAGAGGATGTGGTGAGCATTGGTAGAGCAACAAGGGCTAACTAATTTTTCTGATTGTGATTTTGCAATATTAAAGCCTAGATTATTTCAATGGTAGCACACAACCACTGTGATCGATATCACAATTACTTGTACAACCTCCTCTTCTATTCAAGGGACATCAAAGTTCATTTACACTACAATGATAAGGCACTATTAAGTTGAGATGGAGTAATAGACACATCGTTCTCTGTGCAAAGTACATAAGTTAAAGGATTCTTGTAGAGATGCAATCTCAAGACTAGAGATAATTTGAGATCTAATAGCATTAAGCTCTAGAGGAAGGCAATACGAGATGATCTTACCACTTACCACCATTTGCTCGCAATGAGTTTTGCCAAACTTTTGTATCATAGCTAAAAACGATGATAAAACATTGGGTTCTTCATAAGTTCTTTTGAATGTCATAAAACAGGCAGCAAGAGATGATCTCATAGTTCAGCACAATTAGAAACTATACACGCATCATAAATACGAGAAATATTCTTTTTCCCAACATACATAAGCTCTAGATTATCCATTGGTTCTTTAACATATTCACAATAATCCATGGCATTAATTACCAATCAGTCATTCCAGAGCTGTAAAGGTATCCAAGAACTATGCACCATCCTCTAGTATCATTGATTAAATCTTTGGTGATGTGGTTGTGTTATTCAACACTTCACAGCCGAACATCTTCCTTCAAGAAATGACTTAAACCCATTAAGTTTATGTTTTAATATTTTTGGCATATATCAACAAAATAAGAAGAAATATAATAAAAAACAATTACAACCAGTATGAAAATTAAAAAAAAAAAAAAAAAGAAAGGAGAAAAGAAAAGCTAGTGAAACCTAATTGAAAAATTGATAACAAGATTATATCATATGGTGTAAGCAGCTCTTTACAACTCCAAGAAAGATGAGTCCGGGGGACAGGGAAAAACTATTTCTCAGTAAACATGTTCTCAAGAATTGACAAGCTCCCTATAAGAAGGGTGGCACCATCTAAGGAAAAGTTCATGAACTGTTATTTTTGTTCATTGGACTTAGAGGATCACATCATTTCTTTTATGACTACACTTTTACTTTGCAAGTTTGGGAGGAAGTTATATACTCACATAAATGTCTTGCCCTGTTCTTATCTTGGCAAGCAATTGATCTTTAGTCTCATTTCAACTACCTTGTCAAAGACATCAAACATCCTGAGGTGGCAATTCGTTTGGGAAGCATCACAAACCAAAAACACTTCATAGCAACACAAATTTTGGCTTATGTAAACCTACAATGTTTGTCTTAGGAATGATTCAAAATTGTTTCTTTTTCTTGGGTAAATTCAGATAATTTCTCTTTATGAAATTCCCATTTTTAAGTTTTTGTCCATGGTCTACTTGAATTGTCTGATTTTTATCTGTATCGTATCTGTATTTAATCTGCATTTGTAACTTACCTGTATTTTATATATATATATATATATATATATATATATCGTATCAGTTTGATCAATTTATAAGTAAAACTTTCAATTTTTCATCGGTGTCTATTTCTTGACAAACATCTATTTGAAAATAACAAAAATATGACGTCAAAATGATCAGAAAAGGATGAAACAGATAGACCCACCCATTGTAATCGGTTTATAATTCTACCGTACATCAATAAACGTTGAATAATTAAAAGGTAACCAACGGAGAAAAATAAATAAATAAATAATCTTCTCTGAAAAAATGCTTGTAGAGCTTCATAGAATCGAAAAAATCTATGTAAGAGAAAAGCCCATCTTCTTCTCACCTGATGTGCTATACAGTGACAAGGTTCCAATTTGCAAAACACAGAGAAAAGCCTCAGATTTGTCATCCAAACGAGACCAACATGCCTACAATCAAATACACCCGCACAAAAGAAGAGAAGAAAACTTATTTTACAAATGATTACTAAATGAACCTGTAAGAGATAAAATTGAGAAATGAAGCCAATGGATCAACAATAGCAATATATTAAAAAGGAACATGATGCAACATTTCCCCCCTACATAGAAATATTGCAAAAAAGAGACCTACATATGGAACATTTTCACAGAGAAATACAACTTAACCATACTTCAAAATTATTTTTTATATACTGCAATGTTTTGAAATATTTCCGAAGTACAGTTATAAAAACCTATCTTGAAAATACATTTTTGTTTGAGTTAGCTGGGCAACTCTTAAAAGTGTATACCAATGACCTGCTTTTAAAATGTGTGCTCTAAGGATATGTTTTCTTCAATTTTGTCTTTGAAACACGGTTTCCTAAAAGGATATAGAAGACCTCAGGCAACCAAATTTTTTGCAAGTGAAACTTGCTTCTTTGCATTACCAACCACCCCCCACCCCCACACACCCACCCAACACCCCCACACACCCCCCAAAAAAAGGACCCATTCATTTCCTGTCCAAAAGTCAGAACTTCAGCATAATTTTGCAAAGCAATAGCCCACTTATTTCTTGAGGGGAGATGGCAAATATGCTCGATATCATTTTATTAACAAAAAACACATCCGTTTTTATCTCCTAATATTTCAAGCTCAGAGCAATACTGTCAATCTGGACCAAGTTTTGATCCTAATAAGGGAAGTGGACAGGAGGGTTAAATGGATAAGTCAGGAACCTACAAACTTATTATAATATTCTATATTTATAAGTATAATAAAAATAAATTTAAACTGCATGAATTGTATCATAATAGAGCTCACTTATATAGCTTGAAATAGTCAAGTTTAGGCTTCAGTTTCAAACATTTTGTTTTGAGTGGCCATTGGAAATAAAACATAGATTCTCTCTCTAGATTATAGAAAGGCAGCAAGTTTGGGAGGTCACATGGGAAAGGTTAATATTTGTGTGCAGTCTTAGTGTGTATAGGGTTAGTGCTACAGGAGACAATGGTAAAGCAGTTGCTATGTGAGTCTTTAGGTTGGTCTATATTGAGGTCGAGACAAGGTGATAAATCGTGATTAGTGGTCATATGAAAGTGGAGGAAGGGCGGTAAATGGTAATGGACAGTGGAGGTGGTGGCGGAAGCTGTAGCAGTGGTGGAGGTGGTGGCGGAAGCTGTAGCAGTGGTGGAGGTGGTGGCGGCAGCTGTAGCAGTGGTGGAAGTGGTGGCAGGGTTTGTAGAAGTAGAAGCTGCTGTGATGTTGGTGAGGATGCTATGAGAAAATTTATCTAACGCCATTATTTAATAGTAAGTAGGGTTCTCTTTAAAACTTAAAAAGGAAAAAAAAGAAGGAAGAGAGAGGGGAGAGGGGGTGGGTCTTTGGGCTCAGCTACTAAGAATAAGAAAAGGTTTAAAAAAGCACAAGAGAAAACCAATGCCTTATGTCTCCTCCAATAGTGCAATCATCTTACAATCTATAAGAATGGATCAAGACCTTGAGGTCAAAACCTCACTGTCATGCATATACATAGCTGCTCTAAGATCCTTATAATGGAGGGTTTCTACTTTTAACATCCATAAGCTCAGTTTTGCTTCTGGACCTAAGCATCTCGAGTACATCTTTCCTGATATTTTTAAGAACCTCCAATACCCAAAATATTATATAGATATGTATATATATGATAGAAATATAAATATTAAAAAAATGATGAAAAAATTGAGTAAATAATGTGTTAGTATACACAATGGAAAATACCAAGAAAGAATCATACAAAAATACAACAAAGTAAACAGAAACAAAGGAAATCAATAAATACAAATAATTTATCACGAACTTCAATACAGAGTCAAAGACCATATGCAGCAGGAGACCATCCACCATAATGACAACGAAGTACACAAGGAAACTGCCCTCTCACGCTCAAAGATTGCCTAAACCACCTCATACAACTCTTCTATATGGGAGTCCAGTCCTCAAGAGTTGCAAAAAGATTCACCATCTCATTCAACAAACTCTAGTTAAGAGGCAATCACACGCTTACACTGAACTTCCATCACCAATAACCTAACACTCACATGGTAGCTCTCTCACATGACTAAAAACCTTTTGATGCACATATGTATAGGCACTAAACAAATAGGACACTATGAGAGCTCAAAGAGGAAATTACATAAAAGATGGCATGAACCTGAATGAACAATGCAGGCCATAATAGCTAGTGTTCAACATGCCAGTCTTCATTTTCCTCCAGTTGAAATGTATCCAGTTGCTTCTATTCCATTGCAGATTTTATTATTGTACAGATATTTCTCATCTTTATTAAGCCATATTCAAGCCAAGCTCAACAGTATCATTTAACAATTGTTTATTGAGCTTTTCTTCCATCTTTATCAAAATTCCTTTCAAGATCCATATTATAAAATATAGGGCATTCATGGCACTTCACATGTGAACATGGTTTTTCATTTATCTGGAAGGACAGACCAGTATCCTAACCTATATACCTATCATCAGAGAGATTAAAGGACACTGCTATAGCTTTATGGACCAGATTCTCAATAGCACCATCTCCATGGCAAACCTCTTCAACAATATCTTACACAATTTATGCAGTTGAAACAAGGTACAAAGAGCATGCAAATGGCAATACACCTTAGTATTGTATGCATACCAGTCCTTTAAAAGCAACACATACCATAATTACAGGTGCAGACAAAGTGAATCTCTTGTAAACTCTTGTACCAGCAGTCCATATGATCCTGTTTGAAGTAAGTTCGATACATTTATTAGAGCAAATGACAGCATAAATTGGAAAGTAGCAGCTAAAAAAGAGGAATTGGACTACATGGATTGGCTTCAAACAAAGGGTTTTTCCCCATTGTTATACATGGCATATATGAACAAGGAAGCAAGAAATATAGGAAACACAGGAAGATATCAGCTGGCATGAATAATTATGAAAATAGGAGAAAGTCCCCACGGCACAAGAATTAGGCATGGCATGGAGATGCACCATTATCCCAAAGTGCCACAACATGCTGCTTATTCATACTAAGTGTGGCATGAAAACTACATTCATGGAAACAAAGGTACTCCTTATGCCAAAACAAAATATTAACCTCGAAGCATAAACTCATACTAGAGACATTTGGAGACATTATACCTACAACCAACCTAAGATAACTTTGTCATAAACAAGAATTATATCCAACAGAAAATATTTACAGAACAGTTCACCTTGAAGGTCTAAAACGGCCAAGAAATTCGCAAGATTCTACCTTCTTTACCATACACTGAATGATGTTGCTTAAATAATAGATTACTCAATCTCCAATTGTGTGTTCTCATTAACCAATATACCCAAAAGATATAACTAAAAAGGAAACACAAAAGTATCTTTTTTCTTAACTATATATGTTAGAAGATATTATCCTTTTTTTTTTGGGTAAAATGAGACCTTTTTTTTCCTTTTTCATTTATAAAAGGGTAAAAAAAACCCTGCAAAAAAAACTATAACAAAATAAAACCAGCTTGCTATTCCTATCTAGAGTACATAGTACAACTCAAAGCTGTCATAAATCCAGGAAAACTCAAGAGTTTCTATCACAAAGAGTTAACACCATAAAACTTTTCTAGCGATAGATGTCCAAGTCTTCATTCATTCCTTTCCCTCCAAATGAAATAAAAGACAGCAGCAGCTGCTTTCCACCATATCAAGAGGAAGCAAGTGTGGATATTTTAAGAAAGCATCTATATCTACTATAAGTGATCTTAATCCCAAAGGCCAACCAAGTTCATTTTGGATAGTCAGCCATAGCTCTTTTACAACTTCACAACCAAGGAAAAGATGATTGTGATTCTCCTCCTCCTCTTTACACACAAAACAATTGTTGACATTAATCATGCCCTATCCCTTCGATTTGTCCATGGTAAAGAGCCTCTGTTTGGAAATTAACCAAGTAACAAAGCCATGTCTAGGCCACATCAGCCCAAGGCATCCAGGATCGACTACCTTTGACAATCTTATAGCCTTCTTTAATTGAGAGGGTTTTTGTAGGATGCTGCCGCCAACATAACTTGTCTTCTACCAGCATACTTGGAGCAAGGGAAGTCTCTGTATCAGCTTTTATCAAGTCCCAAATTTCTCCTCAAGCAAACCCACCCATTTAGATCCATAATCAAGCAGAGGCGAGCATCTTTTGGTCGTCCCAGAGCATAGATCGTTCTTCATCCCAGCCACTCCACCAGGGGCCCTTTAGGGTGCCAATCATTGTACCACAAATCAATGTTCTCTCCATTTCCAATCTCCCACTTGAGAAAAGTTTCGGCTAGAGGTCTTGTTTGTAAAATTTTTCTCCATGTCCATGAAGCGTCAGCAGGGACCTTGAAGGACCAGAAATTTCGACCCTCAATTCAGACCGTGTCCAGCTAGGCCATAAAGCATTTCTATCACAATTACATAAATGTCAAATGTGTTTAAGCTGTGCAACTTTGTTCCAAGTGAAGATATCAATTATTCCTACTCCTCCTTGTTTTGGTTTGCAAACTTCCCCCAACATACTTTCTCTTTTGCCCTTTGCTCACCATTTCCATTCCATAAAACTCTTTTGAACTTCAAGGTAAGTTCTTTGAGAACAAACTTAGGAAGAGTAAAAATAGAGGCCCAGTAGACTTGAAGAGAGAACAAGACAATTTTGATAAGTATAATTCAACCAACAAAGGAAAGAAACTTACTTGTCCAATAGCAATCTCTATAGCCAGCTCGATTACTAAATCAACACAATGATGTCTTGAGAGTTTCAATGTGATGAGAGGCACTCCTAAATACTTTATTGGTAAAGTTCCAATCAAGAATCCCAATAAAAGAGCTATTTCTTCTTCAACTAGCCCGCTGACCCCACTTGTAAAAATTTTGACTCCTGGTTAAGTTTGCTTTCAAACCTAACATTTCTTTAAATTCCTCCAAATATTCATTAATGAGAATAATAAAGGACGAATCTTTCATAACAAAAATCAAAAGAACATCAATAAAGCAGATGTGTGTTAGTTCTTCTTTTTTACATTTCTGATGATAATCGAACATTCTTTCACTTACCCAATCCTTGATCAAACAAGAGAAGAACTCCACAACCAAAACAAGGAGATTGGATCTCCTTGACAAAGACCACAGGAACTTCAAAAGAAACCCACAAGCACATCATTGATGTTAAGAGATTGGATCTCCTTTGCATTGTCACGCATTGCACTATCCATGGAATAAACTAGGGAAGAAAATCCATAAAGGGTTGCCAAAAGAAATTCCAATTTACATGGTTGTATGCTTTCATGAAATCCACCTTCATAGCACATCTAGGCCGTTTTGCAAATTTATGCTAGCTTTCTAGAACCTCTTAGGCAACGAGAATATAATCAATGATCATTCTACCTCGAATGAAAGCTATTTGTTCATTTCCCACGAGAGAGGGAAGAAGGGATTTGAATCTATCCGCAAGAATCTTTGAGATTGCCTTATAGAGTGTATTACAACAAGCAATAGGCCTATAATCAGCAAGAGAAGAAGGAATTTCCACCTTAGGAATCAAGGTAAGGGTCGTACAACTTATCAATTTCAATAGAAAACTTTTTGTAAGGAACTCCTTTATAGCTAATGTAACTTGTTTTTTTTTCCTTTTTTTTTTTTTTTGATCTAATGTCAAATTTTCATTAGAATAGGAATTTTTACATAGGATGAAAAAGGAAAAGATGCAAAGTTGCCAAAAGTATACTAAAAACATAAAACGAAAAAAAGATAGGACTTACTAGAGACCTAAAACCTCAAGCGAAATATCATACAAAAACAAAAAGGTGCTAAAATCGAGATCTTGGCAAGATACATTACAAGAGAACCATCTTAGCAAAGAAAAGAAATACAAAATGATCTATGACACATCATGTGAAGAGCGAGAGCTAATTCCAAGCCTTTTCTCGTTTCTTTCACTCCATACATAGTAAATAACCAAACTGGTGATAATCTTCCACAAGTGGGAGAGGCAAGGACCTAGGGAGACAAAAAACTCTTGAATGTTTCCAGCTTCAAAAGGGAAAGCACCCATACTAAGAACAATTTCTTTTAACTTCATCCAAATATCTACTACAAAAGGGCAAAAGGTTGTTGTGAGCGACCAACCTTTGATGTGCTGTAAGGCAAAGAAAAAAGAAGTATCGAGTGACCAAATTCTTAAACCATACAAAGTTATGCCAAGATGGCTGAACTCCTTACCTTTGAATAAGCGCATAAGCTTCCTTTATGGAGAGGCTTCTTGCAGGGTTAACCTTCCATACGAGAGAATCTACCTTACTAACAACAAGGGTAAACCGTAAACCTACTATCTAATTCATTCTTGACTCATTCCCATAATGGTTCTTGTAGCCAATCCCAACCATTATCATTTATAATGCAACACAGACGAGCTTCCTTAGGAAGACCAGATGCGTAGATGGTCCTTTCCCCTAACCAATCCGCCAAAGCACCTTTAGGATGCCATTCGTCATACCATAGTGAGATATTGCATCCATTTCCCACTTTCCATATGAGAAGACTTCAAGCAAGTGGTCCCAAATGCAAGATTTTCCTCTAGGATCAAGAGACAACTGAAGGTGTTTTCATCTTCTAGAAGTTTTTTCCTTTAATGAGCTCTCAACACCCCAAGATAGCCATAGGGAATCTTGGACATCCGAGCAAAGATACCAAATATGCTTAAGTTGGGCAGCCCTATTCCATGAAATCAAGTCAATAATGCCTAATCCGTCTTCATTCTTAGTTTTACACACAATGTTCCATCCAATTTTAGCCTTAGCCTTCATTTCATCATTCCCATTCCAAAGGAATCAACTCATTCTAGTCGTCAACTCCCTAAGGATACTCTTTGGAAGGATAAATATAGAAGACCAATATACTTGGATGGAGAAAGGGATACTCTTAATCAACTAGATACGTCCTGCATAACATAAAAACTTACATGTCCAATGGCTAATACATTTGCTAAATTTTTCCACAAGGAATTAGCATATGAGTTTGTTTAGCTTAGATAAAGGAAGAGGCTCACCAAGATATTTCACCAGAAGGGAGCCTTGCCTGAAGCATAACATGCGAAGTATTTCTTCCTTCACTACTTGTGTTAAACTACTAACAAAGATCTGGCTTTTATCAAGACTAGCCTTCAATCCATAAAGGTTATAAAATGCATCCAAAGCACCTTTTATAAGTGTAATAGTTCGAACATCACCTTTAGAGAAGATCATCACATAAGCTTTTCTTTACGACACCTTTAGTAGTAAAAGAATTCTGCACTCCTTCCCACCTTTCTCATAATACATGAGAAAACCTCCATCACTAACACAAAAAGGTAAGCTGATATGAGATCTCCTTGGCGAAGGCCATCATACCTAGGGAAAAAACCCACAAGTTCACCATTTATATTAACTGAGAATCTTGCCGTAGTAACACATTGCATAACCCAATTAGAGAACTGAAGGAAATTCATGGTTCTCAAAATTTGCTCAATACAACACCACCAAATATTATCATAAGCTTTCATGATATCAATTTTAATGGCACATCTAGACCCAAGATTGCCCTTGTGACAGCCAAAAAGTTCTTGAGCCACAAGATTGCCCTTTAATGAAAGCTGTTTATTCCTTGCCCACCAAATAAGGAAGAACCCTCTTGACTTTTAGCTAAGATCTTTGAAATGCATTTATAAATTATATTACAATAAAAAACAAGCCTGAAATCTGTGAGATTTGAAGGATTTTCAGATTTAGAAACCAAAGAAAAAGTTGTAGAGTTGATAGATTTTAGCAAACCACCGGTAGCAAAAAAATCTTTGATTGCCATGCAAACATCCTTACCAATAATATCCTAAGCACAACGGAAGAAATTCACATTATATCCATCAGACCCAAGCGCCTTGTAACATGCCATTGAAGAGAAAGTCTCTTTAATCTCATCATTTGTGACTGGTTTGGAAAAAATCTCTCAATCTTCTTGTCTTACCCATTTTTCAATTAAAGTTTACAGCCGATGAAAAAGGTGCCCGGGTGGTATAGGCTCCTTAAACAGTTCCTAAAAATAATTTACAATCACATTTTTCATATCTTCCTTCGATTGAGTGCATTGGCCAAAACTATTGTTGATAGATCTGATGGAGTTACAGTGATTTCTTTGCTTAACACAACCATGGAAGAAATTAATGCTGCGATCACCAAGATTTAACCATGTAACTCTCAACTTTTGCTTCACAAAAGATTCCTTAACCGCACTGAGAAGATAATAATCCTTAAAAAGAGCTTTTCCTGGTCTCAATCCACATTTCAGGGTCAACACGGTTTCGTTCCTAGCAACTCTTTAAACAATCTTTAGCATTCAAAGTCCATTGATGAATGCCTTAAAAAGAATTGTTGTTTAGTTTTCTAAGTTCCCTTTTTATGAGCTTAAGTTTTGCTACTACTTGAAACTTAGGTGTCCCCCGAACACTTCTATTCCAGAGCACAATAGAAAGAAAATCCAAATGTTTAGCCCATAAGTTAAAGAATTTAAAAAAGGATTTCCGATTGTTGGCCTCTACATTCATAACAACAAGAATTGGAGAGCGATCCAACACACTTGGGCTTAAAATCCGAGCTTCTGAAACCTAAAAAAGGCTGATCCATAAATGATTTACCAAAGCTCTATCCAAGCATCTAAGGATAGGGTTGGATAGGCAGCAATTGGACCATGTATGAAGAATACCAATGGTGCGGCCAATTCAGCATCACTGCAAAAAGTATTCATCTCTCCCATACCATTGGTAATAATGATGTTTCCTCCAAATTTATCCTCAAGATTACGATAGTCATTGAAATAGCCTAAGATAATCTAAGGTTGATCGGCAATGAGTTTTATGCTAAGTAACTTAGCCCAAAGATTCCTCCTCTCCAATGCATTATTAGCTCCATAGATAAAAGAAGCAAAGAATGAAAGATCCTTGTCAAGTAATTTACAATACAATGAATGCCTTGGTCAGCAACCAAAACAACCTGAATATCCCAAACATTTGGGTTCCATGCCACTCATAGCCGACTATTAAGATTGGTTTGCAAACGCCACTTCAGGAAAATAAAACCTCAAATTAGTTGCACTCTAGGAGACTTAACTTTCGTTTCAAATATACCCAAAAGGGATACCTTATTTTCCTTACAGAACTAACTTCTACTCCTACAGTTTTCCAACATTCCTTGAAGAAGTTTACATTATAACTATCAGGTCCTAGATCTTTATCCAAGGAAACAAACAAGAAGGAATTCTTGACTTCCTCATTGGTTACCGCTCTGGTTAGTGCCTGCCACTTAGCTTCATGGACATGCCTGCTAATCAACTCCTCGAAGCATAAAGGAATAAGCTAGATACTTTACGCTCAAATATAGTAGCTCGCTCACCATGACCTTTTCTTGAATTCTCAAGACTTTTATCGCTCCTTCCCCGCAAAAGCAAAGAACCCATTGCTGTCTTGGCTGTGCTACTAAGGCTCCAGGAAAGTTGGAATAGTAGAGCACTTATCTTGGGGCGAATCCTTTGTAGGAGCTACCCATAATAACCAACTTGTAAAATGGATCTATTGTTTAATAGTCAGCATGTAGAATGGATTTCCTCTTTTTGATATGCGATTGCCATTGGAATCCATTAAAGAGTGCCAAAGATTGAAAGAAGAATTAAGGGTTCTTATCTCTAAGTTGAGCCAGGCATGGACTCCTCCACTATACTAAGCAAATAAAATTCTTCATAGGCCTTTTCTTACTTTACCAATCCACCTGATATTGGGCAACTCTATTTGATTCTTGAATAAATTGATGTCAGTTTCTTGCTACCTCCACCTTGTCATGTAAATTTGAGAACTCCTTTTTTTGAGGAATTTAGGTCATGGTTCAGAAACATGAGCTTTGTCATAACTTTGAACACTGAAGTTCCTTCAATAGGTCTTGAGTCTCTTGACTAGACTTCCTTGACAATATCTTTAAATTTTGGGTTTGACGTCCAAAAATTAAAAACCTGAAAGGCAGATTCCTTTTCAAGTATCAATCCAACACAAGTTGACTATGATCCAAGAAGCCAGGAGCCTTGAGAGACACTTCTGATGCTGGGAAGTGTAATATGTATTTCATTTTTTTCTCTTTCTTATTTGGTATGTCCTTGATTGCCACCCTTACTTAATTGGCCTTCATCACTTGTATGTATAACTCCCTTTGTTTCCATAGTCCTTTTTCTATCCTTAAGCGGAAGAAGTATAACTTCCTCAATTGTCATACCCCTTGCTTCTTCAAATCGCTTGTACAATATTTTTAGTGTGAAGAAAATACTAAGCTATCTAGATCATAAACAGACTAGTGGTTGAGTAAGTTGTTGCTTAAGCAACTTTCTTGTTCCTCAAGAACATTTGAGGCTAAATTAAGTTAAAATCAAAAAACTAAATGAAGCAAGCTATCTAAACCATAGACAGACTATCAATTTAATAAGCTGTAACTCATTCAGACTCTATAAGTTTCCCAAATCTGAAAAGGAAACTTCATATGTACTTCAAAATCACATCCAAGCGTGATACCATTCTCTTTTTAGCTTCTCAACAGAGGTCTCTATGCACCCATCAAAATTCTCTTTAATAGCAATGGGAGAAAACTATATCTATAAGTTTCACTGAAAGCAATTGCCACTTGAAGTGGGTAACAAACTTCAATGAAACTCAAATCTCATGGTCCAATTCCTAAACCATATGATCATATTTAACTACATAATCCGCGCAATCAATGACACTCATAAGTGATGTGCACACGCCAGCTTCCTGCTTCTCCAAGCATTTTCGTCTACCATGAATTCTATGGCTTTTCGCGCCTTTAAACTAAGTTCCATTAGTAAACTTTCAAATATTATCACCCAATTCCCATTTTCTTCCAATAACCTCGGTTTTTCATTAAAACGCTTAAATCGCCTAACAAGCCAAACCAATTCAAAATCCTTCCCTCAATTCGTTCTCTATCTCAACAATCCATCCTCTTTCAACCAATCACTCCATCAAAAAGGAATGATTTTCTTTTCAACCTCAGAAACGTCCCTCCAACCCCAAGAAATTAGGAAAATGAATTCAAACCGAGTAAAACATGAAACAGAGTAAAGTACCTGTTTCCTCTAATGAAAAGCTCGTGATCGCCGCCACCACTCTTCGATGCATCGGAGCAGGCTTCTCGAACAATCTCTGGATCGAAGACGAAGTAATCGTACTTGTCGTTGACATCACCGAGTGGTTTTCCATCGAGAGCTTCCGCAATTAAACCGAAGGGCTTGAACTCGCCAAGCACGGTGAGGTTGCGAACTCCGATGGGAGGCATTGCGAGGGTATTTTAGGGAACTAGTTCACTGAGTCGGCTCAATGAGCAACCAAGTAGAGCGAGCGAGCTAGTGAGAGGAGCTTGTGTATGAATTGCTACTGTGTAGCGTTTGGTTTTTTTTATTTTGCTGGTGTCCCGCCCTTTTTTGGTTTTTTTGAGTTTTATTAAAGAAGCGAGGGATATATAGAAAAGAAAAAAACACTGTAGGCATAAAACCCTAATCTAATCGAGTCGAGTCGAGTCGAGTCAAAGGGGTTTATGCTTTCCTTTTCCACGGGATGATCGATAAATCATCCTACTTTAAGGATTGAGGTTTATGTGTATATATAGAGAGAGGAGGGGGGAGGAAAATAATATTGTATTAAAAAATTATAAAATTATTATCGAGATGAAAATAATCTTAGTTTTAATTATGTTGATATTGTCTAAGTATCTGACATCATCTCTTTATCCAGTATTGATCTCGTCTCTTCAAGAGACGAGATATGTATGCGAGATACCTCGTCTCTTCAAGAGAAAAGGTCAATTGCTAATGACCTCATCTCTTGAAAATGCGAGATCAACAGGAATACAAATTTTCATCGTCTTTTACCTCTAGCCATTTCGTTGAAAAAAAAATCTTACATAAACCTATTGACCGCCATCAACGAAGGAGAAAGAACTCCAAACCTCTATCAAACCTAATCCAAATTCTTCCATTGCAATGCATTTGAAGCTTTGAATTGGTGCATGATCAGCAACCATCATAGAGTCAACAATTGGCAAAAAAATCAACCGATTGGTGCTTGTAAGTATGCCCTATTCTCACTTTAAATTGACTATATGGTTGTTGATAATGAAGAAAAGATACACTCTTTGAGGATATTATTTGCACTCATCCGAATACTGTAAATTACTAGTTATGCTTGTCATAATAGATGTCTAGATCAAACGTAGGACTTGAATAATTACTAAGTATGCATGATAAGTAGTTTATTGATAGTTAGGCATGATACAATTTAAACCAATGCTTTATGGAGCAAGTAATTATGAAAAAACCAATTAAATTGTAAATGATTAGACATTGTCGACGCAATCTATAGAACGAATTAGCATGTCAATATTATGCTTAGTATTGATTCACACTATTCGGTAGATGTCCTTGTAGCGATTAAGCATTGATTCTGGTATTAAAGATTCTAATTATCTCATCAATTAAATATTTTTATAAAAATGAGATGGATGAACTTGCATTGGAAACATGATCGATATTAAAGGAGTGTAATTCATAAGTCATGATTACTTTTCATGTATTCAACCTACGTGTTCATGAGCTGGTAGGATAGGCGAGGAAAATGGACAAGGCCAAGTTCATATTGTATGCCTATGGCAACACTATGGAAGGAAACGATGTTTTGGTTGTGATAGGTGGGCATTTGTTGTGGTTAATGTTGTTGAATTTGAGAATTCAATGTGAATTTTAATGAGACAATTTAATGCACAATCAACTATTTATTTGTTGTTTATTTGTTGTAAACTACATTTACTTAGCCATGTATGTATATGCATGCTTTGTGCATGTTTGTAGTGTTTTCTGCGGGTTTTAGCAAAAGCAAGAACTATCGAGGGGTAGGCCATGGCAAGTGGTCGAAGGTTGATAAAGCTATGGTTAAGGCTCGACAAGCTCAAATATGCTCAAACAGTCAAGGGGCGGTCAAGTCCTAAACAAGTTAAGTTGTTGAGGCTCGACAAGTTAAGTCGGATGTGCAACGAGTTAAAGAAGATAATAGACTTATCGAGGGTCAAGTTTAGGCTCGATGTGCCAAATACTCGAGGCTCAACCAGTATAGAAAAAAGGTTTGACAAAGCTAAAGAAGCAAATAATGCTATCGAATGCCACATCGAGAGCTCGACTTGATGAAGACTTAGGGCTCAACGTACTAAATTTGAGGCTTGAAGAAGCGCGTGTGTAGGGAGGTTGTTGAAGGCAAAATTGGGGCGCAACGGATTGTGCTGCGATGAGTATTTCAGGCACAAAAGTCTAAAGTTGATGTGGTAAGAAAAGAGCCATTAAAACGCATTTAATGTTTGGCATATTATAGATGTTATGTTTAACGAATTTTTGAAATTCAAAGGCTATTTTTTTGCAAGTCCTAGAGAACAACAAAGTGAGAAGTACTGCCAAAATTATTTAACGAGCTCATTAACTATGATCAAATAAATTCATTTTCTTTGTTCTATTGTATATAATATTTGCAAATTATTAAGAGAGAGAAAATACACTCTAATACTTGATTAATATTAATTGCTATTCCTTTCAAAGCACTTAGAGAGAGAGGAAATATTTTTATTTCCTGAGTTGTGTAATTGCTTATCTCGAGCTAACTTTTGATATTAATTAAAGTGGTGGTGAAGACCTCAATAGTGGCAATTTGTAGACCATTGAGAGTATGAAGTAGGCCAAACTCCACGTTAAATTTAGCTTTATTTTCTTTGTCTCTATCTCTTTAATTTATGCTTTATATCTATTGTTTATTTATCTACTGCAAGTTTATTTGTTTTTTGATTTGCTGAGATTAAAATTAATTATTTCAAATTTTTTGGCAAATACTCAATTCACCTCTCTCTCTCTCTCTCTCTCTTTAGTATTCCTAGTGTATTTTCAAGTGTTTATAGGAACTCAACTTATGAGCAAATATTATATACCATTTGCAGTAGACTTTAGGTAAATAGGTCTACACATCGGGTTTAGCTATATCATAGGATAACTATTTAATATAGGATGCTACATTGTGATATTATTCCAGCGACTGATGATGATGTTGCACAAGATATGTTGGCGTACGCAAAAGGATTAGTGGCTGTATATGTTCATATATTTGAAAAAGATTGTAATAGGAGCCTAAGGGCATCATGGGAATTAACAGCCAAAGGTTGAGAGATTCCAACTCCACTCCAAATCAGACAATAGTAGGCACACAAGTTCAAATGAGTAACTTTGAAATGGGTTCACCTGATTGGAGTTGTGGTCATGATACAAATGCAATGCAAAATTCATTGGTAAGTGAATCCAGTGACGACTTTGATGATGATATAAATGATTTTGAGCCAAGTTTTATCCCAGCAGGTTGTTGCTAATGATATACAACATAGGGGCCATGATTGGCACCGTTTCATGGCTCCTACAAACATTGATGCAGTAGGGAGCTCAGTATAAGTACCCTTTTTTAATGCTGATGTTGGTAGTGATTATGTTGCATTTGATAATGAGCAGGAAATAAGTGCTGCAAATTTTAGTTTCAGTGATGAATTCAAGGTTGGGATGCGATTTGAAACTAAATATCATCTCATATGGGTAGTTAAAATATGGCACATATCAAACCATTACAATTTCAAGATAGTGGACTCAAACCCAATGTCACGGGCAGTTAAATGTACTAATATCCACAACAGAGATTGTGAGTGGAGACTCAGGGGCAGTTACAAAAAACATGATGTGTGGTTTTACATCACTAAATATGAAGGATCTCACACATGCTTTGATGAAATCACTAGACATGATCACTCTCAGTTAAACTCCACTAGCATGTCCAGGTGCATTATACTGGAGATTTGTAATTCTCTATATGCGAGGACAAAGGACCTTCAATTGACTATCTTAAAAGAGTTTAGGTATAATGTTCATACAAAGAGAATGTGTGGGACGAAACGAAAAGCTACTGAGCAAGTGTATCAAAGTTAGGAAGATTCATATGTAGAGATTCCTCATATACTTAATGCAATAACAAAGGCAAATCTAGTAACAAAGGTTAAGTGGAGAACAATTGATTCGGATACTGTAGGATACGTCTTCCTTAACAAACTCTTTTAGGCATTTGCTGCTTGCGTTGAAGCGTTTCGATATTGCAAGTATATTTTGGATACATGATTGAATTTAGTTATAAAAGCTTCTTATCAGTAAACTAGTTCATATCTATTAATTCTCTATAGACCCTTTTATCTCAATTGATGACACCTTATTGTATGACAAGTACGAGTACGAGCACGAACTGCTCATTGCAATGGAAGTAGATGGGGCAAATCATATCGTTCCGCCAGTGTATACTCTTGTCGATGAAGAGAAAGAGAACACATGGAGTTGGTTCCTTGCAAAATTGCTAGAAAACGTTATCAAGGATTGCGCCAATATTTGCTTGATATCCAACTGACATGTTGGTATTAAGAGTGCAGTTGAAGATGATAACGTTGTGTGGCATACGGGTTGGCCATGGTGCTAGTGTATTTAGCATGTTGCCAACAACTTCAACTCGAAGGCAAAAAGTAAAGAATGCAAGGAATTAATTAAAAGAGTAACATAGCAAACTTAGATCAAAAAGTTTCATGGTTGCTTTAATGCAAAAAAATCAAAGTAGTACATGGACATCACGATATTTTTGCAAGTTGCATGCATGCATGGGGACTTTAAAGTTTGGAATTGGTACAACAAACATTGTTGAAAGTTACAATTCCATTCTAAAAGATGTTCGATGCTTACCCATGGCAATCTTAGTGAAAAAAACCTTATACAATTGCAACTTAATATTCAACAGGTAAAGACAGAAGGCGAGTAAAGTAATAAATATGGGTAAGTTGCTCATAACTCATGCCGCAAAGATGTCTGAGAGATGGAACAACAAATCAAGTGCCCATCGAGTAACGTATTTCGATTATCAAGAACATATATTTGAGGTTCTAACTACTCTGCGCCCAACAATGTATGGTTAGAAGGGAAAACACATACAAAAAGTTGAGTTGAGAGTAGACATATATGCCTACGATAAGTGGCAAACCTATAAAATTCCCTTCTCACATATAATGGCAACAAAAGGTACACTGCACATGGATTGTGCTGCCTAAGTAGGGCAGTATTACAGGTGGGAGAATCAACTAAGCGTACATGGACGTTCCTTCATACCTTGCGGTAGATAAGGCTGATTAGATTGGTATGGACATATCGAAATGGCACCCCATCCCAAAGCTTACTAGGAAAAGAGGTAGGCCTAGGGAAAATTGCTTCCAAAATGAGATAGACATTCGAGAGGGCCCAAAAAGTTACTCTTGTGATTCATGTGGACAGACAAGGCATAACATTAAATGTTGTCAAAATAGGAGAGCGCCTAGAAGGATGGTTATAAGCCAGTCGAGTCATAGTGGTACTTTTTGTTTCGTGTGATTTATTGCACTAACATAGCATACTCTATCTGTTGTTTGCTTTATTTGATACCTATGCCTCTACTAACATTGTTCATTGTTTTCTTCCTTAAAGATGGATTAAAGACCACTCGATGACTCCATTATTATGGAGGCAGCATGTTCATAGATCGAGGCTAGCATGGGAAGGACAAGTAAGATTATTTCCTCATGCCATTACTTAGATCATTTCAAGTATGTTTCTCATGGATTTGTTTTCAAATGCAAGAGCACATGGAATTACATTGTCACTGAAGAGAGGTAAGGTTGAGGCAGCAAGAGGACATGCCTACAGTTGTCACATGCCAGTTTCATAGGTGCTACACATATACCATTTGTACGACTAGATCGGCACCTGATTACTGCTTTGGTCGAGAGGTGGCATCTCGAGACCCATACCTTTCACATGCTGGCGAGAGAGTGGACTGTGAAGTTACAGGGTGTTGCATCACTCACTGCCCTCCCTATCGATGGCCATGTAGTTATGGACATAGCTTGGATAGATTAGCCAGGCTTATGTGAGCAGCTGTTAAGAGTTAGATCCGTGCCTAGTATTAATATCGATGGTGGTCGCCTAAAGATTTCATGTTTGGATGCACACTTTAGAGTGCTACCCAATCATGCAAATGATACGATGATTCAACATCATGTTGGGGCATTCATTCTACCGCTACTTAAAGGGGTTTATTATTGCGGACAGATCGTTTAATTTGGTTCATGTAATGTACCTCTAGTTGCTCGATGACCTTAAGAGAGTAGGCCAGTACGCATAGGGAGCAACTTCGTTGGCATGGCTACATAAGCAGCCATGCATGGCTTCCCTCGTTGAGACGAGTGACATAGTAAGACCCGTTGCAGTCCTACAGATTTGAGCCTGGGAGCACTTCCCACACTTCACCTCATTACGTTGACATATCATAACATTTACCGTAGGGCGCCCACTCATAAGTTATTGGGGTACTACTTTTGATGTCACTCGATCCCTTATACAAATCCCTAGCCAAGTATGGTTTTATATGTCCTATGTACTCAAATGTGTTTAATTTCATTATGTTTACTCATGTACAATATACTTTCTTCTTGAACAGGTTGTTGGGACCCCTACTCTATTAGTATGAATTCCTTACTTGAGTATTGTTAAGCTGGTAGTGATATAAGGCGTGAACAAGTTTCCTCTGGTTTGTTTTCATATTGTTAAAGCACTACTATATAGACAAGGTGCTCAAGCAGTTTGGTGGTTTCCAAGGGATCCCAAACCCTCCTGCTGTTATGAGAGTCCTGCGTGAAATGGACTTACGATGGCCTTTTGAGTGGAACTAAGCAACAAAGTACACCGGATGGGTAGCAAAGTGAGATGGCAAGCACGATTGCAATATCAAGATGCCAAATATCCCCACTGGTACAACTGTATATTATTTCGACTGGTATCATGCGATCACCAAGCACTAGATCAGTTGTACAGGGGTATGATATATAGTAAGTTCAATGACTATATAAGCTATGTATGGATATATATTGTGTTCATTATTCACCGATCTACATGTTTGCTATTGGTTGCAGGCATATTTCATTTACAGAGTCCCGAACATGCTAGCAAAGAACACTCCTGCCACTGCATGAGACGTCATTCGTGCAGTGCATAAGTCCATGGGACTTAATTTGAATGATTCAGTGCTAGCACCAACACTAGCATCGACACTTAATGACCCACAGCCTCACCTTATGCAAGGATGGCGGCCACAAAGAGAAAGGTGTAGGTAGGGACAGGGTCAATAGCGAAGGTGAGTCCAAGCTATAGATATCAGAGACAAGCCTTCGCCATCGCATTCACATGTACTTGACGAGCCTAGTCTTTCATAGTTTCTTCACGATGAGCATGGTCCATCATCATCATATGCTCATATGGTAAAGACCCTGGTGCTAGACATCTCGTACATAAAAGTTCCATAGTTTGCTCTACAAAAGAGACGACTGTCACAGCCACGTGATACGGGAGAGGGACTCACTCAGGTGAATCTAGACCCAAACCCATTTCATCCCTATAGTGCTGGTGGTGGAGATGGAGATGCTACACTCACGCATATTGATCCATTTATGGAGCATCCCTATTAAGATGTCCATCAGCGTACACCATTCTCTTGGGCTTTTGTTAGGCAAGAACGAGGGAAGCGGGGCACCCAACAGCAGATATTACATAGATTCTTATCTTTTTATGATTATTGTATATAGATTCTTATCTTTTATGATTGTTTTGTGAACCTCCATGTAATCGTTTCATATTATGAGTTTTTTATTATGTTTGTGGTGAAAGGTTTCACAATACTGTTGTGATTGGATGAATTGGGTTTGGGAATACTATTATGGTTGGGTTATGAAGTCTATAAGTTGTTTGGACATACGAGTGATTTATATACAGCTGTGTGTGTATGATTTTGACAGGTTATGATAATTCATGTAAAAAGGGAGTGATTTATGATGTTTGATTTTTTTGGGAGGGTAGGATAATATAATATTATTAAAAATATACATAATATTATTTTCCTTTTCCTGATAAAGGGGAGGTACCTCTTTTTTTAATTTATAATTTTAAAACAGGATCATGGTCAAATTAATTATCAAATTACAACTGTAAACTTACTTTTTACAAATGCAATTTAAATCTAATAATATATTATTGAATTTGCAACTTTCATATGTGATTCAAGCAAAATGGCAAGTTAGACTAGTGATTATGATATGCTTACATGGCATCATAGGTTATGCATGCAATAGGTTGAGTATCAAACCTTGGTTGCTCTTGCATGTTGATTCTCCATCTCTCTCTGTTCTCTCTTAGTTCTCGATTACTTCGTCTTCATTCTTTCTCCATCATTACGTAGCGTGTGAAAAAAAGAAAGTAATTAAAGATAAAATCATATCTTGACTATGCGCCTTTCTAATAAATTAAAATTGCATCTTCAATATATGATCTCACAATACTATTCTTATAATTAATTTGAATTCAACCCTATTTTGATTAAAATTTTCTACTGGAGCGGCAAATTGAAAAAGAAAATCATATATGTTTTACAATTTTTTTTTATATAGAAAAAGAAAAAAAAAGTTCTTCGAGAATTAAAAAAAATATTTTTTTTTCTATGAATAAACCAAAGATTAGATTAAATTTAAAGTTTATTTGTCATCTATATATTATTTGTATCTGATATACATTCGATCTTATCTGTATTTGATGTGCATCTGATTTGATCTACAAGGTTTGTTTTTTAGTAAAAATATTTGTTTTTTCTTTGGTTCTATTTTTTATAAACAATCTAATTAAAATATACATAAAATAGATGTCAAACTAATATTAAACTAATGAAAATGCACCCTTATATAAACTACTGACATGGGAAGTATAGGGAAAACTTTTATCATCGAAACACGTTTTCAACCAAACTTTCCACAAAAGGCTAAATTTGTCTCCGAGCTTTGATTATAATAATTATTTGAACTTAACTTCCCTAGGCTAAGGTAGCGAGGCTTACAAAGTTATACCCATTTACATATTAAGATAATTAAGGGATAATTGACACAATTATGGTTGTCAAACTCGCAAGTCAATTTGTATGTTTTCACAAGTTTACAAGTTAATGATGGGATTTTGATTCAACTCGCACACAAAATCATTTTTTAAGCAAAGTCATGTAGGCTTTCATTTTTACATAGCAAAATTGGTTGTAGAATCAGTAGTTAAATCGATGGTAGAATAGTAGTATAATAATTTTACTTTTTTTTTTCCTATTTGAATTTTAAAAATGCAACTAACTTAATATGCTTAAATTTAGGGTTTTTTTGTTTGTTTTTTATATTTATCTTGATCTAACTTGATTTTAGTTTTTTTTCCTTTTATTTCCTTTGTTTTTTTAGATGATTATTTTATTCTAGGTTATCTCCTCTTATATATTTTAAATAATTTGAATGAAAATTAAACAAATATATAGAGCGATATATTTTTCCCTTTTTTAAAAGTTTTATTTATGTAATTAATTTGTCATAAATGTAATGACTTTTTGCACATATATATAGTAAACATGAAAATGTTCATTATTACGCAACCGACTACTCACACATAATAATTTAAATGATTTGTAACGCATCTTAATAATTGTAGGTTATGATTCATCTGTAAATAGTTATTTTAATTATCAGGATTGCACTAAACGTATTAATGAGAGTATATGAATTATGATTGACAGAACTTAAATTTTAGTTGTATATAATTAAATCAATACTAAATTCTTTATTTTCATAAATTGTTTAAAGTTTTATTGGTACAGTAAGTAAATATGCGATTTTTGCAAGCAAATTTACATTAATTATAGAATCTTATGGTTTTACATTCTGATTCTACGAACCCACTGGTGATTATAAGTAGAAATTCATGTTTAACAACCATAGATACGATGGGCTTAAGTAAGGTTTGCTGGAATTGACTTACTCAGTTCCAATCTTTCTTAAGAAGGCTCGCACACTACAAGTAAAAGCCTTTAATGGGCCTAAGTTTGTAAAGGAGCCCACTTTGACATCCATTATGAGGGGGGACTCATCTCAGCCATCAATTGTCCACCTAATCCAATAAACAACATCCACCATTATACTTCTCATAAATTCTACTAGTCCGGTTTCATTTGGATGATAGGAAATATTATAAAGTGTTGTCATGCTAACAGGTTTTCGTTTAGAAAATCAATGACCTGTTCTGATCGATAACACATACTGTTTTATTGCAATTAGTGGGATTTGATGCATTTTTAAGTCCTTAACCTATCAAATGTGTTGGCATGTCCTAATAGTACCTTAAACGCGATAATCTGTCTTACACGATATTATAACTTAAGAGTACGTACCTTAGTCACGCAAAAACTTCGATACTATACGCAAGGCGTACTTTGATAACCTTTAGGAGATATTGATGGAGTTATACAATTTAAGAAGATAATAACAACATACAAGAGAATTAATCGTAAAATGGATATTTTAAGTAATCGATTACATTGCTTTAGGGGCATTTCCCTGCTAAATCTTTAATATTCAAAATAAAGCCTTACAATCATCCAAAACTAAACATAAAATGTTTCCAAAGTAATATTAACTAAACTATCAAAATACGCATTCAAGGGCCCCACAACTTCTTCCATAAACTCAAAGGTTCTAAGAATTGCTACTCGAGGTATGCCTTCCCTTGGTGCCAACCATACATAAGGTTGTTCCAGCAAAAGTCTATAAAGGGATAAGCTAAACACATCTTTAGGAGAAATCACTATTTACGTAATCGTTAAACAAGTAAGCAAGTTTTATTAGAAAACATATGCCATGCTAATGCACCAATCATGTGTGACAACAACAAATACATATGGCCATCTGGAAAACCATACACTGAATGGATTTGAGCCTTCCATGATAGTGGTTGGGAATCGATCAAAAGGCCTCCGTAACCTTACCACTAATCCCCAGGCACCTGTGTATAATAAATGATGTCGGCGCAGCTCCTCCATGAGATCGCATTCCCGAATGTTTGTTTACCCTATGGTGGAGCAAGGTTCGTATGATTGCGTCATTATACGATTTGCATACCCCTCTGGTCTTTCGTGTAGGAATAGTAGTCTTCTATAATGTGATTCGAAGGATGCTATGCATGTCTTGTTATTCGAGTTAAATTGAATTTAATCATAACAATTTTGAGGTGATCAACCAATAATCTCAAACACAAGACAACAGTAAAATCAATATAATTGATTATTATAACAAACATGCGCAGGTTTTGATATACTTAATATTCGCTATCACACAAACACGTAAGCATAATAGACTCCTAGAGTTATCACTCATATTCATTTTTATTTTGTGTCTAAGATTGTAGTGCCACTAAGTACAAGAACATAGCATGGACACGTAAGAGATAACTTACTCGACCATCTGGATACTTCAATCGTAATAGTCCTCGAGGTAGAAAGGAGTGGTCTTCCTCCTCGCCTGAATAAAGAAATACCATAATGAGTATTTCATATCCATTTTGCTTAAGCCTCCACTTATGAAATTTCTATTTTCGCTACTTTTTCCTGCGACATTGTTTAGTCCTTAAAGTGGTCATAATTTACTTGTTTTAACTCTGATTTTTGCATATGACTAGTGAATCTTTACTTATTTGGATACTCTATCAATCTCTAAGATCATTTTAGACACTCATGGTTATTTAGGTCTTAGAATGTGACATTACATATTGTGTTCATAACTTAGTTTTACTCCATTTTGGTGTTTTTCACAATTTTTGCTCCCTATAGACACTCTAATCCTTATAATATTATTCACATACTTCAAACAAAATAAAAATACGGTAATAGCTCATAACACATGCATGATTCTACAAAAAGTTTTTATAAAGAACTTATGGAAACTTATATTTGTGAAAAGCGACCCCTTTTTTAGCTTGTAGTAAAAATCATAATTTTTAAACTTAATGAATAAAAGTTTAAATTTTTGGCAAATAAGGTTTTAAGATCAGTGGTTTCGACATTTTTAATAAAATCGATATAGAGTTTCCTTTCTTGATCTAAATCATCAAAAACCATGTTGACCAAAGTTTAACATCCCCTTTTGAAATATATACTCATATCACGACATTTTGAGAGAAATCAAGATAATGATTTTGTTTTAAATTTATCTTTTGATATAATATTTTCTCATGTTTGAAAACAATTTTTTTATAAGTATTTTACACAATAAAGAATTGTCAACATTTGAAGTTTAAGAATCCATTTTGAGATCATGACAACATCACTACGAACATATTGCATACATAAACATAAAAACAAACTTTTAAAATCATAGATCATGAAGACAATGACAATAATAATAAAGAACATGAAGATAAAGAATTAAAATATGAGAGCGTTAGCTTATGACCAAGGCCTTCGGGATTTAAAATTATCTAGACGCCTTATAAAATAAATAAAAGCAAAACTTTATAAAATGAAATGGAAGTCTTAGAATTTAGACAGGACTTCCTAAGATTTAGAAATTGACAAATTCCCATTTGTTTTGACTTGAATAAGGACAAGTCCAAAACTTAGATCGTGGACAAGTCTCAAAACATGTCATGAATAAATTGCATGAACCAATATAAATGCAAGAAATAAAAGTTAAATTAGTGGGCAATATGCTCTTGAAATTTATAGATACTTATATATATTTATATATATGAAGTTAGATTAGATAACAATATATAATCAACATAAACACGATAACATAATCAACTCGTTACAAATTTCAAACTAGCATTTTCATCCCTAGCTTTCAAGCATCATGGGGAGAGTTTTGCTCCATAGAAAATGCATGAGACTTATATACATTAACACATGGTAATGACACGAAGGTATGTTGAGAGTGTTTACTTAAAAGAGAAAAATCAAAGTATGTGGAGGCGTGCACATAAAAGGGTGGTCATCAGTGGTGGGTCATCGGGGGGGTGGGGGGTTGCTGGTAGGGGCGTTCGCCAAAGAAGAACGAGGGAGGGAGGGAGAGGGAGTAAACGAAAATTGATGGATTAGATATAAAGTATAATGTAATGTAATGTTATGTAAGAAACATATTTGTAAAAATAGGGACAAAAGTGATTGAAATGGATAGTAATAGTAGATAAAACAAATAAATTATCGGTACAGATAAAACACGCGTATAAAAGTTATATTTGACGTTTTTATGCCCCGATAAAATTATATATAATATTTTATGAACATCTTAATATATTTCAAGTATAATTTGTTTGTCGGAATATTTTACCTTATTTTGCATGTCGATAATTAAATATAGAAACTGATTTTGTAAAGGCCGAAAACGATCGAAGTTTTGCCTAATCTAATTGTTTTAAGGTATATACCATTTGTTCGGTTCATAATTCGAGTTCATAGTATTTTCTAATTTATTTAATATTTTAGAAAGTGTTTAATCAAGTCTAAGAGTTATAGGATTTAAGGTTGACTTGGTTCGACAGGGTTTCAGTTTTGATTGCAGCTCTTAAACTTGCTTATGAAACTACCATAAAATCTAGGGGTTTATATGTGCATCTGGGGCTACTGAAGATCGTCTACTCCTCTTCTTCACACAATTATCTCTGTATCATTTTATATGTATCGTTTTCCTAGATTGCATGTAGTGCAGTGGTCATGCAACACACATGCAATCAGTGTAATCGAATCTTAACACTTACACTTTTAATAGTAATGGCTTGTTCACTTCGCTGTATGAAATAAGTATGGAATTGAATTCCAATTCAAAATGAATGTAACAGAGTTGCAATATCTATTTCACTTGGCAAAAAAAAAAAAAAAATATTGAAATAAAGATAAAAATTTATAATACCTGAAATCTTTATTATGGATAAATGATAACTGTGTAGATGATATTTTTCATGATATGATTATTTATAATAAAAATTTAAAATAAATCATTGAATTTTAATTCATGTGTAAAGGCTTTAATTGTTATTCATTAATCTACATAATAGCAATTTATCATGTATTAGCTTTGCTCTCAACTAAACACTATAATAGCATTTATGTAGAATAGGGTGGGAATGAATAGTTATTTCCTTCAAGTGAATGGGGGTATCAAAGTCATAGCACTTGATTTCAAAGTAGTACCTAAATTTTGAAATCAATCAATTCAACACCTAAAAAAATTTTCATACATGTCAATAATATGTCCGTTATATTAAATAAAAATGCCATGATAGATGATAGTATTAGTTAATTTGACAGGAATATTATTGGCATACACAAAAATTATTTCACGTGCTAATTTAATCAATTTAAAAAATATAGATATTTAAATATATATTTTGTCAACTCGAGTATCATTCACAGTATTACCCCATCGATGTGTGTCCATTTTGGAAGATTTGTTTTTAAGTAAAGATTTATAGAGTATATCCACATATCAACCATATAATTATGGACCCAAATTGCAACGATTTATCTTGACTATCAAGAGACTTTGGAACCTAATCATAACATGTCGTGGTGATCTTCCTAGACCCCATATGGGCAAAACATGAGTCTACAATTATTTAAAAAATTATATAAATACAAATTGTATAAAAATAAATATCAAATTAATACGATATATCGTATATTGAAAATATGATGCACTATTTCATACACATATTGCATCACCAAGTTGTGCCATAGCGATCTACTCGGTTAAAAGTTTAAATCGGATTGTATCGCATGTTGGTCATGTAATATATTTTTGTATGTGTATCACATCATCAATATGTGATACAGGGTTGTATAGTTTTATGTGATACACATAAATTCTATATTGCACTTTTAAGGTGCGATACAAAGACACTGTTTTTGTTTTTTTTTTTTTATAATTGGTTTTGACGGATTTTTTTTTTTTTTTTTTGGAAAATATATAATCCGTAATTGGTTCGAAGAGAACAATAAAATGCCGACCTTAAGACAGACCAAAGGAAAAGGCCAATAATAATTGTGAACTGGTCTCGTCTTACAAAATCAGCTCTCCACTTGCACCGCTAACAAAAGTAGTCGTACATGAACCGTATATTGATCCTTTGACCATCAACGTGGTCCATGTTTTATGAGAAAAATCGTCGGTCACTCATTTTGCACGGTAGGTTGTTGCTCGGTAGGTTGTATAGTTTTTAGTTTTTACTATGATTCTTTATCTTTTGTGATTTAGATTTGTCCATAGACCATGTCCCTCCGTACGTGCATAACTTTGCTTTCCATAAAAGGCCTTAATCATTTACCATCGTTCCCATCAAGAAGGGATCAAACAAAATACACTAAGAATATGCATGATAGAAATTAGGTAAAACATATGAAAACTATCTATGCTAGCGAGTTGTATATCAATTGATACATTAAATATTTTGGTAGTACGATGACAACTGTGTAGGAGCATAAGCCTCCAAACACTCAGTGAACCAAACTTGTTAAAAACCATGACGAGACCATAATTTTCATAAGGTATAAGTATGAAGATTTTATAATGTCCTTAATGAGACCATCAAGTCAATTATTTAAACGTTAAAATAAATATAATAATTGATATATTGACTATTTTAATATTGCGATCATTATTGTATATAAATCTTAACCATTTAATAGTTAATAAGATCGATCCTACTAAAATTAATAATGGGACACAAAATTTTCTATAAACTATATATATATGTATATATAAACAAAAATAGAAAACAACAAAAAATAAGGTAATAATGAAAACAAAGGAATCTACCCAAACCTTTTGAAAAATCAAGCGTATTATCGGAGTAGGCAGTGCAAATACCTTATATATATATGATTATTATCATGCCTGATATAGTTTATAAAGCGTGGATGGAACGGTAAAAGTATTATATAAGAATATACATTTTTACTGTGAAAACCAAAAGATTAAGGATAGAAGTAGGTTGAGACTTATAAGTTGCTGCTTGATTGAACTTGATGAAAACCCGATAAGGCCATTTCTTATAACATATGAGACGGGATCCTGTTTACTTTTTGATATCGTATAGGGTTTCAGCTAAAAGCAAATTAATTATTTATTGAATAAAGTTGGATAAATACAGTTGTAATAGAAATTATGGTGAATAAGAATTGGATGAAGCAATTTTCCAATGTTAATTTTTTATTTAAATGTCAGTATTAATTCTAACATTGAATTATTATTTTATAGTTTTAAGTAATAAATAAATGTTTTTCAAATAGAGATTTGATACAGAATTGATATTATGAATAATTAAATATCGTAATAACTCATCATAAGTAATAGAACTATAATAAATTGATATTGCAACGAAGCCATGAAATACTCAATATTATTGGAACATATTATCGTTAACATAAACTAAAATCACTTTGTTTTTAAGATATTTAATTTTTATGTCAAAAAATAATATTGGTGTTCAATCAAATTACATTAGTACACTAGTCGGACATCAAAATGTGTGTTAACTCCTCTATAGCCGCAAACTTGTTTTTCAACACATGCAAGATATCTTACAGGGAGAATATTTCACCTTTAACCATTGTTTTAAAAAAATATTACATAAATGTAATTTAGATAAAAATAATTATATAATTATCATTGTTTTATTGCATATTGAATATGAGATATAGGGTTTTTTTTTGTGTATCGCATGACCAACAAGTGATACACATTTAGACTATATCTTTTTCCAACATACGATATAGCTATTTCTATAAGTTTGACTCTGTGATGTTACTATTTTTTTCTATAACATACGATACATATACAAACCTTTATATCTCTTCTTCAATTGACAACATGAGATATAGATATGGCAATTTGATAATTTTCTTTTTACAATTTGTATTTTGGTAATTTTTTCTTGCAAGGATGGTAAACATATGTTTCATCCATGTAAGTTAGACTTCAATTGGTAATGAAGTATTGGGTTTGGATTTTCAAAAACACATTCTATATCCACCCGATGGCCGATTGCATCATGCCAAGGGGAAAAAAATTAATACAATCATTGGCATTAATAAAATGTTAATATAATAACGTTTATAATATATAGATATAGTCTTTTTAGAAATAACCCATTGCAATTACTATTTATTTAAATACGATTATTTACCCGCCATTTGTATATATATGTGATGTGGATATTTGTGGTTATATTTGATTTGATAATATCAATAGTTTTGAAAGTTTTCAACTAAATATTGACATTTGATTTGACGATAATTATGTAAGAATTAAAATGGTATAAATCATATTACGATAGCATTGCATCGTAGCTAATAATAAAGGTTTGTGAGTCTATTTATAAAATGAGCCATAAATATAAAGTGGAAGACGCGTTGTAAAAGGTGTTGAGAGTTAAATGAGAAAATAAAAAAAAAAATAAGTTTAGAACAAAATGTCCATGGGTTTTTTAAAAAAACCCCACTCCTTTTTTTTCTTTTATAAATAATTTAGTAGAGATTAGATCAATTTTGGTTGAAATAGTTTGACTCCATTCGACGAATTGAACCACCAACCATCATTTATCTTTTTCCCTATAGCCAAATGGTTGAGGAACAATCAATGAAACCTATCCTAAATAGAAACTAGAAACAAACCAGCCGCATATATTCTAGATCAATTCAAGGTTTTTTCAGCTTTTTCCACGGCCAACCAAATTAAACTGGTTCTAACTCACCTAGTCATGGTCCAACACCCCCCCACCCCAAAAAAAAAATATCACATGTTTTGTTGTTACAGTCAAACACATTCACACAAACCTATATAGACCCCCCCAAACTTGCCATCTCTTCCACCATTAGTTCCCATCCATTCTCATTCTCTCTCTCTCTTAAGAAATGTCTGTCTCAGTAGGGATGACGCCAGCTGCTTCAAGCTCTCCAGTCATCTCACCATCCCAAAACCACCCTCCTTACTTCTGCAAGACCCCAACTTCTTACTCTCAATCACCTCACGCGGCGCTGCAGTACCAGCCCCATATGATGAAGAACGCGGTGGCGGCTGCGCTGTCGATCGAGCGGAATAAGCCAACTTCTGTTTTGAATAGGAAGAGACCCGCGAGTATCGCGATACCGGTTGCGGCCCGGTCGGGCTGTTTTAGTCAGGCTGATGGTAAGGCCATGGTTAAGGAGGAAGTGGAGGATGGAGGTGAAGGTTATTCGGTTTTTTGTAAGAAAGGGAAAAAGAGTTGGTTGGAAGATCGGTTTTGTGTTGTTAGGGATTTTCAAGGGGATTCTAGTCAGGTGATTCTCAAGTTCCTTCTATACAAAGTTTTGTTCTCTTGATCTCGGGAAAAATTCTATACTCCCGTCCTGTGTTTTTTTTCACTAATCATGTGTATATATCGTACAGGCGTTTTTTGGTGTTTTTGACGGTCATGGTGGGGCAAAAGCAGCAGAATTTGTAGCAAAAAACATGGACAAGAACGTTGCAGAACAAATGAGATTAAGAAATGAACCAAGTCTTCAAGGGGCCTTAAGAGACAGTTACCTTAAAACCGATGCAGACTTCAGTAAAGAGGATGCTTGCGGTGGTACTTGTTGTGTCACAGCAATGATCCACAAGGGGGATCTTGTGGTCTCAAATGTTGGTGACTGCCGTGCCATTTTGAGTAGAGGTGGTATTGCAGAGGCCCTCACATCCGATCACTGCCCTTCCGACGAACATGAAAGAAACCGAGTTGAGGCACTGGTAAATAGCTCAATTTCAAATTGCAGAAATTCTATTGCATAAATGAATAGTTCTTTTTTTTTTTTTTTGTGGCGAATGAACTGTCCATATTAGTTTCATTATCACAGCTGATGGTTTGGCTTGAATATCTTTTTAGGGTGGTTACGTAGATTGTCGTCGTGGTGTTTGGAGAATACATGGTTCATTAGCTGTGTCAAGGAGTATAGGAGATCAGCATCTTAAACCATGGGTGATAGCTGAACCCGAGACGAAAATTTTACGCATCACCCCAGAATGCGAATTCTTAATCTTAGCCTCTGATGGTCTTTGGGACAAAGTAAGTTCTTGCTAATCCTTCTGAAAATAATTGGCCTTTTCGAGCTACAGAATGCTAAATTTGTATATTTCCTTCGATCAGGTTACCAATCAGGAGGCTGTGAATGTAATCCGGCCCTTTTGTGCGGGGGTTCAGAAGCCAGACCTTCTTTCAGCTTCAAAGAAGCTTGTAGATATGTCCATTAGGCGAGGCTCTATGGATGATATAACCGTGACAGTAGTTGACCTAGGCGCGTTCATATCCTGACTTGCATTGCATCTACCAGCAGAGCCACACAATTTTGGTTCCAAGAAATGCAGTGTCTGGATCTAAATTTTGCGCTTTTCTTGATTGGTGATGCTTGGAATTTTGTTGCTGATGTTGTCGTGATACCAACTATTATGTGAGAGAGGTTTAGATCTATTACCAGAAGAGATTACTAGAGATAAGTAGGGTTTATACTTTAGGGCCATGACCAGCAATGTTACCTTTAGAACTAGAAGGGGCATAACTATGCAATTGTACATGCAACCTTGAACCGGCTTTGGATGATCTGTTTTTTATCTGTATCTGTATTTTTTCAAAATGATATGTGTAAATATGTCCGATTTATATATATATTTTATATATATTTGATCTATTTGATTTTTTGACGAGAACTGTCAATTTCTTTTTATCTATATATATTTCTTGATAAATAATTTGTTAGAAAAAAGTTTGAAAAAAGTGTCTGTATCTGTCGGAAAAAACCAAACAAACAAAATAGTTGTGTAACTAGTGTCGTGTGATGTTTTGCTTTTTATAGATATGATACATGTTTATGAATATTGTAAAAATTAATTATATAAAATTAATAACCATATTACCGATGTAAAACCATATGTTATAAATATGATTTTTAAAAGTAAAAGAAAAAAATCACTCTTATAACATCCCATCTATAAAAAGAAAAAAAAATCATTAAATAAATACTCAATCACATTTATTAGATGTGTAATTCATGCAAATGTATACCAATCCAAATTCACATTTAATGCATGCAATTTTTATACAAAAGTGAAAATGATCTTTATACAATTATTTTTATATAATTAGTATTTGTGTAAGTAAAGTTATATGGGATCTGTAATTATTAAAAAAATATATAAAAAAAAAACTCATCTTTTGCTCATATTTGACGACCGATGCCATGTGATTAGATAACATATAAACAGGAATACAGTTTTAAGATAAGAAAAAATTAACCCCTTTTTTCTAACTTGTTTCTTTATATCTATAGGGAATGATATGCATTAAAAACGGAGTGACAAAGTTATTATTTAATATAAAGTATATTAGGCGATTTTTCACTTGGGAAATATATATTGGATAGTTTGGATTGTCGAATTTTTATTTATATCATATTCATATTTTATATACATCTGTAACTTATTTGTATCAATTCTATTTAGTTAGTTTTCGAATAAAATCATCAATTTTTTATCGATATCTATTTTTTAATAAACATCCATTTGAAAATGAGATGAAACAAACAAATCCATTAATTAGATAAAACGCATGACATCTTGGAAAGCCAATATTACATTTCATTTTAAAATTAAAAGGGCAAAGAGAGAGAGAGGAGAGAGATAATAGGATGTTTTGTTATATGAATACGAGGAACTGTAATTTGTTTGAACAAAGTTGGCCTAGCACTATTGGCCAAAAAACAAAAAAAAAAGTTGACCTAGCACTGACTAAATCCACGTTGATTGCTATTTTGTTTTTTTCTTTTCCCCTTAATCTTGAGTTGATAATGGAAGCTGATGTTCAAACAACAAAAGAATTTTCCATGAGTTTTATTGGCCTTTTATCGTGGTCGTTGACTTGACCCATTCAGCCAGGTTTCGACAACGTCCATGATAATGTGCTTGAAGTTCATCTTCAACGTTGGACCGTATAAAGCACGTGCTGTTATGCGTCACTGATAAATATCCACTCCCACTTAGTTGATTGCTTCAACTGTTAATGGCGTTGGGCCACCGGCCAAGTGTATCAGTAAATTGTGGCGGCCTATGAATTCCATACGGTAACCATGTAAGAGAAAAAAAGAAAAGAAAGATCAAAAGAATCGGTATAATTATTTCGATCACGTCCGTTATTTAATTTCATTGGAAATATTTAATATATCACTTTATATATATTTTAATAGTAAGTTAATCATTTAGATTATCCAACATCATAAAAATTCTTGTATTTTTAAGTTTGATGAGGGGAAAGATCAAAAGGATTTATATATGCAACTTTAGGGTGTTGTACAAGTTTGTCAATCCTATAAAAAAATTATCTAAATATAAATCATGTAATTTAAAATTATAAAAAAATACCATTGGCAAAAAAATAAAAGAAAAAAAGAAACAAAATACCAACATAAAATCACATCTCTTTAAATATAAATTATATAATTTAATTACCAAAATACCAATACAAAACTGCATTTAAGATATGCGATTTTGAAACTTTATTGTATTGCAAAATCTCAATTTAACATGTAAATTACTCTAAATGGAAAATAAAGTCATATTTTTTATATGTAATTTACTATAAATGGAAATTTTCACCACTTTCAAAAAAAATTATAAAAATTTGCATATAAAACATGCAACATTCATAAAAAATAAAGTCACATCTTATATATACAATTTTACATTAGTATTTTAGTGATTATTTTTATATAATTAATATTTATGTAAATAATTTTTCAACATATCAACAACTTTTGTTTGTAATAAATTGGGAAAAGGAAAATAATATTTAAGTTTTTATTTTAAATTACAAAATTATCACTGAGATCAAAATAATCTCAATTTTAGACAAGTTGACCCCGTCTCTTCTATAGACAAGGATTTGATATTCGGAGGTACCTTTGTCTTCAAGAGACGAGGTTGGCAGGCTCATCTGTTGCCCGTTGTCTTGGTCTTCCTCATTCGAATAGTAGCAAAAAATTAGAAAACCTCCAATTCTCGCCATAAACTCTATCCCTGATTCGTCAATCACAACACGGATTTTCATCAATTTTGTGAGTTATCTTGGTTGATTCGATCAACAGACGTTATAAACATATCAGTTGGTGAAAAAATTAAGCAATTCATCGAAAAAGGCTCCACACACATCGAACTTCGTAAGTGAGATTGTTGAGATTTTCGCTTAATTTTTCACGATTATTGACATTGCATTGTAGATTTTTAGGTATTGTATATGTTGGTGAATTTTTTTTTTTTCAAATGTTTAAGCACATTGTATTTTACTTATCACATGAGCTGTATTGCGGAGTGGTTTTGCGAATTTCAACATATGTTTGTGTTGTTGATGCTGCATTGTAGACATTGTATGATGTAATTTTGATGTTATTGTATACTTTTAGAATTTAGGAATCAAATTATGAAATCATACATTATTATACGCCTTCCAACTTGATCATGTTTAATGATGTTAGAACCTACATCAATGCAATATTGTGATAAGGGTAGGATGAATATACTAGCATTAGTAGACGAGTTTGATATTAGGGGAGTGGTATTCGAGATCAAATATGCATTCAACCTATGTTTCATGAGCCGTAGAGTAGATGAGGAAATGGATAAGGTGATGTTTATTTTGTATGCTCATGGCAACATTGTGGAAGGAAATGATGGTTTTGATTATAATAGGCAGCCAGTTGCTGTGGTCGAGGTTAGTAGGAACTCAACTCATGAACAAATACTAAACATCACTTGCAGTAGACTTAAAGTGAATAAGTCTACACATCGAGCTGAGCTATATCATAGGGTAACTATTGGAGATAGGATACTAAGTTATGATATTATTTCAGTGCCTAATGATTATGATGCTGCACAAAAGATGTTGGTGTTCACATAGGGGTCAATGGCTATATTTGAAAAGGAATTGCAACAGACTCCTAAGGGCATCATGGGAATTGATGGAAATGTTGGCAACCAAGGGATGGGAGATTTAAACTCCACTGATAAGTGTCCTAAGACCCTTAATAATTATGCTTTATTGATTATATTTTATATGATATTTTGTTGATTTACTAAAAAAATTGATACCTATTGAGTGAATTATTCATTTCAAGGATAAATGAGAAACAATTAAGCTTTATAGGACTGAAAACAAAACAAGGCAAATAAAAAGGTGGATTTCTAGCATACACGACCCATGTACACAAGTAGTGTACGTCGCGGTTGTGTACGAATGAAGCAAGAATTTTTGGGTGTTTTCCAGGTGTATGCTCCATGTAGGGTCATGTATGATGTTACACCCTACATAAATGCGCTCTATTTCAGTTTTTAAGAAGCCGAACCATCATTATTTAGTTCTAACCCTAAAGTACACATCTTGGAGAGCTTTTCAAAGGAAACTTGGCACAAACATCTCAGGATTCATAGCGATTTCTTCAAAGAGTCTTATCAATCATGCTGTCTCTAAACTTTTTCTAGATTTCTTGTTTTTATTGTTTATCATATGGAAGAGTAAATTTGTATGCTCTAGGTTTTGTGAAACCTTAACCCATGTTCCCAATATTTGTTAATTGATAAAAGTTTATGTCTTGAATTTATTCATATGATTTTATATGCTTTTGTGATAATTTCTGATCAAGATTATTAAATTTCCGATTCCTATTAGTTAGAAAGAGATTTCAACCAATAGATAAATCATCTATGAATAAAGAATTTTCATGTTTCACCTGGACATAGGGTTTGAATTTTTGCAATTGATGTTCATCTTTAATTAGGGTTATGAGTTTTGCAATTTTGCATTAGCGTTAGTGAAGGAAGACATTTCTACTATCTCATGTAAGATCAAGAATCAATTACTTGAATAGAGTAATCGATTTAATTAAGAAACTTTGCAATTCAAGACTTACTAATCAGTAGTTAATCCTACCTTAAACAGTAAGGGTTAGGAGATCAAAGCTAAGGGCATTGTTATAAATTGATTTAAAAACCAAGAAAGTAACTCATATTTTTAGTTAGGGTTTATTAATAATTTAGAATTAACATAATCACTTGATAATTTAGGCTAAATAGTAGTAAAAGGGTTAATATTAGTAGCTGCACATAAAACCTTAGAACGATATCCGAATTAATTTCCATATCACACAATAGGTGTGCCGCCTTTGTGTGGAACTAGAGTTAATAGGATTATAAAATTTAAGCTTGGTGATCTCATCACACATCATCCACTCCAAATCAAACAACGGTTAGCCTACAGGTTCAAATGAGTAACTTTGAAATGGGTCTACCTGACTGGAGTTATGGTCATAATACTGATGTGATGCAAGACTCATCAGTAGGTGAATCCAGTGACGACTATGATGATGATAGCAATGATTCCGTGCCAGGTTTAGTTCTAGCAGGCTATTGCTACTGATATATAACCTAGGGGAAATGACTAGTACCATTTTGTGGCTCCTGCAGATGATGATGCAGTACGAAGTTCAATGTCAGTGCCCTTTTTTTACTGCTGATATAGGTAGTGCATATGCTGCATTTGATGATGAGCAGAAAATGAGTACTAAAAATTGGAGTTTTCGATGATGAATTTAAGGTCAAGATATGGTTCAAGACTAAAGATCATCTTATACATGCAACTAAAATGTGCCGCACATCAAACCATTACAATTTTAAAGTGGTAGACTCGAATCCAAGATCATGATAGTTAAGTGCGTTGATACTCACAAAAGAGGTTGTAGGTGGAGACTGAAAGACAACTACAAGAAACATGGTAGGTGGTTTCATATCGCTAAATATGAATGACCCACGATGTTTGGATGAAATCACCAGTATGTTCAAGTGCATTATAATGGAGGTTCGTAATTCTCCATATGTGAGGGCAAAGGACCTCCAATTGACTATCTTAAAAAAGTTTGATACAATGTTCATATCAAGAGCATTCGTGAGGCAAGGTAAAAAAGCTATTGAGCAGGTGTATGGAAGTTGAGAGGATTCATATGCAGAGCTGCTGCATCTACTTAATGTAATAATAAGGCAAATCCATGAACAAAGTTCGAATGGAGAAGTGTTAAATTAGATACCACAGAACGCGTCTTCCTTGGCAAGCTATTTTGAGCATTTGCTCCATGCATTTAAGCATTTCAGTACTATAGAACTGCATATATGTTCTTGACACATGATTGAATTTAATTATAAAAGCTAGTTAGCAGTGAACTCATTTATATTTGTTAATTCTTCGTAGACTCATAATCACAATTGATGGTACCTTCTTATATGGCAAGTACAAGCGCAAATTATTCATTGTGATGGTAGTAGATGGGGCAAATCATATCGTTTCACTAGCGTATGCTCTTGTAGATGAAGAGAAAGATGATACATGAAGTTAGTTCCTTGAAAAATTGCTGGAACAAGTTATCAAGGATTGCTCCAACATTTGCTTGGTATCCGACTAGCATGCCGATATTAAGAGTGCGATTGAATGTAAGAATGTTATGTGGCTCAGAGGCTGGCTTTGGTGCTGGTGTATCTGGCATGTTGCAGGCATATTCCATTTATAAAGTCCCAGACATATCACTGGAGAACACTCTTACCACTATACGAGATGTCATTCGTGTAGTAGATGAGTTCATAGGACTTTATATAAATGATCTAGCGCCAACACCAGCATCAGATGACCCATGACTCCAACCGTACAAAGATGTTGACCATAGAGTGAGAGGTATGGGCGAGGACAGGGTCAAGAGTGAAGGCGATGATGAGCTATAGATATCAGAGACGAGTCTTCACCTTTGCATATACATGTACTCGATGAATCTGGCCCTTCGTAGTTTCATCACGACGAGTCTGGTCCCCCCCTCCCACATTCCATAAAAGAGGCAACCATCATTACTACATAATGGGGGAGAGGCTCACCTAGGAAGATCCTGACCCCATCCCATTTCACTCGCACAAGGGTGGTGGTAGTGGAGATGAGGATGCTACAATCACACATATTGATCCATCTATGGAGCATCCCCATCAGGATGTGCATCAATATACACCATCTCTCGTACTTTTGTCAAGCGAGGATGAGGGAGGCGTGACACCTGGAAGTAGAGATTATATTTCAACTATTTTTATGTTTTATTATTGTTGTATGTAAAATTTGCTTATACTTTTAATGTAATTAATTAAAAAGTAATACAATCATTTTGCATTATGCTTCGTGAGTTTTTTACTATGTTGGTGGTAAAAGATTTGGCAATATTGTGTGGTTGGATGGACTAGGTTTGGAATTATGTTTGGATGGATTGGGTTTAGGAATACTATTGTGGTTGAGTTATGTAATTTGAAAGTTGTTTACTTATTGTGGATGACTGAATGATTTATATAGTTGATTGTATATGATTTTGATAAGTTATAATAACTAATGTAAAAAAATGATATATGAGATTTGTTTTGGGAGATAAAATTTGTGCTTACCTCATCTCTTTATGTCGCACTCGTTTTGTCTCTTGAAGAGACAAGATACTTCCGAATATGAGAACATTATCTCTTTAAGAGACGAGTCGTCTCTTCTAAAATTGTGATTATATTCGTCTCAATAGGAATTTTATAATTTTAAAAAAAAAAAAACTTAAATATTGTTATCCTTCTCCCGTAATACGGTAGTTGACTTTACAAATCTACACACCTAGTCCTCCATTTGGTTGATACATTAACTATCCCATGGAATTGCTCTTACTGCACAATAACAAATTGCAATTCTTTTAATACTTTTTCTTTTTTTTTTTTTTACAATCAATATTCAAAAATACGAAAAGTTCCATTTATTCTCTTAAAACATGCCCGGAGCAACTTTTATCAAAACATGTAATATTGTCTCGAATAGAATGAATTAATACTGTGGAACGTACCAAAAAAAAAAAAAAACCCTTCACCATATAAATTCATCTTGCACATTTAGAAAAATCCAATTTGAAATCAAAATCTACCCACTTGGCCAAGAACTTTGAAGTCAAACAAGGAAGAACTAATTTAGAGATGGAAGTTTATATTACCTCAAATAGAATGAATTAATGCAGTGGAACATACCCTACCCCACCCCCACCAAACAAAAAAAAAAAAAAAAAAAAAACTTTGACCATATAAATTCATCTTGCACATTTAGAAAAGTCCAATCTGGAATCAAAATCTACCCACTTGGCCAAGAACTTTGAAATCAAACAAGGAAGAACCAGGTTAGAGATGGAAGTTTATATTACCTCAAATAGAATGACATACCCAAAAAAAAAAAACTATATAAATTCATCTTGCACATTTATAAAAGTCCAATCCGAAATCAAAATCTACCCACTTGGCCAAGAACTTTCAAATCAAACAAGGAAGAACTAATTTAGAGATGGAAGTTTATATTACCTCTTGTGGGTGGTGGGTGTTTTGGGTTGGGGGGGGCGCAAAGGAGAAAAAAAAACTTTACTATATAAATTCATCTTGCACATTTAGAGAAGTACAATCTGAAACCAAAACCTACCCACTTGGCCAAGAACTTTCAAATCAAACAAGGAAGAACTAATTTAGAGATGGAAGTTTATAAAGTACTTTATGTCCTATAACTAGACATATTGTCCATAAAAAGGTGGGGTTAGATGAATTGGCAATTGTATATGAAAGAGTAAACGAACTAATAAAAACTGACCATCCAAAGAGCGAAAACTGAATTACTCCACAGAGAGGACTACATTTTCATAGCTGGAGTTCAATTGTCAAAGAAAAATGCAATGACAGGATTGTAAATTACCTTAATTTTCAGGAAAAGACTAACTTGCAGGAACTACAAGAAACATAAACATAAAAGTTCTACTGGAAAAGCTAACAACTTTAGCTCTGTGCATTGTAGAACAAGTTCCCTCAAGTAACTAGTAGATCCAAAACGGTGAGATTAACCCCAACTTTTGTTATTGTATATGATCCTTTTTGAGTTCATTCAACCATGACAAGATGACATTGGCACCTTTTTCCCATGAGCAATCTAGCATCATGTCATGAGCTACCCCTTCAATACAAATTGGTTCGACTCCATAGAACTCAGCTGTTTCCTTAAGTCCTTGAGCATCCTTAAAAGAAAGCCATAAAAATAGAGAGAATGAGCCAGAGATATTCGCAGAGTAGATGGCCCTTAGCTTATAATAGATTCTCTAACTTGATTATCTTCAATTCAAAACATGCATTTCTTTCAAGTAAATTACATGGACACCTGCAAACTTACAAAATTAAACCACACACCCATAATTTTCATGATTGCACCCATTTGACAAATGTGGTGCCCAGTGCCCACCACAATAGAATTTATTGGCATTGTTTGTATTCTTACAAAATTCATGAACGAGATTATACAATTAAAAGAATTGGATTGCCATTGCCGTGTGACTTTGAGATTGTTCAGGGCTAATCGGTGCATTTACCCTAATTTAACATGTTGATCAGGAAATTGCCAAAAAATTTCCTATAAATTACAATTTGGGCCCTTTTTTTCCTCTTTTGACTGCACAATTTGACCTTTTAAACACGTTTATAACTGTGTGGCAAAAAAATTTGTTCATGGACTCAACTGGGCACCTAAAGATTAATATTTTTAATTGTGCGACAAACTTCACAATCTGTCTCATGCTTAGACTTTCTACCAATCTGATAAACATTGTCACTGCACCTTAGATCTATCTAGCTCGAGGTGGTAATGTAGTTTGCATAGCCACCCAACTGCTGTTTGTAATGTTTCTAGAATGATCAATTATCTCGATTTTAATTTTTTTTTTTTTTTGGCATTTGCTAAGGTTATTTATGTAACTGAGGTTTCTAGTCTTCACAATTTCTTAAATTTTATAAACCTACCACAAAAAGAAAGATCTCCTTAAGGAATAAACTTTTGCAAATAAAATAGAATAATCGGCCAATTCAGTATTCCATTGATAACAATCTGTAGATATTCACATAACAGATTTCTACTGACTGATAATCCTATTCATATTACTGAAACTTGCTCTCACAACTTGAAATATGCAGTTCTCCATACAATATTAAATAGTCCAAAAGCAGTTCCTAGATACACTGGTGGTCAATCAGTTCTATCTTCCTCACAAGCAAAACACCTTTGGTATCTAACGACAGTACATTCCCTAAGACAATCACGGGAAAATCCTCCAAAACGGTACTACAAACTAAAGGGGAACATACAATTCAAATGAATCCAAGTATGAATGTACTTAAGCTTGCTTTGGAGGTTTTGTGCCCCATTTTTTGGGTAGTATTGTATTTCGTTTCTTCCACATTTTTATTTTCTTTTTTAAATTTTTTTTTGGTTTGATCTCGACCACCACATGTAGCTTGCACAATTTATTGGAAGCATGTTATACACCCATGTTCTTTGCTTCCCTGCCTGTTGATTTTGCTTTCACATTAATTTGCTTCTTTATTTAGCTTTTAATTTGCTCTTGTTATTGTCGAAAGCAAATGAACAGAGAGAAACCAATTTTTGAAGGGTAAATCGTATAGTAGAGAAAGATCTTACCACTATAAAATCATCACTTGCACCTAAGACGAGAAGTTCAATGGAGGATTTTGGCACTGAAGGAACCGGAAGGGATGCATTCAACTTCCTTAAGTCAAACAACGCAATCCTTGAGCTTTCTTTCATCAAATTCTGATAACTAAAAAGAAAAAAAAAAAATCAGAAAAGTTAGGCCCCTAAAATCAAGAGGCAAACATTGTGAAAATTCTCACATGATTAAGCATGCAGTTTCAGAAAAGTGATCTCTAGCTAGGTCCTAATTTTTCATGTAGCTGCATCCAGTCACAGAAAATGTTCATCAAATCCCAGCAATAAGAAGCGCATATTCAGCATGCTAGCATTCAAATTGTGGAAGAAATGACTAATACCGACCTGCATGAATTCCCTGCTCGATCACTATTGCCAACAAGCAGTCATCCTAATTTTTATAGCTACACTTGTCGTATATTCTTCACCTAAAATTCTTAATTTGTTTGTGCAGAAAAATTCATCTTCACCTGAAAACTAGCCAAATGGAACAATTTTCCAACATGACAAATTCAAATAACACCAAGTTTCATGAACATACCGCAGCACCAACTGATCTTCCATTGCAGCAGAGAAGAATGTCTCCTTACAAAGAGGAAGAGAAGTTTGAAAAGCTTTGGCAGCCAAGCTGCGGGTGACCTACTCAAACAAAGTAAAGTTATCCAGAATGAACAAAATACTCCTGTGACAGATAATATAACTTTTTCCATTTTTGTGTGGGAATCAGATAACTATAAAAAGAGCAACACTATGACTCAACTGTAATTTTAAACAAAGGAGTCAAACTGAATTTGAGAAACTAAAATCAAGTATACATAGCAGCTATTTGCAGATTTAATGATCATTAGTGTATAATTTTACTATTTACGCCTAAGAATTGAAAAGAGAACATGCAAAATGGCACAAGGTACCTACCTTAAAAGCTACAATGGCTTGGAAAGTATATACCGCCATACTATTCCACTGAAAAGAGAAATAGAATACAGTAAGTCCTACCACCTTGAAGCAGAAAACTAGAGGAATGTAAATTTAATGGAGGGAGATCACCTATTACCGGAAGGAGGCACGAGCAAAGGAGCACAGCTCCTTCAAGATCTTGGAATAAGCTTTCTGTCAGTGAAAGTAAAAGTGACATCAGTGACACATCCAATAAATAACAATGCCAAAACACTTCTTCTTCATTAAATACTTTGAAGCTTACCTGTAGGTTCATGCTTCTAATATTTGCAACATAGTACTGAACAATGAGCCCTCCAAATGAATGACCAAGCAATACTGGGGGGGCTGTGAGTCTCTTCTCAATAAAATTCGCCACATCAGCTGCATGTGTCTACTGCACAAGTCAGGTACACAAGTGCAGTCATCATCATGACAGAATGCAAGATAATAGTTTAAACTGATGAACTAAATAATAATCCATTCTGGAAGTTGGCCTTTCAACAGACTCTTCTCATGGAAAGCAGTGATACCTGAAGGGTTCCAGCAACAGAGGCAGAGGGCACATCACTTTCACCCTGAGCATGTACAAGACAGGAGAGATAAGTGAAAACAAATGCATTGCTTGGCTGTATAGTCATTGCAATAATTATGACCAGCTATGCTGGCAGCAACATTTGACTGTTCATGATTTTTTTTTTTAGTTGAAGTATTATTCGTACATCCTTTTACAATTCATACCTAAAACAACCTCACAATATGACTAATGAGGAAAATGTCATAGCTACCATAATTTCATATAGTACCAGGGTGCATCAAAACTGCAAAAGATAGTATGAATCTATGGTAGCTATGAAGAGGTAGAAATGCAATGCTTATGAAAGGAGGCACCAGGCATAGCACTGTTTGAAACATCCATACTACATGCATGGCAAGCATTCAACCAACAGACTCTAGTTCTTGCTATCAGTTCATTTTCTTGTAGATGAGTTGGCAGCATAAATTTATCAGGATCTCCAATCATAACTTTCATGATCCTTTATTTGTTCCATTGGAAAAAATTGTTGGTTAGAGAGTTCACTTCCTCTTGACACCAGAACCGTTTAAGCTTCTGATCTATGTTATACTCACTGTGGTCCCCTACAAACTGGACTTATACTTCCAGTAGTTGGGAGATCAGCCAAACAGAGCAGATTATCAGAAACACTGCAATTGAAAGACAAAAAGTATCTTAAATCATGATAAATTCCTTTTTTTTATTTTTTTAAATCCTTTTCTTTTGGGATAAGGATGACAGATCCTGTCACGTAGACTATAGAGCAACTATGCCGCTGCAATTTTGTTTAGAGATAACATAGTGAAAATTTTGAAAATATAAATAGGATTAGGACCTATTGACAAGATGAGCCACAGGACAAGGCTTCATCATTAAGTTGTGAGATGACTGGATAACGAACACATACAGAAAAAACAGGGGGTGCAAGCATATCACAAAGGGTATCATGCCCCTAATTAGGTCCTCAGACAAATATGAAGTCTTTTTTAAGTATCTCCCTATGGCCACTGAACAACAAAAAGAATATTTAGGCCCTGTTTGATTTGTTAGCATGTCGATCACACGCCGTCCAAATCAACTGTTTGTCAAAAAAATAATTACAGATAAAAAGTAGATATTTTTATACAGAAACAAATAAACAAATCAAGCGGACTATTACATATCAATACAAAAAATGAAAATAGAGGAGCAGATACCGAAAAAATCAAACAATCAAAACAAGTTCTTAAGCAGTTGGCTGCAGGCGAATCTCCAGGTCGCATATTGCAACAAAGACATCTGTTGCTTAGGTGTTAAGCCCCCTGGTACAAAGCATTCCTTGAAGGACTGCGGGGTTTTCTATGTTGCTAAGGATAGAGTAGTGGCTGACACAAGTATAATAGTCTATAATGTGTTATTTTTATTCATGGTCGATTGCTTTCAAGTTAGCATCAGTATGAAATCAGATGGCTACGATGCCAGCCTGGACAATGTATTAACCATAAGACATTGATTAGTCCATGAAAGCTAGTGTTGAGATTAGAGGCATGCTTATTTTTTCCCAGTTTAATATCGAGGCCCGACAGGCTAAATTAAACACGATATTAGAGCAGGAGGTCTTGAGTTCAAATCTTGCGTGTTTACTTCGATTCATTTAAGTAAATCGTCTAAAAACACTTGCCTAAACTCAATTATCAGCAACATACCTAACAAATATATGTGCCCATTTGATAAAAATTTCCCAAATATATATGTAATATATCGTACCGCAATTGTTAAGGATGTTATGTGACATGAATCAGACACGAGATACAAATAAGATACTGAAAGCAGCCACCACGTGCTATACCTGACCGAGCAAGCTAAGAGCATAGCAGTCAAAACCATGGCTAGAGAAGAAAGGCAGCCAGTGCTCAGCCCAGCACCAAGCAGCATGATAACTTCCATGAACAAAAACCAACGGCGGCCTGTTGTTGCTTTTTCCTTCATTTACAATACCATCTCTGTTCCTTTCTTGTACGATGACTTCCATGGACAGACCAGAAGGAAGATCATGGAAAAGACGGGTCTGCCCCTTCTTTAGATCATAAGGGAGTCTCGTTTTCTTCTTCTCGTCTTTGCTGCTGAGGACTGCACTTGGTGGTGGAGGCGGCTTTTTTCTGGGTTTTGAATGGGGGTGTTTGCGAATGAAGAGGGGTGGAGGGCAGAAAGAGAGAAGAGCAGCCATTGGAGAAATGAAGATGCGTCGCTATGGAGATGGATAGAGCGTGTCTGAATGTGTGGGAAAGTATCGATTTAAGTCGTCGTGGTGCGTGCAAGATCGGGTAAACCGATCGTGCCGTACAGTTACCACAATCGGACATCATTCTACTAATATCCGACCATCTCGGATGTCAATCCACCAAAATGCAACACTCATAGCACTTATCAAAATAGGAAAAGGTTAGACAATCAAACCAACATACCACAATTTAATAAAGTTACTATTTTCAAAAGCTAAATAAGCTATTGAAATAAGACGAATTTACTATAATCTGACAATTGTACCATCTACCACTGTCAAAGTTACCACAATACAATAAATAATCCAAAAAGTTGATGTACATTTAACTTATTAGAATATGACAAACCTATCGCGATTTGATAAATATATCACTTACCAAAATAAAAAAAATTACTAAAATATGACCAACTTATCACTTTCGAAGTTAGTTGGATAATCAAACTACCAAAATACGACGAAATTACATTAATACGATGATTCTACCACTTACCACGTCAAACAAACTTATAAAATGTGATAAACTTACCACATTCAACAATGAATTAGAGACAATCAAATATACTAAAATACGATAAATTTACCACAATAAGACAATTCTACAATTATCACAATGTAACGAACTTGCCATAATATGACAAGTTTAACATCAAGAGTGAATTAGACCAATCATATAGGGATTATGAAAAATGTAATAAACTTACATAATGCAGTGACATTACTATAATATGACCATAAGAAGACTTATCGAAATCAAACAAATTTATCACAATCTAATAAGCATACACAATACAACACATTTATCACTTGCCATGATAGGACAAAGTTATCATAATACGACAAATTTACCACTTCCAAGAGTTAATTAAGAAACAAAATACTAGAAGAAAACAAAATTACTACAATATGATAATTCTACCACCTACGATGATTAGATAATCTTATTAGAATGCAACCGATTTACCATGTCAAAAGTTAGAGATGATTAAACATATCATAATAGGACAGAGTTATCATAGTCAAACAATTCTATCACGTACCACGATCAGACAAAGATACCACAATGCTACGAAATTATCATAATACAACGAGTCTTGGCAATAAGGAATGAACAATACCAATCACACACATAGCTTCCAAAAATTTGATGAGCTTACAATAATGTGATGAAATTGCCATATTATGACCAAAAGAAGACCTATCAAAATGAGATAAAACTCACTAGAATCCGACAAAGTTACTACCTTCAAAATATCATATAGAATTAACCTACTAAAATGCGACAACTTACTATAATGCAATAAATCTACCACTTAAAAGAATCGGATAGTTGCCATAATGTGACAAACTTACCACTTTAATAAGTTAGTTGAGAGACTAACTACCAAAATACGACAAACTTACCACAATTGGGCAATTCTAGCTTTTAGCATAATTGGACAGACATACCACAATGTGATAAACTTACAGAATATAACGAGTTATCATAATTCAACCATAAGAAGACTTGCCAAATTCAAACAAACTTACTACAATTCGACTAAGTACCACCTTTAAAAAAGATAGTATAGAATTAAACTATTAAAAATGACAAACTTACCAAAATCCAACATTTCAACCACTTACCGTAATTAGACAAAGTTATTATAATATGACAAACTTACCATTCCAAAAGTTAGTCAAAAACGACCTACAAGATCACCCTTGCATGTCGACTTGTCAGTTATGATACAAAATGCCATGTAGTGCTAGCTTGCCAGTCATCCTTTTTCTCACACCTTCTAGCCATTGTTCCACTGTCTAAATTAGCAGTTGCATATCAGTTTTAAACCCTTTCATCATGTCCTGGAGAGCAATTTCTCGAGCATCTATAACATGATCATTCTCTCACTCTACAATCTAACTAAGTTACCACCTTTAAAAAAGATAGTATAGAATTAAACTATTGAAAAATGACAAACTTACCATAATCCAACATTTCTATCGCTTACCATAATCGGACAAAATTATTATAGTATGACAAACTTACCACTTCCAAAAGTTAGTTGAGAAGCGACCTACGAGATCGCCCCTGTATGTCGGTTGTTGATCATGTGAAGGTTATGATATAGCATGCCATGCAGTGCTAGCTTGCCAATTATCCTTTTCCCACACTTTCCGACCATTGTCTTATTGTCTCAATTGGCAGTTGTATATCAATTTTAAACCCTTTCGCCATGCCTTAGAGAGCAATGTCTTAAGCATTTATAACATGATCACTCTCTCATTCCCCCAAGTTCCTTAACATAAGAAAAAACGTAAATGTGAGAATGAACATCTTCACTATTAAGAAAATGTAGCAATAGACACGTGCTCCACTATAATTCGTCTATTTATCCACAATGCTTTAGTACATGGTTGTAGACACATAGATTACCTTGCTTAACATATCAACTTACATGACGTTGACAAATGTACTGCATCTAAATGAGACACATTTAGACAAAAAGACATCACGTGCGACATATTCACATATAATGAGAATCAACGATGCAACTCTTAATGATGAATTAGCCAAAAAGCTTTGAAAGAGTTAAGTGTTTTCCATGCCAAGTTCCACCCTTACAAACATAAAAGATAAATCATAGATGCAATTACTAGCATTAGCTACGGGCAAGAGATATTTTGATAAACACACGATCGCTTTATGTTTAAATTTTTTAATTGATATTCCACTTTAAGAGATGTGGTGTTTACTAGTTGTAACCAGAGGCATCGTTTAGGTTCATATCGTATGCATGTGGATATGTTCATTAACAAATGCTTAACAATGATTGGTTGAAGCCACCCGCATGTTGCAACTTCTTAGCAGCGTTCCTAGTCTTGGTATTCCATGCTCCACATCTTGGAGATTGTCGTTAGCTACTAGGACAACTACTGTGCCCATTTGTACCTTATCATGGTAGAAAAGTTGCAAAATAAATAGAACATGCCCAACTTAAAAGTGCTACTATATTACACCACATGAGAGGTTTAAAGCTACCTTACAAGACTATACATACCTCTAGAAAGGCAACACATACCCATAGGTACTAGTTCTCACTGCTTCTCCACTGAACGATTTTATATATAATCGATCCATCAAATGTTTAGCCTAATTTAATTTAGCTATGTTATTTATGTTGCTTACCACACTAAAGTAAGTTTTTTAATACTTCGACGAATGATGTGGGACCAATGAGCTTACCTACTATATATAAGGCACCACGGATTTTGATGTGTTTGGATGATTCCACTTCCTCTATTGGGTACTCTCGCGCCTTTACTACTTCATCCTACAGTCTCCACAAAAACTCCCAATAAGGTCATCTTCTTGAGAAGCACTTTCACTAAAGATCATATCTGATCTACTCAAATTCAATCCAAGTAATTCATGACATTGCTTTGACTAATTGTCACACTAACACCACCAATCGCTAACGTGCGGGTACTCTTGTCGAAGTTGTCTAAGTACCCTCATTGAAGTTGTTTAACAAGTGATAGAGAAGCATTCAATTTAAATATTTCAAGTTCACTTTCAACATTTTACCAAAACCAATTCTTTTATCATGAATGTTAATTGCTCCCAATTGCAAATTGTTGGGTGAATGTAGGTTGGTTTGTGCACAAAAAAAAAAAAGCAGCTATGGTCCATTAAGGAAGTCCTCCTAATAAATGATATATGAATTGATACCTTATCTCTCACAATGGTGCATCGAAGCATCTATCTTCACCTATATCTTTACCATCGTCTCGGCTCATTCGTTTCATCAACGTAGGAAAAGCATCGACTTCCTTATCCATTTTGAATCGATTTTGCAAAAATGAAAACACAACGTGAGTACTTAGTAATGAGATACATACATACGTATATGTACTAATGTTAAGCAAAGTTGAGTTGATTATAAATCAATGTATAATTGTAGGACTACGTTAAAATCCATTTGTTTCCTAATTTTATTAGTGTATTGCCAGAAAATCTCGTGATCATAAGAATTTTCTAATTAAATTGTGAAGCTGCTTAACAAATAATGCAAGTACATATTCACATCAAAGACTAATCATGTGTTGCATTGAATAATTTTAATAGTTTCCAAAGAGAAAGTGTGTAATAATTTAAGAATTTAGGATTTTTAATGTATTTCAAGAATGATGTAATATCTACTTCATCAATAAGTTGAGGCTATGTTACGTTTCTTCATATTTTTTGATATTACACATCTGATCACCAAAGAAGTGACTAGTAATCTAGACACAAACAATCGTAAAGAAATAATGAATAAAAGGGAAGTGAAGAAAAGGAAGGAAAAATAAAAGCATGAAATGCGTCAAATTGCTTAGTATATATTGGAGATAAATTATGATTGTACTATTATAATAAACTTGATTGTAGAACAATTTGGGTTAAGAAATGAAATATTTGGGTTCATATTCATTAGATTAGTTTACATGACAAAAAATAGGGCTAGTAAACATTTGATCAAATAGGTAAGGTTGATTGACCTTGTGAACAAAAAACCATGTGTATCAAGAATCCGAAATGGATAACAATATAAATGAATATTTGTTCCAAAATTTTCCCAAAGAACATGTATCTTGCAATGAAGTTAATGCATACATAGATGTTTTATAGATATATTGCATAACCTAAAATCAATATCCATGTTACTTTTAGTGATTGTTTTGACGTTGCAAATTTCATAACAATAAACGCCATTGTTTAAATGTTAGTATTTTTTTTTTTTTTGTTTTTAATGATGTTAATAATCATCCAGTCAAAGTAATAGCACACCAATACAAAAGATGAATTAATTTTGTATGGAAGAACCTCTTTCTTGTCAATAAAGTACCTGAACATTATCCAACACTACCAATGCCTGTACACATCGTTTAAAATAGAAACAGAGGGATATTAATTATACATAAACACAGTATTACGGGTTTCGCAACGTATAAATAGGATGTAGCTATAGACAATCCATATGATCAAGCCCAAACATACATAAATTGATTAAACGTTCAACAATAATAAAATGCACTAATTAAAATTAAATTAATCACACAAACAACAATTATCAAATCCCTTTGTACATAGATTAACTACACATACCTATAATACACAAAGTTGATTACTGATGTGTTTATAAGTGATTCCACTGTTATTGTTAAGGGTAGGGTTTTGCTTTATGTGGGTGTGGATTGGGAAGGGCCACCTTCACTTGGCATGGTCTTAGATTAGGGAAGTCAAATGAAGGAGATGTTGGGTGTGTGTATGTATGTATTAGGGGAGAAGGAAAGAGGGGATCATCTTATTTCTTTTGCTTACACACAATGTTGGTGTGTTAGGGATTTTGAGTTGTGTTTGTAGTTGTCCCGTAATGTTTTTTGGGTAGCTATATTTAGTAGCATCCATCCAATAGTCCACGAACACATCCTAAAATAAGGGCACCCTTTGATGACTTAAGCTAATACTATCTATGAATGTGTAACATGTAGGATAAAACGGAATGGGTTTGGGATGTAACACCTATACCGACTTTGCTTTGTTCGGTGATTTAAATATGATCTACGATCTACAATTTCTTTTCGTAATATCTAACCCCGTATTTATAGGATATTTTCAATAATTTTTTATTTAGGGACTTACTAATAATAATTACTTAAATAATGTCAATTTGAAAATAATTACCAATGTACAATTACAAAATTGCAACTCATTTACATGATATACAAAAATTATACACCATATGTATATCATGGTTAAAAGAAGCGACACCATACGTATATTCTTATGGATATCCCATTGATAAAGACATATGTACTCAATTTTTATTCAAAGATTCATACTAAATTGTTATTGATTTCAAATAAATCGTGAGGAATTGGTACTTAAGTGTGCTTAATGTGATATTTTAGGTCTTGAAGGAATTATAATGCAAATATAATGAAAATGGAGAAGACTTGTGTAGGTTTAGAAAAATGAAACATCTAGGCTGGCCAAAAGAGGATCTACACCATGGGCCTAAACTTCAACATGGGCAACTAAAAAGCCAACAAAGCTAGCACAGCCAGCATAGAAACAAATTGCATCAGCTTCATTCAACAGACCTACACGCCGGCAAATTAGAATTATATGCCACCGGCTTTGGGTCGACCTTGCCTATGTATAGAAGTGAAAACTTCAACATCACCAGCCTACTTCAGCAAATGAACTAGCCGTTGATTCAAACATTGAACACCAGCATCTGAGAGTTTAATACCGTTGCCCTGAACCAGCGTTACACATTCATAGAATCAAAAACATTAAAACCGCCCATTACACTGCTGGCTGTCATCAGAAATCACACCAACGTTCAATGATCTACAATATACGCCGACCACTGGGAGATAAAGGCCGCTGGCGTTCAACCGGTTTAAAGCAGTATCAATGTCGTTGCAAGTTTGCAACATTGCCAGCATTTTTGCATCATTTAATTTCAAAAACCAACATATGATCAGGCCAGCAACGTGCATGATGAAATAGCCACCTAAGTCCTGTCTCTTGATTTTCCTGCATTTTTCTTACAAATGGTCCTTATACATTGTATTATCATTCCCATTCCATTAGATTTGATAATAGAAAAACTCAAAAGAACTCATTTCATGATTATGAGTGGCTAAGTTACAATTTTATAGCCAAATGATTGTTATAGGTTTCGTTCTTCAAAGATTATGAGATCTAATGATTTATTTGTTTTGTTCTTTTCTTAGGTATTTATATACCTTTTGAATGTTTTTTTATTGTTATCTTGTTTGATTGATACAAATTAGGGCATGTTTGTTCAACAAGGTAATACACTGTCATTTAGAACGTTGAATTCATAATTGTTCGATTGTTCTAATCCGTGTGACAATAACATGATTGGTTATAGATAGATAATTGATTTGTGTTATGAGATATATAATCCAGTCTAAATAGATCATCTTATGATTTGTTGGCTTGAATTAGTAGTCTCTCTTTTTTCATGCTATTGATAAATTAAACCTTGAGAGCTTGTTTAGGGCTGTTTAATCAATAAGGGAAATAATCAAAGAGCCTGTTTTGATTATTGAAAAAGTAAGAAAAGACAGGTTGTTAAGATTTTAACATCCATAACCAATTTATCAAAGATAAATAATAGAAATCTTTGAATCAATAACCAATTTTGTGATCTAAGCTATGATGATACATTTGGTTAGGAACTCCTTGACATTGAATTAATTCTTGAATTTTGTTTACTTGCTTTAGATACGATTAGTTTTCTTAGAATTCACGAAAATACCCCTTTCTTTTTTCTTCATCTAATCTTTAAATAGAAATAAGTTTTACCAATCCTTATAGATAGACCATACTCACTGCTATATATAAGTTGTATAAATTTTTTTATAGTAGGAATATATATTTGTTGAATTCGACACCCAACACCCGTTTAATAGTCGCGATAATTTTACAACCCATAAAACAGTAACAAGCAAAAAAATGGCAGCAAAAAGCAAAATGAAAAAAAAAAACACATAAAGCAAGACAGGAAAGTAGTAACAAAAAGAGCCGTTATAATCTTATAATAAAAAGCGGCAGCCAAAAGTAAAAGGAAAAAAGTGCCTATAACAAGCAAAAAAAGCTACATCAAAAAGGGTAAAAAAAAAAAAAAAAAGCATTAGGAAAGGATCAAACCCATAACCTTACTTTTCTCACACCTCCACACATGCTTGCCAACTAAGCTATATATTGTTTGTGATTAAATGCTAAATCGCGCTTATTATATGCTATTTAGCTACCGTAAGAAAACATGATATAGCATCTTATTAACACGATTTATTTGTACATTAGTCATATCTCGATTTTGAAATGCAATTTTGTAATGGATTTTGATATTTTTTTGTATCAACTTCATATTGGTAATTATTTTTTGTGCAAGGGGTAGATAGGTGTTTAACCCTAGATTTTTAGTCACAACACATTCATCATATTGACTCAATTATTTTTTTTTTCACTATAGTTAATTTTATCATCGTAAGCTACTCAAGCTCAGCTCACTTCAAGCTTAGCTTGATTCAAACTCAGTTAGTAAACGAGCTGAGTTCGAGTTTTGATTTAGGTGAGCCAAATCGTGAACAAGTAAGCACATTAACATGTCTGGTAATAAGCTCGTTAGTAAATTTGTGAATTTTTATGCATGATATATTATATATAACTACAAATCATAACAACAAAAACCAATTTCTATTTATGTATATATATTTACAATAACACATATTATATTTTATGTTTGAAAAAAAAATAGAAAACGGCTATCTAAACAAGTTTGGCTCGAATTTCAATTTCAAACTCGATAAAAGCTCAACTTAAGTTAAGCTCGTTTCATAAATGAGCCAAGTTCGAGTTTGAAATAAAGTTCATTTAATTAAATTAGTTGAGCTTGAGCCTAAAATCCAGGCTCGATAAAAAGCTCAACTTGAGTTTAAGCTCTATAAATTTTAAATGAACGAGCTGAGTCTTTAAAAGCTCGGCTTAGCTCAGCTTGTTTGTAGCCCTAAAAAATATTATCCAATTTGTATTATTACATAAATTACAATCTTTATTTTCATAGTTGTTCATTTGATCGATTTATATAACAACTAAATAAAAAAATATGGTTTTTAAAATGATTTAGTTAAAAATTTTCTCAATCCGAACCTCTCTGTAAATTTATGGTTGGTTTAGAGGGTAAACCAAACCAATTTGTAAATTTAAACAAACCATTTAGAAAAACATAATAATATTTTGCTTGTAACTATAAATATTTTTATGATGATTAATTACAAGCCGTATGTGTTCTTATGGCTTAGTAGTGATATTTATTATTTGATCAACATTGATTGATATTAACTTATTTCTTTTTAAAATTGTTTTTAAGGTTCACGATATATATTTTTTTGTCAGTGATGTAATATTTTTTTGTTTTAAACAGTTGTAACTCTATAGAGTGTGAGATTTGTTTATTTAGTCATAACTCATATTATATATTTATTATTCTGTGTATTTTGTTAGCATAACACTTTTATCTGTAGATGGCTTTCATCAGTAAATAATTAACTTCAGAGCTTTGTGGGAAATTATAGATTATAACTTGTTATGTATTAATTAGTAAATGTATTATGCTAGTGGATAGTTGGTTGTGATTTAATGAAAGAACTATGGATTATGAATATAATGGATTTACAAATGTAAAAAATAAATAAATAAATAAAATAAAATTTTGATTTAATTGTAACTCCAATCAAACTAAACTGTTATTAAATGGTTTGGAAAATTTATAATCTAAATTAAACTATTTCTTAATGGTTTGATTTGTAATGAAAGAAAAAACCCATAAATTATGATTTGCTTTGATTTTTAGTAAAAAACAAACTAAACTATCTATCCTCCCTAAAAAAATATTAATATTAAACGCAAATTATCGGTAAAGAATGATAGGAATCAAAATCCACTAATTAAAATACACCAATAAATTAAGTAGCCAACACAGCTAACAAGTAGCGAAATCCTACCTCCCAATGATTAAATAAGCAAAAAATTTTCACGTTGGAATTGCACCTCATTTCACCTTTCTTGTATGCGAAATTATCCATGACTGCAGCCATTAAACTTTAAACCTTTTAGAACTAATATATAAGCCATGCCTAATTGTCGTTTTGTACAATCTGGATTTTTGATTGGGAACCAATGAGCCTAAGTGAACTAATAGAAAGACTAAACAGAAGCAGAACCGGGAAATGAACATAGAACACGGGGGTTTTTAAATCAAAATCGAACTTTTGCTTTGTTATATTATTTTAAGCTATATTAAATTTAGCACGTTAGGTTTTCTATTAGGCCATTAACCTGTGACCTGCCACTGAATCCTACAAATTCAAAAACTACGTCGTCCAAACCTGATTGATCTAATGGGTTGGATAGATCAAATACTTTATAATGACCCATCTAGTTGTATCACTGTAAATGTGAATACATTGAAAACACCATCATAATTGATAAGTGATGATGAATTTGTTTGGTGAAAGAAAAAGAAGGGTTTTGTGAAAAAATATGGCCCTTAAAAATGTATAAAAATAAGTAATAAAAGCGCAACTTATTTGATTTTTTTTTACTAATTATGAACTCTAGTATAAGTGTACCTTATTGGAGGTAGCGATACTAGACATATAATCCATACACTGGACAGTAGTTAGTACCTTCTCGAATATATCTTAAGGGGCCTGATTAAGCTCACTATGAACAAGTGGGACCCTTCTAGGCATTCCTATCTCTCCTATGCTGGTTATATAACATATTAAAGGTTATATAGGATAGAAGGCAAGAGTAAGTATACACAGATATTTTCATCTAGTCATAAAAATAAGATCCATGCACGCACAAGGGATAAGCATCGCTACAAATCATTGATTAACAACATATGTAGTTCTTTCATTAATTTTATACTACAAGTACACCTAGAGGCAGTCACTTCAGATAAATGACCCCTAAAGATCAAGCTTAATACACCAATTCATTAATACACCATGGATAGGAAAAAAAAAAAGAATCTGAAATCATGCAAAAGAAAAATACATAAAAATATCCTGCTACATTAATATTTGTTCTTTTAAATATATCATAAAAGCGTGGTCATTTATGGTTCTAGTAAAAAAAATGGTATCACCAATAACCACTGCAAGGAAAAAGAGATATTTAGTAATCAGGGTAGGGCTTTTCAGCTCACCACGCATCTAACGCTATGGTTTCCCCTAATTTATATAAGGTGCTACAATTTCGCCATGTATCTCACATGAATGGTCTACGTAAGGCTCCATTAAACTAAATGGATTTCTAACTAATTAAATTTATGCAAAACTCTTTATTAATTTTGGAAAAAGATTCATTTGCAGTACAAAGTAAAAGATTAAAAAAAATTTCAAAGCTGTTCTAAGGAGCAAATAACTCAAAATTTCATAAGTAATAAAGATAGTATTATAATAATACTAAAACATGTATCGGAATTATATATAAACTAAAGAGAGTATCAGGTCTCTCTCAAGGATATAAGAAACCTTATTCATGAAAATTATGTAAAAAAACAGGTAAAGAAATCTATCGGATCTAATAATTGTCATCTGTAAGCCACTCCTCGATTTTAGACCCATATCCCATACAATCATAATGACCAACATCATCAGCATCATCATAACCCGAAATATTAAAATAATGGGCTATGAAATCCAGTACACAGCAACACAAGCACATGCGTAGTGTACACACATACCTAATCTAACAATCAGCAACCCATCAATTTATATCTTTGATTAAAATGCATCAAACAATAATGGAGTACTCATGACTTCGGTAATATGACGGGGAACGAAAGGAGTCCAAAGTAGACTCATCTACTTGAGGGGTTGACAAGACAAGCCAATGCCTTATCGATGGGAAGAGAACAGGAAGAAAACTAACGTCATATGGGGTTAACAATCGTTATTCGGACATTAACTAGTCCATTCAAACAACATCGTATGGTCCAATGAGTCTCACTCCTCTGGACCACTCCAAATGTGAAATTTTTCCCGAGGGTTAATCGTACGTTGATATTGTAGTCCCCATTAACTAGTGGCTGAGTCACTACTGGTGACCTAAGCGCCTAACTACCATGTTAGAGTCTTATGACTGTAACAAAGGTGTTGCTCTCTGGCTCGAAACAATCATACACACTCAATCATAATTTAAACCATCTTTAATTATTAGTTAGGTCTAATGTCTACCCTAGCATCTAGCAAATAAGTTACTGCATATCTAAATTTTGGAACTCCCGTGATAAAGTCTTGAGTATAAGTATGAGTATTAATTGTTAAGCGATAAATATGTATCAGTGTAATGATAGATATAAACAATTTAATCAAGATTATTTCTTATACTATCCTATATTGGTTTTGCCTTATAATTTACTTAATGTCCAATTCAAACGTTATCGAGTCATTCGGTAGTTTAGAGAACTTGTCCGCCTTAAGTCCATTCCATATGTATTTATCTCTTTTGATGACTCGTGCTTTACAACTTCAAGGTTTCTAAATGGCATGGATTTAAAATTGAATTTGGGCTATTTAATAAGTTATTCTAAGACCCATAATCATAAATCATTAAACTTTTAGTCAAAATTTATTCTATCAAATTTTCAAATATCTATTCAATTGCCATCTATATCAAAATATTCTAGCGAACAATCTTTATAACCTTCTCCTAAAGGAAAGTCAACACTTCACTAATTTATTGATAGCAGTCTACACCTAAAATAATAATAATAAACACTATTTTAACAAACTTAATTTATGTGAAATTGAAAAACGTTTGCCTCATAACATTAAAATTTATATTCTACCACATGGGGTAAAGTTAGCATTCTATCACATTGTACATATATGTATATATATTTATATTTATATTTCCATTCATGGTCATGAATTTACTCATTCATTCCCAAATGAAACTTAAATTTTTAAATCATTGTATATCTATTATATTGTGCACAAATATTACATTTATTGACTTCCTCACGCGTCAATCGACGATGACGAAATCATGTAGTGCACACACACATGGACATGGCCATTGCATTACGAAGCACGAAGCGTCAATTCATGCGTAAGATGCAGGAGGTGTCAAATCATCCATAACATGCTTTCGATACTCATTTAATAATGTCCGATTCATCATTTCCTTTCGGTACAAGTTCATGAAGGTCACTATTAGATACGAACTTCATTTATTTATTTATTTATTATTATTATTATTATTTTACATGAACATATGAAAAGCAACCATCATAACTTAAATTCCTCGTGTATGATCATAATTAATAATAGAAATTTTGAATATCAAATCATCATGCTTAAAATTTCAACTTGTCACCAAGGATTCTTATCAAGAGTAATATCCTACACGCAACAGATCCAACCTTCATGTATATAAATTCTATGGATCATAACTTATTATTATATTTTTTTTTCTTTTTATTCCATCTAAACCTCCACATTGCATAAATCATCAAGTACTCTTCGATCTATTTATTTACCTCAAGGAAATTTGTTTGTCTCCGATTTTTCCTTTGCCACTGCTGAAGAAGTAGACTTTAGGTCGCTATTGCCCTCGGTTGAATTTTCTCCCTCTAGCTATTGCCGTTATGCCACGCTAAGGGATTCTATCACGTCTTAGGTTGGCTCCAATTCTCTAGGAATTTGAAGCAAAGATATTATGGATTTCTAAAAGATGTGAGGATGATTATGAAAGGGCATGGAATAGGTTTTTTAGATGTATTTAGAGGGATTTAGTAGGGTTTTCTATAATATTGGCTGTAATTACCCATGTGCCTCCAAACCTTATCGTTTATTTATATAGGTCGTTTTAAAAAGTTGAGCTTACGGTAATTGTATGATTTTTTTTTTAATCTCATAATCTAAATAATAAATTAAGGTCATATAGTAAAAAACCTTAATTTTAGAGTGTCTCATTAATATATATATATATATTTTTTTTTTTTTGCTCATGTAAATTATGTTTTGTTAATTAATTCTTACTTTTCTAATTTATCTTACTAAAGTTTAGAGTATTTCAATGATCCTACCTCCGACGACACTAGTGATCTAAATCCAAATACTCTAGCTCTATTACTAGCTTCTTAGGCAGCATAAGATCTAACGGGCTGGGCTCTATCTCCATAGCATTTGTATCTATAATGTAATCATCCTTAACTAACATAATAGGTCCAAAAAGTATCCAAAGCTAGAGTAAAATAGTCAAGGATGCATAGGAAGTGTCCTCTAACTTTAACAAGGCAAGGTATATTAGGAGGGAAGTGCAACTATGGGGTTTTTCTCGAATCCTAACCTTGAGCCTCTATCTTTTAAGGAACAAAAGTCACAATTATGTTATCCATGTATATATCAATAGCGAACTCCGATGGATCCTTACCTATCTACTATTGATAATGGCTTAAGAGTCTGATTAGAGGTCGACTTAAGTAGCTCCTTAAGGATGCGTGATAGGAATTAGCAATCTTGAAGTCATTGGAAAGGAAAATAGAAGGAAGAAAAAAAAAACAAGTGTAGAAACAACACCTGTACATCGCCTCAAAACCACTAGCGTTTGGGAATTTACGCTGTTAGCCTCCAAAGTTCACGGATTCAAAATTTTAAGAGCTATCTTCAATGCTGCCTGTCTATATGATGTAGGCCGCTAACATTTAATTAAAGGCCACCGGCTTTGAGCCGGCACATGTGGTTTGGCCAATTTTTTTACAAATTTTGTAATTTTTTTTAGTTTTATTTATTTACTTTATAATACAAGCCTTAGGGTAATAGATATCAGTTTATGATATATTTATGAGATTTGAGAACACTTTTGTGCGTAAAGCCCTCTATGATGATTATGAATATTGAAATTTGATACTCTTTATTCTTGAGTTCTTATTAATTCTTGAGTTATATAGAATTGTGGTGAATCTTGTTATTAGAATTTTGTGATTCTTTTAAAATCATGATTAGTTTATTGATCGTAGTCCCTATCGTTCTGTAGTCTAATTGACAACCTAGTTTAATTTTATTGTTCGTGGAACCTATCGAACATAATTTTATTCATATCATTTATTTTAATTATTATTTCATATACTTTGAAAACCCTAAAAATTTTGATTAAGATTCAATCCCCTCAAGCACACATCAATGTAGTTAGTGGGCTTCCTGCCCAATTCTAGATCCTCTAGCGGAGAAAACATTAATCTACTAGTAGAAAAGCAATTCCATCAAGCATGGAGTCAGTCATACATTTATGATCATATGGAAGATCATGGGCATACACAAGCTCTCTTCCAAAGGGTGTCTGAATGCTAAAGCTAGGATAAGTTGGCATGTTGGTGTCTTTAACTATAAAATAGCATCTTCAAGTGCTCTGTCTTGGCCCATGTATAGTGCATATCTTTTTGACATGCATATGTTCTCTAGCAATGTGTATCATCCATAGAGCATACTAAACTTTTCTTTTGTGCCTCTCTTTCCCCTACTAAGGGGCCAATCCCATACTCCATCTTGTCAAAACATTATCAAAGGTCCTATACGTGTCTAAATAGGTAAAACCTTTGCATAATCAGTCCCAAACTCTCAAGTGTTGGTGGTATCATATGAGGGTCTCATCCAATTGTAGCCTAAAGCTACTTAATCCAGCTTAAGAGACGTTGAATTACAACAAGTTGAAGCAAACAAATAACTCAAAGTTTCATTTTTATTTCTTTAATTGCGTGTGTTTTTAATAATTTAAAAGTATATATCTAACTTGTTTCTACCCAAAGTCTTCTCACTTCCAAGTGGTTATTCTAGATTTTTATTTTTAAGGAATAAATCTAAGTTAACACTTACCTTAGGCTCTAATGCCAACTAAAACTGGCTTGTCCTGGGTTACTCTATCTATAGCAGTTTGCCATATATAGTATGAAAATATAGGAAGAATTCCATTGTCTTTCGAATATTTTTTATACAATGTACAATGTGTATTTACAACTAGCTACACTATTGAGTTTAGTAGCTCCTATATAGAATATAGAACAATAAAAAAGGAAATATTATATGCTCTTGTGAATATGAAGATAAATGATGGAGATCCATGTCTCACACAATAAATAATAGTACCAATAGAGATAAGATAATGCTAGTCTAGGGTGTTTAAATATTGTATAATTAATAGCTTAAAGTCTTTCACAATAGAGAAGATGGCTCTTAGCTCTTAGCTTTTCACTTACTAAACCCAATATTGCATGTACTAACTTCAGGCATCCTTCTTCTGAGGTTGATCTAGCAATAACCTTACATCCTAAAAGAATAAGGGTATAAGCTACATTTAACCTAGTAAGTAATTTTGTCATGTTACACATTCCAAAAAATATATGAGAAAGTTAATTGATTGGGTTAACATCACAAGTGATACTTAAACTTTAGCAAAATATCTGATTAAGTACTTGAGCTTTTATCAATCGATTTGGTACTTGAACTTTGAAATTAACCCATTAATACCCAAACAAAAAAACTTTTTTTGCACGATAACAGTACGTTCATCAAGTACTTTTAGGTGCTAGATTTATCAATTTCAAAGTTTTTCATATATTGAATCGATCAATTTCAAAGTTCAAGAAATGAATTGAATAATTTTAAAGTTTAATACCCCCATCAAGTCCTTTTAGGTACTAAATTTATCAATTTAAAGTTCAAGAACTGAATTGATCAATTTTAAAGTTTATGTACCTAATTGCATTTTTGTCAACATTCATGTACCATTTGTGGCATTATCCCTTAACTAATTTAATCATGTGTCATGCATGAACAAGCACATGAATGCAAATAGATATATATAGTCATTTGAAAATTGCATGTAGTATTGATTAGTGTCCCTATGACTAAGGTTGGAGAGATAAATCCATCACACGTCAACTTTTCATTATGTTCTCTTGGGTTTAACACAAAATCTATCAAAAGATATATACATATATATGAGAAAGTCATAAAAAAATTACATATCCCTCAGTGACTAGGGCTTAGACCTTTACTAGCTTATTTGAGGTCTACTTGGTTCATCGTTTTTAGGTTATTTTGACTTATTATTTTCGTCATTTTTAAATAGAATGTTTTTCAAAAACATAAACAAATTAAAAACATATATTTTTTACTTATAAACATATTAAAACAGGCTGGATACACATAAGATACGAATACTGACGAAAACCATACAATCCAAACAGAACCTTAATTAACCCAAAACGAGTTAGCTCTATCCCATATTGGCCAGCAATTTATAATATGGCTATTTTAGGAAGTTCTCTATGATCTTAATAAATATATATATATATATTTGACAAAGGCATGGATGGTTCTAAAGTCGGACTTGGAAAAAGCATATAATTGGATGGAGTGTGATTTTGTAAATTGTGCCATGGGAGCTCTAAACTCCCTTTCCTCGTGGCTTAAGACCAATGGCTACTATCTATCCATGTTAGATTTTAAAGTTCTTTTCAATTGTGTTGCTTGGAGTATATTATTACTGCTGGGGTCTAAGGCAATGTTATCCAATCTCATGTTACTTTTTCATTTTGGTAATCAAATTTCTTTGTAGAGTAATACATTATTGCTACAATTAGGGGTGGTGGAAACCAGTTGGACTTAAAAGGAACACAAGTAGGTGCATCTAATCTTCTCTTTGTATATAATATTATCTTGATAAGTGAAGCATGTATTGAAAATGTGAAATTGATAAAAGGAGTTTTGAAATACATGTCAAGACAATAGATTAATCCAAAGGAGTCCTTGCATTATTTTGAAAAAAATACAAATAGGGAAATATAAAGCTAGATTGTTGAGATCATTTAAATTAAATGAGCTAATGCAATGGGTAGGTTTCTAGGAATACCTTTAAGATAGGTAGGAAATTGGTGGTTGGTGATCTAAATTTCATTTTAGAGAAAACGAGAAAGGAGTTAGCACACTGGAAAGTTAAACTTCCAAGTATGGAGGTGATAAACTCATATTTCACTCAACTTTTTATTGATCAATTCATGCTAAATCATTATAAACTTTATAATAATCGAATGGAATTGGTACTTAAGTGTGCTTAATTTGTTATTTCAAGTCATTGAGAACTTATATAACAAATTCAAGCAAAATATAGAAGATTTGTGCAGATTTGGTAAAGAAAATGAACAAAACCGGCAAAACAAGAATCAAAGCTGCTAGCTTATTTCAAAAAGCACATCAACGCTCGCTAATTCAAAGCAACATTGCCAACCTTTACTCAAAATTTGATAGCCTACATTATAGAGTATTTAACATCAGCCATAATTAGAGCAACATGACCGACTTTCATGACAGATTTTCAATAGTCTGCATTTTGCAATTGTACGCCGACAAATGGTTGGTCTATGCTGCTGGTTTTGAGGCGATGTTAGATGTCCACGAAATTGAAAATTTTAGAACCGGCTTTAATACCGCTAACGTTTGAAGAAGTCTTTGTCAGCTTTCATTTTTTTCCAACCTACACCGGCATCTGAGTAATCATTACCGTTGGTGTACAAGGCAGCGTAGATCGATACCACTCCAACATTGCCGGTGTTTTAGGCGGTGTAAACATTCTAGACATTTTTGAGTTACAACGAACGCCGGCAAATTCACATCTTACATCGTCGGCGTTGAAGCTGGCGTACCTTCACCACTCCTCTCGGAAATCAAAATTTTGTTTGAACACTGGCTAGATCTAATTCAACACCGCTAGTGCACAATATGCAACTGCCGTTGTATGTGTTCTAATTGTTGAAATTTCAAGATGGTTCTATAAGAAATGTTGACCAGATTTGCAAAATTCCATTTCCACAGCTTTTTGAAAATCATAGAAAAGAGAGGTAAACAAGAACAATATGAATATCGTGATTCAATCTTAAGGCACTAAAATCCCAATGTTTTAGCAACATGTCGAGGTAATTTAAGGTTTTGATACAATCAAGCTTTGCCCTGTTATTTGGGTTGATGGATTTGAAGACAAGATTTTGATGAATGAATTTCTTATTGAGGTGTTTTCTATCCTTGTTTTTCTTTGATTATTGCTTGATTGTATGTTAGAGATGCCATGCTTAATTGATATATGAATATGGATTGATGGATTTGATGAATTTGATCAATTGACTTGTTTTGATATTGCTATTTGATTATTTGGGAATTTAATCATTGTTGTTCATGATTTGTTTGATTAGTTTCGGGCCCATATTGATTGGATAGATTAGAATTAGAGATACTTAAGAAGGATTCGACAATCCGTATGAACATAACTTGGATTTTTGAAAAAGATTTCTCATAGGGATATGCTTGTTTTTGATAAAATTCATGAACTCACTTTTCTTAATGCAATTTTTATTACAATTTTTGGTTACTTAGCAGTAGTTGATTTGTAATTTTAACTGGAATGGTAATTTTGGTGTGAACAAAATACTATTTACCTGATAATTATAGATAAATTGCATTGGCAGGATAATTTATGCTATAATTAAAATTTTGCTACTCCGGGAGGTGGACGAGTTCTAGTAAGTTTGATTAAATCCCAGATAAGGCATAAATCCAATTCAAATGAGAGCATAATTGCATTGTTTATTGATTGTTTTTGCATCTCCTAAACCCGGATCCCTCATTTTTGTTGCTGTAGCATACGGTTTGAAGTATTCACATTTGCTCATTAGATCAATCTTAGTTAAATTATAATCTATAACTTAGTTAAAACTATGATATTTGATAGCTTAGCTTAGGGAAATATTCGACGTTTTAGTACTTAGCCATTAGCTCCCCGTGGTTCGACCTGGTCTCACCAGTATTCTTTATTACATACATATCTGGTTTCTATTGGCTGATTAATTTTGCACTTGTAAATAGAGTTTGAAATTAAAAAAGCATAACCAGGTGCAGTCAGTCAATTGGCACCGTTGCTAGCGAGCTTCAGTTGCTAATATTATGATAGTGATTAATCCCTTAGACCAGGCATATAAAAAAAAAAAAACAGAAAATCTCATAAAAATTTGAAAATATAAAAAGTAGTTTACCTTTATTTGTTTGTTTGTTCTTCTATGTCAGGTGAAGAGGTCCCATAATTGACATTACAATTTGATCCTGAAATAGATCGGACATTTCATTGGTTATTGAGAGAAAGAAGAGCCGGTCTAGAAAATACAAGAGCAATGAAAAGAAATATGACCGAGAATGCTCCAAACTAAGATGAGGAACGGAATGGAGATAGGGACACAATGGAAATGGCAATGGACATAATGGAAATCAAGCAGATGGTCATAGAAATCTTCCAATTCCAGTTGTCAAAAATGAAAATCCTTCTCTTCAAGCTGCGGGAAGCAAAATTCACAGACCAAGGTGGGAGTACTTTATGCCCACAATTGATAGAGTTGCATCATCCATAGCATGGTCGGTAATCCAAGCTAACAATTTTGAGTTGAAGCCTGCTTTGATACAAATGGTGCGAGTGAATCTGTTTGGTGGAGGAAATTTTGAAGACCCACATGATCACTTAATGAATTTCCTCTAGATTTGTGCTACAATCAAGAGTAACGAAATATCAGACGATGTAATTCGCCTTTGATTATTCGCTTTTTTCGCTTAGGGATAAGGCAATGAGCTAGTTAAATTCTTTACTCGCACATTCATTGACTAGTTAGGATCAAGTAGCACAGAAAATTCTTAAAGAAGTTCCTTCCTCCCAACAAGACCATCCAATCGAGGAATGATATCTTTCCTTTCCTTTCAACAATATGAGGGTAAAGCACCATATGAAGTTTGGGAAAGATTCAAGGTAACGCCTCAGGCTTTGCCCTCACCATAGGATTTCTCTACATGATCTGGTAAGAACATTCTACACTTCTGTTCGTGATCAACTGAAAACTATGATTGATGTTGCTGCAGATGGAAGTTTAATGAACAAAAGTGCTCCCGAGGCTTATGATCTCATGGAAGGAATGGTAAGGAATACATTCAACTGGCATAGTGAGAGGAATAGACCAAGATCAGTGGGTGCCATGTATGAATCAGACACGATTTCAAAACTTCAAGCTCAAGCGGCATCACTTACTAAACAAATGAGTAGGATGCAACCCATGCTAAGTGCAGGATCTAGTCACATGATAAGCATGAATGAAATGCCTCATGGTGGTCCTTCGATGAGTTTTTCATATTATCCAATGGGGAATTCATATGCTCCTAGTTCTAGTGCAGGACATGAACAAATGAATTTTCTAAACTGGTATGATAGATGAGCTGGAAATTACAATCCTTATTCGAATGCATACAATCCATGTTGGAAGGATCATCCAAACATGAGATGGAGAGATGGAAATACTCCTAGTACCACTACCACCACCACCAATGATACAACATCAGTCATTTCTACAAAGAGAGAAGGACCAAAGTGATACCACAATTGAGCTGCTATAAGCTTTGCTAGCCAAGTCTAATAACCAAAAAGCCATCATTCATGATTTGCAAAAGCAGTTTGCCTAGTTATCTCAATCATCTAGTAGTCTCACTGTTGGAGCACTACCTAGCATTATAGAGAAGAATCTTAGGGATCAAGTTGGATCATCCAATGTGAAAGCAAAATAAATCAATACAATTGAGAATGAAGAGGATGAGAATCCTAAGATAAATCCTTTGAATAGAGCATTTGATGAATATGATATTGATATTGAAGAGAAACCGACTTATGAGTTAATTCCAAGTTTTGGACAGTTCAGGTAAGGAGATAAGATAGTTGGTTAAAGAGGATTTTATCAAGGGAGATTCAATTAAAAAGTGGCTGGGAAGTCTTGAACTGTAGAATTTCCTAATTAAACTAATTACTTTTTTCGAGTTAATTGATTCATAATCCTACACGAGATAGTGGGAATGTTTTCCTTTACTAATGCTTATATAGAATTGTATTAAACTCATGAACCCTAATTAAAGATTGAACATTTATTACAAAAATCTGAAGTCTTCTTATGTCTAGGTAAAACATGCAAATTCTTTACTCATAGATAATCTATTAGTTGAAATCTATTTCTAACTAACAAGAATCGCACACGCAATAATCTTCATAAAAAATTATCACAAGAGCAGTAAAAGCACATGAATAAATTCAAGACATCAGCTTTACACTAATCAACAAAGATTCGATACATGGGTTAGGGTTTTCTAAAACTTAAGACATACAAAATCTACTTTTTCCATAGGATAAACAACAAAGTAAAAAATCGAGAAGAGTTTAGAGATAGCATGATTGATTAAACCCTTTGAAGTAATTGTTGCGAGCTTCGGATGTTGTGCAACAATTTTTCCTTGAAAAGCTCTCCAAGATGTGTGCTTTAGGGTTAGAAACAAAATAGATCTCTCTAACTTCCCTAGATAGCAAAACAAAGCATCATATATATATTATATATATATATATACTGACATAAGTACACAACCCCCCTGCACGACTCGAGTATATAGGTTGTGTACATCTGGAACAAATGCGAAATTTATCTATTCTTTAATTGTACACTACCTGACATACACGACCGATGTATAATGGTTGTGTACTCTTGGAACTAAGATTTTTTCTCATTGTTTGCTCTAAAAATTGTACAATGATTATTTACTTCTTTAGTTACTCCTGATATTACAGTGATAGCTCCAAAACTCCATTAAATCTTCGCTCTTTTCATTATAAATCCTTCAAAAAGCTCAATTACTCGTTATTTACCCCTGAAATGAATAATTTATCCAATAAGTATAATTTTCTTTAAAAGATCAACAAAATAATGCATAAAATATGATCAACAAAGCACAATTATAAGGGTCTTTTGATACTTACAAGTAAGTACAATGAAACTGATGTGAAAGATTAAAAGTTTGAAGTTCAATGGACTAGCCTTATTAAGAAAAGGTATGGACTTAAAGGAGGGAAAAAGAGAAAGAAGGGGTCTCAGTTGTGTTAATTAATTACAATAAGCCTTGGACTAGCTAAAAGTAAATACGATTGTAAGCTCCAAAAGTGGGAGAAGCATTACAGTCTGGGAAGATAAGTGGCTTGAAGGTAAGTCCCTAAGAAAGATCGTCCATGGTCGTATCCTAAGGGACACTGCTTGGCGAGACTTGACGAAGTTTGGAAGAATATTGCATAATGGGATGAAGACCTGGTTGAGTATCCTTTATAAGGAATGATTGTCAACATAATGGGAAATATTCAATTAGGTTTGAGTGGTGGCAATACTAAGATGTTTGGGTGGAAAGAGTGGAGAAATATCTCAAAAATCAATTTATGAATGTCTTAGGAACCTAGAGGATTTGAATTAAAGGGAGTGGAGATGGGATTGGTTATGGAGGATATCTTAAAATTGAAAGCTTTCATTTAGAGAGTATTGCAACGCCTTACCCAACTCAAGGTAATTTACTCAAGTTTGGAATAAATATCAGCTAATAGTGCCCTTTATGTTTGGCAGGGATACATATCAGCTAGCCGATAGCGCCCTCTATGTTTAGCTAGGGATAAACTTGTTGAGCACATCCCGAAGAAGTGTCCCAAACGAAGGTGGAGAGATAAATGAATCTAGAGACTTTGAAGTATTTTTTTTTACTATATTTTCACAATTGGCTTGAAATTTATTAATACACAAGGAAGAAAAAAAAAAGCATTTGTTTGTGGCCATGTCTGTTTAGTTTTGCACTATGGGGGTATATGGGGTGAACAAAATAGGAAAGTGTTTAACGAAAAAGACCAATTGGATTTCAATTGCAAACTTCTCTTTTGCTCATTGGTGGACACACTGGTATGTCAAGAACCAACCAGGAAAAATTTTAAAGTAGACCTATCAATGGAAGCCATCGGAGCCCCATGGCTAAAATTCAACTATAATGGTGCGATGGATGACCTACGTAAAGCAACGATTAGGAAAGCGTGCTGCAACCAAGCTGTGAAAGTTTTTTGTAGCTTATTAAAAAGAATTGCTATGGTATCTCCCCGAAAGGCATAATCGATTAGCATTACAAAGGCTCTAAGAATGAATGGAGCTCTTTATATTTCACACATAATAACAAAGGCTCTAAGAATGAGCAAAGCTCTATATTTCACACATAATAATTGGATACAATTCTTTACCTACTGTTCCACATGTAAACTGTGTGGATATTAACCTGTTTACCTCATCAAATGTCTTATCTATGTGTAGGGACAAACTAAGTAGGTTTTAGGAAGTGTAGATTTAATTTCTACTAGGAAGACCACTTTTACAGTAGATAACTTGGTGAAGGTAAGCCCGAATTTAAGTCTAGGAGCAGTTACTGTAGGAGCTTTGATAGACTTAACTAGATATGTATCTATTATATTTTCCTCTAGATTGCTTGTTAAGTTGAGAGGGGGATAAATTGTTGTAGGCTTAGAACTTAGTTAAAACGTTTATTTACGTATAACTGAAATGAGAATCAAATATCTAACAATAACAAAGAGGGTCCATCTTATTACATTAAACCAAACAGGACCGATTGGATTTACAATGACATTCCAACGAGCCGTTTGCCTTTAACATTTTAAAATGGAGATCATCTCCGCACTTCTGGAATATTAGTTTTCTCTTTCTTTCTCCAATTTTTTAATTACTTTTTAATAGTCTTTAACCTCCAATAGTCCCCAGCACCTTGGCACAACCCAAATTCACAACTCATATAATGCATACGCACACATAAACAGCACAAAAGACCACTCTCTCTCTCTCTTCCCCCACTCTCTAGATCTCTTTTTCTCTCTCTATCTAAGGGTTTCGTCGCTGCATCGGAGAGATCTCGCAGCGATTCGAACACCCGGACAGCCAAAATTCTACTCCCTTGCGGCGTGTCTCTCTCTCTGCGGCTTCCATTTCTCTCTCCTCCTCAGATCTGATCTGTCATGGCTACTGCCAATGCTCCGATCACTATGAAGGAAGCGCTTACGGTCCGTTCTACTCTCTTTCTCTCTCCCTTCTTAATTTCATTTGAGTGTTATGCAATCGAGCGGATGGTGAAGCATATCAACGATTTCACCGAAATTCATTTTAGTTTACGTACTGCTCGTTTAATTTTGATCACTCGACATCGTATTTCATCAATTGAGCTTCACGGTTTCATTGGATTCGTGCTTCTTTTGTTATATCATGTGCTTAAGTTAGTCTCTGTCTCGCGATTCGATTTAGCTACTGTTCTTGTCAGACGTGTAGTTAAGCAATATTAGTTCGTTTATTTTCTTTACGGTTTCCTTCGATTCGTTTGCTATATCATGTGCTTAAGTTAGTCTCCATCTCGCGATTCGATTCCGCTACTGTTCTAGGTAGATGTGTAGTTAAGCAAGATTAGTTCATTTATTTTCTTTACGGTTTTATTCGATTTGTGTTCCTTTTTCTATATCCTGCGCTTAAGTTTGTTATTATCTCGTGATTCGATTTCGCTACTGCTCTAGGTAGATGTGTAGTAAGCTAGATTAGTTCGTTTTTTTTTTTATTTTAATTTTTTAATTTTTATCACGGTTTCATTCGATTTGCGTTCCTTTTGCTATATAATGTGCTTAGTTAATTTCAATCTTGTGATTAGATTTTGATTTCACTACTGTTCTACGTAGATGTGCAGTTAAGCATGATTAGTTCGTTTATTTGTTACATATTCATTTGATTTGTGTTCCTTTTTCTATGTTTTGTGCATACATAGTTTCTTTTTGGCAGTTCTATTATGTAATTTTTTTAGTTAGATGTTTAGTTAAGCAAGATTAGTATGTATATTACTTCGCTCGTGTTTAGTCTAGTAATGTGCTGTTAGATCTGATTAATGCTGTAATTAGTTTAGATCTTTACCAAATTGCGTTAAGAGTTGTTGTTGTACTTGGGGTTTTTGGTGAGAATTTGAAGTCATTGAGTATTGGAGTTTTGGTCTTTTATCTGATCTAATGATGTCTGCAGCTTCCAAGCCTTGGCATCAATCCGCAATTTCTTACTTTTACACATGTCACGATGGAGTCAGATAAGTACATCTGTGTGCGAGAGACAGCACCTCAAAATAGTGTTGTCATCATCGATATGAGCATGCCCATGCAGCCTTTGAGGCGGCCTATTACTGCTGACTCAGCTCTGATGAACCCTAATTCTAGAATTCTTGCTTTAAAAGGTGAGAACTGTCAGTTAGCCAGTTATCTTGCAAGTTCTTGTTGTTCAGGGCTTCTAATTTAGTGACTCTCTTTCCCATCCCATAAATGAAAACACTAGCTGAACAGTGAAAACTAAGCTCAATGTATCATGGAATATGAAATTTTGTAGCTGATCATGCTTTTCTCTTTATGCTTGCTGAGGGATAGACTGCTCATTTCTTTGACATGTTATGTTGTCATATCTGAACCCAAGCTATTTGATGGATTTGTTGGGATCATATTTTCTGTCAGAACATTAATAATGTTTGAAAATTCTGGTGGTTTCTAGACAATACTCCTAACTTCACTGTTAATCGGTAGTCCAGATCTGTATGCTTCACTTTGACTAATATGCATGGTTGAACACCTGGAAAATGAGTGAAGATAGGACGTGGATCCCCTCATTGAAGGCTAAAAAGGGAAAAATAAAAAAACCGATTTAATTTCCTGAGAAATTTTGATGTTTCACTTGATGGTCAAAACCTTCCTGTATTGCTTATGTATTTTATTGTGTTGCTTCTTGCTATGTGCTATTATATGTTCTACTGATGAGCTGTGATTTCTTTTGCAGCTCAACTTCCGGAACAACACACGATCACTTGCAAATATTTAATATTGAAATGAAAGCAAAGATGAAGTCTCATCAGATGCCGGAGCAGGTTTCTTGAAAACACCTCAATTTGGTAATTTCATTTGTAGAGATAGTTTCATGTTGTGATTGAATGGTGATTATCTTTGTGTTTTAAATTCTCTTGTAGGTTGTGTTTTGGAAGTGGATTACTCCGAAAATGTTGGGTCTTGTAACACAAACCGCTGTTTACCATTGGTCAATTGAAGGTAACATAGATCTCTTAATAAAATGTTGTATTTAGCTTATCCTGAACCCATCCGTTTTGTGAGTTATATGATGCAGCAGTTAAGTGTTTTATTTGCTTTATTTTTTTAATTAACTGTCCAACTGTATTGTGGTTCTCAAAAAATTCTCCTGTATAGGCGATACTGAACCTGTGAAGATGTTTGAGAGGACAGCAAATCTGGTGAACAATCAGATAATAAATTATCGATGTGATCCTTCAGAAAAGTGGCTGGTATTAATTGGAATTGCTCCAGGTTCAGCTGAGGTATGGCATTATCTTTAATTTAAAAGATTCCAGCAGGATATTCTTTTTTTTTTCAAGAAAGAGAAATAGAACATATTTGAGAGGTGTAAGTTTCAAAGTTAAACATGTCGGTATTATATATGTGGTCTATTTGGATTGTCTTTTTCATTTTGTTTTATTTATTTTCTTTTATTTGCATTTTATCTGTATTTGTTTGAGATTAGGCATTTGGAAAACTATTTTATCTGTCTCTTCTCTGTTACCATTTCACAAATATGTTAATGGTGATGATTGGGGTGTGAGAATTGGGATGCAAAAATTGATGTACTTTTGAGAGAAAAAGTTTAAAAAATTATATTTTATGGATTTGTTGAAAGAAAAATTTAATTGATATTTTATAAAAAAGAACAAACTAACAGGAACATAAACTCAACTTTATAGTGGTCTATTTGGTATTTAATTCTAAAGTAGGGGTATACTGTAATCTTCAGTACTTTTCTTACGGATGAAAATAAAAAGTAAACAAAACAGAGCCATATTAAATAGCAGATAGTAAATAATAGCATCTGTATACCTATAGCCTGTTAGAGAGTCCACTGAGATATCGCCATGTGGCACCTATATAGAAGAGTTTGGGTTCATATAGGAAAAGTAGTAAGAAAATATTCAGCCATTTATATATTTTTGCTTAGAGAGTAAGGGGTTGTAAAGCTCTAAGGCATTTGCTTTGGGGTGTGTGTGCGCCTTTGCCCTAATTCCCCCAAATTAGGGCTTATAAATACTTTATATCCAGTAAGGTCAATCTTTGAGTCCTGGGTATCTATGACACCATGCTTTAGAAGAAACTAGGCTGCTCATGTTCTTGCAGTCATGTTAGAGTTTTAATAAGGATGCATTTTGCTATTGATGGGCTAAATTTTCCCCATGCGCCCCATGCACAACCCCCCCCCCCCCTGCGCCTGCGCGGGCCGGGGCACACACAAAACACCCACCCCACACCCCCCAAAAAGAAAAAACCACCACCAGAAAAAAACCCACGACAACCCAAACCCCAATCCACGCCCAGTGAATAGAAAATAAGACCCCGATGTTCTATACATACGGTTCATCAGTATCAAGGACAATGTTTTTGCAAAAACTCGACTGGCCCGAGAAAGATGTGGATGTCAGAATATTGAGTCTGTGGTCCTGATCTTTACCCTATTTTGTACATTTTTCATGAAATTAGTGAAATAAGCCTTATTGCATACTTTATGTATTTGTGCCTTTGGATTGTGGCATATTAGTTTGGTTTACACTTCTTTCTTTTTTCGCTCTTCTTCTTTTTTCTTTCCTATATATATATAAACACACATATATATTTATTTTTATTATTATTTGGACCCTTTATGCAGCGGCCACAACTGGTCAAGGGAAACATGCAGCTTTTCTCTGTGGACCAACAACGTAGTCAAGCCCTTGAAGCGCATGCTGCTTCTTTTGCTACATTTAAGGTGCGGTTTAAAATGCCAAAGTTATCTAAACAAAGAGGAAAAGAGATAAAGAAACATTTGTCTTTTTGTTTGCTTCTGATATGCTGTAAATACTCTGCTTCTTATGATATTCCTTTGTTTCTTAATCAGGTTCCTGGAAATGAAAATCCTTCTACTCTTATAGCTTTTGCAACAAAGACATTCAATGCCGGGCAAGTGACATCAAAGATGCATGTTATTGAGCTTGGCGCTCAACCAGGTCAGCTTGCTAGTTTCTGTACCTATCATTCTTCTCTATTTTGCTAAATGTCCAGTCAAAGTTTTGTCAAGATCATCCCATAATTAATCATTTTTCCAGTGGATTCACAGAACTGGCTCAGCTGGGAAAAAGACACATATCCAATATGTATACACTAGGATGTTTAGAATTTTATTCTTTTATCAATTGTCAAGGATAACTTACCAAAAAAGGAACCTAGAATCATACTAGCCTTATTGATTTTAAAACAAATTAGATTAATTTAAGAGAGAGAGAGAGAAAGGGAAGAAGGGGGGGGGGGGGGGGTGTTGGGTGTGGTGGGAGTGGGTGGTTTGGGGTGAAGGTCGAGGTATTTAAGATCAGGCAGATAGTAGTGTATAGGCTTGCTATATGCTCTTTTGTTGTATGGGTTGTGTTTAGTAGTTTCTTTCCTCTAGTTTTTTCTGTTGTTTGTGACTTTGATAAGGAGAGTTTTGTTTTACTTTTGTATCTCCTTTTGTATCTTTCCCTATTTTAAGGAGGGAAAAAACACTGAACTTACCCAAGAAAAAGATAATTAGTTGCATTGAAAACAGTGCTGTTTGGGCATCTCATGTTGCATTGCAAAATTTTGTATGTCCGGTTAGAGTTTATCTTTTGTAGCCATTTAGGTTGATAATGCAGTTGAGAGTGAAGTGTTATCTAGATTATAATATCTAGTTGGGTTCTAGGGCGTTTTACTTGTAAACATTACACATCTTCAATTGGCATTTATAACGTGCTTTTGATTTCTTAACCTTTTTTATATGACCTTCATTTTGTTTTGTTCAAAAGACCCAGCTTCTCTAGTTGACACTCCAATTTTGTAAGCAGGGAAGCCATCTTTCACAAAGAAACAAGCAGACCTCTTCTTTCCTCCAGATTTTGCTGATGATTTTCCAGTCGCGATGCAGGTTTAGATGTCTTTGTTGTTTCTTTCTTCTTCTTCTCCTTCTACTTCTTCTCTCTCTCTCTGTCCCCCCTCTTTTTTCTGCTGCATTGTAAACAACTGGATAATTTATATTAAGCCACTCGTTTGTTTTATAAGCAGATATCCCAAAAATACAGTTTGATATATGTGATCACAAAGCTTGGCCTTCTGTTTGTATACGACTTGGAATCAGCTGCTGCTGTATATAGAAATAGAATCAGTCCAGATCCAGTATTTTTGACTGCAGAAGCTTCAACGATTGGAGGTTTTTATGCCATTAATAGGCGAGGCCAGGTGTTGTTGGCTACTGTGAATGAGGCGACAATTGTGCCCTTTGTTAGTGGCCAAGTATGCACAAATGAAACTTGTGTTTAGTCTAAGCTTCCCAGAAGGACCTTTTTTTCAATATATGTTTTTGTCTTCTGCTGCAGCTAAACAATCTTGAGCTTGCTGTAAATCTTGCCAAGAGAGGGAACCTTCCTGGTGCCGAGCAGCTGGTAATGCCCCTTTTTTATTAACTTTATTGTTCTTAAACCAATTTAACTAGGTTATATACAATGCACGGCATTTTCAGGGTTAATTTCTTAGTTCTTTTCTCATGCTGTTTAAGAACAAAAAATGTAGGATCTGAGGTATTTCTTTCATGGCATCTCCTTTTCGTTGTTATTGCTGAGGTGTGATTAAGAATGCTATGGATGGATAACTCTTTGATTTTATTCTTTAAAGTGTGCATTATTGCTTAATGTGGGGTTCAATGCAAATCCAAGTGACTGGCACATGGTGCAGTTATTATACTATTAATGAAATGTTGACTCATACTTTCAGATAACTTTTCTACACTGTCCATTCTTGTCGTTAGTTGAGCCTAGTAGTGAGCATCTTCTTCTCTGCTGTGCTCTTCTTTTGTTTTCTTCTTTATCTAGCATCCCTTTACCATCAGAGGGTAATGAGAAAAGATATAATTGAAAACTAGCTAATTAGCCTGTTGATTTCTCTGTTACTCTGCTGTGATAAGATGATTGTTGATGGCAGTTATTGTTATGTCCCCTGTTGTTTTGGATGGTAGTTCTTCCTTTGTTGTGCTTTAGTTTTAAAGTTGGTGCCCTTTTCAGATTAAGTTACCATTAATTTCCACAGTAGTTGTTTTAGTTTCTGACAAACGTGGGTCTGTTGCAATTTAGGTTGTCCAACGTTTCCAAGAACTCTTTGCTCAGACGAAATACAAGGAAGCTGCAGAGCTTGCTGCCGAGTCTCCTCAAGGGATTCTTCGAACTCCTGATACTGTTGCAAAATTTCAGGTACCTTTTTTTATCTCCTCCACCCTGCATTAGGCAAAGATTTTATAAGCCGTGGATTGATTTTGATTCAGTTTGAGGGAACTGTGCCCCTAAAAGAATATTGCTTGTTGAGAAATATTGCAAATTTTCGATTGTTTGTCTGTATAATGGATTAGGTCAGGTCAGCGGCAGCTTGACACAGTTCCTCTTCTTCTCCTTTATTTTTTATTCTTTACTTATTTTTGGTACATTGATTAGATTTTCTCCACATAACGTGTGAGATGAAAGGATTTAGTTATACGGCATGCTGGGGGTGCTATTTACTTACAAAAAGATGAAATTGGAAGTTTATGTCCTAGAGGGTGATTTCCTGAGACACTGGATGATTTCAGATATTGCTCCATTAAGTTAATTCTCTAATAATGTAGATAAATATTTATCTTTATAGCGCATAATTAATTGGCATCATTTCAGAAGGTTTTGTGTATTCTGATATTCTTTATATGAGGAAGAATCTTGACTTGTATGATTAAATTTCCCATTTCAACAAGGGTTAATCTTGTCTGTTTAAATGCTGCAGAGTGTGCCTGTGCAAGCTGGACAAACACCACCGTTGTTGCAGTACTTTGGTACCCTCTTGACCAGAGGAAAGCTGAATGCATTTGAGTCCTTGGAGTTGTCACGGCTGGTTGTGAATCAAAACAAGAAGAATCTTCTTGAGAATTGGTTGTCTGAGGACAAGCTAGAATGCAGTGAGGAGCTTGGAGATCTTGTGAAGGTCTATTTTCTGGACAAATTTACACTTGCTTCTAGCTTTTTAATCAGTCAATATAGGAGAATTGCTTAGATTGTTTTGAGAAGTAGTCCAGTGATCTGCTGATATTCTATGGCTGTACTGAGTGTGTTTTTCTATTCTTTCTAGACCGTTGATAATGACCTTGCCTTGAAAATCTATATCAAAGCCAGAGCAACACCAAAAGTTGTTGCAGCTTTTGCTGAACGGAGAGAGTTTGACAAAATCCTTATCTATTCAAAGCAGGTAACCTACTTGTTGCTGAATGCTTCTTGACATAAGGAATAATTCTTGTGCTCTTTCTACTGTCTTTCGATTGTTGAAATATTTCTTTTTTTTTTTTTTTTTTTTACCAGGTTGGGTATACTCCCGATTATTTATTTCTTTTGCAAACAATTCTCCGGTCAGATGCTCAGGTGGGTATAGAACTTGATTATTTTAATGTTAATTTTGAATCAGACTGCATAACAAACTTTTATGTAATTTTGCTCTTCAAATTGTAATATTTGAACGTTTTTGTTGAAGGGTGCTGTAAATTTTGCATTGATGATGTCTCAAATGGAAGGAGGCTGTCCAATTGATTACAATACAATTACGGATCTCTTTCTCCAGGTTCCTTCCCTTTACTTTTTGTTTATTTTGTTCAGATAAAATTATCTATTTTACATTTTTACCCTTACTTATCTGTCCCTTTTTTGGGTAAATACTATCTGTCCTTTTTCTGTGCCAATGGCACAATATATGTGCAGTATAATGAATTGCTCTTGGTATTTAGGCTGCCAACTTTTATTCTTTTGCCTGAATGCTTCTATTTATTTAAAAAGTGAAGAAAATGACATCAATTTTATCATGGCTTATAGAGGAATTTGATTCGGGAAGCAACAGCTTTTCTTTTGGATGTTTTGAAGCCAAATCTTCCTGAGCATGCATTCCTGCAAACAAAGGTTCTTCTTTTTTTTTTTTTTTTTTTTTTTTGCAGCTGCAGTATGATCCTTCCATGTTTATTACTCATCATTATTTCTTCTGACATTTCCCAATGGATATAGGTTCTTGAAATCAATCTGGTCACTTTTCCAAATGTAGCTGATGCAATTTTGGCAAATGGAATGTTCAGCCATTATGATCGTCCACGAATTGCTCAACTTTGTGAGAAGGCTGGTCTTTATGTTCGAGCTTTGCAAGTAAGATCTTTTAAAAGCCCCGTGTGTAATTTCTTTGTATGCTTATGGGCTCTCTCCCATGTTTAATCTTTCATAGGCTCATTTCATGTTTTTTTTCTTTCCTTGCAGCATTACACAGAGCTACCGGATATCAAACGTGTCATTGTCAATACACATGCCATTGAGCCACAGGTATGGATTTTTACAGGCTGGTTGCTCTTCTTGTGTCAGTAGGTAAATTTTTGAGATTTAGCTTTCTTTCTTATTCTTTGCAGTCGCTGGTGGAATTCTTTGGTACTTTGTCCAGAGAGTGGGCCTTGGAGTGCATGAAGGACCTTTTGCTTGTTAACCTGAGGGGGAACCTTCAAATAATTGTCCAGGTGCACTGTATATTGCTGTTTATTTTCCTCTTTTGTTCTACTTATGGTATATTATTATCTTTTTCTGTGGTATAATTGTTTTCTTGACTTCGTTTCATTGTAGGTTGCTAAGGAATATTGTGAACAATTGGGTGTTGAGGCATGTATAAAGCTTTTTGAGCAATTCAAGTCATATGAAGGATTGTACTTTTTCCTTGGGTCGTACTTGAGCTCGAGGTAATTTTGCTAAGAAATGACCCTGATAGTTCTTGCTGGAAAATTTACTTGGAGAGATTTACTTGAACAATGTTATAAAGGCTTGCTTATTGTTATTTATTGCAGTGAGGATCCCGACATTCATTTCAAGTATATTGAAGCAGCTGCAAAAACAGGGCAGATTAAGGAGGTTGAACGCGTAACTAGAGAGTCAAATTTCTATGATGCTGAGAAGACTAAGAACTTTTTAATGGAGGCAAAACTTCCTGATGCACGGCCACTGATTAATGTCTGTGATCGTTTTGGTTTTGTGCCTGACCTCACACATTACCTCTACACAAACAATATGCTTCGGTATATTGAAGGTTATGTTCAGAAGGTATCTAACCTTGTCTTATCATGTGCACTCTGCTCTTATGTTACAACAACTCATAATATATGGTAATCCCCCCCTCCCAATCAGGTCAATCCTGGAAATGCTCCTCTTGTGGTGGGTCAGCTTATTGATGATGAGTGCCCTGAAGATTTTATCAAAGGCTTAATTCTCTCTGTTCGTTCGTTGCTGCCAGTGGAGCCTCTTGTGGAGGAATGTGAAAAGAGGTGCTTTTTCCTACCTTTATCTTTGCTTTCATACCTTCTCTTTGCTGCTTCATATAATTTGGTACTGTTGCAGTATGTGGATTCTACGGACAATCACCTTACATGAGGTCTTTTTTGTTTCAGGAATCGACTTCGTTTACTCACTCAATTCTTGGAGCACCTTGTGAGTGAGGGAAGCCAAGATGTCCATGTACACAATGCTTTGGGTAAAATCATAATTGACAGCAATAATAATCCAGAGCATTTTCTTACTACCAACCCATATTATGATTCTCGGGTTGTTGGTAAATATTGTGAAAAACGTGATCCCACTTTGGCTGTTGTGGCCTATCGGAGAGGCCAATGCGATGATGAGCTGATTAATGTCACAAATAAAAATTCATTGTTCAAATTACAGGCTAGGTGTGTTTTCACTGTTCGTCCTCTTTTCTAATGGTTCAATAGGTGCTTATAGGATTCTCTTGCCATTGGAGATACTTATTGTTATCAGCATTGTGCAGATATGTAGTTGAAAGGATGGATGCGGATCTGTGGGAGAAAGTTCTCAACCCTGATAATTCCTTTAGGAGACAACTTATTGATCAGGTTGTTTCAACTGCTTTGCCAGAAAGCAAGAGCCCTGAACAAGTTTCTGCAGCAGTTAAAGCTTTCATGACAGCTGACCTCCCCCATGAATTGATCGAGCTCCTTGAAAAGATTGTCCTCCAAAACTCTGCGTTCAGTGGAAACTTCAATTTGCAAAACCTGCTTATCCTGACGGCAATCAAAGCAGACCCTTCGAGAGTTATGGATTACATTAATAGACTAGATAACTTTGATGGACCTGCAGTTGGTGAAGTGGCAGTGGAAGCCCAATTGTATGAAGAAGCCTTTGCAATCTTCAAGAAATTCAACTTGAATGTCCAAGCTGTAAATGTTTTATTAGATAATATCCGAAGTGTTGATCGCGCTGTGGAGTTCGCATTTAGAGTTGAGGAAGATGCTGTTTGGAGTCAGGTGGCAAAGGCTCAATTAAGGGAAGGCTTGGTGAGTGATGCAATTGAGTCATTTATCCGGGCAGATGATGCTACTCAGTTCTTGGAGGTCATTCAAGCTGCAGAGGATGCTAATGTTTACCATGATTTGGTGCGGTATCTTCTAATGGTCAGGCAAAAGACAAAGGAACCTAAGGTGGATAGTGAGCTCATATATGCCTATGCCAAGATTGATAGACTGGGTGAAATTGAAGAATTCATCCTTATGCCAAATGTTGCCAATCTCCAAAATGTTGGTGATCGTTTGTATGATGATGAGCTATATGAGGCTGCTAAAATCATATTTGCTTTTATTTCCAACTGGGCAAAGCTGGCTTGCACACTGGTGAAGCTCAAGCAGTTCCAGGGTGCTGTTGATGCAGCTCGGAAGGCCAACAGTGCAAAGACATGGAAGGAAGTTTGCTTTGCTTGCGTTGATGCTGAAGAGTTCCGCTTAGCTCAAATTTGTGGTCTGAACATCATTATACAGGTAGAAACATGATTCTTTATAACCTGTTTTGCACTTTGGGTTAGCACTTTTGAGATATTCACTTCCATTTCAAGTTCTACATAATGGTTCCTATGTTTTAGTCATAAGATATTCAGATCCTGTTCTCATTTGGGAAGAGCCTGTTCTAATTAGCTGTGTACTTAAACTGTAGGTGGATGACTTGGAAGAAGTCAGTGAGTATTACCAGAACAGAGGATGCTTTAATGAGCTTATCTCTCTCATGGAGAGCGGTCTTGGATTGGAACGCACATATGGGCATATTCACTGAGTTGGGAGTTTTATATGCAAGATATCGCCCTGAGAAACTTATGGAGCATATTAAACTTTTTGCAACACGTCTCAATATTCCGAAGCTTATTCGAGCCTGTGATCAACAACAACACTGGAAGGAGCTTACGTATTTGTATGTTCAGTATGACGAATTTGATAATGCTGCAACTACAATCATGAACCATTCCCCTGAAGCATGGGAGCATATGCAGTTTAAAGATGTCGTTGTTAAAGTTGCCAATGTTGAGCTTTATTATAAGGCTGTGCACTTCTATCTGCAAGAACATCCTGATCTAATTAATGATGTTCTCCATGTGCTGGCACTTCGAGTGGACCATACACGAGTAGTTGACATCATGCGTAAGGTTTGTACAACACCTTGGTTTGGTTGGTTCTTTGTTTTCTCTTTCTGGCTCTAACATTTAGAAACTGTCATGTTTGATGTCAGGCTGGCCACCTAAGACTTGTCAAGCCTTATATGGTTGCAGTGCAGAGCAACAATGTCTCTGCTGTTAATGAGGCACTTAATGAGATTTATGTTGAGGAGGAAGATTATGATAGATTGCGTGAATCAATTGAGTTGCATGATAACTTTGACCAAATTGGTCTTGCCCAGAAGGTGAGTGGAATATTACCTGCCGTAGCTTGTATGCATATTTCAGAGTTGGAGTTTTACCTTCTTGTTTTCCCTGGGGCAGATTGAGAAGCATGAGCTACTTGAGATGAGACGTGTTGCTGCATACATCTATAAAAAGGCTGGCAGGTGGAAGCAATCCATTGCCTTGTCCAAGAAAGACAACCTTTACAAAGATGCCATGGAAACAGCCTCCCAGTCTGGAGATCGTGAACTTGCTGAAGATTGCTTGTGTATTTCATTGAACAGGTATGTCTTAGAATGGTTCCTGAACTCTTAACTTGAGCAAATGATTTGCAAATAGGAGGGGTGTTGTCCATGTTGCTTGAAAGAATAAAATTGAATCAGTTTGAAGTTTAAACTTTGTTTGGATAAAGCCAGTAAATTTCATTAATAAAGAGGTGTTTACAAAGAGGACTTGTACAAAAAAGCACCATATGATTCACATGAGACGTAAAACCTTTGAGCATATCACCCAAAAAAAAAAAAAAAAAATTCTGTTAGATCGAGATCTTGGCATTTACTTATTATACCAATTGGTTCAAAAAATTAAATAATGGTCTGGTTTGTTTTAAGATGGGAAGATTTGGAATTACCTGTAATTAGCTAGTTCTCTTGGGTTGTCCCTTCAATTTTAACTCAATTATTTCGTCTCTTTGCAGGGGAAGAAGGAGTGCTTTGCATCATGCCTCTTTGTCTGTTACGATCTAATTCGAGCTGATGTTGCCGTTGAACTTGCCTGGATGAACAATATGATTGATTTTGCTTTCCCATATCTGCTCCAGGTGATCATTTGTCCTTGACCACTAAATTCTCTGACAAATTTATGATTTGCAAAGTTTACCCCTATCACTCCTTTCCTTCTCATGTAGTCTGTCTCTCATGAACAGGGACAAAACACCCACACACATGTTTACGCATTCTCACACTTAGTATATACGTGCTTGTGCATGGCAAGAGGAACATGCACAGATTTAGAGACATTTTGCATTTCAACCTTGTTCCATGTCCGTGTCAGGGGAAAAAAAAAGGGCCCTGTTGTGTGGCATTATAAAAGGTGTAACTGAGCTTAATTATTGTTTCTGCAGTTCATTCGTGAATACACAGGAAAAGTTGATGAGCTCATTAAGGACAAACTTGAAGCTCAAAATGAAGTCAAGGCTAAAGAAAAGGAAGAGAAGGATGTTATTGCACAGCAGGTATGTACCTTTTTGTAGTCACTTGGTATTTAGGAACTAGTCTGCAAACAGCACATGTATGACCTGTGCATGTTGAAGGCACTTTTCTTTCATGGGATATGTTTCCTGAAGGCTTTAGAACTCTGATGTAGTCTAGTTTTTACAAAGGACAACTATTATTATAGTAACAAAGAGTAAATGTAGATATTAGTTGTTTTTAGTGGTAGTAGCAGTGGTCAGCTGGCCTTGGTGGTTACCAACAAAAGATAGCAGGATCTGCAAATGTTATCCTTATATTTTGCTATTCATGGTAGCTAAGCACCTCCAGTAGTCCATTCATTTTACTATTTATCTCTGAAAACTTTGTAGTTTTCACGAGCTTGTGGGATCTTTTTTGGCCAACTATATATTATGCAACTGATGGGGGGAGGGGGGAATTTGAATAGTTCCATCTTCTGATTCATGTCAACTGGACTACGAGGCCTAGGCTAACCTCTTAGGATTACTACAGTAAGATACAGAGATTATAAAGATTAGATTCTAATTACATTAAAATGCGAGATAATAAAGATTAGATTGTAATTATGTTTAAAATTACCTGGAAAATGTTTTCTGTAAAATAGATGCATCCTTAAAGTTACTTCATTCCCCTCTTCTCAAAGCTGCTCTCCTACACACGTATCCTATCTTATAGACAAGATATTGTTTATGGTATATGAACTAAATATTGTCTTATAGATGCAATTTTGCAATAAATGTTGGCAATTATTTTCATTTGACCTGTATTTTGATAATTTCTTTTTGTTAGTGCTGTAGACATTCTGTTCGTCTAGATAATTTTTTTTTATTCAAGTTAAATAATAAATAAGTCAAGAATCTCATTTTCCTGTTGTGTGTCAGAACATGTATGCTCAATTGCTGCCTCTTGCTTTGCCTGCTCCACCAATGCCTGGGATGGGAGGACCTGGAATGGGAGGAGGGTTTGCCCCACAACCACCAATGGGTGGGATGGGAATGCCACCAATGCCACCTTTTGGCATGCCCCCCATGGGAAGTTACTAGGCCAGTGAAAGATGCGAAGGGGTTATTTTTCAACATGAAGTTCTCCTGGAAGTCCAGTTCCTGCATTCATTAGTGTTCATGGGGCTTTGGCATCTCAGAGTCCCCCTTTTTGCAGATGGGAGTGAAGTTCTACTCAGAATAATCTGTGTCATTTTTGTGTCCTATAGGGTGTGGATATCATTGTAGAATTCTTTTGTAAGAATTGGCATTCTTTTGCTGTTGTAGAGAGCTAGCTGAGAATTTCTTGTATTTTAAGTTTTAACCAATTATAAGGGCGGTTTTTGAACTAGGCAACTATAAAGGGAGTTTTGAGCCCTCTGGTGTAGAGGCATGTTGGCAAAGAACGTCGCGCTTTCTTCTGTTGGTTGTATGCTCACATAGGGCACTTTTTCTTTCCTTTTTATTAGTTTGTTTCATTGAATCAGTGATTTGCCTCTGTACAACATTCTATACTGCTAGTGTTTTCTGTGGGTCATGTTTGAGATGTACAATGGTAAGAAAAGATGTTGCAACGAGATACTGATCTATATCCGAAATTTATATTACTATTTTTATCATCCTCGATTGTAGTTCTTGTCACTTTCTGTAGTTTCCTGGTGTCCGTAGTTTTAAAAGGAGGGTTCATAATATTAGCTTCTCAAAATGGTTGTGGTAAAACTTCGTCTGTATTAGTCCATCAGTTTTGACAATTGCCATGGATGGAAAGGAGCGTCCATGGATTGCATTTCAAGGTTTTCTGGATCGTCCTCTCTCTCTCTTCAGTTCATGTATATTCTTAATTGTATTTTTTTATGTATGATCGATTTGTATTTATTTAAAATCTAGTAAAATAGTTCTTAATTTTATGTTATTAAAAATTAGAAACTGGAAGTAGTAATTCCAATTATTATTTACATGTGATTTTGGATGATAGAATGGATTTGGAAATGATCCATTTCAGTATACTGTGCTTATATTTTTATCATTCTAAATAAGGGAAAAAAGCGCTGAAAACTGATGAACATAATGGGTCTATTTGGAATGTTTTTCATTTGTATTTATATTTGTATTTGTATCGAAACGATATATGTAAATATATTCGATTTGTATTTATATTTTATCTATATTTAATATATTTAATCTTTTAACGAGGACTGTTAATTATTTTTTATTCATATCTATTTCTTGATGAATAATTTATTAGAAAAAAGTTTAAAAAAAATATGTGTATCTGTAATATGCCAATAAACAGATATAGTAGATTGTCACCTGCCATCTGTTAACGTTGAATATAAATAATAGGAGTCTAATACATGTCTAAAATCTTTATACAAAATAATTATAATATACCGTTTGGATGAAATTAATTATTAATTTTCAGTTGCAAAATCGCATTTAAGAAATAAGATATGTAATTTTATACAAAAATTGCGTGAAAGAATCGTGATTTAATGTTCGACTACGATTGTAATATCGCTATTATCAATCACGATATAAGTATTTTGTACGGATATCGCAATTAATAATCGCGATATCGTTCGTACGTTAAATATATATCGCGTTTTATAGTTGCGATATGCACGTATATTGCGTTTTAAAAACTCGATATACGTGTATTACTGTTCACTCGTATATCTTATGATAAAACTGCGATTTTGGTATGGTAAATTGGTAATCATTTTTATTTTGATCTTATTTAAGAATTAATTTCAATTAGTGTCCTAAACAAGAAATTAATTCCAAACAATAGCATATCATGGTATTCATACAGGTTTCTATAGATGTTCTTCACCAGTGATATCTTACACATTTAAATGGTAGTTGGAAAACTTGGAGTCGTAAATTGTGACTTTAATACGAGGAGATGTTAAAAAAGCCTCCATACTTTTTAAGTATGAAACTGCTTGCATATATATTTTGTACGAAAATATCGTATTTTGGAGAAATAAATTTCAAAATACGATATAAAAAGGATATTTATATTTTACATGTCAGGGGTACATTTGTTAGGCATGCCCTCTGTTTTATTTATTTATTTATTTTTACTTAAGGGCACAAATGGTGGTCATGCTCTTTTTATGCTGTAAAGAGGTGTTTATCAAGCACTCCTTCTGTTTTGTTTTATTTTTTCAATTAAGGGCATGGGTCGAAGGGTGCGATTGCCATTTACCACCCGCGCCCCCCCCTCAATCTATAAATACACACGGATATTGTCGAGGCTCATTTTCTCACGCGCTCTCTCCTTACATAAAAACATTCCAACTCGCCTTCTCTCACTTTTGTCATGCAACCTTCATTCCTTCCATTTTTAAACCTTGGATTTTTGTCATGCGAGGTATAATAATCCTTTCCTTTATTTCTTTTACTTCATATTAGCTACATTGTCAGTAATTACCTGTTTAAACCCTAGGTTTGCCTTTTGATGCGTTGAATCTTTAAGTTTTAAATTTATAATCTAATTAATTCTAGACCCACACAAGGCAGTGCACCTATCATGTAATATAGAAATTAACTCAGACATCGTCCTAAGAATCTATGTGCAGCTACTAGTAATAACGCGTTACCTATTATCTAGCCGAATCAGTTGAGAGATAAATATTAAACTTTCTACTAATTCTAATTAAAAGCAAGCTTAAAAACCTTAGATGAAAGATAAGCACAATTTTCTCAAGATAATCAATTCACACACAATGCCCTTTGTTTTGGTTAACCTTAACCTCCTTCATCTTTAAAGATAGATTCAATTGAATGAAACTCGATCTTGAATTATCGGGTTTCTCAAATAGATTAATTACTCTCTTCAAGTTAATTAACCCTTAACTCTAATTGAAAAAGTGGAATTTCTTCCTCCACAATTATCAATTTAGAATAACATGAAGATTATGAACCCTAATTGATAGAAAGTTGGAAAAACCCTATTTCTAGATGGATTACTCGACTTCTTTGCCCATGAGAGATCAAACCCATTAATTGAAATCTTTCGAATTAACAAGAATCAAGTTTGTAATAATTTCGGTCTAAAATCATCACAAACAACAATATAAATCATGAGCGAACTCAAAAATCAAACTTCATTCAATTAATAGTCAAGTCAATACATGAAGGCTAGGGTTTCCCAAAATTTAAGGCATACACAACTACTATTCCATGAAGAGATTAACAACAATAATAAGTACAAGGAAGAAAAAGGAAATATCATGGTGATAAAACCCTTTTGTAGAAGTGATTGTTGTGGATCTCCAAGTTGTAGCGAATTCTTCTTCAAAAAGCTCTCGAAAATGCGTTCTAGGGTTTTTGGGTGGTAAAACAAGTGAATGAATTCTGTTCTTTCAACTCAGGGTGCAAGTATATATATATTATAATGTATACGGCCCCTACGCGACCCATATACATCGGGGTAGTGTACTCGTTAACTTCGCGCGTTTTTCCCTTTTTGGCACATGTACACGACCTATTGTACACAATTGGTGTATGGGGTCGTGTACCTTTGAACTTTGATTTTTTCTTTAATTTTCTTCCTCTAAAAGTACACTAATGGTATAAAAATACTAGTATATGTCTAGCAACTTCACAAAAGGCTCCAAACTCTCCAAAATCTTGGCTTCTTTCATTAATAATCCTTTGAAAAGCCAAATTGTTCCATGATTGTCCCCGAAACACAAAATTAGTTCAGTAATAATCCTTTTTTTCAATAAATCAATTAATAGCATATGAAAGATGCTCAATAATGCACCAATAATAAGGGTCTTAGGACACTTATCACCTTTACCATAGACTAGATTGATTTGGTTGTTTTTGTTGGTAGTTATTCATGTGAATGTGTTAGATACTAGTGTTTGTAGCATGTGTGTGGCTACATGGTCAAGATTTGGTGTTTATGGTAGTTTTTTAGTTCATGCATACGAAATGTTTAGTAAAATACCAAGTAGAAAGTAAGAGAAATTGTGTGAGTTTGTGGTAATGTGTAGGATAATGTGGGAGAGTATGGGAAACACTATGAAAATGTAAGAAGATGAAAGATAGTGTACCGCTTTTGATCTTATGTTTCAGATCTTTTCTTTGCGTAATGGCTTATCATTAACTCTATAGGTCTCCAATGACGGAATTGATTCACTTTATGGTATATGCCCATGGAAACATTGTCAATGGAACGCATGAGCAGTATGACAGGGCTCTATTGAAGAAGGTATGGATAAGGACCAATGTTAGTTATTGGAAATTTGTTAATAGGGTATGTGCAAGTGTTGGTGTGGATCCAAACATGCGAGGTGTTGAAATAATATACTGGCACCCCTACTACATGCCAAGTGGTCCTGTATATGTGCTTGTACCTATTGTTGATGATTAGAGTGTGAAGGAACGCAAGCAAAAGAGAAGTGCTGGATTGATACAAGAATTGTTCATACATATTTTTGGACAATCAAGTGACTCTCTACATCATTGTGCATTGCATATGAATCTTTCCCCACCTGTTGGTTTGGATTTGCAGGTGCACCCATCAACTAACCAACAATCAAGCATTGATGTTAGGATCCAAGTGTATGAAGAGCCACCTTTTGAGATTATTTAGTCTGCTCATGCGAGTCCATATGGCCTTGCCCATATGCCCTACTTGCTTATGCTGATTGATGGATATGGTTTTATGCTAGTGAATAAGTCAATGTCTCAGCTAGAAAACAAAATCCAAGAGGAGGTGATGCCGGTTATAACCCTAGACTCTTAGATCAAAATGGGATGGTACTTACTATGTTGATCAGGATGGGGATCTCATTGAAAAAGAGTAGAGTGATTGTCAGGATAATGATGGGCGAGAAGAGGGTGGCTAGTTAAATGAAAACACCACCACTGACTTGTCAGCAGAACCACCAGTTAGTTCCATGGGAATTTAAAGTGGTGATGGTCCTCCTAGATAGCTGTTGTCAGGGATGACATCCCATATTTTAATGCTGGTGAGGATGATGCATATATTACATTTGAGGAAAATCTAAACATGATATGTAATAACATACAAAGGACTGGTGACTTGGTGAAAGACATGATGTTCAACACAAATGCGACCTTATTCATCATGTGAAAGCTTTCCATGTGAAGCACCATTATAATTTCCAAGTGTATGAATATGCTAAAAACTCATGTTCAACCTATTGTATGAAGTGGGAAGATGGTTGTCCATGGAGGCTTTGTGTAAGAGAAAACTTAAAGGTCTTTTTGTGATAACTAAATTATAAGGCCCTCTCTCATGTGTTAATGCGATAATTGGTTGGGATCACTCACAATTGATTTAAATGTTATGGCAAGAGAGTTTCTTAACTTTGTGAAGAAAGACACGAACACTAGTGCACTTGAGTCCCATATCAAGACGGTGTTCCTCATAACGCCTATATGTAAAATTAATCAAACCAAAACGAAAGATTTTGGGTTTAGATAAAAAATTTTATACTAAATCATATGAATTGGTTCATTATAATAAAAAAATCGAATCACATTTTTTTAGGTTTATTTTGATTCTAAGTGAAAATTGAATCAAGTAAATCTGTGTTAACTCATATACATCAAGTAATGTAAATACATCCAAAGGGATAAAAGTGGCCATCAAATGAATTTAGTATTTATGTATGAGATTACATGTTGTACGTATAAATTTGGGAAATTTACAAACTTACCCCTTGAACTTTTACTAAGGTGTAGATTCATCCTTTAACTTTAAAAGTGAGTTTTTTAACTAAAAAATTAGCACAATTAAGGATAGTTAACATTTTTCATGAATTTGGAGCAGGGTCGGATGGAAGTTTGATGTGATATTTTGCAACTCCTCCTGTGTTGTTTTAATGAAAAATGTTAAATATCCTTAACTATGCCAATTTTTAAAATTTTAAGAGGTCAAAAAACCTACTTTGAAAATTTAGGAGATGAATCTGCACTTAGATAAAAATTGAGGAGGGTAACTTACAATTTCTCCTATAAATTTTGTTGAATAATAAATTATATTCCAATTCAAGTGAAACTAAAACAAAAATTTGATAGTTTGGAAAAACAAAATCCTAAACCTAATCGTATGGATTGATTGAAAATGATAACAAATTGACTTAAAGCCACATTATATGGCTCAGGCTTATTTAGAAGGAAAAAGGAACCAAATAAAACCCGTCAAGGTGATGAAAACATGCCGTTCGGGATGAAAGCAAATCAACGAACGATCTAATCTATGACTTATTATACGATTAAAGGGAAAAAGAATATTAAAAAAAAAAAAACGTAAAAAGATGGTTTCTTTCTTCTCCATCCCACTATTTATTTTATAAAGTAATGTGTTAGACTCGGCCTACGAATTCCCAGCCCAACCCACTTTTTACAAACTACTTACCCTAATTTCCAACCTTGCTTATCACCTACTGCTCAGATGACAATTTCCAAGCTAAGAAACCCTAATCTCTCTTATTATTACTCTCGTGTTTTCCCTTGCTGCAAACCCTAACTAATGTCTTTAATGTTCTTGTTATACAGGTGTGTAAAGGCGGTTTCGAGCATGCCAGACTCCTAACAACCCAGATCTGGGATGAAATGATTCGGTGATCCCCTTCCTTTCATTGCATGTATCATTTATACAAGTATCAGTTCGTGTGATACAGTTACAGTTGTATTTCTGTTACAATGAGCTGTTATATTTTGTTACAATCACTATGTTATCTGGTTACAAGCTATTTTTGGGTATTTCATACAAGTCCTTCACAGATTAGTCTTTATTAGCTTGTTATGTATCCCGTCCGTAACAACTTTCTCCCGTTCTTGAGAAACAACCTTGTCCTTTGTAAGTAGGATAAAGTGTTTGAAAATGAACAACGTCTTCCCAAGTGGAGTCCTCTGGATGTACTCCTGCCCATTGAACCAAAATCTGTGGACTTCTTTATCATTCCGCATGATAACCCTAGAGTCCAAAACGACCAAGGGTTCCAAAAGGGGCTGGTTGTGATATGAATTAGGTGGTAAAGCCAGAGATGGAAAAATTGAACCATGAGCTGGTTTTAAAACCGAAACATGAAAAACATTATGGATTTTAGAGTTGGCAGGTAGTTCAATCACATAAGCACACGACCCAATTCGCTTAAGGACCTTGTAAGGTCCATAAAATCGTTTGGACAGCTTATGAAAGCCACCAGAAACAGAGCTTTGTCTATAAGGCTGAAGCTTAATATAAACAAAGTCTCCTTCCTGAAACTGTAAATCCAATCTATGTTTATCAGCTTGCACCTTCATTCTCTGCTGTGCCCTTAACAAATTAGCTTTCAAAGAAGCTAATAACTCATCTCGAGTAGCTAAATCTGTGTCCACAGCATCCAATTTGGATTGACCCCTAACATACATAGGTATAGTAGGAGGGTGCCTACCATAAACTGCCTGAAAAGGTGTAGTTTGTATGCCTTCATGAAATGAGCAATTATATGAAAATTCAGCCCATGCTAGAAACCTACACCAATCATGGGGTTGTCCATACAAAAACATCTGAGGTACTGCTGTAAACTCGATTAATCACCTCAGTTTGCCATCACTCTGGGTGATAAGCAGAGCTCATACACAATCTAGTCCCACTCAATTGAAACAACTCCTGCCAAAACTTGCTGAGAAATATACTGTCCCTATCTGACACAATCGTCCGAGGGAATCCATGTAATTTGACAACCATTGTCATGAACAATTGAGCCACCTTAGATGCATTATAATTGGTATCAAGTGCCCCAAAGTGACAATACTTAGAAAGTCGATCTACCACCAAAATAACAGTGAACCCTGAGACTTTGGTAAAGATGTAATGAAATCCATGGAAAATATCCCAAATTGCTGGGACTGGTAATGGGGCTAATAACCCAGATGGATGTCTAGTGACACTCTTTGTCTGTTGACAAATGGGACATCCCTTAATAAAAAGCTCCACATCTTTCTTCATACCCTCCCAATAAAATTGGGAAGACAAACGTTTATAGGTCTTTGTGACCCCAAAATGTCCAACCGAAGGAATGGCATGGAATTCATGCAATAATTTGTTCACCACAGAAGAAGTGGGAACTAAAAATAAACGAGTGCCATAATACAACAGATCATTCTTCCAACTCAAGTCCCATTTCAGAGACTCACCCTGCTGTAACTTGTGGATGAGTGTTTGAAAATGAGAATTTCGTTGATATTCCTGTTTGAGGTCATCAACTAAACCAAAATGTGGTAGAGAAAAAGCCAGATAATGGTACATCTCCTCAAATTGTCTGGATAAAGAGTCTGCCACCACATTTTCAGCCCCTGCCTTATAGACTATAGTATAGTCAAAGCCCATAAGCTTAGTGAGATACTTATGTTGTTCAGGAGTTTGTATTACTTGGGTCAATAATTCCTTCAAACTTCGATGGTCTGTTTTAATAATGAAATGAGACCCCAAGAGATACTGCCTCCATTTTTGACTGCAGCTACCAATGCATGTAATTCCCTCACATAAGCTGATGCCTTTAACAATGATGAGGCAATTTTTTACTGAAAAATGCAATCAGGCGGTTGTCTTGCAAAAGCACAGCCCCCATTCCTGTCCCTGAAGCATCAGTCTCCAATATGAACTTCTTAGAGAAATCTGGAAGTGCTAATATAGGAGCTGAAATTAAAGCTTCCTTCAATTTCTCAAATGCTTGTGTTGCAGCATCGGACCACTGAAAACCATCCTTCTTCAGTAGTTCTGTAAGAGGATGTGCAATAGAAGCATAAGATTGAATAAATCTTCTATAATATCCCGAAAGTCCCAAAAAAGCCCGAAGTTGCTTAACAGAAGTGGGTATGACCCAATTACGAATAGCAGCCACTTTATGAGGGTCTGGTTGGACACCTTGAGCAATAACAATATGGCCCAAATACTCAATAGAATCTTGGCCAAAAGCACACTTAGATTTTTTTACAAAAAGGGTATTGTCAGCAAGTATTTTCAATACTAAATCTAGGTGTGCAACATGAGAATCCAAAGTCTTACTATAAATGAGTATGTCATAAAAAAAAACAATGACAAACTTACGTAAGTAAGGCTTGAAAACTCTATTCATCATATATTGAAATGTTGCTAGTGCATTACTTAAGCCAAATGGCATAACCAAAAACTCATAATGGCCTTCATGTGTGCCAAAAGCAGTCTTTTCGACATCCTCCTTGGCCATTCTAATCTGATTATAGCCAGCACGAAGTTCCAATTTAGAGAAAACAGTCGCCCCATGCAACTCATCCAATAGTTCATCAATGGTTGGAATTGGGAATTCATCCTTTATAGTAGCATGGTTTAATGCTCTATAATCCACACAAAATCGCCAAGAGCCATCTTTCTTTTTAACCAGTAACACTGGTGAGGAGTATGGGCTAGTACCATGCTGGATGAATACCTGTTCTAGCATTTCCTTAACCTGTTTTTCAATCTCAACCTTTTGAAAGTGGGGATAATAGTATGGTATGACATTAATTGCTGAGGCACCATTGACTAGAATGCGATGTTGAATCTCTCTAAACGGTGGCAAGGATGAGGGTGGCTCGAAAATCTGAGAGTATTTGCCTAACACACTGTCAAACGATGTGTTGTTGGTGAATTCCTCTGTTGAAATGTCCTCCTGAGCCAAAAGTTGAAAACAAGTAACCACTGCATCAACCTCAAACAAACGTTTTAATTGGTGATGTGTGATTTGGCTACTTGTAGGAGACTGATCTCCATGTAAACAAACAATATGTCCCATATGAGAGAACTGCATTGTTAATTCTGAATAGTCAATAGTGATAGGCCCTAAGTCCTGTAGCCACTGTACACCCAAAACCACATCAGCGCCCTGGATGGGCAGAACATAGAAAGAGGTAAGAAAAGAAAACCCTGGATTTCGACCGAAACATCCTTGCATAAACCTGTACACATTAGTTTCTGTCCATTGCCAATCATGACTTGAAAAGAAACTGCTGGGGATATGATCAATCCCAAATGTTTTGCAACTCTTGTCTGAATGAAATTATTAGTACTGCCAGTGTCTAACAATACTGATAATTGCATTTGTCTGATAGTGCCCAAAAATCTAAGTGTACGAGGAACAAGATTCCCACTTAGGGCATGATAACTAATTGAATCCGAAATATCAGTCATATCCTGTTCTGACTGCCCTATGGCATCAGAAAAATCCTCTTCAAGCTCATCATGCAACAATAAAAGAAACTTTGATTTACACTTATGATTTCTACTATATTTCTCATCGCAATTATAGCATAAGCCCTTATCACGCCTAGCTTGCATTTCCTCAGAAGTCAATTTTTTTATGGGATAAGATGAATTAGGTTTGAGAGTAGAAGAATTGGGAACAAGAGTGGTAGAAGAGTAAGGTTTAGAAAAAGGAATAGTGTGTGTAGAAGATAAAGGAGAAGAGAAAACTGGTTTGTAAGTATTGTTTCGATCATTCAATTTATCCTCATACATTCTGGCTAGCCAAATAGCATCCATCATAGATTGAGGGCGACTAATTTGCACATCTCTTCTTAATGCAGGTTTCAAATCGGGCACAAAGCAACTGATCAAAAAGGACTCAGTCAATCCTTGAGTGCGATTAGATAAAGCCTCGAATGCTGATTGATACTGAGCAACAGTAGATGACTGAGTTAATTTGGAAAGCATACCTTATACATCTTCATAACCAAAGGGTCCAAATCTCGCAGATAAGTCTTCTACAAACTTTTCCCACAATGAAAGTCTTTTATTCAGAAACATCTACTTATACCATTGTAATGCTTCACCTACCATAGCAAAGTAGCAAATAGACAATCGTTGAGGACTATCAATGTGATGAAACTCAAAGAACTGTTCTACCTGGAAAATCCATCCCAGAATATCCTCCCTTGAAAATTTAGGGATTTCCAACTTGATGCCCTTCAACAAATCACCCTGAGCCACCAATGTTTGTGAGGATGATGAATCTTGCACATTCTTACCGAGATCAGAAAGATTTTGCGAGTTTTGACTCAATTCAATCTTGTCAACCCTCGATGCCAAGGAATCAAATTTTTGATCCATTGATTCCTGCAAAGACAAGAGTGTGGTCTTGATGAAATCCATGTCTACAGCTTGAGAAAGGGACAACTGAGATCTGGTATCAGGAGCCATGAGTATCCTGACGAGAGCACCAATTTGTTAGACTTGGCCTACGAATTCCCAGCCCAGCCCACTTTTTACAACTACTTACCCTAATTTCCAACCTTGCTTATTACCTACTGCTCAGACGACAATTTCCAAGCTAAGAAACCCTAATCTCTCTTATTATTACTCTCGTGTTTCCCTTGCTACAAACCCTAACTAATGTCTTTGATGTTCTTGTTATATGGGTGTGTAAAGGCGGTTTCGAGCATGCTAGACTCCTAACAACCCAGATCTGGGATGAAATGATTCGGTGATCCTTCCCTTTCATTGCATGTATCATTTATACAAGTATCAGTTCGTGTGATACAGTTACAGTTGTATTTCTGTTACAATGAGCTGTTATATTTCTGTTACAATCACTATGTTATCTGGTTACAAGCTATTTTTGGGTATTTCATACAAGTCCTTCACAGATCTAGTCTTTATTAGCTTGTTATGTATCCCGTCCGTAACATAATGTTACAAGAAAATTTACAGTCCATTAATGAATCATCCTATTACAATAAATATAATAAATAATATATTAAATATTTTATTGGTACAATGGGTATGAGTTAGAGCTCATAATTAATTGATGGAATCAATATGTTAAAATAATGATAGGATGATAGAATTTTTCATAACAAAACTTAGTTTGGATAAACTTTATGCCTTCCCTAATATATTAAGATCTATTCATAACAATGGACTAATTTACTGGTGCATTTAGGGATGCAACTAGTGCAAGTTTGAGACAAGTTATACAAGATTCGAACCTAACTCGTTTCATTATAGGGTCTCCCAAATCTGGCCCTAAATCATATAAGGTTTTCATCACTATACCCAAACTTGCTCTGATAAGTTATCGAGTCAACTTGCCCCATCCATTTTGACTTAATTGAGAATAATTTACTGTCGATTAACTTGAGGGGAATAGCTATTCATTCCCTCACTATTCTATGTAAAGCTGGTATTATCTTGTTTAGTTGAAAAAATGATAATTTACAATGAATTGCTATTCAATAACTAATTTTCAAACTTTGTCATAAATATCCCTGTTTTGAAAATATTATCTCTCTGTAATAAGACAAGGGACATTATAAATATTTGATTTTTTACTCCAATAATTACTTATATTATTTTTTATATCAAGTGAATATTGTAATAGCCATTATACTTTTATTACATTTCTATGATAGGGCAAAGTGAGTAAGGCGTCAAACATATAATCAAAATATAAAATTATTCTAACCCTAAAAATAAATAACAAAATCCAAGCAACACTATCAAAACAAGGAAGAACATCTTCAAATAATATGAAAAAAAAATTTTTTTTTTTCTAAACAAAAAATTAGTATATTATTTGTGAAATTCAACTTTTACACATAGCATAAAAAAAAAATATATAATATACTATACATATGAATATTTGTTTAGCCTAGATAAATACAAACTTGTGAGTTGAGCTTCAAAGTTCATATCAAATATGAGTCGGGAGAGAGAATGACATGGATTTTGATTCTCTAGGTTTTCTTACGAATTTGAATTGATTTTTTATTTTAAATTTTATTATATCTTAGCAAGGTGGTTGCCCAACTAGTCATAATTATGATCCATGACCCAATTCTAAACCCTATAGGATCTCAGAAATTTTTTTAAACTCAACCCAAAATTCTAAAGGGTTTATCCTATAGATTTTTTAATTAGTTGAATACCATATAATGACTTGTCCATATACATTCCTAATTGCATTGCATGGAATTGGCTCCACGGATTGAGAGTTCATGGACAGAACATAGCCAAATATATGGTCTATTAGGTCTTTCACGAAACAGATGCACATACAAGAAATCAATTCATCCTTTATATGTTTTATGGAATCAATTTAAAATTGTCTAAGTTTATGATAATTCATAGTCATCTTATTTAAATTAGTGGTCATTGAAAATCTTTAAATCTGTGCTAAGTCCTTGTTTTATATACATACAAACTTAAGTAGTATGACAACATTAACATAAATATGAACATTTTAAATAACTTAACCAAACAGTAAATGACTTTTTTTTTTTCCTTCTTTTTTTGGCCAGTTAAATAGTAAAAGACTTTAATAAAGCATAACGGAAATTATGTTTTAGTATAATTATCAAAGACTTAATTGGATTTTATCACATATATAAAGGATTTAATTGAAATTTACCACGAATGTTGAGGACTTCCAATGTATTTATCCTGTTCTATTATAGTGAAACATGAACCATTATATATTGAAAAGTTGCACCTATACAATTGTGTTTTTCTAAACGCTTTGTACATCTTTATTTTTATTTTACTCCATTATATAATATTACTTAACCGTTAAAAGATCTTAAAATAAAAACATAACATATGAGCACTGAATCATCAAACGATTCAGAGTCTTAGATTTACACATACTATATTATCAATATTATGACTTTGAAAAATAATGAGACATCAGGGTAGTTCATATTAATGGCATGAATATGGGTCTCACAATAAGTTAATTCCTTCATTCTCTAAATTGTACTGTATATATAAATGGAAAAGAAAAAAGTTAAGATAAATCCAATTGTGAATTCAACCCAAATCACAACAAAGCATCTAAATAATAAGTGTGTGTTATGAACCGAAGTTCCAAACACATAAGAAGCCTACTTACTTGAAGGATTACATTACTTAAAGACAAAATAACATGCATGTAGTAGATTACACAGTTTTTAATATCTCTAACTAGATTTAGTAGGCATAACAGATAGGTAGTTACAATAGAAATACTTGTAACATAATACTCAAGTGTACAAGTGATAGTATAAATACAAGGAATAACAGGAAGGGGAGTAATTTTTACCCCAAAACAAAGCATGAAGCTTTAAGGAGTCATCTAGAACTCGAATCCAGAACCTCACTTTCATCTTCTTCCTTGTAGCAAAATAAAACACCATAGGTTAGTGACATCAATTTACGAACAAGAGAAATTAGTAAATGCATGTGGACTAGAAACCCTAACAGAGAAGAATATACATACGAAAAAGGAGGGAGAGTTTACCTGTAGTGAGTGGTGCGAATTTGATTTCGTAACCCTAGTGTATAGTACTAGTTTGTTTGGTGGACCGGGCCTTTAGTGGGCTTAACAGTGTGGCAAATAAGTGTAGAGGATGGTTTTGAAATATAAGATAAAAACTTTTGATCAAGAATGAGACGTAAATGAAGCGACGATGTCACACATTTTTTACCCGCTCATATATTATGCCTTTTTTTTTTCTCCTCGACTAAATAGCAGTTACATAAAGAGTGAAATATAAGTCTGTAATGTATTAAATAAAGAAAAATACAGTACACGTTCATAGAATAAATATACATGTGTATAAAATATAAATTGTCATGCACACATATATAAATGTACATTATATATGTGATAACAATAAAAAAAACTTGATATTATATTTTTATCAAAATTTGTTTATCATCAAAATTATAAGATTTCTTAAAATCAAATAGAAGCAAAACTCTGTAAGCCCTATGTAGCACGGTAAAGTAGAACAAAATATGACCTATTTTATCTCCAACGTTCAACATCCTTCTTCCAACAAAGTCTTTTCATAAATTACCATTAAAACATAAAAATTAGATGACCCATGCCACTACTCAAATATAACTTGATTCTCTGAATTAGTTTCAATTTCTCCCATGATAATACTTACCCATTCTCCATACTTCACAGCACCAATCATCTTCTCAATCATTGAAACAAAGAAGTGTTCATCTACTTGCGCCTTAGTAAGCATTAACCTAAAAGATCAGCTAAATCACTCATTGTCAATTTGTTCTTCACTTTCCATGAATCTTCATAAAGGACCAAATCATTTGAGATGTCGTGTTGTTTCTCTTTCGATTTCTCAAGACTCGTATAGTATTTCATCCAATCCCATTGTTTCTTTTCTTTTCAGCAGTCGAAATCCATAAAAAAAAAAAAAAGAAAAAGCTTCATTCTAGGTTTTTTCTTGATAAACTCAAGGTTGATGTTGCATTTTCTCTTCCAATAGTGATTATTGAAAGGAGGAGCACAAACTATTTGGAGAGGATAAATTACATGGAAAGATTTCAATATTTAGGGTAAGTTTATTTAAAGTTTTAACATTTTTAGTGGTTAAAAAGAGGAATTAACATGTGGACATTAGTTTATTTAAGATATCAATATTTTACATGGTTAAAAAGAAGTATAAATGTTTTACAAATTGAGTCAAATAAGATATTAATATTTGACCATTAATGAAAAAGTAAGAAACTTAATTGAAAATTATCCAAACATTGACAACTTTACAAAACATTGATAATTTACATTGATTTCTCTTTTTAACCACTTGAAACGTTAACATCTTAAATGAACTTACACCAAACATTGATATTTTCTAACGCAATTTATCCTATTTGGAGAACTATATTATGTAAAGTTTACTAATACCAACTTGTATAAGGTGAATACTATTGGGCTTTTTTCCCATATATATATATATGTGTGTATGCTTGTGGGATATTTTCTTTCTAGTAAATCTAAACAGGAAGATTATCTATCAATTTTGACTATTCTTAGAGGCTTAGGGCTAATCAACATAATCTATGATTTGATTACGAGACTACAAGAAATAAAAAGATGATTTCTCTCCATCCTATCAATTCTACTATGACCTAATTTTTCATATAATTAAGAATCATGTACATATCTACCCAATACCTTTATGACCTTTATCCGCATTTTCAAATATTTTAAAAATCAAAAGATCATATCCTACATAATTTAGTTTGAATAAAATAAATATCTAATATACCAAACCCCTCTTATGACCTTTATATCCGCATTTATAAACAATTAAAAATTAAAAGATCTTATCTTACATTCGTTGTGGAAACTGACAAGTGGTTTAAAACTACACTTCTCCATTCCTATATTAAAATAATTATGAAATCGAAAATATAAGTTCTTTTTTTCAATTTGATTTGAAAATTCCTAGACCGCATCAACCATTGTTGAGGAAAAAAAAAACGATTTAATTGTATTTTATTTATTTCTAAACATAATGCTTAAAATAACTTTCAGTTTACACACATTGAAATATATCTATTTGACTTTTATCATCATAAGATATTAAATTATGCACGCGCACACACACATAAATCGACAAAAAATCTGTGCGTATGCTAGTTTTATGAAATAAAATTTGTTGTTGATATAATACATATTTGAAATTCGTTAGTCACATAAATACTGACAGAATATTCCTCTTTTTATATGGTGCCGGTTTTTATTGTTAAATGAATTCAGTATTATTTACAATATGAGACTATATGTTATGCATGCAAAGTTTTCTTAAATTATATATAAATTTGACCAATAACATGGAATAATTTATTGTTTAGGACACCTTTTGAAATTAATTACTTATTTAAGGTTAAAATAAAAATAATTATCAAATTTCAGTGTCGAAATCACGTATACAAAACAAGATATAGAGTCCATATACATATTGCGTGTTAAAGAAGTGATATCTCACTAAATAGTGATATACATATAGGAATATCGCGATTTTGAAAAGTGATATACATATTGCTTTTGATAGTTGCAATATAGTTATGGAACCAAAACATCATATTGCGAATTACACTCACGATTTACATATAAATTTTCTTATCTTATTTCTTGGACGCAATTTATCAGCTGTATATTAGTAATTAAACTTGTATACTAGTAATTTATTTTTGCATAAGAACCCTAGACATGTATTGAACCACCAACAACCTTAACCAAATAAAACCAAAGCTATATGATTTGTATAAAGTTTCTAAACCGAACCAGACGTATTGGTTCAAAAAGTAATAGCAAAATCAAACCACATTTTAAGGCTTGGTTTGATTTTTAGTCACACATATACGTCAAAGTAATGCAAACACGTCCATAGAGATAAGTGATAATTAGATGAATTAAGTATTTCTGTAGACATGCGGTTATATGTTATACATATAAACGTTTTTGAAAAATAAATTAATTTTTTATAAATTCGATGAAGCAAAAGTTGAAGTCTTATAGTTTCGAATAAAAATCATAAAACAAACCATGCAGATTTGTTTAAAGTGATGGCAAAAAATAGAACTATATATTATAGCTTAGTTTTATTTAGCGGAAAAGTCGAATAAAATAAAACTGAATCTCACCTAAATAAAAGCAACGAAAACATGCTGTGTTCTACTATTATCCTTTTTAGTCCTATAGAGAGTACGAGAGACCAAAAACTATTCTTCCTTAATTAATTCAATGGGTGTTTACAATAACTATCCTTACGAATTATAGTTAGTTTTCACCTTTACATTGCATGTCGATCTTATGGCTTGTGTAACTTTACATTGTTGTCTTTTGGATAATTATGAAATTAAATAAAATATCAATGAAGGAAATCATTCGTAATTAGCAATTTTTTAATGCAAATATTGATGGAAAACTATGAAAAGTTTTAAAAAGAACAAAAAAGAAGGAAAAAGTTTTTAGTTGTATTTGGATATTAAAGTAGAAAAAGGTAGAAATGAATGAAATAAAATCAAAATACCCTTAGGGCTTAATTATTTTTCTTTCCTTCACTTTTATGCGTATGTTTGTGATTTTTCTCATCTTCCACTTCTGTGTGTCTATTTCTCTTTAAATTTAGAGAGAAAACTTTAAGCTTTTTGTAGGCACCCCGTTTTTGCCCCTTAAATAATGATAATAAAACAAAACAAAACAAACAAACAAACAAACATAATAATAATAATGATAAACGTAGAATATGTGTAAGAAAATAAAATTTAAAAAAACAATAATGATTCGAAAAGGAAAGAATTTGAAAATAGTAATTAAAAAAATTCATTAAAAGGTGAAAAAATTATTTTTTGGCTCGGTCCAGGTCACTCAAATTTTATTTGAGTGACCAACTTGATTGAAGCATAGGCCAACGGCCTGATGGATAAGCACATGCAGAAACACATAGGCAACTCAGGTTTGAGCTCGAATGGAGGGAACAAAATTTTTTCATATTGGTGCATAGGACACACATGCTCGCACATATGGTGCGCATGTGGTACACACGGTCATCTTCTTCCCTAGGACAGTCGGTTTTTCTCATGTGATCAACTCATTTCAAGCTCATTTTTTTATCCATTTTCGGTTTGACTTTCATCAAATTGATTGAGGGATCTTGAAGTAGACATGGGATATTTTGTATATGAATTAAAAACTTGTCCTAAAATCATGAAATTGGCAATCGATTTTAGGCTTAAAGTTCGTGAAAATTTCATTTTTGTGCACGAGGACAATTTTTTGAAATTTAAAATTTGATCCATCTGAGCTTCTAGAGCCCCTAATCTGTTATTTTTATCTCCATTCTAGAAGTCTGCTTGGTCGTTAATCACCAAAAGTTCTAGAAGAGGAGATTTGTGTGCAAGCCACCAACTCTGATCTCAAATAGCCTCTACCAAATCCGATGACCAAACACTATAAATAGGAGTCCAACACACTGTTCAGATCATCCACAGCTCAAAAAAACATCAATCACGATTCAAATTCACTCTTAAAAGCTTCGAATTTGAATATGGGTGTTAGGGTTTCGATTTGAAATTTTCTTTTACTCTTTATAGAAGCTAAATCGGAGCAAACTAAGGCCACAGGTGGACTCAGGGGAGGTGAAAGCTTTAGTTAGTAGCTTTCCCCATCATTTAAAAGCCTCCAATCACTCACCAAAACCACCATTGCCGACCGCCGCTTTTCTAGTAGTTTAAACCACCACTTCAGCCAGTTTCAAGTCAAACCTCCACCACAGGATCATTCCCCATCCTTCATTAGCTCGTTCCGACGCAATCATAGCCACCAAGAATTCACAGATTGCCACCAGAAACTTCCACCGTTCCATCCCTATCATCGAATCCGAATCTGACTCGAAGTCCGACCTGATCCTGCTCCACATGCGAATTCGACCCAAAGTTCAACCCAACCCACATGCCACTCCAGGTAAGTCCTGACTTTCTTTCTTTATTATTATTGTTAAAAATAGAGAAAATTTTCAAAATTAAAAAAAAAATGTAGATATAGTATGGGCATATTAGTATATAGATATATATGTATTAGATATATGTATCAACACTTATAAATGCATAAAAATGCAAAACGTATGTATAACTAAATAAATTAAAAAAATTTTAAGACTTGGAAAAGTTTATTTTATAAAATAAAAAAAAACAATATGGATTTGATAGTTCATCGGTTCTCACATAAAAATCCGTTTTAAAAAAAAAATTAAAATTTAATAAACTTAAAGCGAAAAGAATTTAAAATCTTAAAATCCACCAACAAATTAAAGTTTTCTAAATGAAATATGTAGCGTATGATCCCGATTAGCGGGTACATAGGCACTAGGTACCTCCAGGACAACATAAAATCTAAAATTTTTCTTTTTCTGTTCCATTACATTATCTTGTAAATTTTAAATTAATTAATTTATTATAAATATTAAATGGTCTTGTCATCAATTTGTATATAAAATTGTAAATTTAGTAATTCATGGAATTTGATTTATTTTTTTAGCAATAAAAGGATAAATCTTAAGTTATGAGTTTAAAGTGGCAACTATATCGGTTTTAATAGGATGGCCTCTGAATCCAAAATTTTTGGTTTATAAAATTTGGTTTTCAAGTCAAATTTTTAGCAAAAATTAATATCAACCAACCCATTGATCATAACTTATAAATTTTTTCTAATTTCAATTGGGTGACGACTCCTAAATGTTTTAAAAAATTAAATTTCTTTTAATTTCTAGTCAATGTTTCGTATTAAATGGGTTCAAGTTTGATACGAATCGGGTTAAAAGAAATAAAACTAGAAAGGAAAAATCCAGGCTCGACACTTTTTGAGTGGAAAGTTTCATCCACCTTCAACCATCTTTAAAGATACATAAAAAGATCAATGTACGTTTTTGTCCATTTCAGCAGTTATATTCAAATAGGGGTAAGCGGGTACAGAGTGAGTAAGGTATGAAGTATTACCTATACCCTACCCTGTAAGATATAGAATATTGAATTCCACACGCAAAACTTGCATTGTGGTTTCTTGCACCCATCCTGTACCTTATGAAATTTACAAGGTACGGGGTATTATGTGGAAGCTGCAATTTTTTTTTTAACAAAATTTCTATATTTTCTCTTTCTTTTAAAACATAAAGTATATAGTTTTTTTATATGTTTTAATATAATATATATACCATCTTATTTGTATACATTCAATATAAACAACATGTAGAATGAAATTTAAAAAGTAATTTGTTAATATCACAAATCCTATAATATATAGATCCTATTTATGTGTGAAAGTTGAAACTTACAACAAATGCTTATGGAAGTTATTTACGTGAGACTAAACAAAATTGTAAAACTTGCAATAAAATTCTAAAATTAAACATTTTGGAAATACTCCTATATATTAATTAATATTATAATATAAACAATATCTTTATATAACTTGGGAGTTCAAGTACGTACATACGATCATAGTTCTTTTAAAATAAAAATAACAAATCATTCTAAAATAGAATAATACAAATCCTTCTATAATAAATCGTTTTGAAATGTAGTGTACAAATAATAATCTTGAATATAAGTGGTTGCAAAATAAAATATGGAATATCATTATTTATTATATATTAATATTATTGTATAATATTTAATAAAGTGGATACATGATACCCTGGAACTTGTATCTTGTATGGTATAGTACAGGTGTCAGGGTGGATACAAGATTTGAAGACTTCATACTCATACCCTATCCTATGAAAACAGGTTCCAAAAAATTGATACATGTACCCTACCCTGTGGGCCTTAATACCCATCCGGACCTTAATGCCCATGCTGTGTAGCAGGGTCACCTACTCACCCCTCTAAACATAATGAAAGTCTCAAATGTTACTAGTAATTTAAAACCTTCTTGAAATAAATTTCCATATTAGGACTTTGTATACCATACATGAGATAATTACATGAAATGATAACATAAAAGGTAAAGAATTTAAATAACCTCTTCAAACGATAAATTACCTTAATAAGTATTGAAAAAATAAAATTTTGGTATAAGTATAGATCATCAAATTGAATTATGTCACAAATGTAAAGAACTTCTAATCTCTTTAGGGTTAATTACAAAAACATGATATGTGTTTTGACCAATTTACAAACACATGACCTATGTTTTTTTTATAATTTTATTTAGTGATATTTTTTATTAAATTAATTTTTTTAGACCAATTGGACTCTGACACATATTATTCTAATAGTAATTAATTATAATGACACTTTTGTATAAAACTCCAGTCACCTATTTGTCAAAACAATTAATATAATATTTTTTATAATTATTACATCTCTTTATCAACAAATTATTAATATCGTGACTCTGAAAAATATGGAAACTACATCGGCCATTCAAGCCCTATCAGGTTATCACAACAACGCCCATAAACTCATAAAATTAACATATAATAAATCGAAACATAATTATATAGATTGATAGCGAAAGAGGGCTTTGAAATATAAGAGAACAATATTATTAAGACCAATTTTATTTTAAGTTAAAAGTTTGTTTGACATTTATTTTACTTATATTAAGTATGATTATATAATTTTTCAAAAGATCATAATACTTATATTAAGTATGATGATATAATTTGTCATAATATCATGGTTTTTGGTTTTTAAGGAAGCAGGACCGAACAATGGAATCAACAATTCCTAAGAACCATAAATCAAACCAGCTCTCATAGTTCCAATTCTAATTCTCCATCTCAAAATTGGGAACCATCTGTCCACATCTAACTAAATTATAGTTGCAAAATAACTTTTCAGAAATGGAATACATTGTAAACTATAACTCACAAGAATAAAATGTGACATATGTAAGCCACATCAAATCACAATTCACTCATGCGATATTTCTTGTCATATTGATGACATAAGCGATTATATAGAGAGAGAATATACAATCGAGAGTGTTTAAGATGTCAATGTCGAAGATGATGAAGTAACCAAAAATGAGATGGTTGATTTCTTGGATCTAGTAGTGAGATAGAAGTATATTGTACATCATCTCCAATAAAGCTATATGTTGTTCCCTTTAAAAAAGTTATGTTAAATTTAAATAGATGTGGTTCACCGTGGACAATAAAAACATGAATGATGATGTACAGGGCTAAATCACAACAATGAATTGCAATATATATGGACTTTATCAAATTGTGACTATAAGATGTGGTATAACAACAACACAAAAACTTTAAATTCCAATTTGTACATGCGACTTGAATGTAGAAAAGTGAAACCGCGACCATATCATATGATTTAGTAATATATTTAAAACTTTAGATATTTCTTAACCTGTTCTTGGTGCCTTGTTTGCAAGTAAGGTTCTTTAGATTTGACTTTGAATCGTATGGACCTTTAAAATAAAATTATGCGACTTTTGTAAAACGATTTATATCACAATAGTATTTAAACTTTAACAAAATATGCATACTCAAATTTTGAAATTAATAAATTTATTACCTAAACTTTAAAATTGATCAATTTAATATCGGAAAGAACTTTTCGTGTATGCCAATAGTAACTTCACACAATTTTTTTAGATATTAAATTAATAAATTTTAAATTTTTTCAAATACTAAAATGATATATTTTAACGTTAAATATCTTATTATATATTTTACTAAAATTTAGATACTTTTCCTAATTTCAACCCTTTTGGTAATATAAGAGGCGACTGGGGTGAACAAAGTAAGCCAATGAAAGTAAAGATTAATGGCTGAATGGGTTAGGCGTCCTATTGGTCCAAGTGATTTTGTTGCATAAGATTTGGCTTGAGAATCTTTACAATATTATAAAAGTTGAAGGATTTATTTATATTATTATGGAAGTGGTTTTTTTTTCCACATAAAAAAGTTGGGAAAAGGAATAAAATATTAATATTTTAAAATTAATTACGAAAATGCTATCGGAAAAAAATTATTCCCGATTTTAGGTAACATGGCCTCGTCTCTTGAAGAGACGAGGTCATAAGTGCCTAATCTCGTCTCTTCGAGAGACGAGGTCTCATTCTGACCTCGTCTCTCGAAGAGACGAGGTTGCACCTCATGTGACCTCGTCTCTTGAAGAGACGAGGTCAGCGAGTTATATTCTCCGTGCGCGTCTTCTTCTTCCCCATTTCTCCCTTTTGCTCGCCGGAACCCTAATAGGAATTGTAATTTTCTTCCGATTTTTGCAGCCGAAATCCACAAATCAACTGTAGTTATTCCCATTTGGCTGATTTAATTGCTCCAAAGTTGATTGTATTGCGATTTGGTGGTAGGAGGATCGAAAGCGGGAAATTTTGTGCAAAACCACCGATGGCGAACGTTGAGGTTGAATTTCCGCATATTTTCGTATTTTTTTTCAATCATTCATGCTGGATTGTTGAATGTCGATTGTATGTGTTGTTAGAATATTTTTGTAGCATGATTCCAATGCCGACGTTATTTTTTTTTCCTGTTGTGTTGTATAGATATATATATGTATAATATTTGCTTTGAAAAAAATCATGTCCTAAGTTGTTGTTGTTGGATAATTATTTTAGGAATTTGAGTGTGGGAAAAAAAATTGAAAATAACTTCAATTGTCGTTAACGGGTGTATTTAGTACTTTAGCATTGGTATGGCGATTTGGTATGGCATGGAAATATACGATGAAAAAAGCTAATATTTGTAAGAAAGTAGAATATATTAGAAAATTAAATTCAACTTTGAAAGTGGAGGTGCAGGTTTAGAAATTATGTTAAATATTACGAGGAATGCAATTCAATAGTGTGATTTTATGAATTTGATGCGTAGAAGCTAATTTTGATGAGATGGCAGGATTTGTAAGGAAATGGATAAGGCAAAGTTCATACTGTACGCTCATGGTAATATTGTGCAAGGGGATGATGGTTTTGGTTATGATAAGCGGCCTGTTGCTATGGTCAGTTTTAGTAAGAATTCAACATATGAGCAGATAGTGGAGATTATTTGCAATAAACAGAAGGTAAATAGGTGTACATATCGGGTGGAGCTATATCATAGGGTAGCTATTAGAGATAGGACGCTACGTTATGATATTATTCTAGTGACTGATGATGATGCGGCACAAGATATGTTGGTGTACACAGAAGGCTCAGTGGCTATTTATGTGCAGATATTGGAAACTGAATTGTCACAGGCACATGCAGGGGAAATTGGCATTGATAGAAATATTGGGAGCCAGGGGTTGGTAGACTCAAACTCTACTCCAATTCAGACAATAGACAGTGCACAAGTGGAAATAGGTCACTTTGAATTTTGTGGACCTACATTAGTAGGTAGTGATGATATGGATGTGCGCAAGACTCATCGGCAAGTGAATCCAGTGACGATTATGATGATGATGAAAATGTTAATGTCGAAGTATTTCGACAACAATATGCCTTGCCCGAGGTACAACGAAAGGGAAATAACTGGGACCGTTTCATTGCTCCTACTGACGTTGATACAGTAGGGAGCTCAGCGCCAGTTCCGTTTTTCAATGCTGAAGTTGATAGTGCTTACGCAGCATATAATGATGAGCAGGAAATGAGTACTGGGAATTGGAGCTTCAATGATGAATTGAAGGTCGGGATGCGTTTTGAGACCAAAGATCATCTCATACAGGCAGTTAAAATATGGCACATAACGAACCATTATAATTTCAAAGTAGTGGATTTGGACCCCAGAGCATGGGCAGTGAAGTGTACTGATATCCATAATAGAGGTTGTAAGTAGAGACTCAGAGGCAGTTATAAGAAACATGGTGGGTGATTTCACATCACTAAAATGAAGGACCTCACACCTGCTTGGATGAAATCACTAGACAGGATCACTCTCAGTTGGACTCCACCAGCTTGTCCAGGGCTATAATATTGGAGATCTGCAATTCTCCAGATGTGAGGGCGAAGGATCTTCAAACGAATATATTAAAGCAGTTCGGGTATAATGTTCATATCAAGAGAATTCGTGAGGCAAAGAGAAAGGTCATTGAGCAGGTGTATGGAAGTTGGGAGCGTCTTATGTGGAGCTTCCACATCTACTTAATGCAATTACCGAGGCAAATCTAGGAACAAAGGTTGAGTGGCAAACTCAAGATTCAAATACCGCCGGCTACGTATTCCTAGATAAGCTTTTTTGTGCATTTGGTCAAAAATGAGATGGACATTCGGGAGTGCTCCCGAGGTTATTCATGCGATTGTTGTGGGCAGCAAGGCCACAACATAAGAAGTTGTCCAAATACGGGATCGGCAGGTAGACTAGTTATGGGGCAGTCGATTTGTAATGGTAATTCTTTATTCTCATATGTTTTTATTACTGCACTAATGAGTAATGATTAATCGTATGTTTGCTATGCTTGTTTTTAATCAACATATGTCGACTATAACAACATCTCTTTATTTTTCCTTCACAGATGGATCCAGGACCGATCGATAGCTCATTACTCACATAGCAGCCTGTACACAGGTTGATTCTAGCCTGGGATGGGCAAGTTAGTTCATTTTTGTAATTCAGTGATTGCAGATTTGATGGTTAAGGTGAGATTGGTCTTTAATAAATGCGATAACTTTACTGTAGGAGCATGAGGTATTATATTGTCGGCGCAGAGAGGCGAGGCTCAGGCGACCAGCTGGTGTACCTACAGAGGTTGACGAGCGACTGCTGCCATTCCTGTCTCAGGCAGGGTTCATAAGGGCGGCCCAGATGCCTTTCATTCAGCTGGATTGACATCTCCTTACAGCTTTGGTCGAGAGGTAGCGACCAGAGACATATACGTTCCACATGACCACGGGCGGTGGTCTGTGACCTTACAGGATGTTTCTGTCCTTACGGGCCTCCCTGTAGATCAATTGGTAGTTACGGGCACGATTAGGCTGGATTATCCTAATTTATGCGAGGAGTTGCTAGGACTCCGGCCCCAGCTCGACGTTGACATGGATGGTGGTCGCCTGAAGATGTCGTGGTTGGATAGCCACTTAAGCGACCTACCTGATTTTGCTGATGATCTGATGATCAGACGCCACGCTAGGGCGTACATTTTGCTGCTGCTTGGGGGATTTATTGTCGCAGACAAGTCCTCTAATTACGTTCATCTTATGTACCTTCAGCTGCTCCGAGATTTTGAGACTGCTGGGCAGCATGCGTGGGGAGTAGTTTGTTTGACCTGGCCATACAGGCAGCTATGCTTGGCTTCCCACATCGACAGGGGGGACATGGTAGGACCGTTAGTTGTCCTGCAGATATGGACATGGGAGCAGTTCCCCCACATTGCCCCAGTTCGTCAACTGCACACATCACTTACCGCGGGCCACCCACTCATCAGCCATTAGGGTGCGACTTTTGATGTGACTCGAGTATCGACACATTTGTTGATTGAGTACCACGCTTCTTTCAATCGACAGACGGCGCATCAGGTATGATATTCGTTCCCTCCTATACCTTAATTGATTTGCAATGACTTGTACTGTTAAATTGCTATAGTTCGATTGTTTGTTGACGCAATATTTCACTTTTGCTACTGCATCAGGTGGTGTGGGATCCATATAGTTCGATCTTGCCCTCTCTGCCTCCATACTACCTAGCAGGTAGCGATGTTTGGCGTGCATGGGTCCCACTGGTATGCTTCTACCTAGTCGAGCACTACTACCCTGACAGAGTGCTTAGACAGTTTGGTGGCTTCTAGGAGATCCCAGCGCCCCCCCCCCCCCCCCCCCCCCCCCCCCGACATGAGACTCCTCCATGAGATTGACATGAGAGGACGTTCCGAGTGGACCTGGTAGTCGAGCACGCCATGTGGATAGCTGAGTGGGATGCTCGGCGAGATTGCACAGTTGAGCTACCAGATTTGCCTACTGGCACATCTGACGATTACTTCCAGTAGTATCATGCAATCACCCGACGCTGGATCAGTCTCACGGGAGCTATCATACGATACATGGTAAGATCACTGTCTCTATAAGTTTTATATGGACTTGTATTGACTTGGCAGCTACTCACCAATATAATTTTTTGCTATTACTCGCAGGCTGATTTCATTTATAGCATCCCAGACATGCCCCCAGAGCTCACTCCATCCACTGCACAAGATGTCTGTCGTGTGGTGGAAGAGTTTATGGGGTTGAATTTCAATAATCCAGTGCCACCAGCTCCACCATCAACAGCAGCGCAAGGTGACCCACAGTCTCATATCGTACAGAGACGATAGCCTCCTAGAGAGAGGCGTGGGCAGGGACAAGGCAGGGGTAGGGGACGAGCTCAAGCACCAGGTATACAGATCAGAGATGAGCCTGAGCCGTCTGATCTACCTTCACTTGATGAGCCTGGTCCTTCCCAGCTCATTCAGGACGAGGCTGGCCAGTCATCAACATCTTACTATATAGGGGACACCCCCATGCCAGACCCATCATACTCTGAGTTCCATACCCCCTTGGCTCCACAGAAGAGACGATCATTGCCATCACATGATATGGGGGAGAGCCTCACACAGGTCGAGCCAGACCCTGTCCCGTTCCATTAGTACAGTGCTGCTATTGGACATGAGGATGGTGTAGTTACAAATATTATTCCATCTACACAGCATCCTCATCTGCGTACCCCGTTACCTAGGATGTACGTGAGGCAGGGTAGAAGCCAAGGACGAGGGAGGAGGGACACACATCGGCAGTAGTAGTAGAGGATAGATTTTATTTTGATTGTTGCATATAGCTTCTTACTTTTTGGTATTATTCTTGTATGTATATTGTACTCCTTTTTTCTTGTACATTTTAAGAGAACAATCAATCACCATTTCGTTTCATATTATCTGTTACAAGTCTATAAATTTCCATATTTTTATTATACTGTGCTGACAAACAATCACAATACTGCTGTGATTGAATGATTCGGATTGGAATTGAGAATGTGTGTTTAGGTGGAATGGTATTATAGCTGTGTTGAATTTGGTTAATGGCCCGTATAGCTATTTATATTTCTACTTGATAGGTTTTATATGTAATTTTTTGATTTCTCAAGTAATAAATTGAATTTTATGGAGGAAAACCTGACCTCGTCTCTTCGAGAGACGATGTCATTACAAAATGAGACCTCGTCTCTCGAAGAGAAGAGGTCAGGCACTTATGACATGTTGTCTAAAATCAGGAATAATTTTTTTTATGGTATTTTTGTAATTAATTTTAAAAATATTAAATATTTTATTTCTTTTTCCAAAAAAGTTAATACATGTAGTGCAGTTGAATTTCTTAATAATTTTTCCCCCAAATTTATAATTTATAAATTAATAATCAAAATCATTTAATTTTTTAATATAACAATAATATCACCTTTTCTTACAATTTTAAACATTAATTATCCGAAAATTAATGTAAATTAAAGTAATCACGACCAAAACAGACAGCTCATGTATTTTACTGCCTCCCAGAACCCCAGTCTTTCCATTAGAGGTCAACGTACACCGATCATAGCTTCTCCAAAATCCACAGCACAAAAAAATGGCATTTTCAATTTGGTTAATCCTATCCTCCTTAACGCTCCCTTTCTTCCCAATTCCTATCGTAATCTCTCTTACCATCTTCTTCAACCGACGGAACAAGCACAAATCCGTCGGCTTCTTCCACCCTTACACCAACGACGGCGGTGGAGGAGAGAGGGTGCTTTGGTCCGCCGTTAGGGCTATCCAACAGGAGTTTCCTGGTCTTGATATTGCTGTTTATACTGGCGATCATGATGCTACACCCCAAAGCTTGTTTGATCGTGCCATTGATCGATTTGGTGTCAAGTTGGAATTCCCTCCTAAGGTAAAGGCACTAAAGTTTGGTTCTTTAAGGTTATATTTGGTGGTTTTGAAATCGGTTTTTGTTTGTTTTGCATTTCGTTGTTGATTTTTAGGTTGTTGGTTAGTTGGTTGTGGGTTTAAGTTGTGTCCTCTTTAGACCCCTTTTAATGCTTGTGAACTGTTGAATTTCTAATTGGAATCGCACCTAAGGTTTGTTAAAGTTTTGGTTCTTTAAGGTTGTATATGGTGGTTTTGAAATGGGCTTTTGTTTGTTTTGCGTTTCGTTGTTGATTTTAAGGTTGCTGGTTAGTTCACTGTGGGTTTAAGATATGCCCCCTTTTAACGTTTGTGGGCTGTGAAATTACAAAAACCGAAGTTGGGGAGGTGAAATGAGTTGAAGACTCGGTTTTAGAATCATAGGAATCTGAAGAGGTTGTTATTGTTAGCGGTTTTTAGTTGCAACAGATGTTTGGAGGTACAGTTGGGAGGATATGGCCAATTGTGTTGTTTTAACCCTGTTTGTATAGTGTACTGCTTCTGTCCATTGAAACCACCCCATGAGCCCATGCATCAGTTGGTCCAGCTTTGGGGTTATAGTGGCTTCAGAAACCGTGCTATTTTGTGGGTTGGATTGGCCCTTGACAATGCAGTGTAGTTTCTTAAATCCTTGGCCACTGTCAAAGGTTTTAAAAGTTAACTTTTTTTTTTGTTTTTTTTTTTTTTTTGTTGTTGTTGTTGTTGTTATGAAATTAATGTCGTTTGAAGTGGGGTCTGGATTCTTTGTGTTGAAAATGGTGTTATGAGGGAAGTGAACCTTTAGGAGTTTTGTGAAAATTAGAGTTAGTAGATCTTCAGTTTTTCACTCCACTGGTTTGAGGATGATTATTATGTTGTTAATTACAGGAGGAATTGTCCTTACTGATTCTGGACTGGAGCATACTGAATGAGATGATCTGACTGAGTAAACTGGCATTATGTTCTTTATAGTAAAAATTTACTCTAGAAGAAAATTTAAATTATGAAACTATCCCAACTAAAATCTATTGAAGGAGATGTATTGAATCCAACTTGGGGAAGTGTCACTATGAAGAACTGTTGTGTATACTGGCTATTCCCTTTGCACCAAACAAAAAAAGGCTGAGTCATTTCAAGTTTTTAAAAATTGGCAGCATTCCCACTAGCAGAAGAATCTCTTCCATTCACATTGAAGACAATAATTAATCTGGAACTCAAGTTGGACAGCTACCTGTCTTTTATCGGTGTGAACCTTATTTCTTCATTCAGATTGTTCATTGCTGTGTAATCTGGAAATGTTATTTTGATTTTGATTCAAATGGCATTAAATTTAAAGTGATTATGCTATTAAGTATTCTAGCCACTATAATTTGTTCCTTTCTTTTTTCCTTTCTCAATAATTTGAGCCAAGTAAATTGTCATGATAGATTCGTGGAATTTGATAAAACTTCTTTTTATTTTTTAAATTTTTTTTATTGTATTACTCGATGAATGCAGGTTGTCCATCTAGATAAAAGAAAATGGGTTGAAGAGACTACTTATCCTCATTTTACTATGATCGGGCAAAGCTTTGGTTCCATTTATCTTGCATGGGAAGCACTCTGCAAGTATACTCCGATGTTTTATTTTGACACCAGTGGATATGCTTTCACATATCCAGTTGCTAGATTGTTTGGATGCAAAGTTTTGTGCTACACTCATTATCCTACTATCAGTTTGGATATGTTGTCCCGTGTTCGTCAGAGGAATTCTATGTACAATAATGAAGCTCGTATAGCTCAGAGGTATTGATAGTTAACTATCTCTTTTTCCTGTATTTTTCTGCTGTCCCTGTATTCTCCCTAAGTATACATGTATTCTCCTACCTGTTATGGTTTCATCACTATGAACTTCATAGCTGCCATGGTTTTTTTTGGATCTTTAGGGATTGACATCATGCATGGTATTACAATTGAATAGTTTCTTTGTTTCCTCTCTGTCTTCTTATTTTTTTGAATATAATGATATTGCTTTATCTTTTATTGCAGTTCTTGGCTATCCCAATGTAAAGTTATCTATTACAGAGTTTTCAGCTGGATGTACGGTTTCATGGGTTCTTTCACACACCTTGCAATGGTTAATTCTTCATGGACTAGGTCTCATATTGAAAAGCTTTGGAGAATTCCAGATCGTACAAAGAGAGTGTATCCTCCATGTGATACATCAGGACTTCAGGTTTGTACACTTTCCCTGCCACTGTTACTTTCTATAATCATCACTGCAAATATATAATTATATAGGAGAAATTAACCATCCACTAACCATTTGCAGTTATGTGAAGAAGGATCGAGTTTCCTCTTTCCTTTGATCATTATAATGTCATTTTTTTTCATGGAGTATCTTTGACAATATGGAGATTGTGATAGTTGCTATTTGATGCATGTGCTAGATTGTGTTGAACTTGAATTCATCCAGCATTTGTCCCTTATAGTTACAGTGCACATTTTAATGGTGTTTTTTCTACTCCATGGATGAACAGGTGCTCCCACTAGAACGATCATGTACACCACCGATATTTATTTCTGTTGCACAATTTCGTCCAGAGAAGGTGGGGCTATTAATGTAACTCTTACAATGCCAAGGTATTACAGCTTTAATGGCTCAATTTCGGGCCTTTCATTGCTAAAGTAATGGTTTTACTAAATTTCATATCTCAGGCACATGGTCTTCAACTTGAGGCATTTTCTCATGTCATCAGCAAATTAGACCCCAACATGCCAAGACCTAAGCTTCAATTTGTTGGCAGTTGTCGGAATAAGTCTGATGAGGATAGATTGCAGACGTTGAAAGACAGAGCAATTGAACTAGGTGTGGAAGATAGTGTGGAGTTCCATGAAAATGTGTCGTACAGGTACATGACTCACTCCTACCTTGGAGTGATTTACTTTCATAAGGAACACCATATAGTTGCTATGCTGAAAATTATAGAATTGAAACCTGGGCTGAATCCATGGTCTATTTTATTTAAGATAATTTTATTCCTGATAATATGAAACAAATGTTATAGCAGCAGACCCTGTTTCTTCTGTTACTTTATTGGGATATTGTTGGGCGTTTTTCAAAGAGGGCATGATGGTTTAGCTGGATATGCTCTTATGATTGCGATTTAGTTTCCATCACAAGCAGTCTAATGCTTTCTGGATTTATGGATCACCTCTTGGTTTGGCATGCAAGAGCAAGAGCAGATGGTGCTTTGAGTTTGCTTATGCTTTGTGATTTTCATCGGTTATCCTCTATTTGCTTGGTTCAAGATATGTTGACCTCATACATTAGCAATTATATGAGTTATGAGTAACTCCTTTCTGTGTTCTCTGTGTTAGTGGATGATAATATTCTGTCTATGTTTGCTTTTTCATAGGTACCATTGATGTCATAAAATTGAGTTTTAATTTATAAACCAGAATTGTGAAAAGGATGAATGAAGTCAAATGAGTGGTTCCATGTTAATGCCAAACTACATCTATATAATATCATGAGATAAGATAATGATAGAGCTCACATTATACAACAATTCCTTGGAATTTTTTTTTGATCTTTTATAACAGATAATATGGCTAGCTCCTATATAAGATGTTCCCGTCTTACACTTGTTAACTTAAAGTAAAAGAAAAAGGTGTTTTGTGGCTCTTCGTTACAAAATTGATCATGGCAAAATGCTTTTCAGTGGGAAGCCTAGCATCTGCTTTATTGGGTTGATTTTTCATCAGTTGGAAGTCTCATTTTACCAAATCGACTTCTTTCTTTGTCTTTTGATAGTTTGTTCCTTGTTCCTTGTATGTCTTATTTAATCTAGGTTGGGATCCATTTTTCACTTAGGTTTTTTCATTGGCAGGGATTTGATCAAGCTTTTGTCAAGAGCTACTGCAGGCCTGCATTCTATGATAGATGAGCATTTTGGTATAGTTGTTGTAGAGTGTATGGCAGCAGGAGCTATTCCAATAGGTCTATCAATTTAATCACACATTATTCTTTAAAAATTTTTCATCTGAGCGTTGGCTATATTACTCTGCACTTTGGATTTAGCTCATTTCATTCTTTCTTTTTTCTTTCCCTCAATTTCCTCTCAGCTCATAATTCTGCTGGACCAAAAATGGACATTGTTTTAGAGGAAAATGGACAACAAACTGGATTTCTCGCTCAAGATGTTGAAGAATATGTTGATGCCATTTTGAAAATAATACAAATGCCAGAAGATGAAAGAATTAAGATGGCCACAGCTGCAAGAATACGTGCCACCAGGTTCTCAGAGCAGGTCTTTTATGAAGATTTTAAAGCTGCAGTGCGCCCTGTTATGCAGTATTTGCAGATGACACCATATATAGATAGAACTAGTATCCTGACTCTAGGTGAAGCAATGTTTCTCTGTTCGTTTATTCAATGACTGAGGAGTTTCATAAAAATTTTGCCAGGATATGACACAGAGGTTTGGGTTTGTTTGGAAAAAGGTGGGTAACTGAGAGTTCCCATTCCTAAGTGTTACCATAAATGTTTTGGCTGGTTTAGGTTGTAGTTAGTAGTTACTTGCTAAGGGTGAGTCTTTTGCACCGGCTTCAGCAAAGGGGTTAGTTGATGGAGGTTTGAAAGTGCGATGGCATTACAAGATTTTCTTGAGCAAGCAGTTTTCGACCATCTGTACAAGGATCGCGATTTGAGGTATCACTGTATTCGCAAGTTGTTAGATACTGTAGCACTTGGTACATACTCAATTTTGCTTTCTTTAGCAGTCAACTATTTTTTTTTTTTTTTTTTTGCCTTTTCTCTCAGAACACTTTTAAAAAGCCTGTTTTAAAGTGTCTTCATCAGAAAGAAATCTTCACACATGAAAAGTTGAAAAGTTCTCTTTCTGATTCCTGTTAACAAATGCACCATGGTACATGTTAAAAGTTTCCTTTTATGAAGAGGAAGTGACACAAAGCGTGAAAAATTGTAAGCAAAATTTTAATCTGAGTGGATCATTTCTTGATAGCTCTAGATGAATCTAAAATTATCCATATTAAAACTGAGGAAATGCACCAGAATCAGGAAAACAAGCAAGGTTCCATCGTCACTTCCCGTTATTACTCCCAAATGGTTTGACCATATAGTTATGTATCTTTTCTGATTAGGCGCTGTCAAGATAAGGGAACTTATACTTTGGGTTGAAATAGAAGGTTGAGGGTCTTGGGTTATTATATTCAGATGGTGGATCTGAATTTCTATTACATGAATGCTACACTTTTTTTTAGTTTCGATATTGCTTGTTAGAGAACACGATTACTTATCAAGAAAATGGGAGGTTGAAGGGAAATATAGGCATCTGTTGCTCGATACTTCTAGGGACCCGAGGCCGAGGCCACATGCTCCTTTTCTAATCGAATTTTAGGACTATTTTGACAATCATCCATTTGACAAATAGGATGCCAATGTCTATCATAAATTGGAAAGTACATGGCCTCACATCTCGAGGATATCTTAATAGTAGCTATAATCCACTATGTATAATATTACTAGTTATATCTTTAAAGATGGTATATTTTTAAACAAATATGATCTTTTAGTTGCATCAATAAGAAATGACAAATATATGTAAGTCATAATTTAGTAAAATACTGGCATCACAAGTCTTGAATAATATAATATTATAGATATATTCCTATCTCATAAGTCTTTAAATACGTAAACTGATGTTTCAGATCCTAACTATTTTATAACTAGAAAATAAAAATAAATAACTTATTGTTAATATCCCAAATTCTTCCAGCTTCTATATCTTACTGGAGTTATACTCTTAAAAGAAATGAGCCAAGGTCGTAGAATAAGCTTGAAAGGTCTTTAGGAGTATGAACGAAACTATAGACTTAGTAAATAACTAGATATATTACACATCAAGCAAATTCATTAACAATCATATGTAATGCAACAATCAAACAAATGCTCAAAACACAAGTCTGGAAGATCTACAATCCAAACAGGTAAGAGATTTACGCCCTTTCATCAAGATTGAAGGACTATTACTTAATGACCTATTCGCCTAGGAGAAACTAAGTATATAAGAAAATCAACGATTTCTCGTTTTAGATTGTCACTTTGATTTAAGGATATTTTAACTGATCATTTCCTATATCAATCCTTAGAAACTCCCTAAGTATTAATAATTTTAAAGCGATACCATGGGAGGTGCCATTTGTTGTCAATTAGTTCTTGTGAAACCGACGGAACAAAGATAATCTTAAGCAGAACTAACAATTTTAGAAAAATCAAGTATTAATAGAAAACCAAAATACTAATATATAGCAGGCTGTCACACTTTTAAAACATGCAATAATGCAGTTCATGTAATGCATATTTGTTTTAATTATAAAGCCAATATTTCTTAATTAGGGTTAAGGTGTTATACATTATACACAAACATATATCATACATTTCTTAAGTCATCAGACAATTTGTATTATCACTTTTATTATCTTAGTTTGTCAACATAAACAAACAACTCATATCACATACTCAACAGATTTTCACATTAATCATTTTATTATCTTTGCATTATATGTACCACTAGTTACATATACAAACAATATAACAGATCTGAGTTACTCATGAGCTCATGATGATCAGTCATAACAGTCTTCGGGAAAATCCACGAACTGATCAACATCACCTATTGGACGAATAAATAATTTCTAATAAGATATATATGTATATCTATATAAATAAATCCTACTGATTGTCTAAGTGTCTTAAAACCACTTTTTTTTATCTTTTATAAATCTATATTATCTTTTATAAGTTATTATTTACGATAAATAATAATTTTATAATATTTTATTTTTACCAGGTAATTATAGAGTTTGTATTTAATAATTCAGATTTTATTACCATCATTGTTATTATTTTTATATATTTTTTTAGTTTGGTCACCTTATGATAATTGATATTTATTTTCAATCATTTATTTTTATTGTCTCTCTTGATCTCATTTCATGTTATTATCTGTTATTTATGGGAATTACATTATTCTCATTTATAACTTCTTCACTTTTTCCATTCTTATACACTTACTTATATAGAATAATTATCAGATAATTATCATAATCTAATCTTTTTATTTAACATAACAAAAGTGTTTCTTATTTGTAATGGTTACCAAAGTTTAAGACTTAACAAATATTTAAACATACTAATCTTAAAATATTTATATTTATTTATTAAATTTCATGCTCTATCTATTTTCTTCTTTTTTTATAATATATATATATATGTTCGGGTGAAACGAATTTTGTCCAGGGATAAAATTTGCATGTACACCAGCAATCAATGTTGCCGGCCTTCATGCATGCACAGCTGGCCTTCAAGCTTCGTCGAAGAATTATTTTACGTTATCATGTTATAGGGAATGTTGGCATGAAGGCCGCTAGCTTTTCTATGCACGCCGCTGGCCTTGGTAATGTACGCCGCTGGCATTCATGCATTTTTACGCATGATGAAAATTTTACATAGCGTTGTTCCAGTGTAAGCTGGCTTGAAGGCCGCCAGCTTACCTGTGTACACCACTAGTTTTTCCATGTATGCTGTCGATGCAGGGTCGGCGTACACATTGTTCATCATTTTCTTCATTTTTTCTTGGTTTGAAGTTCTTTTTTTTATATGATATATGTATTTTACTTGCATGTTTGATTATTTTTTAGTGTTTTTCGATGGGGAAAAAGAAAATAATATTGATTTTTTAAAAAATAATTACAAAAATGCCACTAAGATAAAAATAATCTTAAAAATAAACAAGTTGACATCATCTTTTCAAGAGACGAGATCATTAGTGGCCAACCTCGTCTCTTCAAGAGACGAGATCAGTGTATTTTTCACTAATCTCGCCTCTTGAAGAGACGAGGTTGAATCTGTCATCTTCAACATTGTCTCTTTAAGAGACGAGGTCAGTACAAAATACTCTGACCTAGTTTTTTTCAAGAGATGAGGTCGACCACTTATGATCTCATCTCTTCAAGAGACGAGATCAACTTGTTTATTTCCACGTTTATTTTTCATCAAGTAGATTTGTGTAATTTTTTTTGAAAAAATGGTTATTTCTTTCCTTAATCCCCTTTTCCATGATTATCAGTTAAAATTGTTCGTGGTATACTAATACCTATAACATATCATAATCATCATAATATGTGATTTCTTAGTTTCTATACATATCATGATGCATAAATGGAGTCATAGAATTAGTCATTACCTTGTATGAGTTGAGATTAGGCTACTAAACCTCCTTCCCAGATCCAACCCGAACCTATAGTTAGTAAAAACATTTGTTTAAGCTAATTTTTTATACACATATTATCTTAAAACGAAATTTTGCTTACCTTGCTTGTTCACTTCCTAAGCTTATGTTTGTGTCTTGTTGAAGCTTGCTTTAAAAGGAGCTGTGCTTATGTGTTTGCTGGCTGTGTTTGCTGTTAACTTATGGCTTTTGGTGTTCTATGGTGAAGGTAGGAGATAATATGGCTGCTCAAAATGTTTAAGTGTTTTGTTTCTTTGTTCATTAAAGTAATTCATTTATACATAAGGAGGCAGCAACTTCATAAGACAATTTTCGGCCAAGAAGAGGAGGGTTTCTCCATCGAAGACCCAAATTGCTTGCATGATTCCTACTACATTTAACGAGTTGCATATTTGGTTAAATTTAATTGGATTTTGCAACTCTTTGTCTTGACTTTTGTTACTCCAATTGACCTATTTGTTTTGTAATTTTGGCTAGGAGTTTTTTTTTTTTTTAGATCATTTCCAACCGCATATTCAGCCATTTTTCCACTAAAAATTGTACAATTAAAATTTTAATTCTATTTAATTAATTAATTATCTTAGTTTTAAGATAGTTTATCAAGTTAATTGAGTATATTTATATAAGTTATTTAGGAGTTCTGTCTCCAAAAATTTGTTTAAAGCTTCTACAAATTTTCTATATTATCTTTGAGTTCAATTTTGAGTTTAAAATTCACACGAGTAATTATTTTTAAGGTTTTATCTCATGTGATTAGGGTTTTATAAGATTAATAGGACAATTTGGGTTTCAGTTTCTAAGAGTTTCAGAATTCTGTAACTAGAACAATGGTATAATCCAGACATTTATTTGAAGTCTAGGTTGTTAGATATAGATCTATTTTTATTTCTATTATGTATTTATAACTCTAACAGTTCATCCTTAAATTATTGTTTTCTAACTATAAGCTTTATTGGTTATTTACTTTTGAATGCACTTGAAATCTTATCCTAATTATTTCTATATTTTGATTTTTTTATACCAACTATGAAATCTTGTTTTTGGTATCTGCTACTATCTAGGAAACTTCATTTTAGGGTTTGAGGTTATATATAGGTTTATTACTACTCGTAGTTTTATTCTGGAGTCTGTTGAGTCTTACATTGACATTCTATTTATATATATTTCTAATTATTTCTTTTTATTTGTATGAAAATTCTTGGGGTTTACATAAGTGGCTGCAATTGAGCTAGGCTTTTAAAAGCTTAGACTTAGCTTATTTAAAAAATTAACAAGTTTAAGCTAAATTAAGTTTTTAATGAGCATGAGAAGTGTAGGCTCAAGCTGAGCTCGGAAAGGATTTACGAGTCTGAGTTCGACTCATTAGGCTTGTTTATGTAAATAATTATATATAATTTTATATTAATATATTAATACATATTATTATATATAATAAAATATTATTATAAAAAAATTCACAAGTTAATTTGTGAGGATTTAACGGGCTTATTGGCGAACCCACTCATGAGAACTGGATTAACTAAGCGAGTTCTATTTTGAGCTCAGACTCATCTTACTTATCTAACAAGCTTGAACGAGCTTGGCTTAAAATGAGTTAAGCTTGAGTAACTTAGCTTATTTGCAACCCTAATTTATATGGAATTATAAGCATCTCATCACTCATAAGGATAAATTTGATTTGAGTGTGGGTTAAGTATGTATTCTTGGGATATTTATATGATTAAAAAGATCATATAGTATTAGATAGGGTTACAAACGAGTTGAGTCAAGACGATGCAATGCAGAACTTGACTTTGAGTTTAACTCGAAACTTCAAAGCTCGAGCTTGATTTAAGGTTGACTGAGCTCAAGATTTTAAGCTCAAATTCAGTTGAAATAACACTATATAATCCCAAGTTCGACTTGATTAAGCTCGTTTAAACTCCATCTATTAAAAAATTAATTTTTTAATTTTAAGTAAAATAATATTAATACCTAAACTCAATTTGAATTATTAATATTTATATTTGGCATGAGCTTGATAGAGCTCAATTAAGCTCATAAATTAATGAAGCTAAGCGTGAAAAGTTCAAGCTCGACTCGATAAACTATTCCGATAACCCGAGTTCATGTTTGACTCGATTATTATCGAATTAAACTTGAGTAAAGTTCTAGCTGAAGTCGAGTAATTTATGAAGTGGCTTGATTTATTTGCACCCTAGTGTTAGCAAAACACAAATGTGTGTGTACGTGTGCGTGCATGTGTGTGTTTTTTTTAAGAAGCAGTTTCTTTTTAAGAAACTTTCACATTCTAAAGATTTCGATCTAAGTGCATGTATTTCTCATTATCATCCGTCAGTCTCTTTTGTCACATTCATCCTTTTTATACGAGGCATTGACTGCAAGATAATGACATGCTAAATACTTGTATTATTAATTTATGACAATTTAGTGTCTCATCTTTAAACTTTGGTTAAAGTATATGTGATTCAGTGGCTTTATTAAATAATATTTGACCGACATATATTTTAATGACGAGATATTGATAGACACTTGGCCAAAAATTACCAAAATCTAAAAATATAACACTAAATTGCTAAATATTATATGAAATTAAAAGTATACGAACTTGGTTTGCTATTATTTTGTCATCAAAACTAGTTTCCATCAAATATTACGTTAAATTGCACATATTTTAAAGTACAACAACTAATTTGCTAGAAACTGAAAATTAGGCATCATATTGCCAAAAGTTGAAAGTGCAGACATTTGGTTTGATATTATCCCCATTGATCACTAACATTCATACTAGCATAGTTGTTAAAATTGCGAGATAAGTAAATGATTTTATGGGTTTATGATTTTATAAGTTCTTTTTTAATTAAAATAGATGTAAAATCCTTTTGATGCTTACTTTAAGTAGAATTATAAATTTATGTGTACAATTGTACAAGTTTGCAATTTTACAAATTTTATGTGATTCGATCAATTCTATACATTTTAGTGAATATTATCTATGCCTACAAGACATTCATTATTAAGGATCCAAGATTAAGCACACTTCTTGCTAACATCGAAATGTATTGATATTTGCATGACATTTTTTGAATCAAAATAATTCTATTACATGCATTTTATTTGATTCTAGATTTTTTATTGCTAAACCAGCACAATTTCCTTTGCCTTTTGACCTCAAATTTTCATCTAATTTCTTACATGTTTAGATGACTTAGTGTCATTAATTAAGCATAGTTAGTAGTCTCTTAAACTTAATTCCTAATAGGCGTAATATATCATTGACAATAGCATATATTTAGTCAATGTTTAACTAATCCTTTCACCGAACTTCTTAAAGTTGCTTTTCATGTGTTGAGATACCTACGATAATTTGTTTTGCTGATAAGTCACTCGATGTAGCAGAATATTTAGACTCAGATCGGAGGTACATGCCATGTAAATAGAAATTATTAATTATTATGTATTGCTTAGAAATGCTATTGTATCATGAAAAACAAAGAAATAAAGATTTATATCCTCTTCACAACAGTCACAGCATAGCTTCAACAATGAAAGAGTTGCTAGGAGTTGCATGTACTCTTTAAGATATGCAATTTCATATATCATTATCCATACCTTTGCGTGGAAATAATAAAGCAGCACTAAAAGCGAATGCATGATTATACGACTAGAGGACCGGGCCTTAATCAAGTTAATTTTAAAATTATTTATTAATATTCACTCGCTATTACATTTATATTACATCTTATATATTTATGAGAGTTTCATGATGATTTCAATGTGATATTTTTAATACTTCATGAAAAATCATTCAAACAATAAGTAAGAGTATTTAGTGCATATTATAAGAAATGGTATATATATATCATGTGAAAATTTATTATTAATAAAAAATATAAAGTTAATATATGTATAAATTTTTCTTTTAAAAATAAGTCATGAAATATATCTAGATATGATATTTATTCATTACTTTGTGTTCATTTTCCTAGCATTACATGTAGAAAAGATAATGTTACTAAGTCAAATTATATAATTAATGTTTTAGCATAAATAGATCATAAAATATATGTAGATAGGATAGTTATTCAATAATTCATGTATATTTAAATAACATTAATTGAACAAAAAAAGTTATTAAATTAGATTATATGATTAGCATTTAATAAGATTCAGTATTACAGAAAAGGAAATTAATATTTATATTTAAAAAATTACAAAATTATCATTGGGATGAATAAAATCCCATATTTAGGCAAGTTGATCTCATCTATTGAAGAGACGAGGTCATAAATAACTAACCTGATCTCTTTAACAGACAAGGTCACAACAAAGATGTCAATTTTTCTTCAAGAGATGAGGTTTTCATAGCGGACCTCCAAAAATTTCTAAAACTTCCATCCATTCTTGTCTCCCATATTCAATTTAACTTCCTCATCCCCATTCCTTTATAAACATATTTCCATCAAAATTTCACAATATAATACCAAAAATCCTACAATCAAGAACCCTTCCTCTAGAATTCAAGTCACTAAAAACCTCGGGAACTCCAGCTAAAAAAGTCTTATTATTCCTAAAGTCCTCTAGCAAAAAGATTAAATCTTTGATAATTCTCACCAAAATCCACCAAGAATACCATAGCAATGACTTATAGCCACCAAAGTTTGGGATGTTAGGTTACAAAATTGAGAGTTTACAAAATGAGATTTGAGTTTGGGATTTTGGGTTTCAAAGGAAAGTTGGGTTGAGTTGGTGAGACCAAAATGGTTCGTCCATTGAACATCAAGAAAACAATGCAGATGAGAAGGGGAGAAGGTTGTTGGTGTCAGAGGTTTCATAATTATCTACGTTGTTTTTTGGTTTTGGTAGATGAGGCTCATGTTGTTAACATTGTATCTGTCTCAATAGTAACCTTGTCACTTCAACAGTTGAGATTCATATATTTATTGTGGCCTCGTTTGTTGAAGAGATGAGATCAGTCACTTATGATCCCGTCTCTTTAACAGACAAGATCAATTTGCCTAAATTTGGGATTTTTTCATTCTAGTGATAATTTTGTATTTTTTTAAAATATAAATATTAAATTCCTTTTCCTTTCAATTGTAATATGGATAATAATAATATTATATTGTGGTATACTTTGAATATAAAATAGTTATCAATAAGAATTTATTTAGTTTAATAATTTTATGATAAAAAAATTTAATGTTATTAGTTATTGCGAAAGAAAAAGTTAACAAAAAGAGAGTAGTTAGTATAAGAGAGAGAAAGTAACCAGTGTAATAAATGCATTTTGAAAAAAAATAAAAATAAAAAAGTAGATTTGAACCATGATGAATAGAGCTGGACAAATGGGCTATAGCCCGCGGGCCAGCCCGTTTAACCCCCTTTAAAAGCGGGTTAGGGCCAGCTTTTTTTAGCCTGTTTAAAAGTGGGTTAATTTTACCCAACCCACTTTTATAAAAATAAAATAAATAATTATAGGGTAAATATGTATTAATGAAGGTTATTCTTGAGATTTTTTATACTTGAAATTAAATTTAATTGTTAATTATAACAAAGAATGACAAATTGATGCATATGCACCATAGAATTTTATAAAATATATATTATTGTTTTAAATGAAATATATTATCTAATAAGTTATTTTAGAAAACTTATTTTTATATAAAAAGTAATTAAAACAATAATGAAATTAATCATTAATATATATAACCTTATAAAACTCTTTTTTATTTATTATATATCTTATTCAATTAGTATAAATAAGTTAAATGGATCAACTTAGCCCATTTAACTCACAAAATATGTAAGTGGGTTTAAAAAGGTCAAAAAATGGGCTGGCCCGTTTAACCAACGGGCTAAAGTGGGTTGGGTTAGGGTTAGGGTTAGAGTTAAGCAATTTTGGCCTGTGGGTTAAACGGGCCAACAAATTTTTGCTCGTTTAACCTACGCCGGGTTGGCCCGTTTAACCCACTTGTCCACCTCTAAATTGATGAATGTAAAAGTAGGTGCTTCAACAAGCTTAGTTTTATGTCAAGGTTCTCCCTTTATATTATACCTATAACGTATATTATTTTTCTTTTAAAAAAAATTGAAAAATTAATTTTTATGAGTTTGGATGGTTAGATTTGCCCCTGAGCAGCACGATTTATGGTTAATCATCTCTAGTTGCATTATTGGACAAAGCACAAACACAATATTACACATTCTATTTATGATCACACTGCGAATTGGCATATCTATACCAGGATATAACAACGTCAAAAATAAGTTTATTGAAGGAAGATATCATCATAGTTTGGTTTGATTCTAGGAACCAAACGCAACCGGTAATTCCCATGGTTTAGTTAAAAAAAAAAAGAACGAAAAGAATCAATGATTTGACTTAATTTATGAAAAGAAAAAAGTTATACAAACTTTTAATTTAAAATAAAATTGAGTATAAGAATAATTATCTATAAAACAAATTGTGTATTTATTTACATAAATGGATACCCATATTTAGTTATAATATGAGTATTGTGGGATTATAAAATATTGAAGATACAAGCAAGCCTTACGAAGATAAAAACAAGCCCTTGATTGTTCATAAAAAAGAATTTACTTTATTTGAAAGTTTATATAAATCTAGTAACACGTTTTTCATGTATTATTACTTATGTTGTTACTAATAATACATTCAATATCATGAATACAGAAAAAAATTTTATTATTCATATTAAATTAATTTAAACTCATGTTTCTCATTTACAATTATATTTTCCTTTTCATCTTCTTTTCTTTCTTCCATTTTTTTCCTATTCCTTTTCTTATTTTCTTTCTTCTTTTTTCTTTCCCAGCTAGGAAATGCCTACATGGCTAGTTCAAATCGGTATTCTAGCTGGTTTTCAAACTAGTAGTTCACAACCCACTAGGTGAGATATATTAGGGGAGATGAACCAGCCAGACTCAATAGAATCGGTAAGTTTTTGGCCGGTTTACTCTTGCTTTCTCCAGATATGTTATTTGTTCAAGAATAATCAGTAATCGATTTGTGATGATGTCTAATTTAAAGTGTCAATATTTTAAGCGATGAATCAATCGATTATTCTTAATTGATACCTGGTTTAAGTCAATTTATAAAATATTAATTTTTTTTAATCACTCAAAACATTGATATTTTAAATAAATTTACTCTTAAATATTGATATCTTCTAATATAACTCATATGATTCCCAATAATTCTTGAGCACCATATATGTTTCTTCCTAATTATAGTCAGCAGATATAACAAAGTAGTTTCAAGATCTCAACGTTACTTTTATGTTCCGAGTTGGGTTTCTAAGAGTCAAAACCTTGAATGGAATGTTAAGTCTTATAATTTATTTAAAACTTTTCCAACTTATTGATAAGATGCAGAGCTTAAAGCATGATACGGCATAAATTAGAGGGCATCAGAGAAAGTTTATCGGAGGTGTGTTTAAAAAATAGAACAAATTCATATAACTGAAAAAGCTTTTACAGTCGAAGTTCTACAAGAGACAAGTGATGAGTCGAGTTGGTTATTTTTATCAGCCTTTAATGATAGTATTAGGGTTCTTTTGAATGGTCAGATTTTTATTTGTATAGTATCTACATCTAATTTGTATTTATAATTTATCTGCATCATATATGTATCATATCTATTTAATCAGTTTATTAGTAAAATTATCTTCTTCTTCTTTTTATCAATATCTGCTTCTTGACAAACATTTGTTTAAAAATGAATAACAAAATGATATCAAAATGATCAAAATATAATAAAACAAATAGATCCTTAATACAAGGATTACAGTAGAAGTTAGCGATTTTCTTTACACTTATAACAATGGGATGATTACGTCAAAATATATCATCGTTTGAGAATAAATTCAAGTATTAACATTTCAAGCGGTTCAAAAGGAGAATTAAAAGATAAATTCATTTAAGATATCAATATTTTCAAGCGATTCAAAATGCTGATACCTTATTTAATTCATTATATGAATCATTAATACCTTAAATGAATTTACTTCAAATATTAACACATTTTGATGTAATTTATCCTGTAACAAAGGAAGTTTATTATCGTAATCAAGATTTGATAAAACCAAGTACCCCGTGCATAATGGTACGGACAATCAAATAGTTAACACTAAACATGATATATTATATATAAGTAAAATAATTAGAGATATACTCCAATCGCTTTCTTCCATGCTGAAGGTAGTTTTTTAAAGGCCCGTTGGTAATTGGATAACTTGTTTTACCTTATATACTTCTGCCTCTTGTTTTTCTTTTTTGTAATAATTTATTACTATTAAAAAGTTGTGCTAGGTTATAAAGAATTAAGACAGCCAACTTTCATTCCTTAAGCATTTGAAGACGGCCCATAGTTGAATATGGGAGCATATATGGAACCTCCCATTACTATTTAAGTTGAAAACAAGCTATCCTTCACCAAAAATTTAACAACAATTTGCATACTTGGATCATCTCCTGGTTCAATAAAAATGTAACAAGCCAAACCAGGTCATATTTAAACTTCAATTTGAGAGAATAGTCAAGTTAAATTCAAACTCAAACTACTCGAGTAGAATTAAGCTCTAGTTTCATGATATTTAACTTAATTAAGTTGTGATCCCAACGAAAATTGAATCCAATGTAAATATTTATTGAGTATAGATTGGATTTAAATATTAATATTATTATAATCAGAATTTTTTTATTTAAATCAAACTAAACAATTTTAATCAAATTTGAGCAAAGCTCAAGTACGTGGTGTTATAATGCTAATCCACCATTTGCATTGTTCATTTTGGCTTTCTTATTTATATGTGTACTTGTGTAGGAATGAACAAGACAGTCAAACTAGCAATTCTATCTAAAATCGCTAAAGGCTAGTAGAATTAGAACATTAAACATAAGCTTCTATCATTCATGCAAATTAGTATTCAAATACCATAAATTTGCATTTTTCATAAAAACTAGAAATACACGTTTCAATATATCTTTTAGTCACAAATAACTTACAACGTAAATAATTATGCACAAATTATTACCCTAGCGATAAAACTAAAAAATACACATTTGTTGATATAAATTAAGTTACAAAGAAAACTACAACTATTATATAACATACAAAACCAATAATTATCGCTAATCATCACCCACTTTCTGATTATTAAAACTACCACAAACTATCTTAACTATAATCATGAGACATTATCAACACCATTGTTAATGTTAATGCATCTATAGATAATCTTCATATCCTTAAGTTCAAATCTTTTGAAATATTCATCCATACTTCAAATTAAATATTCTCTCTGCCATGAATATCAAATTACCTAGATATTTTAATCCTACGACTCTATATCTACGATTACACCAACATAATTCATAATAACATTTTCTTAGTTTCTCCCTCTCTTAGTTTTGAATAACCCAACTAGTTTAGATTAAATAAATTAAATATATCTTCTTTGTCAATTATTAATTAATCATAAGATGAGTGATCTTTCATGGTAAAAGTTAAATTTTATAATTTAAGTTTAAAAAGAAAATACAGTTCAATTTCACTGATAATTTGATCAACTTGTGTAGAATTGTAGAAATTAAATTCTTAGTTTTAATAACTTAATAAAACAAAATCAAGTAGAATCACATGAAATCATATTTATATAGAAAACTACTACAATTCTACAACAAGTATACACCAAAATGGTTTTATATTTGCTTTAACTCGAAAGAGGTTGTTAGAATCATAAGCTCATAAAAAGTAGATTTGTAATTCTAACCATGCGAATGAAACGCAAAAGGTAAACCAACAAATTAATGCACCGCGCAAGAGATGCTAGAAAATTGAAACCATAAAACCATTGGCTAAAATGGACAACATATAAGAAATGGCTCACTCATTGACAAGAGGAATTGATAATGAAATTAGCTGACATACGAACTAAGAGAAATATGGTTTAGAATACGTACAAACCCCACACCAACAATACAAGTTTGCAAGGCACATTCTTGAAACAAGACGGGTGCCTCCAATTACACAGCTACCAAATGAGAAAAACCAACTTTCCCTTTTCTTTTACAAATATGTAAAAAGCTATGTAAATATGATGTTATAGACAACAAATCATGAGATACACATCGCCTCGTAGACTTGATTTAAAAAAGAGAGCACAACTTAAAAAGTCGCCTAATTCTTGTAACAAATTACAGCACCTATGGCAATGCAGCAACACCCTATAAATCCTACAAATCTACAAATAAGTGTGTGCATGAAGATCAAGGACTTTTCAACTGTATTTACAGAGTTACAACCAACATCATCCCCCCAGTTAGTCATCAAAACCAATTGAGATCCCAAAACGTACCAACTCATCAAAAAAGGTAAAAAATATAGAAATATAGGATAAAGTTTAGCAGCAAGGACTGAATATGATAAAAAAAATACTAAAAAGCATTGAACAAAGACAGCTGAAATGAACAATTCTCCTGTACTATATTTGGTATTCATAATATTGGATAATAACATTCAGATTTTTATTAAGAAATTTTATTTTCATCCAATTCCAATATTTTTATAACAAGAATTTTAACCCTCATTTACTCCCATGAAAAGAGTTCCATCAAGTTTGAAATACATTTTGTAAACCAAACATATTTTTTTTTCAATCCAATACCATGAAAAATTAAGCAACTGAACACTATCATACAAAAGCTAGATGGGAAGTCTTAATAGATGTTCAAAATAAGGCTGAAATGTAATTCATATTACCAAGAAATGAAATAGAATAGTAATAGAATTTCAATTTGTTAAACTTGTAATGAATATTTTTAATTTAAAAAACATCAATTCCAACATTAAATTAATATAACTAAGCATGCAGGATAGATTTAACAAGTTGCAACTACCAAAAACTAAAGCATTCAAATGCCCTAAATAACCATCAAGATAAAACATAAATTGAATCCTAATCAATCTGATAGTAGAATCCCATTTCGGGAATATACTTGGGATCTTACTTAAGTGTTTATCTGCCCTAGAACAGCAGTCTTACAGCATTAGCAACTACATAGAAACTGAAGCATTGGATATGACCACCAAAGCATACAAACCTATGACCGAACATACCTATTCCCAAAGATCAACAATCTAAAGACATATAAAATATTGTTAATTGATACAATGTTAATCAAGACTAAGGCTGTATACAAGACCAATCAAGTCAAGACGACACATTGTCAAGCCCAAGCTCAATTCAAATTAATAGTCAATAAGGAGCTCAACTCGACTAGGCTCTATTATTCCTATAATAAATCAATTAGAATAAAAAAGTAAATTAGAATTTGAAAATATAATTGAGTTTTTAATTGATTAGGTGCCAAAATATGATAAACGTGGACTGCTGAATATAAAGAAAAAAACAAGGTAAAAAATAGGTTTTATAAATTGAAAAAACAAAACTTTCAAAAATTTTAAAGCTCGAACTCAATCTCACTAGCTACTTGAGTGGCTTGAATTCAAACTCGAATTGATTGTGGCTGAGTCGAATTAAAGTTATGAATACTAACGAATACAACACAACCCAAACCAAACAAAATCATTATACCGATTAATCGCAGCATCAACATATAACCTAAAACACGAGCCACCACCACATTATTGAATAATTAGGAGATTGATACAATACAAATACGGATAGTAACGTAAAAATTAAACTGATTACTTTAACATATAGAACATAAACGCAAAGCAATTCATAACAAAACCCAATTCGATAAATCGTCGTATCAAAATTAAAGAACACCCTAAATTTCCATTGAAGAGTGCTGAACCGAGACATGAAAACTAAAAATACAAAGCCAAAAAAACCAGCGACGGCACGAAGCCATTAAGGATAGTAATACTAAATGTTTTGTAATCAAAACTAACATTGTTATTCTACTTAGATCTCTGTCTCATCTTTCTTCTCTTCCTCTTCAACCTTCTCATGCGCTTCTTCTTCCACTATTAACCAAAAAATTACAAAAACAAAATCAAAAACCCTAATCGACTATCGATGAATACAGAAAGAAGCAGGCCAAGATAATAAATTTTGTGATAAAAGATTTAAGCTTACCTTGGCTCTCATGGTGCTTCTTGACTTGGAGGTGCTTTGCCGTCAGAACCCTAGCTCTCGATTCTTAAAGGTGTGCACGGAGAATGACGACACCAGAGGGGATCGATACATATTTATAGGGAAACCCTAATTATGGGTAAGGTGGATGGGCTCTATCTTGGGCTTTTAAGGATCTGGGTTGGATCTTTGTATTTGAAGAATTAAAATCGAGGCCCATGGCTGGAGCTTCTTTTTTTTTTTTTTTTTTTTAACTTGCAATTACATCTATTAAATTGCATTTTCACTCGAAAAAAAAAATTAAAAAAAAACTTTTGGTCCATAAAATATATATGCATATTTCATCCTTTTTACTTATTAAATATTCTCTTAAGAAAACAAAATTTCAATTTCATTCATTCATCGTGAATGGCTATTATTACAATTACCTTTTAACCTCTTATTTATTTATTATTCATATTAATTACTGGGGATATTTTTAAGAAATATCATGTAAATTTCATTTCATTCTTGATGTGAATAATAAATAAAGGAATAGATTTATGATTTTACCTCCCATTCCCTTCTATTCCATTCCTCTCATTCTAATTCATTATATTATGAATGATTCTTGCGTGTTATATGTGGCATAAGAATATTTTTATAATATAATGTTACACATTTCATTTTGTTTCATTTTATAACATTTCTAGATATTAATAAATTTGTCATTTCATTATTCATTCAATTCCCTTTATAATTAATCTCATTCTAAATGATTTTACCTCTAGATGATAATAATAACATTTGCAGCTTGTTTCTTTTTTAAAATCTCATATAATTATTTCACTCTTAATTTAATATATTTTTTTTTATTAATTTTAGTACTATTCAATTTTTCTCAATGGTAAATTAGTAAAAGATCATTTAAAAGCACGTGGTTTAATGTCATGGGTCTAAATTCTTAATTTCAAGAAAAAAAAAAATACATAAAATAAACATAAGATGATTTAATTACAATTACTCTGGGCTTTTTCCTTTTTTGTCAAATAAAATTGTATATTATAATGATTTGTGTTCATGTAGCATATGGCAATTCTTCACATTTCTTTCGATAATTACAATGCGAGAGGAATTAGAACTTAGTACCTCTTAAGTGGGAGAGAAGACTGATACCATTAGCTTATAAGGCTATTGACATAATTGTGATAAATGCATTTTATTTTGCATAAAAAAAAGTATCTATCTTATATTAAAAACAAATAAATTAATTATCGGTAGATGTCCTCAAAACAAAAAAAGAATATTTGATATGTAATGCATACCATGTAAATTCATTTTAATCCTGATAGTCGAGCGACTCGACTCGAGCCTATGCAGCTATAGGAATGGATTATAATTTGAGAATGGAGTTTGATATTGTCAACATTGATCCGACAATTGCCTATGGTTTTGCGAAGATTCACTTATTTATTTTATTTTATGACACAACTCAGCCCTTAGGGTGCTTAAGGGCTTGGTTGTTTCGCCGTTCATATCATTCTCAAACGACATGTGTAAGGCTTCCATTATTTAGGTGGGTAACTATTCAATTTTATTGTGGAATCATGATTAATTTGACAGTTGTACAGAGATTGAGAACCTCTTATACAAAACATGTAGTCTCATATGGATCAATTCCACACAAACAGCCATCAATGAGCACAGTCTATTGCGACATTTTATGCAAGAGCCTATACCTGGCATAACTTCATTGCAACTTCGCATCAGCTCCTAATTAAACGTCTCGTTTCAAAATATCTCCTATCGACTCCCACCTGTGCTTACCGCACACTTCGTGGGGGGGTCCAAATGCCTACGATTATCGCATTATCCTGAAGTTGCAATCAAGCTTGCAACCCGGTTCAAGGGTGCTACTCCCGAAGTAAGCGACCAAGTAGTAACCAATAATCAATTAAGCTGAGTTTAAATTCTTAGTCCGGTTATTAATATTATCCTATCAAGCAACACACAATTACTGTATACCTGTTATTTAGTTTGAGCTTTCAAATCCCTTCCTGAAGCTCAATGTCCAATAACTGTTCACAGTTGAAATTGAGAATCAATTCAAGTTTTACTACCTTTATTTTAGTTATGTTGTTTGTTACATCTAGATCATTCTAGTTTAACTATATCCACTCAAGGATAATATCTAAAGGTTCATTTGTTTCATTTAGCCCGGTTATTTAATTAATTATGTAGGTTAAAGTCAATTTTGGGGTTCATGTTAACCGACCCTTAGTGGGCTATTTTTGTGGGTCTCCATTCTTGATCTTCGAAGAATTGATTCCCAAAGTCCATCAGTTCCATATAGTTCTTAGAGGCCTATTCCACTTATTAATTTTAAATCATTTTAGTTTGTGTGAAACATTTTCGAACTTAAGTGTTTGGATGATATATGCCGTGAATATGGTACTGGTACTTGCTAAATATGTATTTTGAAGGTCTTAAAAGGTTGCATAAGGTTAATGGAAGAATCGTGTCAAGTTTCATGCAATTCGGATGAGAAAATATGTATGAAGGGGCTACAAAGAGCACATGGGTACACGAGGATATGTATTCCATTGTGTTATTTTAGAGAGAGAAACATAAGGGGATACACAAAGGCACGTATTCCCTTGTGCTCTTTCAAAGACAGGAATACAAGGGGTATACGAGGGCACATATCCCTCTATGTTCTTTTAAGGTTGGAAGGAGTTTTGAAACTAGAGAGAAGCATGGGGAAACATGGTTGCATGTATCTCGCCATGTCCTTCTAGGTTTCAAGTTTTTTTTTTTTTTTAATAATAGAGAGAAGAATTCGGGTGGGGGGAACGGTCGTATGTATCTCCTTGTGTTCTTTTGGGTTTCAAGCCATTTTGGAACATGGAGAAGCACGAGCAGAACACGACCTCATGTTCATGCCATGTTTTTTTGGAAAATGCATTTGTTTATGTTTTTTGTGGATCAGAGAGGAACACAATGTTGTATACATATCGTATTCTTCTGGGTTTGTAATACTTCGTCCTATGCTTGTTATTTTTGTCATAAGCATGTTTTGGAACTATTTTTAGTGATCTTAAAGGTATTAGATTGTTGTATTCATGCGTAGACTCTGATGAACTAAGGGGGTAGTTACAATATTATTTTACTAATAAAATATATTGCACAAATACTTCACAACTTAGTTAAGCTACATTCAATAAGTAAAATTTGTTTTTGATATGTTTAAACTTTAATATGTATATATGTGTTTGTGTTTGTATGTGTGTTGTTCTTTACAGACTTCTCATGAACAAATTGTCATGCCCCAATCTTGATCACAACCCTTGTCAATGGCTGAATTGGTCCAATCGAGCTGTAACCATAAGGCACAATGAGTGGAACAAAACAATATGCACAGACTTAGTCGCAGGTCATGTCAAAGGCTCAATAAATTTAACTCCAGGGCACGACAAGTTTAAATATGAGGCTCAATGAGCATAGACTTGGTCACAATGTAAATTGAGGCACAACGAGTCTAAGGTGTGACAGTTTATAGCCATTGCAAACTTTCAAATTTGACCGTTGGTGATTTTTTTGAGGGTAGAGGACTATGTTTGTAAAGCTATTATCGATAGAATGTTTTGTTAAAATAAATTATATCAAATGTGATTTTGATGAGTGCAAAAAAAAAAAATAAATAAATAAATAAAAGTTATGATCTTTGATGAATACCAAATATAGATCTGCCTTGTGTATATGCTATGTTCAATGTTGCAAGATCACACCAGCGAGCCAATGGACATGGGATAGACGAGCCGGTCAACCATATTGAAACATCAAGCAAAAATTTAGGCTGATGTAAGGTGCAAAGAGAACAAGCTAAAGGGGCGACATAAGAAAACCACATACTGGCGAGCCGGTCCATTGACTCTTAGAGGCCAAAGCTGCTGAGGCCTAAATCTGAGGTGCGACAAGGGCACAACAAAGGAATTTTAAGATGCGACTCTTGGATAACATAAACCAGCGAGTCGATGCCATAAATCCGACCATTGTGCGCATTTATTGTAGCCGTCTGATAGATGAAATGTCCAATGGGCATTTAATTTATCTAATCTCTTGTACATTAATTTGTGAATTTTAAGAGAGATAAAGAAAATCCAATGCTATGTTTCATATTTGTAAATCCTTAAAAAGAGCAGTTAGTGAGTGAATGAAATATTATATTTTCTTGAGTGTTATGATCTGTGTATTGCTCTTCTTGAGCGAATATTTGTGGTATGAAATAAAGTGGTTGTGAAGTCCTCATTGAAGGCATTTGGTGGACCATGGAGAGTAGGCAAAGGGCCAAACTCCACATTATATTTGTGGTTTGATTTTCTCTATCCCTCTATTTTATTTTTATTTTCTATTATTTATTTATTTGTTGCAAATTGTTTTATTTTTCAATCTACTAATTTCAAAATTAATTATTTTAAAATTTCCCGTAAATACTCAATTCACCCCCTCCCCTTCTTCTCTTGAGTATTCCCAGTATATCAACAACTGGTATCAAAGTTTGTCTCTATTATTTATATGTTTAACCGCAAAATAAAGTAAATATCATAGCTGCAAATACACTCGGATTTCTAGAGAGGCAAGCATTAAATAACTCCTCTTCTATGTGGGGTAATTACTCCTATTAAAGTAGGATGAAAATATTTTTAAAAGCTCAAAATAAATTGATATGAAATGTTATTAAAAATGAGCCTTTTAAAATAGAAAAAATTAGAAGCTGATTTTACAGAAAATGATTGGAAAAAGCTTGATTTAAACGAAATTGCAATGAACATTTTACACTACGAATCGAACAAAAATTGATTTTAATAGAATCTGTACATGTTTTTATAGAAAAAAAATTTGGGATGAGTTAGAAAAAGACTTGTGAGGGAACATCTAGAGTTAGAGATAAAAAAATAAGTCTTTTATGTAGTAAATTTAAAAACTTTAAAATGTTCCCCAATGAAACTATCGATGAAATACACAACAGATGTATTAACATAATAAATCCTCTAAGTGTGCTTGGGAAGAACTTTATTAATTTGGAAATTATTTCTAAACTTTTTAGGTCACTTCCAAAAGATTAGGAAGCTAAGAGGATAATAATAGAGGAAGCTAGAGATCTTATCACTTTGAGTAAATAAGAGTTTCCTGGTGCGCTCAAAACCCATGAGCTCATCAAGAAATAAGGTGAGGAGAGCAACAAGAAAGTTATTGCCTTGAAAGCGAAAAGACAAGAATCAAGTGATGAGGAAGATGAAGTTGGAAACGAAGATCTTGTCTTGATGGTTAAGAAGTTTAAGAAATTTATGAGGACAAAATTAAAGAATATGGAGGATGACAGCAGCTCATCTGAAAACAAGAAGAAGGGATGTCATTACATGCTTTAATTACCAAAATCCATGACATATTCGATAGTATTGCCTGTTCCTTAAAAAGAGATCATAGAAGGAGCAAAAAAGAGCTTTTGTGGCAACATAGAGCGATGAGGACTCATCAGATTTAGATGATGAGAATGTATGCTTCATGGCTTTGGATAATGAGGTAGCTTCGCATAATATGTATGAAAAAGTGTGCTGTAAGCTGAAAAAAAAAAAGGGAAAAAGAATAGCATGTTAAAAACTCTAACGACTGAAGTTGGAGAACAACTAGAGCGTTTTTAGACTGAACATGAAAGAGTAAAATATAAAAATGAGAAGCTAAATAATGAAATTAACAGTCTAAAAATAGAAAATGAAAAGTTAAATATTAAATGTAAAAATTTGACAAGCAACAATAATGAATTAAAGGAAGCAAATGAAAGATTAAAAGTTGAAATTGATTTGTTAGGCATTAAAATCAAAACCATAAAGAATAACAATGTTTCATGTGCTAAATGTTGTGATAATGAAATCATTAAAGAGCTGGAATCCTTGAAAAATGAAAATAAAATGTTGAAAATTAGCTTGGATGATTCAAAGACCACAATAGCCAACTTCACAAATGGAAAGAAAAACTTGAACACACTTCTTGGAAGCTAAGAGTGTGATTCAAATAGATTTGGAATTGGCTATAATAGACAAAATAACTGTAAGTCCCTCAAAAAAAATTTATTAAAGCTACTTATAGGACATGTAATTATTATGGCAAAATGGATCATATTGCACATTATTGTGCAATAAGAATATTTGAAAATTCGAATCATAAAAGCCCATTTTTTAGGTTCCTAAAAGAGAACTTTTTTTCCTTTTAATAGAAAAAAGATCCAAATTGAAATGGGTACCAAAGAAGTTATAATTTATTTTGCAAGGATCCTCAAGTGGCAGTAACAATGGTGCTTAGACAGTGGTTATTCAAGGCACATGATAGGAGATGTGTCCAAGTTCACACCACTTAACTTAAAGGATCATGGGAGTATCACTTTTGGGGATAACAGAAAATCTACAGTCGTTGGTGAAGGTAACATTCTTGTTAATCAAGATTTATATATTAAACATGTCTTACTTGTAGATAATTTAAATCATAATTTATTTAGTATTAGCCAATTATGTGATAATAGTTTTATAGTAACATTCACTATAGAAAAGTGTTATATTGAAAGAATTAACAATAAACAAGCATGTTTTGAAGGATATGAACAAGGAAATATTTACAAAATCAATTTAGAGGATTTTAAATCTTCAAATGAAACTTGTCTATATTCCAAAAATGACAATAGCTAGCTATGGCATGGAAAACTAGGACATGTTAGCATGGATATCATTTCAAAACTTCTCAAAAAGGATCTAGTCAAAGATTTATCAAAATTAAAATTTCAAAAAGACAAATTTGCCATGCACGTTGAAAAGAAAAGTAAACTAAAACTTCTTTTAAGTCTAAGATGCAATCTCGACATCTAGGCCATTAAAATTATTGCATATGGATTTATTTGATCCCACCCAAACCTTAATTTTGGGAGGAAAGAAATACACTTTAGTTATTGTTAATGATTTTACTAGATACACATGGACTTTCTTCCTTGCATCTAAAGACGAAACCAATCATGTGTTTTTTTAGATATTGCAAGAAAGTAAAAAAAAAAAAAAAAAATCTTAATATTGTTACAATACGAAGTGACAATGAGGGAGAGTATGGAAATCATGAAATGGAAAATTTTTGCAATAACTTTAGTATTGAAAACATTTTTTTAGCTCTTAGAAAACCACAACAGAATGGTGTAGTCGAAAGGAAAAAATAGAACCTTATTGAAATGGCTAAAACCATGTCGTGTGAAAATAATTTGCTAAAATTTTTAGGCTTTTCAGACCGTATTTTCATAAGGCCAATTTAAAAAAAAAAAAAACCTATTACATTTGAAAAGGCAAAAGGCTTAACATATCAGATTTCCATCCTTTTGGCACCAGGTGTTACATTGAAACGATGAGAAAAAACAATTGGCTAAATTCGACTCTAAAAGTGATGAAGGAATTTTCTTTGGATATTTTTCAACAAGTAAAACTTATAGAGTTTTTAACAAAAGATCTTTAGTTGTTGAAGAATCCATTCATGTTGCATTTTATGATTCTTTGCCTGATATTTGTGCATATGATGATGTTTTTAGTATATGTGTTGATTTAAATAAAATTTCTCCTAAAAATAATAACAAAGAAGTTAATGAACAAAGATTAGATGTTGATATGTATGAATTTGATAATAATGATCTACCTAAGGAATAGAAGTATGCTAAATCACATCCTAAAGATTTAATAATCAAAGAACCTTCTAATTGTGTTCAAATAATATTCCTTAAGAAATTTAAGCAATATGGTCTTTCTATCACAGTTTGAACCTAAAATATTGATGAAACCTTAAAAGATGAATTTTGGATTAGTGCAATGCAAGATGAATTAAACCAGTTCATAAGGAATAATGTATAAAATTTGGTCCCTAAATCTAAAAATAGACTGGTTATAAGAACCAAATGGGTTTTCAGAAACAAACTTGATGAATCTAGTTTAATAACAAGAAATAAGGCTAGATTGGTTGCTAAAGGCTATAATCGCGAAGAAGAAATTGATTTTGATGATACCTTTGCCATGGTTGCTCGAATTGAATCTATAAGAATGCTTTTGGCATTTACAGCTTTTAAAAATTCTACACTTTTTCAATTGGATGTCAAAAGTGCTTTCTTAAATGGTTTTATAAATGAGGAAGTTTATATAGAGCAACCACTCGGTTTTGAAAACAATGTATTCCCTAATCATGTTTTTAAGTTAAACAAAGCTCTTTATGGACTTAAGCAAGATCCTAGAGTTTGATATGAAAGACTAAGTAGCTTCCTATTAAACAATAGTTTTTCAAGAGAAAAAGTTGATACAACTTTATTCATTAAAAATCACAAGTCTGATACATTGATTGTACAAATCTATGCTGATGACATTGTTTATGGAGTTACAAATATGAGTCTTATAAAAGATTTTGTTGAATCCATGAAGAATAAGTTTGAAATGAGTATGATAGGGGAACTCAATTATTTTCTTGGTCTTCTAATCAAACAAGCTAAAACTAGAACCTTTATCAATCAAGCTAAATATACAAAAGAATTATTTAAAAAAGGTCAAAATGGATAATTGCAAATAAAAAACCAACATCCAATGAGCACAAATATAAAGCTCGATAAAGATGAAAAAGGCAAAAATGTTTATAAAAAGATGAATAGAAGCATGATAGGCAGTTTATTATATTTGACAAATTTTAGGCCTGATATCATATTCTCTGTATGTGTATATGCACAATTTCAATCTTGCCTAAAAGAATCACACCTAAATGAAGTAAAACGAAATTTCAAGTATCTTGTTGACACAATTGAAATTGGCTTATCGTATCTAAAATTTACTTCTTTCAATCTTATTGGATACTTTGATTCTGACTTTGCCAGATGCAAAGTAGATCGAAAAAGCACAAGCAGCACATGCCATTTTCTTGAAAATTCTTTAATATCTTGGCACTTAAAGAAATAAAACTCGGATGCATTTTCAACTACTGAAGTTGAGTATATTGCCGCAGGTAGTTGTGCACAAATTATGGATGAAAAAAACCTTGCTTGATTATGGTGTAAAGTTTAAAAGTGTTTCAATTCTTTGTGATAATACAAGTGCTATAAAATTGACTAAAAATCCAATCCAACACTTAAGGACTAAACATATCGAAATTAGACATCATTGCACTAGATATCATGTTCTAAATAAAGATATCAGCCTGGAGTTTATTGATACAACTAATCAAATTGTTGATATTTTTACAAAACCTTTGAGTGAAGATCGTTTCTGCACTTTAAGAAGAGAAGTGGAAATGATAAGTAAGATGAGTGCTAAATATTATCGAAATAAGTTGATATAGAATAGAATTTTGGGCTAAGCATGCTATGAAATACAAGAAATGCTTAAAAATATGATATGTGCTTGTTTTAGACCTATTTCTATGCTATTCTGTTTTTAAGATGCTGCAAATTTGGCACAGATGAGCTTGTCGGTCTTTATTCTGCCAGTTCGCTAGTATGCTTGTCGAGGGTTTAACCAAAGGCTGCTTTGGTCTGGTCTTACGCAAAACAGCTCATCGGCTTATCGGTCGGTGCTTAAGGGGTCCATCGAAGGCTCGACCTAACCCATGATAGGCTCTTAGCTTTGTGTATAAGTTTGTTTTTAGGTAGCATCGGCTCGTTGGTATCCCTCTTTGTTACATGCACGCGCATTTGTGTGTGTGTGTGTGTGTGATTCTGATGCGTAGGATCTTTAAGTTTTAAATTTATAATCTTGTTAATTCTAGATCCACACAAGCAGTGCACCTATCATGTAATATAGAAATTAACTCGGATATCGTCCTAGGAATCTATATGCAGCTACTAGTAATGACCCGTTAAGTATTATTTAGCCGAATCAATTAAGAGATAAATACTAACTTTCTACTAATTCTAATTAAAAGCAAGCCCCCTTAATAAAATAAGCACTCTCCTCAAGATAATCAATTCATAAATAATGCCCTTAGTTTTGGTTAACCCTAGCCTCCTTCATCTTTAAAGATAGATTCAATTGAATGAAACTCGATCTTGAACTATCGGGTTTCTCAAATAGATTAATTACTCTCTTCAATTTAATTAACTCCTAACCCTAATTGCAAAAGTGGGAATTTCTTCCTTCACAATTATCAAATTAGAATAACATGAAAATTATGAACCCTAAATGATAGAAAGTTGGGAAAACCCTATTTCTAGGTGGATTACTCAACTTCTTTGCCCATGAGAGATCAAACCCATTAATTGAAATCTTCTTTCAAATTAACAAGAATCAAGTTTGTAATAACCTTGGCCTAAAATCATCACAAACAACAATATAAATCATGAAGCAAACTCAAAATCAAACTTCATTCAATTAATAATCAAGTCAATACATGAAGGCTAGGGTTTCCCAAAACCTAGGGCATACACAACTACTCTTCCATGAAAAGATTAACAACAATAATAATTACAATGGAAGAAATAGGAAAGATCGTGATGATAAAACCCTTTTGTAGAAGTGATTGTCGTGGATCTTCAAGTTGTAGCACGAATTCCTTTTCAAAAAGCTCCCCAAAAAGCATTATAGGGTTTTTGGGTGGTAAAACAAGTGAATGAAATCTGTTCTTTCAACTCAGGGCGCGAGTATATATATATTAGTATGTACACGACCCGTGCATGACCCGTGTACATTAGGATAGTGTACTGATTAACTTCGTGCACTTTTCCTTTTTTGGCACATGTACACGACCTATTGTAGATAACTGGTGTATGTGGGGTCATGTATCCTGGAACTTTGACTTTTTGTTTGATTTTTCTCCTTTAAAAGTACACTAGTAGTGTAAAAATACTAGTATGTCCAGCAACTTCACAAAAGGCTTCAAAGCTCTCTGAAATCTTAGCATCTTTCATTAATAATCCTTTGAAAAGCCAAATTGCTCCATGATTATCCCTGAAACACAAAATTAGTTCAATAAAAATCCTTTTCTTCAATAAATTAATTAAATAGCATATGAAATATGCTCAATAATGCACCAATAATAAGAGTCTTAAGATATTTATCAGATTCTCTCTCCTTCCTATCATTATCTCCTTTCATCTCTCTCTCTCTCTCTATTATGCTTTCCCTTTCTCTTTCTAAAAATACGTCTCTCGTCACCACCTCCTCTTTGTTCTTCTCTTTCTCTCCCTTCTTTTTTCACAAGAATAGCATAAGGTCGTGCTCCACCTGCATTTGATGGGTTTCTGTTCCCATCAGGGAAACACTCTGGTAGGTATTCTCTATTTTGAGATCTTCTAATTAATTTAGGACAAAAGTACAATGTTGATGTCTTAAAATATTTTTGAATTCTTCAAATGTATGGATTTGCATCAGATAATATTTCAGAAACCATGAATTTTACTATTGAAGTGGATGAGGAAGCTGTCAGATTATTTTATTGTAATTTATATAATTATTTGGAGGATGATGGAAGTATGGGTACTGGCATGGAATTTGCGTTTAATAGCTCAAGCTTTGTGAGACCCATGTTGTACACTTATTTGTATGGATTGAGATTAGAGAGCTCTCACTTAGATATCTATAGTTTGATTGCAGTGGATGATGGTAGGTTTAGGATTCCTAGTACTTTTGGTGGGACACAATACTAGGAGGAGCTATTTACTGTGTCAGAAATGGGTCTAAATTGGTGCGAACCATGCAATTTATATTCTTCCAGACTGTCTCTAAGGTGTTGGGTTCTACATAAGTTATTAATAAATAATTATGTACCATAGAAGGGACAACTAACCACGATTACTTAGCAAGATCCGTGGCTTATGGTCCACATTATCAGAGATGATCATATCTACTTCTTTGATTTAATGTTTATAACCTTCAAGAATGTGACCAATAAGCTTGCTCAGGCTATTTTGAGAGGTAGTAGATTGATTATCCAGTTACCCAAGAATAAGAGCGTTAAGTTTTGCACAAAGACTTGAGTTGTTTAGGTCCTCACTTTTTCTTTCAACACCATCAACTCAAGGACATGGAAAAGGCAAGATGGACACTGGGTAAGAAGAAGCCATTAGATTCTTTGGTTGGTGGAGGCACTTTACTTCTTGGTATTGGCATGGACACAGATTCTGATGATGAGGATCAACTTCCTGCTCCACCACCTAGTTCATATGAGAGTTCTTCTACTTCATCATGGCAGTAGCTTAGAGTGTGCATGGACTCCAGATTTGACATCATTGAGACCAAAATCTTCAACCTTCGCTTAGATTTCCAGACTTTCAGCTCTGATATGTGGGGTTTCATGGATCATTTATACTCTATTCACCCTCGTCCTCCTCCTACCTCCCCAATTTTTATTTTGATTATTGATGTTGTTATAAATCTAATTGTTGAACTAAACATATGAACTTTCACATATCCTATGTGTCTGCCTTTCTATTATATGAGGTCATTTGATGAGGTCAATGGGTGAGAAAGTATATATTGAAAATTTTGACAAATAAAATAATGTGTGCAATCTTTGGATGCTTATGGATGAGACATTTGTATGCCTAATATTGCAAAAATATAGGGAAGATAATTGTTATAATTGAATATAAGGAGCTTTTAAATTATTGAAAATGCCAATTATAAAATTTTACATAACTATTTTACCCCTTGGGGGCAGGCGCGGGGGGGGGGGGGGGGGGGGGGGGGGGCGCCGGGGAGGGGAGAGGATTGTTAAAATAAATTATATCAAATGTGATTTTGATGAGTGCAAAAAAAAAAGTTACGATCTTTGATGAATATCAAATATAGATCTACCTTATGTGTATGCTGATGGACGTGCGAGCCGGTCAAGCATATTCAAACATCGAGCCAAAAACTTAAGGCTTGATGCAAGGCACGAAGAGAACAAGCTAAAGGAGTGACACAAGAAAACCACATACTGGCGAGCCGGTCCATCAACTCTTAAAGGCCAAAGTTGTCGAGGCCTAAATTTGAGGCGTGACAAGGGTGTAGTAAAGGAATTCTGAGGCATGACTCTTGGAGACCATAGATCGGTGAGCTAGTGCCATAAATCGGATCGATGTGCACATTTATTAGAGTCGTTTGACAGACGAAATCTCCAATGGGTATTTAAATTTTTTGAAAGCTATAAATACTCTTCGACTTGGAGTTTCAGATGACTTTTTTAACAACTCTTGAAAGCTTTCATTTGCAAGCAAACAAAACAGTTGTCATATTTAATTTTTCTAATCTCTTGTTTATTAATCTGTAAATTTTAAGAGAGAGAAAGAAAATCTAGTGCTCTATTCCATATTTGTTAATCCTTAAAAAGAACAGCCAGTGAGTGAAGAAAATATTTTATTTCCTTGAGTGTTATGATCTGTGTATTGCTTTTCTTGGTGAATATTTGTGGTGTTAAATAAAATGGATGTGAAGTCTTCATTGAAGGCATTTGGTGGATCGTGGAGAGTAGGCAAAGGGCCGGACTCTACGTTATATTTGTGGTTTGATTTTTTCTATTCCTCTTTTATTTTTACGCTTTCTATTATTTATTTATCCAGTGCAAATCTTTTATTTTTTAATCTACCAATTTCCAAATTAATTATTTCGAAATTTCCCGTAAATACTCAATTCACCTTCCCTCTTGAGTATTCCTAGTGTATCAACATGTTTTTGGGTGATTTTTAGTAAAGAGTATAGCTTAATAGGATGAGATTATGTGAAATACTCTCTCTCATTTTGTTTTTGTTTTTGTTTTTGTTAAGTGAATAGTGCCATTTGTGAGTTTAATGAGTTGATATTGTAAGGTACTATTCACATATTTTGTGTAAGTGTTTTAGTCAAGTTCTCTTGTGTTTGAGGTAATAAGTGAAGTCCTTGTGTTAAGACACTTGTGTGAAATCCTACATGTGTGTAGGCAATTGGTAAAGTCCTTTTGTTGAGGCAATGTGAAATCCTCTATTGAGACGCATTTGTGAAATCCTCTTTGTGAGGCAATTTTTGGTGTTAAATGAATTCTGTGAAGTTCTCCTTGAGTAAGGTAAATTATGGACCGTGGAGACTAGGGAACAGGCTAGACTCCACGTTAAATCTGGTGTAATATTCTCCTTCCTTTATTTCTTCATAATTATTGTTGTAATTGTGCATAAAATGATAAAAGAGATAATTGTTGGATAAGTGAGCTTAAAGTTAGTTTAGAAACCCACCTTGTAGCTTCCACTTCTACAACATGTATGTTTGTAAAATCAACCTTAGTGATGCATGGTTTTTCCTATAGGTTCATCTATTTTTCATCTTTCATTTGTTAAAACATGATTTATTGTGATTTAAAGCTTAAAACACTTAGTTTGATAGCAACTACCATTTTCATGGTATTTTTTTTTAAAAAAAATTTTACAATGTGCTCATACAAGACTTCATCGTTTTACATTACTAACATCAACTTATAACAAAACCCAACTCTAAATCACACCTAAAACACCATTTATCACTACCATAGTATACTTAACTTCAAAACCATCATAATCTCATGAAAAGAAGTTAGTTTTGATGTCTTGCCTCATTCCAACAATAGTTTTCACTTGCATCATCGGGGAAGGGGATTCAAGACTTCAAAATCACTCCAAAACTTGATTTCTTGGCACCCCATAAAAGTATTAACTCATCCAAGTCAATTTTCATACTCAAAATGCTAAAATACTCACATTATAATATCTCAAAATCTCATGCTTACCTTGACACGAATTTTATGGTGATAGTGAGTCTCCATCCTTTTCAAACATTACTCCACCCTCTCCATTTTCCCTCATGTAAAAGCATCAATTAATGCTATACTTTTGTTAGATCCACTTATTTAGTACTAAGAAGTGGTCGGCGTTTTAGAGAACCTTACCCTAAGGTTTTGAGAGGGTCTCCTAAAAGGGGTAGTAGAAAAGAGAAGAAGAATATTTATATGGAAGAGGGAAAAGAGTAAGATTAGGGTTCTAGATGAGGGGAAAAATGATCTTTTTTTAGGGTTTTTGTCACATGGCACAATCTGGTGTGTCTAAATCTTACATATGAAGACCTTTAACTCCTTTTAAATAGTTTTGAGTTTTTAATTAATCTCTTGGGCTGATAATGATTTAAATATTTCAACTAAATCTAATTTATTTAAAATATTGAATTTTTAATATGTGTAAATTTTCGATTAGGAGTAAAATTGTAATTTTGCAAAATCAAAACCTCTAACAACATTGTTCTGATTTTTCTTACAAAAATTTTTATTTAAAAATCTGTTATGAAATTATAATTCAATTTATTTCAATATTTGAATTTCTTTTAAATTTTCAAAATTTAGGTTTTCGGTTTAGGGGGTAATTTTGGTAATTAAAAAAATTTAGCAGTTCAAATCTGCACATAAATCTAATTAGGTTTCATTGACTTTATTTGATTTTGATTTCTTATGATTGGTGTTTGGATTATTTCATTTTACTTAATTTATATACATATAATCATAATATTTAAATAAAATTATTATAAATAATGATTTGGCAATAATGTTGCTCTGCATTTGTTTCATGTTAGTATCCACATAGGCAACAACAGTGTAAAGTATGGATATGAATTTAAAGGCATATCAATAATTAAGGAAGAATAAGTGTATAAGGCAGATTAGGTATGAATCCTTTGTGATTCAATTATTACTATGAAAGAGATGAATTTGAATATGGTATATTCCATGTCCCATAAGATTTTTTCAGTTATTACAATAACAAAGATGGATTCAAATATGATATATTCCACTTAAGAGATCAAAAGTAATGTCACTAAGTTACAAAGTTATTGACAATTCATCCCCAATGCATAAGTACATGCTTTTTTATTTTGAAATGAAAATATGCTTTATGACCTTTCAAAAATACCATGAGAATTGTATCCCCTTTAAAATCTATATATGACCTATAATGCGTGCACACACATACGCACACCATAGAATTTTTCTTATTTCAAGTTTTGCATTTATGGTTCCAAACTATTAGCCTTGACTTTTTTGTTTCAAAGAAAAATCATATATTCATAATTGTGAATACGTTTAAGAGTTCATGAAAAACAATGACATAAGGAGCATTACAAACATGTAAAAAATAAATTTCAAGTAAAGAAGATGGAAGATTTAAATTTCTACCCAATGAAGATATAAACCTCATAAAATTAACTACAATACGATCAATAACCTTGTTAGCATTTCTACAAAACCAAATTAAAAGAGATAGAAGCAAAACTCAACAATAATGCTCTAAGATCAATCATAATAGCATCTATCTCCAAGGATCATCAGTAGATGATGTCCTTGCAAACAAGTACATTATCTATCTCCATAGCCACTTCTCTTAATCCTTTTACCAACCAAGCTGTAGGGCTTCCATAGTAGCACTTGCTTCAATTTCCTCAACCTTGATGGCTAGATACATGCTATATATTTCATCTACATGATCACTTTTGAATATCTTGCAATGACATCAACAACAATTGTCCTTGTACTACTTTTAACAGAGCCATCTATTAAGGATGGACGCGGTTTGGTTTTTCATTCAAACCAAACCAACCATAATATATATCTTTTGCTTTAGAGAACTAGATTGTTCCTAGCCTAATCACCTAAAGCCCACTTATAGCCTTTGTTACTAAATGATGATGTTTTGCCTTCGTATAAGATCCTACATCCTTTTTCTTTAACACTTTCTGCCTCTTTCTTCCCCTAGAATCCTCTTAAAGGTAATTAAACCTTAATTCACAATTTATCTTGTTTCTATACAATTACTACTACTTCCATCTACTAATTTGTTTATGTGTTTAATGTTTGTAGATGTGTGCATGTGTGCGAGATCAACAACCACTTCGAGCTAGTTAGACTCCAAGTAGTAGAGACATTACTTTTTTAAGGAAATATCTCACATATCTCTTTCTTTGTTCTTATATCTTCAAATTACAATTGTAGATTTGTTAGATCTGTTTGTTTATGGTTAAACATCTGTTAAATCTGTTTACTATTATACTATTGTACATATGAAAACAATTATGATGCTTATTGCATAATAAAACTAGTGGTCCATGCTGGCGCTCCTCTGATTTTTGTACTTTGTCTCGTATCATAGATACCCCGTTAGATCTCCATCATTGAATACATCACAATGCCGGTGCTAATTTTGCAAATAACTTTTTTTTCACCTCTCCCTTTGTTGTATACCCATTAATACTTTGTTTTAACCTTAAACCTATCTAGAATCCACCTCACAACAATATTTACACTAAGCATTGTTTTAAATTAGTCCAAAGACAACACAACAACAAATGCTCAAATCAATCCTTAATTATTGCAAAGCTTGTACTTTGTAGATTGAATGACATGCTCTTTTTTTTTTTTTTAACTAAACTACGATTTAAGAGGCAATTATTATTATTATTAAAAGCTCATCACGTGAAGTGTCTAACCTTTGGTAAGCATGGATGGACAGTTCTAAACCAGGCTCTAAATTGCTTTCTCTATATCGTTTAGAGGATGCAACATGATTACTTTTTGAGTTTGAGCATTTCATTAAAAATAAGTAAATATGATTAAGCATCTTTGAGTCTTCTCATGTAGCTAAATAAAATAATTATCAATAATAATATTGGAAAGTGGTACCTCTTGAGTAGTTTTGATTGATTCTTCTACAAACCACTTCTTTGCCAGTCTATACACTTGACATGAATAGCTATTTATTCCTTCCTCATTTGACGTAAAATTGATATTATGATGTTTACTTAAAAGGAATGACAATTCATAATGAATTACTATTACGTAAAATGATAATTAGCAATTCATGTCTCTAACCTATGAATTGTGTCTATTTTTCAACTTTATCATAAATACCCTTATCTTAAAAATAACACATAAACAATTATTCTCTCTATAATAAATGCATGAATCATTATAGCTATTTTACCTTTTACTCTAATGATTATTTGTTTTACTTCTTATTCCAAGTGAATATTGTAATAGCCATTATAATCTTATTATATTAACTTTGAATTGGAATTTCATTCTTCTCTTATTTCATTTAGCGAAGTGAACAAGCTATTAATGTCTTGCCATTTCATGCTCTTTACTTTTGATGTATTCAATTGTTACAATGAGACGGAGATTGTTCCAAACTACTTATAAGAAGCTTTGTACCTAAGTAGACTAAGTTTGTTTCTCTTATGAGTAAACACTAGCTACTTACCACATGAAACCCAAAAGTAAAAAGATCCTTAAGGATACTGGCCCAATCTTAAAAGTCATGAGAACCTATAGAAACCTACAAGAAAGAAATGTCAAGAAAATAAATGCCCTTAACATGTGGACCCATATAGCATTTTCATTTTTATACAAGTTTGGTGGGCAAAGTTAGATTAAAAGTGTTTAGGCCCCCCTGCCTTTGGTAAAGTGATTTTTAGTCCAACTGTGCTAATAAATTTTTCTCTCATCCTTGGTCTTAACCTCAGACACTAACAAGTTGACTTTGTTGCACCATTTCATGGATCACAAGGCATCTATGATGGCCGACATGAAAAATTCATTTATTGTGGTGATTCGCTATCATATGATATGAGTAAGTCTTTTTCAATTACGAAATGATTTAGCTGCAAAGCTGTGAAAGCATTTAATTCTAACTTGGTATTTAAGAAAACAAATCACATAAATCTCAAACTCAATATTTTGATGAATTTAAGCATGTTTGAGTTCAGAGATAACCTAGAAGTTTCTTTATTGTTTATTTTTTATATTAAACTAAACCAACCTAAACTTTTTTAAAAAATTATATCTTTCTGATTATTCGAATAAAAGAGAAGAATCATGTTAACTGTAAGTTTATCCTCACCACAAGAGGAATTGAATCACCAATAAAAATTTTCATTTTTAGATTTTATGCTATTTTGTTTCGGTGAAGTAAAGTGATTATATAATTTATCTTGTTTGCTTGGATTTGAGTGTTCTTATCTTGATGCCCTTAAAAATGAAAGAAAACAAACTTAAATATTTCATTCAATAAAATTAATGCCGTAATCTTATGAAGCAAAAATCAACTAAGTGAACTTGACCATTCTTGTTATCAAAATTAAATTTTAATGTTTTGCCAAAGCATGAAATTAACATATTTTAAGAATATTAACATTAAGACTCTCCGTATACATATGATGCATTCAATTGAAATATGAATTTCCATGGTGTCCTTTCATTTCTCAAAAAGACAACACATAGAAAAATGAATAAGTTTCTTCTTTAATCGTTGAACATATGCATTACAAAACGATGAAAAATATTACTGATGGTTATCAAATGTTAGACGAATCTAGTCTTGTGAACTTTTTTCGATAGAGACACCTTAACCAGACTAGGAAATCAATTTTTTTCTTTTTTTTTTCCTTGCTTGAAGATCATGGTCAACATATGCTTTGAGCATAGGTTTAGAAAAAGAGCCTAGCCTTGTCTGTCCTTTCACTGGCAAACCCCTTTGTGCTGGCTTGGCTTGCACTTCATTGTGCTATGTCTCTATAGGTTACTGCTTTTTAGTGTCGTAGAGCTGAATTATGCAACAATCTCTACCTAAGGAATTGATCTATTTGCAGGATCATGACAACGTATCCATAAAAAATCATGCATATCCATTGCTTTGTTATGCTTAATTTCACACGCTACTTTCTCCTTCTAGGACTTTTTTTTTTCTTTTTTGTTTTTTGCCATAGTCCATCTAGAACTTAGTCGTATGCGTTTTCATGATAAATATCAAGCTTTCGTCACAATTATTTCCTCTTTAGTGCACAAAAGAGATAAGCCTTAAATCATTCGCATCACTACAGATATGCTTAAAAACGTTTCAAATAATTAAAAAGAAGAATTAAAGTTTCGCAAAATGAAACAAACAAAATATGCTTCTTAAAGTTTATTTAATATATTAACATTTAGATTAATTTTCAATTAATTTTTCACAATAGTTAATTATTAACACCTTATTTTCACTATATGAAATATTGATTTCTCTTTTCTTTTTAACTAATATAAGAGAAAGGAAACTAATGTAATGAACACCAATCTAGTGCCTAGGAACCACCTCTTTTCTTAACTCATTCATGGAATAAATCATATCTATTCATGCTTAATAAACTTAAATGTTGTGGTTAGCATAATATCATTGTCATAAGGAATGGGTTAATTAATAAGTGACTAATTGATATTTTTATACTTTTTCTAAAATTTTCCACTACTTTGCATTGTTATAATTTACCATTACTATTTTTCTTTCTCCTAATCCATATAAAGCTCACAATCTTCTCACTCTCGAGTTCCAAGGGAGTTGAGTCCTCACAAGTGCCATTCTTATCCCATGGCCTACAATTAGGGATAATACTTTATAACTTTTTTTTAATGTGTGATTTGATTTGTTCTTATCGTAACTTTATCTATAAGGGTGCAAACGAGCGATTCAAAATTTTGAAAACTCAAACAGACTCGTTTAAAATATTAACAATATGTTTGAACTTGAATTCATTGAGGACTTTTAAGTTTGTGATTAGTTTACAAGTTTATTTAGATCATTGAATCCAAGTTCAAGCAAGCTTAAACTCATTTGACCTTGTGGACTAAACAAATTCATTTGTTTCTTTCATTTTTGTTTTTTCCTTATTTGGTTTAATAATAATCAATGTTAATAGCATATAATATTATAATACATAATATATAGTATGTTCTATATAAAGAGTTTGTTAATGAGCTAGAGTTGGAGTCAATTTCAACTTGTTTAGATGAATGAATTTCATTTGATATCGAGTTTAACTTGTTTATGAAATATTCTCAAATTGAATCGAGTTGGCAAACTAAACTTGAATAGTTACCGTGCAACTCAACTTTTATTTTATTTTATTTTTTGTCATTATAACAGTAAAGGAGGAAGAATTTGGATATGATACTTCTCATTTGAAAAAATAAGAAATATATCACTACGTTATGAGATGATTGACAAGCAACTCAATTTATTTACAATCCTAAAATTTTTCCTATCCTAAAAGTCTATTATGAGCTATAAGTTGTGGAGACAAGCTTGGCACGCCTCTCACTTTTATGGCACCATTATCTTCTTGAAGATTGTCAAAGAGCCAACAGCTAGGAGTAGGCAATCCATAAAGTAATTTTTTTTTTTTAATTCACTACGAACCAAATCGTAAGACACAATTTGAGAACTTCTTTTAAGCACGGAAAACCAAGCCAATTTGATGTTATTTAAAAAAAAAATGAAATATAATTGAAGGAAAAATCTTGCTCATTTTTGAAATGTTGATAGATCTTAATTTAAACCCATCAAAAAGAGGAAAGAAGATATATCCAACTATTATATAAGCGAGGGGAATTTTATTGTCTCGTCATCAATTTTGACGGGACCTATCTTACCTATATCCAACTGATATTGAATCATTAAAATAGTTAATATTTTAATTACTATATTTATTTTAAAGATTACATTCAAAGAAAATTTAATAAAAACATGATTGTTAAATTGAAAGTTACAAATAAAAATTTGATAAGATATAATTCCAAATTAATAAACTTGGTACAAAATACAAGATAGAAAATCTAAACTAGAGAAAATACAATTAAATAGATAAGTCAGATTTGACTTTTTGTTTAGTTATTACATCTACCTATGGTATAATTTTTTTTTTAAAAGAAGATATTCATACTTTAATTTGTTATTCTATTAGTTTTTCACTCTTTAATTTGATTTGATTGTCGAGTTTGTTTGATTCAACCCCTTTAAATGAACCGTACATTTTTTATTCAACGTCGTCTAGAAGCTCTTAAGACAGTAAAAAAGCCATAAAACCAATTTTGTTTGTGTTGATATCCACCATTGCTATTAGTTTCCACTTTTATTTGTCTTAAAAATAGCTTTGATGCACTTATGAAGACATGGGCATGGATGGGTCATGGTCGGTGGCCTGGCTCAGCCGTACAGGTCATGACCCTCTAGCCAACCCGTTTGCTTCATGGGTCAAGTCGGTTTAAGACTTCGATCTGTCGATCTAGTGAATAGGACTAGTCAAAATAAAAGAAATACAACAAAATTTTAAAAAAATTAAAAAAAAAATAAGAAACAAATATTTAAACTTATTTTAATGTAAATAGATAATATTTATTATGAAATTGTCTTTTTTATTTTTCTTTCATTTGTTCGAGTATGCTTTTTCAGCTTAAGTGTGTGCACTTTAGAATAACTTTGCTATTCAAGTGTGCCTTCTTTAATAAATTTATTTGTTCTGTATAAGTTTGTAATTTAAAATTCTCTATATGTCTATTATATGATGATTTAATTATGTTTTTTTATTAATTTAATTAAAAAATTTTATGATTTTTTTTATAAAATCATTCATGAGTCAAAGAACCATGAATCGGCCTTGAATCGCTGGTTTGACCCAGCCTAGCCTAACTCTTCATATTCACGGGCGATTCCGGTTCAATTTTTGGCCTGAACCGTGACCTGGCGGTTTCGGATCAATTCAACCTAGCACCTACGTCTAGACATTAGCATGGTTCGGGTGGGTTTCGGACCCGAATCGAAATGAAACTGCTAGAGCCAGGGCGGTTCACGATTCCACGGAACTATCGATTGTGGCGGTTCCGGTTCCCATTCTATGTGAACCATGAATTAGGTTTTTTTATTTTTTTTTCAAGAGGTCGACACCACCGCCCTGCCCTAAGACCCCCCCAGTCTCCTCCCTCAATTCATTCCATGTTCTGTCTTTTATATAAATATATATATATATATATGGCGGGTCGGAACCTGTTGAACCTTCGGTTCCACGTGGACGAACCGCTAACACCTGTTTGTTCCGGTGGGTTTTTCGACAGTTCATAACTATCCCCGACGGGGCGGTACCCGGGTACAGAACCACCGGGGACGATTTGAGAAGGTTCGTGATTTGGAACCGTTCCGTGCCGATGTGTACCTACATCTACTTATGACATTCAATTTCTACAACAAAACAATGAATAATAAAGCTAATGAGCGAGTGATTGACTAGCCTCCTCATTAAGCAAATAACTTTTTTACAAGACCATAATTATTGTTGTGTACTTAACACAATGACTTGGCTAAAGAGTAAAGTCCTGTATAAGACCACATTTATATTTTTTTTTTCAAATGTTGTTTCAACAAAATATAAAATCATACTATCAATTTTTACTCATTTACTCTCTCGAATTATATGGTTTGTCAAATGGACCATTGAGTTAATCATTTGATCTTTTAAATATATAAAAATAAGTTACGTGACTAATTCCATTAAAAAAAAGAAGAGGATGATAGAATTTTCATACGAGAACTTATAACTTTTACTTTTTTTTTTTCTAATTATCCTTTTTTCCCATTTCACTTTCCTCCTATTCCTTCGTTCTTCCCAAAAATAGTGTAAAAATCAAAACAAAGAATAGGGAAATTTAGGTTTTGTTTGTTTTATTTTATTTTAGTTGTTTTGACATCTTATTTTTATTATTTTCAAATAAATATTTGTCAAGAAATATATATAGATAAAAACAAACATTTTTTCTTATAAAAAAATCAGACATATCAAGTACAGATGAAAATCAAACATCCAAATATACCCTTGAGAAGATAATTTTACCAAAATATATTTCCAACAAAGCAAACAATATGTACATATAAATATACATAACGTATAAACTATTGTATTGTTTCCCCTTAATTATACTCCAGTAGCTGTAAAGGGGAGCTTCTAATCTTCTCTAACTTTCCAATTTCAATTAATTAAATTCAGACAAAACAGTACTGTCTGTATTCTCTTTAATCAATACTCTTCACACACTGAACTTTGGATCCACAAAACATCAAAATAAAGTTGATGGATGGTGGGGTTAATAGTATGATGGCATACGGTGATTGATCTTAATTGAAAAAACACATGGTCCCTGATTGACATCCTTCAAGTATACCAATTTTTGAAACGTGTTGCAAAATTGGAATTAAGAATATAGACTTCTGTGATCAATTCTTGATGTTTCGTGCAGTACATGTGATGTAAATAATACAAAATTTATGAATGAATCCACCCACTTTCTTGCCCTACCATGGCATGTAATTCCATGAATGTAGATGATGAAGTTTTAAAGCAAGAAGGGGAAAAAAGCTACAAAATAAGTATGTTTGCATTAAGGGCTAATTAGAACTTGAATGTTCGGAATCTACAAGAGAAATTTGAAGTTGCTAATTGTTATTTATTATAAATTTTTACTTATCGAATTTGATCCATGATATTTAAAGTTTTTTAGTATCACACTTATTTGAACTTGTAAAACTTACTAAGAAAAAAACGTGTGTGAATTATGAGAGTCGAGTAGTAAATTTAGTAACTAAAAGTTGGTTAAGTTGTGACATTCAACAAATTCAAACTTTAGGGTGAAATTGAAAGTATATAAATGTATATATGGCACTGGCAGTAAGTGTTCCTAGCATGACTTACCAGGTTTGAGTTTGGAATCATCAAGTAAGTTTCCAGTGATAATTGAAAAACCCAATTTTCCCTTTATGATCCTGTACAAACATGGCAGCCGCAAGTGCTTTCAACATCTTAACTGATAATTGAAAAACACAAGCAATTTCCCATGGAAAAACCAACAAAGAAAGCCCTTAAATTCCCACATAAATAGGTTTAAAAAACAAGACCATACATCATATGGGAACATAGTAAATTTTTCCTACATTAACAACACGAGACAGATCGCTACATATAAGGGAGGACTAAAATCATTCATTAACCCTGGCTGGTTGAATTCAGAAGAATTTTGGATGAACCCATCATTCAATCCGCCGCACGGTATCAATTCATTGAAACTAGCAAGATTAACCTGAACCTGATCATCCATGTTAATGGAAGTAGAACTCATGGTGTACCGAGCAAGCCTGGCTCTAGCAATGGCTAGATCATGCTGGAGCTCAACCATTTTCCTTTGCAGCAAAGCGATTGCTCCAATACATCCATAAACAGGATCCCTCAACCGGGCTTCTGCTTCATAAGCTAGCGAATTAACGTGTCCTCGCGTTGTTCTTCAGGGACCTCAACTAGGATCTTGCTCACATTGCTAGCACCAAAAACCTTGTGGACTTTTGCAAATTTTTTAGGCTCATCGGCTCTAAAATAGGGCGCGAAGATGCAATTAGGTATGCATCTTCGCTTGAGGAACTTGCAAGCTGCACACGAGGAACTCGACCTGGGCTCATGACCCTTCATTTTTTTAATACGAGGGATAGTTTCCTATGTTTTCCTAGACCAGCATTTTATAATTGTAGGCTGGAAATGAAAAGCAAAAAATAGAAAAAAAAAGGATAAATATATATATTAATTTTTTTAATGCTAACTAGTATGTGGTGGCCTATTATTGTTGTTATGGTTGGTTAGAGAGCATTCATATCATGTTGATAACAAGAGCAGCACGGGTTGGAGACCTAGATGGGCCATGTACGCTTTGTTTGATAGGGAAAATAAAAACCCCATTGATTAAAATCTTCCGGTACTGAAATGACAATTCAGCAATGATGCATAAGTGGCTCTTTTTCTTCATTTCAATTTGGCTTTTTTATTTTTTATGTTTGTGATAAAAGAGATTGAAGAGGACCTTTCATGAATATAAAAGTGAGTCCAACAACTCTAATTTAACTTATATAGTCTGACACGATATAACAATAGGAAACACAGCACAATATTGTCATAAGTATAAATTAAAATATATTATATAAAAATAATAAATATGATGATGATACAAATAAATATAATTGAGTAAATTACATTACAATATATCAATATTTAATGATAAATTCATTTAAGCTATTAATGCTTTCGGTGGTTAAAAAGGAGAATCAATATTTCATTAGTTGAATTAAATGAAATATTAAAGTTTTTGTAAATTAACATGGTGTAGGGAATTGAAAGGAAATGATTGGGAGGGAGAGGAAGTGAGAGGGATTTAATTTCATCTCCTTGTATGTTTTGAAAGAGAAAGACAGGTGAAAGAAAAATTGATCTAATATTTTCTCAAGGTTCTACCAATTTTTTGTCCCTCCTAATATGGAAAGAATAAGAAGGGAAAGGTGAGAAATCTTTTAAAATTACTCCTATCCATTTTTTTAATTACTCATTATTTTTAAAGGCATGCAAGTAATTTACTATTATATTTATATTATCTTCGATAATAATTAAGATTTCATCCATTTTTCTTCTTTAATGATGCAAATACATAGAAGGATTCAAATTCTCCAAAAATTCACTTCTTTCATTTTACCATCTTTTTTTCCTAATTCATTCTATCTACCATGCCAAATAAGATTTAAATGGATTTACTCTGAAAAGTTGATTTTTTTTATTACTTAAAATATAAATATCTTAAATAAATTTATTTTCAAATGTTAATACCTCTTGATGCAATTTATGTAACTATAATTATTTTAAATAAATCAATTTCATATGATTTTGACACTAACACAAGTTCAACATGAAATAAAGATACGAGCATGGTTCCCTAAAAAGAATTGCCTGTCCCAATTTAAATGACCTTTATGGATAGTGGAGTATTTAGATCCAAATCTCATGTGAAAATGAGATAAGGAAAGATTGCTTTCGCTGAGAATCCCCCAATGCAACAAGGACCCTAATTTGTGATAGCATTTATCCTATCCATCCCTCACCTGCTGCCTTTGTAGAAGGGGAAAAAAAAGATATAAAATTAAAAGGAATCCAAAATTTTAATTTTAAGGAACAGCATGGGACCAAATAATTGAGTATGGTAACATCATGTGTACGGTGAAGTTGGGCGAGACATGATAGTTCATTAACAAAGGATGGGATTTTTCATACTTGGAAGTTTGATAAGAAAATTCATTAGGAAAAGAGAAAAAGGAAAAAAAAAGAAAAAAAGAGAAACTACAAATAAATAACTTTTGACAAGTTGGATTTTATCCACTCAAGGGAAACTTATAGGGACAAGGGGTCAGGTAGGAATCTGCACACTACATAGTGGAGCCAAAACCAAAGGGTCATGTCATGCTTGTTTGGTACGGGCCTTTGCCTTTGCCTTTGCCTTTCTTTTATAATTATATATTTTCATATTTTTGGAAGTAACCTTTTAATGCTAAAATTTTTATAATTGATTGAGCAATTCACCGAAATAAATGTGCCGACAGAAATTCTGCTAAGTATTGATAAATTTTGGGATGGCATTTTCTTGAGCAACATTTCTCATAGAATGGAACATATATGGATATGTAGTACAATTATTGAAAGAAACTTGTGTTCCTATCTAAGGAGGGTATTGATTTTCTTTTTACGTAATCATACATATCCATGAAAAATTGGTAAGATTTTTTGAAGAAGATGATGCACATTATAGGATGGAGTAACACGGAATTGCATCGGATTTGCTTATGGGATTCATGTTGTTTTGAGGTAATATCAATGTAAAAAATATTTATCACTTAAGAACTTCTATAAAAACAATGGAATCTTTTGCAGGAAAATTGTAGGGTCCTTCGATCTTTTCTATAAAACCAATCTCTTAGGTTATTATAGGGTTCGGATTTATACATGATTATATTTGGATGATTGAAATATCCGTTATATTAACTTACGTGTGATTTCTTCAATGGTAACAGTCCTAACAATGAGATGGTAAAAGTTGCTATTGTTGGAGTCACAAGTCTTTAAAATAAAAACTAAGAATGATTTTAAATTTAAGACAAATCACAAAAAATATTAAAATCATGAAAGAAATTGTTTGATTTTATGCTCATATATATTGCAAAATTGGCCTTTCAAACCTCTAGGGTAGTAGCATTTATGGATGAAAATTATGAATTCGAAAGCAACTTGGGAATATGAAATAGTAGACCACAAAAACATAGAGAATTTACAAAATTTAAAAATAGCTGCGTTATTCTTAAGGAAGAAAACATGTGACGTTTTTCTTACTATTTATTATCTTTATCTATATATGTACAATATACAAATAGGTTTTCTTTAATTTTTCCAACCTAAAGGAATATTTGCTTATAACATAATCAAACTTTCACACCGAAGGATGTGTTGAAAGAAGGTAAAAATAATAATAATAATCGAATGATGTGATTATTCTATTTCCATTGTTAAGCCTTTCACATTTTTCGTCACCACATATTTCTATATATGATAAATATTAAAAACATGCAAAACTTTATAATTGCTACTATAATCCACAAAATACATATAATTATTTTCTCAAACTCACGAATATTATATTGACTCATGGTCTGAAAAAATACATCAACAAAATACATTGTTATATTTACTCATATAATTATAATCCACACAATACATATTATATTTACTCAAATAATTATATAATTATTTCCATTGTTAAGCCTTGGACATTGTTCGTCACCACATATTTCTATATATGATAAAAATTAAAAACATGCAAAACTTATAATTGCTATTATAATCCACAAAATACATATAATTATTTTTTCAAACTCACAAATATTATATTTACTCACGGTCTAAAGATATACATCAACTCAACATTGTAAAGGGACTTCAGATTACGTAACCATTAGAACTTAAAAGTATGAAATGACAAAGATTGATCGATCCATGGAAATCCACACTAAAGCCCTCCATAATTCATGGTCATTGATGCACCAACATGGTATCCCCACTCCTATACCTACGGTTTTATACATTACATGGACATAAATATGAAGTTCTCATGAATTGTTCCAAATATGGGTAAGGATAAAACACAATCACATGGCAAACTGCATACATGTCCAAATATTTATACTAAATTGCAAACAACAAAAAACAAAATATACAAACACACATCTTCTTGTCCTAACGTTGAATGCTCTCCCTAGAGTTCAAGACTAGAAGAGTTGATAGCATGGGTCTTAGATCCCTAAAGCTCAAGAATCACATCATTCCATGTTAAATTCATCCTATTGTGTAGGTCAATCTATTGCAACCATCCCAAACAACATCCTGGGTCACTTTATGACTTTGTAACAAAAGACTCAACTGGTATAAGCACGAAAGCAATTATCCATGACTTGCTCATCTAATTGGTTATGACCCTAGTGTAGGTACAACCGATAGACATTAACTAATAACCCAATTATCCATGACTTGCCCATTTAATTGGTTATGGCCCTAGTATAGGTACAATCAATAGACATTAACTAATAACCCAATAGTTATTAGGTTGTTTAATTAAACCTACATCTACATATGATGATAAATGGTAACCAACGAAGTCAATTCAACTTATTGATTCGTAAATACTTTGTGCATGATGTAATTCCTATAATCATACATGAAATAATATATTAATATCTTATTTATACTTAAGGATCATCTTCCTAACCCTAAAACCTTAAAATTACCCAATTGAGTAGATACAAAAATAGTTAGCTAAATTCCCTATAAGAAAACTTTGTTAGACTATTTTTCCAATTAGATTGATCATATTTCCTAATACCCTTACTCAACTGACTTAATTCTAACATGGTTAGTTTAGTTTCGTAATGTGGTTGATCATGATTCCATTTAGTAAGTTAATTTATTCTTTTTTTTTTTAACCTTTCCATTCTCTTCATCAAAAACTCAATTTGGGACATCACAAGTCTCCTTAATGATCTATATAATTGTTAATGGCAAAGAAAACATTTTATTTAGTTAATACTTTAATATTATTGTTATCATATCCACGTTTCTAAAATTTCCATGCGTTTTATATCAAATATTTTGAACTTAGTAATATTATTATTCAAATTCTAACTTCGAAGTTATAGCCCTTTCACTTTACAATCATAGAACAAAGGCATATTTTAATCTAATTTTCTAAGCTAAAACAAAATTAGATTGGATTTATATTTCTCACCTTAAATCAAATGTGGAATTCCTTTAATCACCATTTTCCACTTACCTTATGATCACATCTCTCTCGTTAATGTCGTTGATCAAACACAAATAGATCAAGATCCTAGTATGGTGAAATTTTTTTACTTTGGGATCTATATTTTCTTACCTTTCTATAAACACCATAGAAATCAAAGGAGATCTCTCGATCGCCCTACTACTTTCAATGATTTTACCTTATAATAATTATAACTGTGCAAATGAGTTTTGGCCTATAGGCTGGCCTGTTTAACTCGTTTTGAAAATGGGTTAGTGCAAACTTTTTTTAACCTGTTTAGAAGTAAATCAATTTTACCCAAATCGTTTAACCCACGGGCCAATATGGGCTGGCATACAGGTTAAGTGAGTTGGCACACTAGCTTACTTGGTATGAAAAAATAATAAAAATTGTAGGGGAAATAATTATTACTATAGTATTATTCTTATGACTTTTATACTTGAACTTGAACTTAAACTTATGTATTAATTGTAGGAGAGAATGACAAATTAATATATATGCATCACAACATTTTTTTAAGTATATATTTATTGTTTTAAAATATGTTATTCAATAAATTATTATAAAATACTTATTCTAATATATAAATAATTATAATAATAATGAAATTAATCATCAATATATTTAAAACCCCATAATTTAAATATTTTTTATTATAAATATTTTGTTCAATTAGTATAAATGGGTCAATCCAGCTTACTTAACCCACAAAGATGTACAAGTGGATTAAATGAGTCAGAAAGTGGGCTAACCCGTTTAACATAAGGGTTAAAGTGGGGTTAGCTTAATGCCAAATTTTTTTAGCCCATTTAACCTGTGGGCTAGGCCAAGTTGAGTTGACCCATTTAATCCAATTGCATACCTCCAAGTCAATAATAGTCCTCCTTAAGAGTGAGAAATCCTTAAGACATCCACAAGGAAAAGGGATTAGCACTGCTAGCACTATGTTCTGATTGAAGGAAGGAAAAGGGAGGTGAGGAATTGGAAGAAAAAAAAATTCTTTTTTCTCATTTGGAATTGAAATAAAAAGATTATTATACCTAAGACATAAATGCAAAATTTTAAGATATAAGCTCTTTTATGGAATTTCAACAAATAAAAGCTTTCATTCCATTATCTTTTCCTCTTTATCTAAATAAAGGAATTTATAACATTACCATCTATTTTTTTCTTCTTTATCTCTTTCTTTTCACTTTCCTTCCCAAAAATAGAGTAAGAGAGAGCGGACAGAGAGTTGTATTCCCTTTACCATCTTTTTATAGAAAGAAGTTAAAAGGAGAAATTATCATCTTACCCTAACTTTAGAATTTTATTTGAGTATTAAAAACATCTCTTCCCATTGAATCTTGTCTTTATTTTGTTCATTCAAGTGATTATAGAAAAATTAATTAATCATCAAGCTAACTATATAAAAACATGAAAAAGTTTGCAGAGTAAAAAAAAGAAGGAAAAAACTTACTTTGACTTTCTTTTAAAGCCGTTACTATATGGGTTACACTTGGATCAAATCACATATGAAACAAAATACACTAACTTAGCACATAACTAGTACATTTTGCACTTGGAACAAATATACCGACTGGGACATTTTGTACCTCGAAAAAAAATGCACTACACCTAGAACAAAATGACTTGTATACAAGTTGCCGTATAATAAAAAAGCGACTTAAACTAAGAATTTTTGGTTACTATATAGACGTAACAACAAAGACCACTATATATACCTTTTTGATAGTTTTGGATGAAGAAAGAAATAAATAAAAGTTGGATAATGGTGTGGAATACAATTTTATATTGGAAATTATTATTATTATGTCCTTATTATAAAATCATTTAATATCCAGAAAAGGGAGATAATGAAAAATTATCCTGTAAAGTTAAAAATTAAAAAAAAAAAAAGAAAGAAAGGCCATCACAGCTACAAAAACAAAGAGATCCAAACCTTTCAATGAATTGAATAATATAAAAGAATATAACAACAACAATAATAAGGACAAAAAAAAGGAAACCTGGCAAATCTAAAAATTAAGTATTTTCAAGAAATTTTCTATCATTTAAAAAGAAATAACCTAAAAGATATAAAAACACGATAACCTATAAAAAAAAAAGACATCGACATTGGATCAATCTAATTTAAAAACCGATTCACGGGATGAGATTACATTGATCCAGAATTGGTCTAGCTTAACACGGATTATACTAGCCATGTCAATCTAGCAGGTCATGCCGAGTCACCACCTATCGACTCATAAAATTTATTTATCCATTTATTAATTCAGGTCAATTTTTTTTTTTTTTTTTAAGTTTCAACCTGCCAATCTGTTAACCCCTGGATCAGCAAATTAAACCTGACCTGGTGGGTTGATGGATTGATAGGATTCACCCGTCTATAACTTGGCTATCTACTGGTGGCAGTCCAGCGAGGGTTGCGGAATAGAACTGGCCCGCATCTATGTCCAGGTGTGGTGACCATTGAACCGTAAAAAATCGTAACCTGGCTTGTGTGTCTTTAAGAAATTGAGGTAATGCATGACCACATGCATGGGTTCGAGAAATTTAGGATGCAAGCACACTCATTGTATTGAGACAGTCTGTTCAGATTGATTTGGTAAGGCAATAACAAGATGAGCAGGGGCAGGTCTTGTCACGCGCCAGGATAACTGAGCTATGAGCTCTGCCATATGCATGTGCCAAAACATAGAAAACACTCAAAGGCGTAAATCAGTAAATTGAAAAAAGATAAACTCCTTAATATAAAATTCACATAAAGCTTCAAGTCTCCTGATAGATTGTCTGTTTTAAGTTGAATTGGTTACCAGTCATTTTTCGCATGATTGTCCGAAATTTTAAATATTTGTTGACTCAAAGAATACTCAAATAAATAGGTATTAAAATTAATAATTTAATGATAATACAAATTTGGAAAAAGAGCAGAGAGACGCATCTCTCAGCAATATAATGGTCAACTAAAAATCTTTCAATTGGCCTTAAGATCAACAATATATAATAAAAACCTCGAATTTGCTGAAAAGGAAACTTCCAAGAGACCCATATACATAGTATTAAAAAAAAAACAAAGAAAAAAAGAACTGAAGGCAAAAAAAAAATATGAAAAATTTTACTAAAAGTTGTTATAATTTGAAAACTTTCTGAAAATAGAAAATTATGTAATTTTAACAACCTAAACAAAGGAATTTACCCAAAAAATGGCAATACCACAAGCAATGATGATGCATTTTGTTTTATTGTCTTATTTCCCATTGAACTGGGCCTTGAAAATGCGAAATTCAAAATCACTAAAATTATGAAATTGTCATTGGTTACTTCCTATCATATTTATTTATAAAATCATTTGCCATATCTTCCACCACATCAGCATCTCATGAACGAGTAGAAATATAATCATCAACTAAAAATGAGAAGAAAATGTCCAATAAGAACTATTGTAATATAAACCCAGCCTATACTATCAACCTTCCTAATGGTATTATCCTTGATCTATCAAGTTATTAAAAAAAAATTGACTTTTAGAGATAAATTCTGTAATGAAAAATTAATAGAAGAAATTATATATTTACAAAAATAATCAACGACGATAATTTTTATAACAAAAATTTATGTTTAAAAACAAAAAAATTTCTCTAAAAACTAGTTTTCTTGTAGTGAGTGACTTGTATTAGTTGTAAATCATTCCTATTGTAATGGCAAAAAAAAAAAAAAAATTGGACACACACTACTCTATATCACAAGCGACATATATAACTAATACAACAATCAATCAAATCAACAAACAATCACGATTTAAATTTGACCTTAATCATCATTGCTATTCTTGCTAATACCACCCAGAAAATTCATTAGAATCAGGACTTAAAAACTATTTTCTTAAAAATTTTACTAAAACCTTTACCAATAATAGGTATTGATAGAAGCCATAAACATATATAGGCATGTAACCTCAATAGAAACAACAACGAGTGTGGGGCCGTAAAAGAGATTGGGTGTGAAGCCTTGACATTGATATCGTCTTGAAGCCTCAACATGGATACGAGTGTGGCTTCTTCAGAAATAAGATGAATCAAATAGACCATACAAAAATTGTATCAGTTTGTAAGGTTAGACAGTGAACATCATCTCAATTGCTAGCTAAAAACTTTTGGATCAATTTGTTGAAAAAAGACCCATTAGTGTCTTTTGACTTACCAACACTACTTTTAGTCAATGATATTACAAGTAAAATTAGAGTCCATCTCCAATCAAGTATGTGGATGATATCTTACACTGCAAAAGGATGAAAAACTAGGCCTAATTATAAAGGCTCATGATGAGGACATTACTTCTTTAAGGTGAAGAGATCGTGATATCATATGTGTGTTTTATCCCACATAAATTATAGAAGAAAACTTGTATTGGTTTATAAGCTTAGATAGTAAATACCATATTAATATTAAAATTTTTTGAGTGAAGTGGTTGAAAAAGTTTTTAATTTGCCTATTGAGTATTTCTATCTTGAACATTACATATTTTAGCTAAGTTTAAAATAACAAAAAAAAAAAAAATTAAAATATGAAATCGATATGACATATTTATTTTCTAAATATATAGGACATGTGTGGTTAGGAAATTTAAAAATAGCATTATAAAGTCAACAATATCTTAGGCCCTGGGCAAGTTAAGGACCTTAATTATGAAACTTCCTCGAATAAGAAATTAAGAACCGATTTTTAGTTAAGGATCCGTACCTAACACATCTAAGGTTGTAAAAGAGTTGAGTCATTCATTAGCAATTCATGCTTGATTTTCTTTTCAGCTCAATCTAGTTTGAGTTTGTTTAGTAAACAAGCAAAGCTCAAACTCAAAGTAAATATCGTTAATCTAATAAACATAAACGATCTAAGCTTAACGTCTAATTTAAGCAAGCTGACCCACAAATACACTTATGAGTTATATATATATTATATAATAAAAATAAATATATAACGAAAACTAAAAACCAATTTCTATTTAATATAATATATATTCCATGGATCTTCTCAGTAGTTTGTAAAGTCGATAAAAATTAAAATGTGGAAAGATTAAATACAATTTTCAATTCTTAATTATTGCACTTCATCCATCTATTTATACATTTATTTTGTATATCTATCATCTTGACTTTAACATTTTTATCATATTTCAAGATTGCACATAAGCCAAGCTACATGTGAGTTATTTTTGGCTCATTTTAAGTTCAATTGGGTAAAGCTAAATTTGTAAACTAGTCAAGTTTAAGCTTAAAATAAAACTTATTTATTAAAACGAGCCAAGTTTGAGTTAGAATTTCAGGTCAATAAAAAACTCGGCTCGATCAGACTTAAACGTAACGTTTAAACTCAAAATAAAGCTCTTTATTTAAATAAGTAGATTTTTAAGTCTAAATTTTAGATTTAATAAATAGGTTGAACTTGAGCTTAATAGTTTTTATCCCACTGGAGCCAAATCCTTTAAAAGCTTAGTTTTACTTGACTTGTTTGCGATTCTAAACGCATATACTTATCTACCTCATTTGTAAAGATGCAAAAGTAAGGGATAATTTCAAAATATCATATGAATTATGGATATTTTTTCAATTCTACACCTGAATCTTGAAGTTGTACCATCCTTAACCGAATTTTTTTTTTATCAAAACTTATTGACTTTTTACTTAACAAATATACTCCCAAGATTACTTACTGCCATGCATATTCGATTTTTCATTTGTCAAATGTGTTACCTCTTTCATCTTGAGAAAGATAATATGACAAATTCCAATTAGATAAAAAGTGCAACTACAAGCAATTATAATTTTATAGCAATAAATTTAATTTTGATCTAGCATAGATTTTAGTAACTCTAGGCTTAAGTAGGAAAAAGGATAAAAGTATGATTTTGATATTATTTAAAATGGGAAATTTATACGATCATGTGAATAGAACCGTTTAATTAATTATTTTACTATTAAAATAAATATAATAAATAATATATATATATAATCCATATGATCTATTAAATAACCAACGGAAGAAATTCCATTAAAAAACTTGATAGGGAAATAGAATTATACGTTTAAATAAAGTAATAATAACTTAGGACATATAAACAATTTAAAAAAATGCTAAGAAGCTCTCCTTAAAAATTTTACAAATAAAACAAAGAGATTTTTATAAAAAAGAGCATTTTAAGCCGTTAATTCGGTATTGTAAGTTTCTTATAAAGATTTATAGGGACAAAAATGACCTAACAATATTGCGCAAGTAAAATAGATTGTAAGTATTGTTAAACTGGATAAACACGTCAAAACATGGATGTTAGTTTTTTCAATTTTATTTTAGATCATATACTTTCTTCTTCTTCTTTTTTAATGTCAAAATCTATGTTACAAAAAATAGTCAAAATAGGATGTTTGTTAATATCTCCTACAAGTGTTGCTATATACATACATACCTATAAATCTGGGTTCCAAAATGAAAAAAAAAGATAAATCATATAGGTCACAAAATAAAGAGTACAAAAAACTCAAGTTCTTGAACTCGTGCTTGTATTTTTTTTCAATTTCAAGACATATTTTTGATAGTTTTGTAGCAGGGAATGATGAAGACTCTATTGTGATAAAGTTTTTGAAAACTTAGATCTTAAAATGAATAGTTTTAAAACATATATCTTAAAAACAAAATTGAGGAAAAATTCAAATCTTTTTTATATATGTATTTATATATGTGTGTATACATACACAAACTCCTAATATTATTTTTTTAGAGATGATCCCTCCTTTATTGATCCCCGTAAAAAAAATTACATGAATATCAATTAGACGAAATCGATAGCACAATATTATCATAATATTGCATTTTAAATGTACAATATTGAAAATATGTTAGAGTTGTGATGTTAATATAAATTATAATATGTTTATCGTATTTATAATGTATGATACTCGTGTGTATTATATGTAATAGATGTGATTCTTTTACTATATTGTATTTGTGACATGCAATACTTTTATAAGTTAGCTTATCGTATTTTCAAGATGCTATATGATTTTGGTATTTTAATAATTTTTTTTAATTTATGTATCGATAATTTTTTAAGAAAAACAATGGTCCACATGAATGTTACCTTATTTTTCATATGAAAGGGCAATTTCCAATTATTGGAAAATAAATTAGTCATTTCAAGGTATTAAGTGTAGTGGTGAGAAGGAAGGAAAAATGGGTTTGAAATGATATCACACCTATCCAACTCCGAAAGCCCACTTGCAAATTGGCTGTCGTTATCTAGAAGTCATAAAAACAACACATAGGGGTGTCCCTCACGCTCAAGCAGCGTCCAATCAAATCTCACATCTGATTAAACATTTGCTGGGTCCAGCTTTACGATTGGAAAGTATATCACACGCGTGTTTAAAGTTGAGTAGGCAGATTGACTACCGTTGAAAATGGGCCGGGCCAATAAGCATGATTTGAAAATACCGGAGTCCACAAGGATTTTTTCCACTTCAACCATGGCCAATCATAAGTATTTTGGTTGCTACTGTTGGCGCTCGTGTTGTGATACTGTACATAGATAGACCCTGTTGATTGAGAAAAAGGAGGAAGATTACTACTAGCCTATGTGTTAGTTTCTAGGTTACTAAGGTCTAGGGAAGAAAAATGTGGTGATGGATTATTTGTATATCACGTGAGAAGGTAATTTGATTGGAATGATTACATTCATATGATTACATTCGTGTCACACAAGTTGCATATTGCATATCACTTTAGAATGTTAACGTGGGGATAACATTCGGCGAAAAGACATAAAGAAAATAGTAGAAGAGAAATATGCGATCTTGATTTCTTGAATGGCATGTGGCAAAAAGCGGGGGGCTAAGGATCCTAAAGGATCGACTTTATAGTTTTTAAGTGACTAAGGTCGATATATTACATGAGATATTGTTCAATCTATGAAAGTACAAATTCATGGTGGGAACATCTCCATAGTTTTCCTTTATTTCTCCTAAAGTTGTGAATGATAAAAAACAACAAAAATGTTTATAAACTCTTGAATCCAGGGATATCCATCTAATCACCTGTGTCATGAACGGGTACAATGGAGTATACTCACAAAAGAATTTACTACGAGTTTAAGATAGTAGCCTTTCACCTTTCATATGAGTGTATGATTTTACCTTAAAAAGGTTGGAGGTGAATAAGTCCATCTAATAATTTAAGTTTTCAACCTATTGAAAATATTTTCAAGTTATCTTAAGCAAAGAGACTATTTAAAACTTATCAAGTGACCCAACAAATCAAACAAAGGATTAAAACTAAACAAATAGTTAATTCAACATACCGATACAATTGTTCTAGCTAAGAAAAGTTAGTGAACGAGAGCATGTATATTTATTTCACTTGTTTTTATTTCATCTTACTTTGTTAAGGTTTCAACTATTTTGTTATATCGGGGAAAAAACCGTTATTTGATGGATCAATCAATGTAATGCAAGTAGATGCATCCACTAAAATTTGTACCCTCCTAAAAGAAAAGAAATAATCCACCTCTACCTCCATCTAAGCTTTTATGAGGAGATATTGTTCCATTTCTTCCTCAGAGAAACTTAATGAGTTACATTTGGTTCATTTATAATTATGTTGACATCTCGGTGTCTATTTGAATAAAACTGTTATTAAAAAATAGATGAGAATTTGATTATTTATATGCAAATCATATAGATACAAATAAAAAAAAAAAGAAAAGAAAAAGACAATCAAAACAAGCTTGACCTAAAATATTTATAAATTTGATTTATAAGCTAATTTCACTTTATGACAAGAATATCTAATTTGTGTAATTGTAATTTGTGAAGTAATTAGAGTCATTCAAGTCACTTTGGCAGCAAAATGAAGGAGGAATTATTTGTATGCTGGAAGTCAAGTTACTAGATCCGACATAATAAAATAATATGGAACAAATCCAATATAATTAGGAATACCCTTGATGATAAAATTTTTCCGAATGGAGTATATTTGATAATAATTTACCTCATCATTATTATTTTGATCAATTGATCAATCTATCTAATGCAAATCCCATCATGTAGGAACATTGGAGACAAGTTCTAGAGTTTAGACAATGAGCCTGGTGAAGTTTTCTTAAATTAAAATTGGCTTCTTTACTTTAGAGACAATGTTAAAATTAAGGATTAATGCAACGAATGGTATATTAACTTTAGCAAAATATATAATAAGATACTTGAAATTTAAAATTAATCAATTTAATACTTGAACTTTGAAATTGAAAAATTTAGTACCTGTAAAACTTTGAAATTAATAAATTTCATACATGAAAAACCTGACGGAGGTACTATTGGTGTGCATGAAAAGTTCTTTTAGGTACTAAATTAATCGCTTTCAAAGTTTAAGTATCTAATTGTATATTTTGCCAGAGATTATGTATCATTTGTGACATCAATCCATATAAATTTAACAATTGAATTTTCAGTTTCTCTCTCTCTTCCTCGCTTCCCTTTCTCTGCCTCTCTCTCTCTTTTAAGGGTAAATATCAAATTTGATACTTAAACTTTGTATAAAATTTAATTTAGGATCTAAGCTTTGAAGTTATTGATTTAATATATAATTGAACTTTTCGTGATTATTTTTACTTTACACCATTTACTCTATTAACCAACTTGAAAAAGGTAAACATATTTATGAAAAAGTTTGATTGAGTATTAAATTGACTATTTTAAAGCTCCTATACAAATTGAATTTTTACACAAAGTCTAAGTACCAAATTTGACGTTTTCTTCTTCTTCTTCTTCTTTTTTCAATGATACACGTAAGATTAGAACTACTAAATATAATCTTAATTGATTTATTCTTAGCAAATTTACTACATATGACTAGGAAAAAAAAGTTACTATATATCATGTCATTTACACATGCATTCTTTTATTAGTACATTAGAAATAGGCGGTGGAGGTGATCATGCCTATTGGAGCAGGTTAACCTTGAGGGAGAATTCAAGTCACCTTTAGGGCTATCACCTTGAGATTGTCTTTTTTTTTTTTTTGGCATAAGGTAGCATTTCCAGGTTAATGATTTTTTGTTTCTAAAGAGAATGAGGGAATTCTTCCACCAAGGGCCGAATTTTCCTATAGATGGCACCAAATGTCGCTTGCTCGAATTTGTTAGGGGTTGGAACAATTGTTGATGGGCTCAAAACATGGTATTAAGGGATCTAAAAAACAAAGAACTTGTTAATAGGTCACTAAGCATGGGCCCGGTGCAGCTACTCCAATGCTTAAGTTAATGTTTATCATGAAGAGCCTATAGAATCAATTGGAGAAGATGGCTATGCAATATTACCTTGATTGATGGTGGTTCAATCATATTTATAGGTGATTAACTTGATGGTTATATCAATTATGGGTAAGTGGCTGGCTGGAAGGCCTAACAATTTTACTCGTAGTAGACAAGTGGGAATCGTATGGTGTCATGCTCTTGACTACAGGTCGATCTTGACTGAGTCATAGTGTATCCAAGCAAAAGTGTTCCAACCAAGTCGTTTAGGCAGTACATTTAGGTTGGCAGGAAGAAAAGCCTATTAATAGAGCCTTGAGCCATATTTTTAGGTTTGGCCTAGTGATAGGCCTGAGGCTAAGATTGGACTGTCAACAAATTTAAAACAATTTTGTTGGAGAGTTATTCAAGAGATATACTTTTGTTGCTACCACTTCTTCCTAAAATTGATATGGAAGCTCCTTTGCTTACAAAAGACTTCTTTCCATCTCTACTACCATTTGATTTTTTTTAGCTCGGCAACACTATTCTTCACTAGCTTTTATGGTGTTGTAAGTACCCTTGTGAGAGCACCATTTTCAACACAAAATACAAAGAATTCATTAGATGAAAATTCACCACTGCAATCTCTTCAAAATGCTTTGATGCATCTTTCACTTTTTTTCTTCTCCACAAGTGCCTCAAATTTCTTAAAATTCTCAAAAGACTCTAAATTGGCTTTCAAGAGATAAATCCAATTAATACAGTTATAGCCATCTGTGCATACTAAAAAATATTGACTTTCACTAAATGACTCAATTTCCATTGGTAATGCAACAAACAATTAATTTTTATCTTTGTTTTTAGTCTTGTCGTAAAATTTGCCTTGCGTCATGGGAAGTAGTTGCCATAACAAATCTAGAAAATATTTTGCCATTAATAGCTTGTTGAATTGTGAATAAAGCTTTGAAATCTTTCTTTCTTTGTTTAATTATTTATAATATAAAAATAAATAAATCATAGTAAATGGCAAAGTTGTCATATGTTAATAAATAAGACGGTTTTATGGTCCATCCTAATATGAATAACAATGATAAAAAATAACCATTTTCTCTCCCTCACCTAAAACATACGTATCTTTCTATAGTATCACAAGAAGACAAAACTTAAAAATCGATCAAGCTTGTATCTTGCTTCAAGAAAGATCTAAGGTCAAATATTTAGGTAAAGTTTGCTCCTTTTCAATCCTTTATCAATAAAAAAGGATTGTCTTTTTTTAGTTTTCTTGTTGGTGTTGATGGGATTCAATCTTTAGGAAAGAATTAAGAAAACCTTAAATTCCATCTTTTGGTGATTTTGGTGTTTTTGCGATCAAATGAGGAAGGAACATCGTTTGTGTTCAAGTGATGTGATGATAATGGTGCTTTTGTTGAAATATATGTTTAGGAGTTTTGTCTAGGTTAAAAATCAAGAAAAAATGGGTTTTTTTTTTTTTTTATATTTTTCGTGTTTTGATCAAGTAGGAGTACGGATAGAGATCACGGCCGTAGCATAGACTATGATCTCCTTGAGTGTGAAGGATTTAGGATGATCACTGCCGTGATGGCTGTCACCGCCCCCGTTATGGCCATGATAAGGGCCGTGATGGCTATCATGCTCCCTATAATGGGCGTGATGAGGGTGTCATGTTGAAGTTGTTTCTTCCTAAGCCTATCACGCCCTCTATAACGAGCGTGACAAGGGTGTTTTTCCCTTACAAAGGCTATTATGCCCCCTATCACGGGCGTGATTGATAGGAGGATTGTGTAGCTTTCTTCTTTCCTTGTTTTTGACCTTCTTTATCACTTAATCTCTTAGCCTATCTCCTAGTAATCTTAAATCTAAGTAAGAAGGTGTGCTTGAACCTAGGATAGTTGTAGTTCTTGTTAGTTTAAGGATTTAGATGACTTAGGAGTACTTTTTACCTTTTGAAATTAGTTTTGAGCGAGTGCTTGTTTGTGTTCAGGTGTTTTTGGTGAAGCTAGGTTAACTGTTCCAGGCGTTGTTTTAGGTATGTCCTTACCTTGTTTGTTGTTTTTAAAAGTAGGCTTAGAAACTGTAAATAAATTTAATGATATTTGGCTTTAAATTGATTGTTGCTTGTGTTTAGTGGAGTTTAGTGGATCGGGAGTACTTATGCTACTAGAACAACGCCCTGATGATTTGTTTATGGTGTTGTCCCAAGTGGAGTTATGCACAGAGATGATTTTAGTAGTTTAGGAGTGGTACAAGTATGGTACATAAAGTGTGTATGGATTACCCAACACTAGTATATATATAAGTATTTATATTTACATATTTATTTTTATGGAGTCATGAGTTACTCCGGGTTTAGGACTAGTTGCAAATGGTACTAAATTATGTTGATTGCCTAGCTAATTAAAGATAATAACATGTGGTTGCTACATATATTACCATGTTGCATATGAAATTATATGTTGTTTGCTCAAGCTCATGTGGTTGTGGTTTAGCGTACTAGGCCTCACGTTCATTCTTTTAATTTTTTATGATCAGACGAAGAACATATAGTGTTCGATCTATTGATGTATGATGTATACATGGCTATGGGGATGACAACAGTGGAGTTGACATTCTAGCTACCTTTTAGATGAACAGATTTGAGATAACTAGAGTTTTGGAACTATGAAGTTGAAATTCTTTTGTTATAATATCGTTGAAGTTATGAGACTTTTCATATAATATTTTTAAGTTTGATTTTGAGTTGACACTTGGTTTATACCAATAGAATTGTTTAGATGTTCATATTAAAAATATCAATGTTTCAGAAGTCTTCCTTTAATGTGAGATGTTGGAACATATCGTGTTATAAATTGTGGTTTAGTAGAGTCCGAGTCTTAGCGTGTCTATCTTTAGTAAAGACATGTGGCAGGCTGATAACACTCCGAATTTACGACGTTACATTATTCTTGTCATATCTCCTTTATTTGAAGAGAGAGTCGTCTTAAGACTTCTAGAAAATGATAATTTACCCCTTTAAATATTGGATGGAGGGGTTGAGATGCAAATTTGATCCACTTGCTAAGATTTTCTTTTGAAAAAATTGTCGTCCCTCTTTTGCATTCTTATCTTGCAATTTTTTTAATAGATAGAACAAAACCTAACCTAGCTTTATATATAATTTTTTAGGGTTCAATAAATTGCTCTAACACCACTATTGTTGGAAATCAATAGCATGATAGATCTACTTTTGAAATGAAAACATAAATATTGAAAGATTTTCTTTACAACATTTAAAAGTTTAAAGTGCCTATTTATAGGCTTAGAAAATGAATGAACATAAAACAATAGAACACACTTATATAGCAATTATAACCCAAAGAAACACAAATCATTTGAATTATATTTCAACATATTTGACTTGGCAAATTTAGAATAAAAAAAGTCAAATCAACCTAACCTCTTTTAGCCCTTCTTAGTCAGTTCGAACCCCTAAAAGTGGGGTTTCCATACGTAACAAAGATAAATGTACCTTACATGTCGATTACCAAAATGATCCAATAAACATAATGTAAGGTTATCCCATCCATCAACCTTTAAATTGATGTTATGGTTAAGGATGTCCTCTAAAATCAGCTTCTTCTTCTGATTTGATACATTTAGCATATTCAAAAAATCGTTTGTGTGTTATTGGCAATGTCTGCTCAAAGACTAAATTATCGATCCAATTGAGAACAAAAACTATCAAGAATGATCAAATAATCAATTATGAAATTTCATTATCTAGATGCTTTTGATGATGAACTCCGATAAAGATGAAATATTCTATTATGAATGCATTAGTTTTCATTGAGCTGATGGAAAGGTATTTATACATATGCTAAATATCTATAAAAGTGAAACTAACTTTTATGAATAACTATTCCTATTGTATTCCTATACCATCCCTGTACAATAACAAGAATAAATATCCCATACCCCCCCCCCCCCCCCCCCCCCCCCCCCCCCCCCCCCCCCCCCCCCCCCTCCCCCCCCCCCCCCCCCCCCCCCCCCCTCAAGTAGGACTTTCATGAAGTCCCAACTTGGAGCAAAAGAACTGCAAAGGAGTATTACCAAAGGGTTTGGTAAACATGTCAGCTAATTGAAGATGACCAGGCATGTGAAGCAAGTGAAGAAAACCAGCAGCAAGCTGATCTTGAGTGAAATGAACATCTATGTTAATGTGCTTAGTTCGTCCATGGTGACATAGATTTGCCGCAATCTGGAGAGCAGATTTGTTGTCACAACAGAGAGTAATTGGAAGGTCCACAGCAACGCATAGATCCTTAATGATATGGGAGACCCATAAAAGCTCTTTAGTAGCTGAAGCTAAACTTAAATACTCAGCTTCTGTAATAGAGGTTGAATCAGTCCATTGTTTCTTAGTTTTTCGAGAAACAGTCCGTTGTTTCTTGGTCATTCCCTAACATGATACAATAACTCGTAATGGATTTTTTATCATCAAGACAGGCTCCTAAATCAAAATTAACATAAGTAAGCAATCAGAGAGAATTATTAGTAAGATAAAACAAACCCAGAAATAAAGTACCCTTTAAGTACCTCAACACATGAAACAAAGCCTCTAGATGACCCTGATGGGGACAAGAAAGATACTGGCTAAGGCAAAGAACGGCAAAGGAAATGTTAGGCCTTGTCAAAGTCAGATACAACAATTGGCTAAGAATACGTATGTAAAAGGAAGGATCAGATAATTGATCCCCTGAGTCACGATGAAACTTAAGGCCAGAAGGTAAAGGAAAAGAAGCAGGATAAGCACTTGTAATTCCTGCATCTGAAAGTACATCAAGTATGTACTTGTGTTGATTCACCAAGAGACCATAATCTGTTTTACAAAGCTCGAGTCCAAGAAAAAAATGAGCTTCACTAAGATCTTTAATAGTAAATTGAGAATGAAGTTAAGATCTTCAATGGCTACTACATTTGTTCCACTCAAAAGCATATCATCCACGTAGAGCAAAATAACAAGAAAACCAAAAGAATCATGGTGTGTAAAGAGTAAATAATCACTCTTAGACTAAGTAAACCCTTGCTGAAACAAAAACTTAGTCAATTCTAGATTCCATTGGCGTGAGGCTTGTTTTAAGCCATAAAGGGAACACTTGATCTTATAAACTTGACCGGGAGATGCTTTAGAGTGGCCTTCGGGGGGTAACATATAAATTTCTTCATCTATATAGCCATGAAGAAATGCATTGTTGATATCTATTTGAAAAAAAGGCCATCTTTTAGTAGTAGTAGTAGCAAAGAGAATGCGCATAATCCCTAACTTACCAACAAGGGAGAATGTATCAGTGTAATCTTGGCTAGCAATCTGAGTATACCCTTTGGTCACTAATCTGCCTTTGTATCGATTAACCAATCCATTAGGAGTATGCTTCACTTTGTAAACCCATTTAGAGCCAATAGGACGCTTACCAAGAGGTAAATGTGTAAGTTCCCAAGTCTCATTTTATTCTAAAGCATCCAACTCTTGTTGCATTGCATGTATCCACTCATGATGTTTAATTGCTTGAGAATAACAAGTGGGTTTAGGTACAGTCAAAACATTAGGTAATGAGGAACAAAAATCAGAAGGATATTGAGAAAAATGAGATAAAGATAAAAGGTGTTCAGTGGAGGAATTGGCAACAAAAGTAGTACTTGTAGCAGGTGTTAATGTGACATATTGAATGACATGTACATAATCTCTAAGCCACTGAGGAGGATGTGTTTCTCTAGAAGACCTTCGAAGTGCTGTGTTAGGTGCAAGAACAGTTTCAAGAACATGATGAATCAAAATGCATAGGTACAGAAGGAAAAGGAACAAGATCAGAGTTATCAAGCAAGACATGTGAATTAGGAGGAATAGAAGAACTAAGAGGAGATAAATCCTTAAAAGGAAAAATATTTTCATAAAAAACAACACCAAGACTAGAAAAGATCTTTTTAGAAACAAGATCATACAATTTATATCCCTTTTGTCCTTAAAAATATCGTCAGAAAACACATTTAAGACCACGAGGATCAAGTTTATCTCGGTTATGTGGTATAGATGAAGCAAAACAAAGACAACCCATGGTTATAAGGCAAGTATAATCTGATTTATGCCCAAAAAGCACTTCATAAGGTGTTTTTCCACTCTCAGGTAGCCATAGGTATCAAATTAATCAAGTGTGTAGCAGTTAAAACACACTCACTCAAAAAAATTTTAGGAACATTAGCATTCAAACGAAAAGCTCGTGTAGGATCAAGAAGATGTCTATGTTTTCTCTCTACATGACCATTTTGTTAGGGTGTATAGATCATGGTTCTTTAATGTATAATCCCTAGGTTATCAAACAAGGATTGGCATTGATGAGATATAAACTCTGATCCATTGGCTGAACGAATGTGTTTAGGAACACAATTGAAATGATTCTTAACATAATGCAAAAATTTAGCAAGTACAATTAGAACTTGTGATTTATGAGCAAGCATATAGGTCCATGTGCAACGACTATGATTATCTACAAGGGTTAAGGAAAAATTGGCACCAATTATGGATGTAATATGACATGGCCCCCATAAATCCATATGTAACAAATGCAAAAGGAGCAGTAGAATGACTATCACTTATAGGAAAAAGGTAAGTGATGAAATTTAGATTGATGACAAAGTTCACAAAAGAAATCTTTCAAACTCAAAGAATTACAAATGCATAAATGTTGTAGCTTTGAAGGTGAAACATGTCCAATTCTAGCATGAATCAAATGTACCAGATTAGATTTATTACAAGCATTCTGAGTACAAGGAACTAAACCAGAACTATGAAGGTCATCACAAGAGAAATTCTCATTAAAAGTGAGTTGAGATTGTAGTACACACAATCCAGACATGCCTTTAGCAGTTGCCACCACTTGACTATTGCTCGGGTCCTTTAAAATGCAATTTGATTGATCAAAGAGGCGACTAAAGACTGATCTACTAAGAGCTTTTGAATAGAAAGTAAATTGTGGGTAAAACCAGGTACAAAAAGAACATTGTCAATGTATAAATTGGGTCCTAATTGCACTGTATCAGATTCTTGAATTGGTTTTACGCTACCATATGGTAACTTGATAGCAATATGGTTTGGGAGTGTTTGTTTTTGTATGAACAAAGTGGGAAATGAAGTCATGTGATCACTTGCTCCTAAATCAACTATCCAAGAACCCATGATTTTATTCACAGTATTAAAACACCATGTTTGAGGAGATAACATACCTGCAAAATGTAAATCATGAGTAACATTTAAACCTTGAGGATCTACATTCATATCCTTTAACAAGCGAAGCATTTCTTGACACATATTTTGGATCATTTAGCCATCCATCATTGTGATTTGTTTATAAATAGTTATTCATAAAAGTTAGTTTCGCTTTTATAGATATTTAGCAAATATATAAATACCTTTGCATCATAGTGATTTGTTTCTGTTTCTCTATTGGCCAAACTAAGTAAAATGCTTGGTTTATAGATGGCATAGGATCTTATGACAATATCTGACTACGTACACTCTCATATGCTTCGCTTAATCCCATTAGAAATTGCATCAATTTAGAAAGTGATTCAAAATCCATGAGTTTCTCCTTAAGGCCACAAGTATAAAATGACATCCATCCACACACATAGCTAGGATAAGCATTCAAAGCGCTTAATTCATCCCGGTATTTCTTGAGTTTGTTATAATACACACCAATTGTCATATTCCCTTACTTTAAACTATCTTTTCTTGTTGTAATTGAAAAATCAATGGTCCATTAGTCTAACCATATTGTTCTTCTAACTCATTCTATAATTCAATCGCCGATTGAGCATATAAGAAGTTTTGAGACAAATCACTGCTCATAGAACTCAGAATCCAACAGCGAACCATGTAATCACATCGATTCCATTTAATAAAATCAGTAAAATTCTTATTAGGCCTTTGTAAACTACCATCAATAAACCCTAATTTGAGTTTTGCCCCAAGCCCTAATTTAATTGATCAACTCCAAGCTAAGAAGTTATGGCCATTAAAAACAACATTTCCAAGACTCATTCGCGGATTATCAGTTGCAGAAAGATAAAGCGGATCATAATTCATATGATCATTACGATTCTGATCTAACAAACTTTCCATTCTTCGAAAAAAAACAATAGAGATGAAGAAACTTACTGAATCTTGCAATCGATCAAAGGAACAAAGTTAGAAGAAAAACAATGGAGAACTTGAACCTGAAGCTCTGATATCATATGAAATTTCATTATCTAGTTGCTTTTGATGATGAACTCTGATAAAGATGAAATATTCTATTATGAATGCGTTAGTTTTCATTGAGCTAATGGAAAGGTATTTATACATATGCTAAATATTTATGAAAACAAAATTAACTTTTGTGAATAACTATTCCTATTGTATTCCTATAATATCCTTGTACAATAACAAGAATAAATATCCCACGTGAATCCTACTCCTCTTCCTCCTACCGTCTCTTTCTAATTTGGTCTTTCCACAAATCATTACATCAAAGCATCTCGGGGTCATTTTAAAGCATGGTTTGACGTGATGTGTACAAGACAGACCGACTGCATCACCCCTGCATAAGTGCAAACATGGTAGCATCATGTATCTTTTGCATTTTACTGTAGGATTAATACGAAGATTGATATCTTAATTTTGATAAAATATATATTTAGATATTTAGATTTTAAAATTAATTAATTTAATACATAAAAATAAAATATTTTAATTTAATATTTAAATTTTTTAACACATATCCCTTTCACTTTGTTTAACATGTATTGCCAGAAAAAGCATGCCATTCGGAATGACCATATAGAAGTAAATTGTTTCCAATTTTTCGTAGATTGATATCAGTGCATTTTTTACTTGTTTATTTCTCTCCATATTGACGGTTAAAAAGTTTCTTTTTTTGAAAAAACATTCCTCCAATAATACAAGTTAGTAGGATACCATGGTTTCATCTTTTTTTAATGGAGCTAGTCATACCTAATTATGACTGAACTATTAAATTACTTAATATATCAATTATATTTATTTTAATAATTAACTTTACAAATTATTAGTATGATGTAATAGCAAGCAATCGGTGATTATATTTTTACCTTTTCACCTTCCTTTCAAAATTTATATACTCTGTAAGATAAGGAAATTTATTCAACTTTTTGATTTTTGTCGTCCAAAGGGTCATTTTTCTGCTGAATCCAACGGATTTATCTCTGTAAATAAGAAAAAAATAATATTATTTTAATAGTGCCATTAAATAAAAAAATTTCAAAAACAGACAAATTAAACTTATCATTTCAAATTTTTAAGAAATAAATTTAAATTGTAATGACCTCATCTCTTGAAAAAACGATTTTAATATAACTATAAAATATAAGTTCATGTTTAAAAAGACAAGTTTAAGATAATTTTAATAAACATCTTTCTTAAGTTTTCTGGATTTTTTCCGATCCCACGGTATTTTAGTAATTATTTTTGAAAATATAAATTTTTTCCCTTAACCCTCGTCTCTACGGTCATCTGATTTACTCATATTATTCATTTTGTTTTAACTATAATACTAATGTAACGGCAATTTCTACACAACACTGAAAGCTTAATAGTTTAGTTGGGGATGTAATGTTATATGGTCTTGATGATTTTTCATAAGGAAGTTGTAGAAGAACTGATGGAATTTCTACGAGTAAAATGTAAGATCCACCATCGTCACACATACGAGAAATATACGGCCACATTTGGATATATTAGCAAGAGATTTCAGTCATCATATTACAAAATTGTGTAGTTAATTAAACTATATTTTTGAGTGAATCCAATGCTTTTTATTTCCCCAAAAACAGTGAGTAAATTTCAGTCACCATTAATGTTTTTCTTTTTAGTATATTTAATATTTATTAATAGCTAAGTATAAGAGTAATTTAAACTTGCATTAAATAACAAAAATATTGAAATTTTGGAAAGGCTAACATTTCAATCTATTAGTTATAGCCAACCTGGGTTAGACCATCTCTGAAGAATGTAGTAAGAATTTAATAATTTATTGTCTCTTCCATGTTAGTATACAATATAAACAATGTTGAAAAGATAGTAGAAATAGCTGTAAAAAGTTTGATCTTGTATTAAATTGAGTTAATTTCACTTATAGTACCTGAAATTTTTCGATTATAATAGAAATATATCTAAATAGAATTATGTTACAAGAAAATACCCAAACTTTTTAAATCTTTCACCCACGGTATCCCTAGACGGATTCCGTCCATTTTTCCATTAAAAATATGACATAGCAAGTGGAACAATTAATTATTGTTTTTTCCATCCACGTTCATTTTTTATTTTATTTTTATTATTTTTACTTTTTCTCTACCTCCTCTCTTCTCCTAGGCTTCTTCTTCTTCTTTCTAACCCCAAGCCCCAAATAAAAAAAAAAAAATTAACTACTAACCAAGATATCAAAGTGATAATCGCTCATCCTTTTCCGCTCTTTTTATTCAAAAAGATTTTTTGTATCCGTAGAAACTCATAAACTAGTGTCTTTAGAAGAAAGATTTTCTCCATCTATTTATACCAAAAAGTTCTTTGATCTGCAATGTATCAAAGACTAGTAATAGAAGTTTGTATTTTTATGTTTCTACTAACCAGTAGAAATCTATTGACACTAATATCACATTTTAAATGTGCTTGTGGAAGGGGATAATCTAGAGAGAAGTTATGTGTTCAATCATTGAAACTCCAGAGAGAGAAAGTTGTTCTTCGTAATAAAAGCATGTATTTTTCTATTTGAAATCGAAAATGGATGTTGTCCAAAAAAAAAAAAAACACAAAGCAACTCGTCATTTCATGATTTGCATTTGATTAATCATTTGTCGATTTTTTAAAGGTTACAAATGATAAAAGATGATAGTTTTGAACTATTTGGGTGGTGGAGTAGTTATCTATGGTGATTTTATGGGTCAAGAAGACGTGGAGCAAGTAGGGCTGCAAACGAGCCGAGCTATTCGCGAGCTACTCGAGCTCGGCTTGTTTCAGGCCCAGCTTAGCTCAATTCGTTTAGCTAAACAAGCCGAGCTCGAGCTCCATCTCAGGCTTGTTTAGCTAAACGAGCCGAGCCTAAGCTTGTCCTTAACCTCGTGAGCCTACTTGCGGACAGGCTCGTTAAGAGCTCGCTAGCCAAGCTCATGAACGGGCTCGTTTAATATATATAATATTGATATTATATTATTAATATATATTAATGTAATATTTTATAAAATTATTTATATTAATTTAATATTATAAATATAATTAAAAAATAATTATATAAGCTAAACGAGCCGAACTCAAGCTCATTTAACGAAACGAGCCCAAGCTCGAGCTCGAGCCCGAGCCTACATATTCCAGGCTCGTTAAAAGCCCAACTCAGCCCGACTCGTTTGCACCCCTAGAGCAAGACTGAAAAAAAAAACCGTAACTTTAATGGGGTTACCAAAATTCGAGAAAGCCATGGAGGAAGAGGATGGTGTCAGGACCGAAGCTGCAAGAAGCAACATAGAGGTTTATGCTGTTGTTGTGGATTGTGTTGTGTTCGATTTCTCCATTTTTATGTTGTTTTAGTTTTAGTTTATAGTTTTTGTGTATGTTCCTCGTTAGGTTGGATGGTGGAAAGTTGTGGGTTTTTTCATGTTTTTTTTTTTTTAATTTGCAGGATGTTTCAAGAAGAAGAAGAAGAAGAAGAACTACCAAGGTAGGAGGAGAGACATGAAGACAAAGAAGGAAAAAAAATAAAAATAGCCAGAAGGATAATAATAAGTAAATTTCTAAATTTTATTTTGTTTTCGATTTTTTTTTGTGAGTTTGTAAAATCTTTCAACACTTTGATTTTTGGAATCATGAATTATTAAGTTGAAATTTTTTTTTCTAAGTTTCTAGGATTGTAATTTTTTTTTATTTGGGGTTTGGCATTAGAAAGAAGAAGAAATGCAGGAGAAGAGAGAGGAGGAAGAGAAAAAGCAAAAATAATAAAAATAAAATAAAAAAGCCAACATGGATGGAGAAAAATAATAATTTAATCGGTTCACTTGTCACACTATATTTTTAATAGAAAAATGGACGAAATCTGTATAGGGTACCGTGAGTAAAAAATTTAAAAAAGTTTGGGTATTTTTTTTGTATCAAAATTTTATTTAGATATAATTCTGCTAAAATCGAAAAGGTTAATATACAAATTAACCCTACTAAATTGACTATTGCAAATTTTAGTACAAAATTAAGCTATCAAATTTAATGTTACCATTAATAAGTATACAAATAAAACATGGTAACTCAATTTAGGTAGAATTAACTGACACATTTCCAGCCAGTACAACTCAAAGGAACATTACACTGAAATATAAAGCATACAAATATCTTAGAAATTAAACAAAAAACAAAAAAACACGAAAAAGCAAAGAAAAAGAACAACATACGGAAATCCGAAACAAAACTGAAAAACAAATCCATCCCTAAATGACTCGCAAACCTTTTGGTTCACTAAGGGATGTTACATGACCACATTTACCATATGTTATGCGTACATGCCTTTAATATTTGATTTGTGTGTGTGCTTAATACTTGGTTTCTTGCGGCGGGCAATATTTTGGTCGAAAAGCCAAGGGTCCAGCAGCATAAACAACGGCCCTATAGTTGTTTCCACGAACAACCTTGTCCTCGTATTTTAGAGGTGCACCATACATACCAAGGTTGATATTAGAGAGGAGATTGCATCCTTTTTGTGGCGACGACACCAGCTTCACTTTGCACGCATGAAGGGGGTGGTCGAGGAGGTGGTTGACCTTGTAGCCGTCAAGTTCAGCATAGAAATAGCCATTTTCATCGGTCTTAAATGCTCTATAAAATGTTACACGACCTTTGTAGTTTTTGCAGAGGACACTGACTTGAGCTGAGTCTATTGGTTCGGCTCGTTTAGGTTCCAAGTGCCATGGTATTTGCAATTTTGACAATAGACCATGCCTTCAATTACTATAGTAGGTTCCTTATAGCGGTGGGGGTTCTGGCCGTAATGTGTTGTATTGGTGGGGCTATGTTGCTCGTTTGCGGATAGTGTGGCGGGTAATGATAGGAGATGGAGGAGAAAGAAGGAGAAAATGGTGATGGTGAGGTGGGTTTTGATTGCCATGTTTCGTTTCTATTAAGGTGGTTGGATTTTTGATATGAGAATTGAGGACTTGGTGTGTTGTTTGAGTTTGGATGCATGAAATTGAAGGGATGATAAGGTATTTATGGTTTAATGAAATTGGGTTTGGACGTGGGGACTACTAAAATTATGTGGAAGGTGGTGAATATTCTATGGTATGTGTAGGCTACGTGAACCCCACATTCTTGTTTGACCCTTCTTTATAATTGGTACAAAGAGTTCATAGTATTTTATGGTGTGATCTAGCTTATTCTCTGAATTTGTGGCATGATTTGCTTTTATTTTTTTATTCGTAAATTTATTATATAATGGGATGAAGATTGAACTTATATAATCCTATGAAAGTATAGCGTTTATGCCAATTAGATCTTAAGATTTCATTTATTTTTATGTTTTCATTATATTGAAAATAATATTTGCACATCTTATATCATAACCGGAGTCTTGAGATTATGGCAATTTGTCACATATCTTTGGCTACAAACAAGGCCATGGAAGGCATTAAATCCTTGCCATACTTGTATCTATTGAATTTTCTTGAAAATTATAAGGGCATTAAGGGTAAGGACAGAACTGTTTATTTCATTTTATTTTGTCGTTTTCAAACAAATATTTATCAAGAAATAAATACAAATAAAAAATATATACTTTTATTCATAAACTGATCAAATATAAATAAAAAACAAATGTATTTCAAATACAGATAGAATACGGATGGATATCAAACAATTCAAACAGACCCAAAAATAACCCCATCATTAACATCATCAATTATAGTATTCTACACTACAAATTATATATAGTGTAGGGAATATGGTATATGCATAAGTAGTCCATACTTTATTATATAACTTGCTATATAGATGAAAACATTTAAGATATAATTGATAATTATATGGCACTGTATATAATTTTGATGATATTTATCATATTTGTTAGAAAAGAGTTACGATAATTGATATGCAAAATAATACGAAAAGGGCAATCAGAAAAAAATAAATTTGAAAAATCAATAAGAAAAGAAAAAGACAACAAGGTGATGATATTTATATCCGTAAAATATAAACTAATTATACAATGAAAATAAAAGTTACAGAAAAGAAGATGCAATATACTACATATAATAAAAAATTTAAAATTTGTTGTTGATTAAAGCAATGATGGTAATGTTTTTATCTGAGTGATGATAACAGTGAAAAAACATATGACATTAGGTTGTGAGTATGTGATTCAATGATTCCTACTCTTGAAAAGATATCTTTGCCGGCCAGTATGTGATGGTCTAAATTACTAATGATATATCATATATATGATTAGCTACTGTCTAATATAAAAAAAAAAAAAGGTTAGAGCGAGAATTAATGAAAATTATTATTATTTTTCCAATTAATTTGGAAAATCATTTATATCTTCGAAATAATTTATGAATATGATAAGTTAAAATTTTAATATTGGATTTGAACACATTTAAACATGCAAGGAAAAAGACAAAAGTAATAATATTAGACAATTTGTAGAGAGGGGTTCACTAATGACTGAACTCATCTCTTCAAGAAACTAGGTTGGAAGAATTATATCGATTTGGCCTCTTGAAAAGATGGGTTTAGTCACTAATGAACATGTTTTTGTTTAAGTTACTAAAACCGAGATTATTTTCTTGTTAATGACATTCTTGTAATTAAATATTAAAATATTCTTATTTAATCCTTTTCCTTAATAAGGCAAACTTCTTCTTTTTATTAATAAAATTTAAACATATTAATAACTTTTAATATTTAAGTGCTACCATTAATAGGAATAAGAAGCTGTTTTGAATCTGATGCTCAGCTTGTAGTCCTTTGGGTATTTTAGTCCTTTTATTGTCTATTCATGGCCCATTCCGTTGTTTTATTCAGTCACTAAACAAGGTGAGTATTATTCAATAACATTCCAGTGAACATATTAATATGTATTAAAAAATTTATTAGCCTTATTCAACTCCTTTGCACTACAGTCTTATCCCAATCAGTGAAGTAAATTCATTTCTTTCCATTTTCACTTTTTTTTTTTCCTTTTCACTAATTTCCACCAATTTCTTTTACTCAAAAAATTGCAAAACATAGAGGAGAAGGAAATAAAAGACCTGCGTATTAAAAAAAATTAAAAATCCAAATTCTTGAAAATTAGATTCAATTTTAGCACAATTGAAATCTTGCCTTCTAGTTTATCAAGAAATTTGAAGACACAATTTCGACTTTGGATGGTCACTAGTGTTATTAACATAAGTAATAAATGCGCGTCTTGAAGCGTGATTTCAAATATATTAAACTTATCATTGCTTTTTAAAATTTGGACTTGTAGGATTTTATTTTGAAAACCTTTCTTTTTATGTTTTCCTTAGGGGTTAAATATATAAATAGGCAAAATTTAAGTATCAAAATATGATATTTATGCTTTTATTTTTGCTCCTTCTGTTCAATATTGAAGCATGGTAAAATTTGTTTCATTGATACACAAAGACATGCCAAAAGATGAGAGTAGCCTCTCGCATTGTGTGTGCTTGGTAACATTAAAAAGCTATTTTTGATGGTCTTATTTTCGTCTCTATTCTATCTATATCTAATCTATATCTGTAACTTATTTGTATCTAATTTTTTTATTTATTTATGAGTAAGATATCTTTTTTCTTTCATTTGTATCTATTTTTTGATAAATATTTGCATGAAAATAATAAAAATAAGATGAAAAACATCATAAACAGATGAAACAAATAGACCGAAGGTAGAAAATGATGGTAACAAGAAGAAAGGCAAGGAAATTTGTGGTTGTAAGCAAGTTAAATTTTTAAAGGTTTGAACTTTACTCATTTAACAAATTATCAGGCATGAGTTGAAACAGGATTTTATTGAACCTAAAATTGAGAATCTAGCTTGGCTTGTTTAGATAAATAAGTTTTATTTTGAGCTTGGACTTAAGCTAGGTTAAGCTTAAAATGAGTCAAACTCAGTAACTCATGAACAGTTTACATAACTCTAGGCTGAGAATATGAAACAAAGTTAAATGTACAAAATGGAAAATTCTATTTAAAATTTTTCATACCTTACTTTCATTAAATCTAAAAATACTCACAAGCCTAAGTGAGGTTAACTTGCAAAACTAAAGGAGCTAACTTTCAAATTTAAACAAATCAACTCACTGAGTATAAATGAGAGCCCAAATGCAACTCATTTAGTTGAATAAGTTTTATTTTGCATTTGAGCTTAACTTCTATATTTACCAACCTTGAGCAAGCCAAATTTAAAATAAGTCAAATTTGAGTAGTTACAAAGGAATAGCTCCATTTGTTAGACTTTGAGAAAATTTGTTCGTATCTCAATTCATATTATGGAATGGAATGAAATATATCCTCTTCAACTTATTTGGTTGAAATATATATATATATATATGTGTGTGTGTATAATGAAGTAGTTGATAGATTTAAATGTTTTTTCTTTACTTAATTACTTTTTTTTTGGCCAGTACTTTATTACTTATTTATAGAGCTCTTTTTGTAAGTTTTCATTATTCTCACTCATTTTCACTCCATTTTACACCCTGCACTAAACTTGTCGAACACATACATAATATCTGGATAGGTGGAAATATAGGGAAATGAAAATAAGGCTATGAAATAAGGGTGAAAATGGGATGAAGGTAGTGAAAGGATGAAAGTTTTGAAAAGTTACAAAAATGCTGTTGCAAATAAAGGAAAGCAAAAGTAACGGAAAAAAAAAGTGAAAAATATTAATCTATTCATTCCCTTATTTTGTGTCTTTCTTCTTCTTTTTACTTCCACTCATTTTTTCTCATCCACACTCTTTATAACCAAACAAAAACAAAAATTATAATTCATTTATTGCTCGTTCGCTTCGTTTGTAATTATAATTCCTTATTAATCACTATTATAACGTTTAGATGATCATAATAATAATTTCATGAGGAACCCTTATTATAAAAAATACTCATTTTTTATTTAAAAAAATTCAATATTAGAATTATCTTCTTCTTTCTTTTCAAAATACTCCCATTTAAATAAAAATTTAACAAAAAAAATTTTATTATAATTCTATTCCATTCCTAGTAATAGAATTCTATTAGGACTTTATTTATTTAGCAAAGTGAACATCCTATTAATTTTCTATCATTACCTTCCTTTTTCCCAACTTTCTTTTTTCCTTTTCCTTAACTTTTCATAATAGTTACCAACAAGCTAAGGGTTGGTAAAAAAATCAGTCGAACCAAATCAATCCGTAATCGAACCAAACAAAATCAAATCGAAAATATAGTTTTTTAAATAATTTTGGTTATAAAATTCCCAATCCAAACCAATTTATAAATTTATTGTTCATTTAAAGAGGTAAACCAAACTAATTCATAAAACCAAACTAAACCGTTTTAAATAAATATAAAATTATTTTACTTGTAATTATAAATTTTGTTATAATGATTGATTAGAGGTTTCTTATGATTTTATTATAATATTTATTATATGATAAATATTGGTTAATAATAACTTGTTCATTTTTTAAAATTATTTTTTGGGTTCAAGATATATTCGTTCATTTTTAACTTAATGTTATTTTTTATTAATCGTTTGAAATAAGTAGAGAATGGATTTTATTATTTAGTTATATGTCTTATTATGTATTAGTTTTTGATTGTATATTTTGTTAGTAAATCACTTTTATTCATATATGACTTTCATTGGTAAATGATTTTTTTTTTTTTACCAAATTTATTAGTAGATAGTTGACTGAATTATTTTTTATGGGACTGTAGATTATATTTTACTATGTATTAGTTGGTAAGTGTATTGTGTTAGTGACTAAATGGTTTTATGAGGAAGTATGGATTTTGGATTTTGGATTATAAATGTGATGGATTTATAAAGTATTTTGTTGAGATTTATAATATGAACTTTATATTGGGATTTCAATTTTTGGATATCCACTAGAACAATGTTTTTTTATTAGAATTTTGATTTAATTTATAATCCGAACCGAACTAAACCATTATTTAAGGTTTTGAAAATTCTTTAATTCAAACCAAACTATTATTTAATGGCTTGGTTTAGGAAGGAGAAAAAACAAAACAGTAAATTATAATTTGATTTAATTTTAATAAAAATTGAACCAAACCGATCCGTATCCACCCAAAAATAGGCAGGGAGTTGTCCAAATGAGCAGATAAAATTTTGCCGCTTCTCATTTCCTGTGTTTTTCAACCATCCAAATAAAAACACTTTGAGGGAGTGGTTGCACTTGTTTATTTAGATAAAATATATGTCCACTAATTATATAAAATAAATAAATAGAAATTATATAATTTTTAATCATCAAAATATCAAAATAAAATCATATTTGATACATGCAATTTTAGTTTTAATAAGAAATCACATGTTAACACAAATTTAATATAAATAAAAAGTTTTACTATTTTTGTAAATATCATAAAAATCACATATTAAACATACAATGTTTATAAACATGGTAAAATTGTATCTTATAAATATAATTTTGTATTGAGATCTTGATAATTATTTTTTGTGTAATTGATATATACATAAATAATATTTCAACAGATACGTAAACGGGCAATTTTCTCTGTTTATTTTGTATTATTGGCGTCCTCTTTTTTTCAAATCTCTTATCCCAAAACTGTTAAATACAAACAGATCTTTAAAATCCCCAAAATAGCCCTACCATCAAATGATGATCTCTCCGGTTTAGCCCCATGATAATCGATGCATGCCAACGTCCACCAAAAGCTCGGTTCCACACTTGCCGGTGACTTCTCACAAGCTCCGATTCTGGTAACTTCCCTCTCTCCCTCTCTATAATTTATCATCCAAGCTTGAAAATTGGTGTGCTTTAACGGAGTTCGATGTTCAAGGTTCTTCTTAGCACTATCTTCGCTTGCTTTCCTCTCGCTTGTATCATCATCGAGTTATAAATGAGTTCTCGGTTTTTCCCGAGCATTTGGTGAATAGAATGTGTGAGTTTGAAGCATAATTATATGGAGAGTGCTGTTAAAAATAGTCTCTTTTACTTTTTTTCAGATGTTGATTTCTTATATGAACTTGAGCCTCAATAGAACGAAAAGGGAACAAAAAAAAAAAAAAGGGTTGATCAGGTAATTTCCCTCTAATTTTTACATTAGGGTCCATCTATTTTCAACTTTAGCCATTTTAGTCATGGGTGCTTCTAGCAGATATTTAATTTCTATGTAATTTTCGGGCATTGGCTGATCAAATTTTATGATGGGTGAAACCATTGTCATAGTAGGTTGTAGATAAAGCTCACTGTAATATTTTATAGGGTTGTTCATGATCGTGCGTATCCTATCCGTATCTCTAGATTTATTTATGGTTGTTTCCTCACGTGTATGCTAGGAACATGTTGAAGGATTCAAACAACAATGATTATTGGCGGGCAATGAAAGTTTAAGTACATAGGACATCATATTCAAATTGCTTTCCAAAGCATATGGAATATATGTGTCTGTGTGTGTATCTGACATCAATTTCTAAGTAAATATTTTGTTAATGCATACATCTCTCTATGGATATACCTTCAGGCTCTTGGAACTAAAAACAGGATTTGTGGGAGGGTGTTAGTTCAACAATCTGTCTTGTCGTAGTGTTCATTAGGCAATTGTTTGGACAACCTTTGTTTTTCTTCACCCCCAGAATATGGCTGTCATGGATTTTGCTTCCACCATCTTGATGTGGCAGTAAATCTCCATATCCAAATTGTGTATAGCACTAAACATGCAATTATATATTATTATAAGTATGGTTTTATGCATGCTGCTTAATATTTCTTCTTAGTGGAATTTACTATACTTCCATGTGATGATGTTGGTAAAAAATTAAAGCATCAAATGTGCCGTATATTTTCTTGATTTTTATTGTATGTCCTAATGATTTTTACATTGAATTCCTCATGTGCTGGTCTAATGAGCAGGAACTCTTTATCTAATGAAATCATGCAATATGTTTACCACTGTTTCAAAATTTAATTTAATGGCGTTATCACGCAATAACAAAACTGAGAAAAAGGGTGTAGGGGAAAAGGAATCTGAAAACATGAAGCTTTTTTTTTTTCATGTGATTATTTAGTTATGTCATTGAATAAATTTATGTATGAAGCTTGAATTGATAAATTGAACATACACATACTCATCCATTTGTTCTTGGATGTGAATTATGGACAATGGATCATCGTGGGAATTTGATTTACCCTCTTGTATGACATCATTTCATTTGGAATTTTCCAAGTTTGTGTTCACTTTAGTTGCTCCATCATGATGGTTAGAATTGCTTGCTAAAGGTCCATTGATTTATGAAATCTATGCCACTTCAAATTTATTTAACAATGTAATGATATATGGTTTATTAGGCTTTGAAATTCTAAGAGATCTTGTTGGATCAAAAGAATTTCAGGAAATACATGCAGTAGAATTATTTAAGGTCAACTTCTTCATTGTGGAATGTTGATTTTGTTTGCTTATATGTTTGCTTTATAAGCACTCCACATAAGATATATATGTGCCAAGGCGGAATTGGCTGGATGATTGCTGTTCAAGCTTCTGCTCAACCAGTTGTATTTGATGACTTCAATGACGATGAGCCTTTGTGTTTTAGAAGGAACAGTGGTGCATTGAAGCAATGTCAATTAAAGGCAGGATAAGGAAATTATCTAATCGAGGACCTGGTAGACAGGTTGGGCTACATTCTTCCATTGATCAGAGCTCCAGTTCCCAAAAGACTAAGGTTCTTCCATCTGCTAAACAACCTTCTATGAAATCACCACTCATCGGCCCAAAAGGATCTTCTTCATCTGATAAAACATCTCTGTCTCCACCAGTGAAATCACCACTTTATGAGGCCAAAAGGATCTTTATCTGTGAAGGTGTCTCCAGTAAGGTCACCAATGGCAAAATCACCACTCACAAGTCCTAAAGTATCTTGTTCATTTGATCAGCAGTTCAAGAGTTCTGAACAGAGTGCTCCAGCTACTCCTAAGGAGAAGCCAGATAGTGATTCAGAAGATGATATGCCTCTTAGTGTTAGAATTAAAGGAAACTCCACCAAAAACAACAAAAGCCCCAGTGGTTCTTCTGTGCCCCTAGAAAGAGTAAAGAATTCTTCTGAAGACACTGATGATGAAAAGCCTCTGTTATTGAAGTTCTCTCAAAAGTTCAGTACTGGTGCATCTACAAGCAAGCCCCATTCTTCTGAAGTGAAGAAACTGTTGGCATCAAGACCACAACAAATTGGTTTTGCATCACCAGATGCTCAGCAAAAGTCTCCCCCCATTTCAAATAAAAGACCTCTAGACATGGCCATCTCCTCAGATCAGTCTCTTAAAAAGCCAAAGATATCAAATTTGTCTAATTCTGTGAAAATGAAACGGCCTGTTAAAGCAGAATCAGGGGACGATGGTGATGATGACCACATTCCAATTTCTCAGAGAATGAAGAAATTGGCAATAGGTGCCACAGGTAATAAGCCATCCACCTCAAAGCCCAAGGAACGACTAAAAAGCCTGTTTCAGCAAAATTCAAGAAAACAACGAAAAAGTCAAAGAGAGTGATGAAAAAATTGAAGCACTCTAAATCGAGCAAGATTGGATCTTCTGGTGATGGCCAACAGAAATGGGAAACCTTGGTTCACAATGGTGTAATATTTCGTCCTCCATATAAACCTGATGGCATAAAGATGCTTTACAAAGGAAAGCCTGTTGACTTGACTCCAGAGCAGGAAGAGGTCTATTCTCCACTTCTTGCTTCACTGTTTTGCATGTTGTTAACATAAGTTTTCGTTATTTTCGTTTTGCTATTTTATCTATGGTGCTAGGTCTTCTTTATGGGGTTACTTTTTGTTAGTTGATCATGAGAATTTGTATATGCAGGTAGCCACTATGTTTGCTGTGATGAAGGACACAGATAATATGCAAAAAGATAAGTTCAAAGAAAATTTCTGGAATGATTGGCGAAAGATTCTTGGAAGAAATCATGTAATTCAAAAATTGGAATACTGTGATTTTACTCCAATATATGACTGTTGTCAAGCAGAGAAAGACAAGAAGAAACAGATGAACGAAGAAGTAAGTTGGTCTTAATCAGAATGAGCAGAGTGAGTTTTTCTGTTAATCATTTGCAACATTATCTTTTGCTATTAGTTGTTTGTATTACAGTTTAGCTGGTAACAACATATCCAACAGGCCAACAAGCTTGTTAGGTTCGTTGAGGATCAAATAAAATTAGTTTCTATCAGAGTTTCAAAACTTCCTATTACCGTAAGCTGTGGTAGTTTATTGCTAATTCAAAAACTTTGTAAGCATTGGTGAAGAGAGCAGAGATGATATCCATCACTACAGCAAAAAGTCAATGGAGGAAAAGGGGGGAAAAACATGGATAGAAACCCAAATGCATTGTATTGTCTTTGGAAAATTAATTGAAATGGTCACTGGGAGAAAAAACATGGATGGTAACTCGAATGCAATTTATTAGATAAGTTTGGCAAAACATTTCAAATTTAGAGGTACCATTTGAAATGTTCCACAATAAGAAAACTTTTAGAAAATTAGTAGAAAGGAGGATTCAAATGGATGTAGACGAAGTGGGAGATTACAAAACTTATTTCAAATGCAGTCACTCAGCATTTGAAACTTGTTGATGGACATGGCCATTGCCTTTATTCTCTACTAAAATATGCAAATGGAAGGATTTATAGAACTGCAAATCAATTAAAGAATGAAAAATATGTATATTTATATGTATATTTTTTTTCTTGTGTAGTAAAGCATTTTATATTATGGTCTACTGCATTACTTCCCTTGAGTGCTGTAGTTTTTGATTAATCAAACTTTTGGTGCTGGGCTCTAGGATGTAAATAAGTCAAACTACTTGCAGGTTTACTCGAGTCTGACTTGATGTTTACCTAGGTTCAACTAGATAACAGTCCTGTAAATTTCAAGTTCAAGCTACTTGAATAGTGCTAGTGGGGGACTTGGTGAGGTTGTTCTTTCTTGAGCTTCATACGAAAGTGTTATTTTGAATCTGATAAAGTAAGAAGTCTCATATTATACTGTAATTATAAATTTATCAGACCATTGAAACAAAAGTTTGCTGTCATTTTTTGATGTGGAGATTCATATCATGTAGGAAAGGAATGCATTGAAAGAGGAGAAAGTGTGTCAAGGGAAAAGTACATGTGGCAATTGTTAATGGCGTAAAGGAGAAGGTAATTTTGATTCATGCATCTATCTTAATCAAGTTTGCTATATATAATCAGTTTATCAACTGTTAATCTATTATCGACTATTCCTTCTATTGCCATTTGTCTAGCGAAATTTGAGGATAGGTTTCTATATATTCTAACTGCCTTCTTTTAATGTAGTCTGATTGGATCAATCTTCTCCAATATTGACTATTCATAAGTTTTTAGGAGAACTTCCTAACCATTAAAGGTAATCATGCATTCTTTACTTTTTTGGTCCTTAAGAAACCTCTTTTATCTTTGCCTCCTAAAACCACCGTAGTTCTGAATTGATGAGTCATTGGACCAATGTGCTTTTCCATCTCACAGAGCTGCTCTCTCTACTTATTTTGTTCATGCTATTTTTTAGTAAATGGGCTGGAAGATTAGTTATAATATAATCTTCTGTTGGAATATAATTTAAGATTTTATTGCTCAATAGCTTCATATCTCAGGTTGGGAATTTCAGAGTGGAAACACCTGGATTGTTTAAGGATGTGGAGAACATCCAAAAGTTGTATTTGCGAATTTTCTTATACGGTTTATATAAAGCTGTAGTTCCCCCTCTTTTGTGTTTGGTGATGCCAGACATTTTTGGCATGTGATTTTGACTGCCTGTAATTGGTGTCAGATGGGAAAGCTGAAAAAACGCATTCATCCAATTGATAATACAATTAATATTGGAAAGGATGCCCTGTTGCCGAATGTCCAATCCCTAGTGAAAAGTAATCCTACTTTCAGCTATTGATTATTGCTGTTTTATTTATTTATTTATTTTGTTTGTTCTAAGTTTCACTTAATATTTCAACATCTTTCCATTAATGTTGATTTCACCCAAAAAGTGGTATTTTTAAATTGATTTAGCAGATGGAAGGAAGTAAGGCATTATAATCCTGTCACATGGTTGGCGTTTTGGAACGATCCTATTTATCCAAAGGAATTCAAGTACGTATTCCTTGCAGCTAGCAGTTCCTTGAAGGGTCAAAGTGACAAAGAGAAATATGAAACGTCAAGGATGTTGAATCTAGAATGCCAAATTTTACTGAAACTTCTAGTTGTTAATTTGCTCTTTGCCATTTAGTTTATATTATACTTCTGTGATTTCTGAAACTGTTGTTACAGTAGGATTACATAGAAAGCATTAGGGCTACATACACAAGGAACTTCACCAATAAAGATGCAATAAAACGGCAAATAGCGGTTGCGACATATTTAATTGATAAACTAGCCTTCATGGCTGGAAATGAGAAGGTACAGATGTGAAAGCATCAAGATTCATCCTCCTCTTCCATTCAAATCTCTGATCCGATTTTGAAAACATTAGTTGTTGGATAGCCTTTTCTCTTCCTTTTTTGTGTTTCTGCATATGTCTCTAGGAAGTTAAAATTCTGTGCTATTTATCTATCTGCACAGGATGATGATGAAGCACAAACATTTGGTTGCTGCGCTTTGAACGTCAAAAATGTGAAAGCTATCAGTCCAAACATATTGGAGTTGCATTTACTTTAAATTTTTGTAGGATAATTATAATTACTTTCATATGCTAATCTTCTAATAATGTCTTTGCTTCTCATTATTCTTCATCTGAACTTTGTACTTTTTTAACTATAGTTCAACTTTCTTGGTAAAGACTCCATCAGATATGAAAACACATTTGAAGTTGAGCTCCTGTATATAAGGCCATTGTACAGTTTCAAGCTGGTATAGAAACTGCCATCTTTGATTGAACATATCTTGCTGTTGTCAAGATGTAAAGTTTAGCTGGCCATTTCATCTTTCAGGTGAAAACTGGTGATCCTTTGTTGGATGAGCTGGATACTGATAAGCTTAATGCTCCTTTGAAGAAATCATGCCTGGCCTTACTGCAAAAGTGTTTCGTACATATAATGCATCCATAACCATGGATGAGATGGTAAGCTTACGTTTTAAAATCTAGGATGCCACTTTATCAGGGCGTTAGTAGTCTTGTTTGTTTGTTTGTGCAATAGAATTCATAGATGCTTTTGCACTGCTGTCTTGTTTTCTCTTTCTATAAGATATATTTTAAAAGATACCTTGCTTTAACAGATTTGAGAGTTCAATTCAGCAAATATCATCTCATGTCTGTTGTCTCAAGTACTGGAGTATTTCTCTGGCACAATAGTCTATACTCAGCCATGAGAAGCCATGATCTATAAAATGGCATCTAAAAGTTTGTAGTCTAAGCAAATAAGGAAATTGATTAGGCAGAATGACTAAGAAGCACCTTGAATTTGGGGTATCTGCTTGTGCATGCACTTATCTATGGAAAACATGGACAATAAACCCTTTTATAGTTCATAAAAATTTTAAACTGTCATAATGTGAATTTCTGAAATCTGTGGATCTTAACATGACATACGGATGACAACAGTTGAATAGAGATACCAAAGAAGGGGATGCTTCCAAAAAACTTGATGTTTATAAAAATGCAAACAAAGAGTAACAGATGATTTTTGTTTTTGTCCCTCACTTCCTCTGTCTTGGTGGGATGAAGGCAAATATGATACCCAAAGTCAGTTGGCTTCTACAGGTGGCCATTATCTGCAATCATCAGCGAAGCATTTCAAAATCCCATGCTACACAAATGGCAAGGTTGACTGAACAGATAAATGAATTGAAGGTGGGTTATTAGTTAAATTAGCATTATGGATTGTTATTAATTGAATCAGAGTTTTTCATATAAATTAGTGATGATTCTTTGGAAATGTCTTGATGAGGTACTGACTTGGTGCAATGTGGAATATTTTGCAAAGTGAAAATGGTTGGGTTTTCAATTATAGGGTTGCATATTTTTCCATGGTGCTGAAAGTCTCGCTCTCACCTATTCAATTTGGTTAGTTGGATTCCTGGAGGCTTTACTTTTAGCAGAAATTTTCTTTCCAATATTAGAAAATTTAAGCATATTCAGTTTGTGGGTTGCCTCAATTTCATATTTCACGGAGCACATTGTCCCTTTCCAGCGTAGTTTGCTTCGTGGATATCTCAACTCTTCCTGAATGCATTTTCATCTTTTTATTATTCAGACAAAGATTATAGTCACACTCTATAGGTGATACCGCAGAGATCATAGTTTTGTGTTATTCTTGTCTTATTTATTGTTCCAGGAAAATCTGAAAGAGCTCAAAGTGGTCCTAGATAGAGCATGGAAGGGGAAGCCTCCATTGACGGACTCAGAAGGAAAGCGAAAGAAGAACTTGGTCCCAGAAGTGTAAGATAATGAGAACTTACTCTCTCTTACTTGTCCAAGTCCTAGCATAGATGTTGATTCGTATTATGGTACATGATGTGCAGGATGGAAAGAAAATGGCACAGATTGAATCAAAAATCCAAAACAAGGAAAAGGATATCACTATAAGAGAAGAGATGAAAACTATTGCATTGGGCACCACGAAAAGGATAATAGAGTTGCATGGTGCAAGCGACATGAGGTTCCGATTGAGAGAGTAATCATTTGCTTTTAAAAAAAGCAGCTGTATGTTTTAAAGGAGACTCCTATTTTCAACTGTTTCGTTATAGTTGTTATGGGAGTATAGACATAATAATGTGTGTCTGATGATCCAAGGAGTTTTAAATCAATTAACAGTTGCCTGAATTTCTTTTCATTCTGTAGATCTTCCAGAAAAATCTGCTGGCAAAGTTCAATGGGCAATGGATGTTGAACCTGACTTTGGATTTTGATTTGTGTTCAAACAGAAAAGGTTTCTTTTCTCGTTCCTTCAATACAAAAAATTTTAATTGTAGCATGGAATTAATGTCCAAAAATTCAACTAATCTAATAGTGGATAGTCTTTTCTACATGTTCACTCTTGTTCATTCATCAGGAAAGTGTCATTTAGCAGGCAGAAACTTTTCCTTTTAGTTTGTACACATTTATTTTGTACTAACAATTGGAGTATATCGGATGTTGAAGAGGAGATATAAAGTTTTATATATTTATCGCATCTTGGAAGTGAAATACAATGAATCATTAACCTATTGTGTAAAAATTCTTTAAAAAAGTTGTATCATACATTGGTGCATGATAGAGATTTGGGGATGTATCACATTTTCAACCGGTGATACATGTATAATTATGTGTGTATCGCTTGTTGAATGTACGATACAAGTTTGGCAAAGTATCGCATGTACTCATGTAATTTAAAAAAAAAAAATGTATTTACTTCTAAGGTGCAACAACTGATACTATTCCTGTAGTTTTTTTCCTCACAATTTGGTTTTGTGTAATTTTTTTTTAAAGTACGATATACATGCAATATTCTCTGACAATTGCAATATTGTATGGTGGTTGAGAAATGTTACAGATGATTCTTTCCTTGTTTGTTGATTTTGTCATCTCCCAGAATTCTTGTAGTTCAGGTTTGTAGCTTCGACATGATGGACATGGATCTTACATCAGTTTATAGCAAAAAAAAACCTTGTTATTTTTTTTAAGCAATTAAAGGTTCGTCTTGTAGTCTTATCTTTTTTTGGGATGATTTGTGTTATATTGTGCTACCTATGAACTTGGATGTAGTTAAGTTAGTGACTGGTGGTGCATTGGATTAATTGTCATGTCTAAAAACGAAGGTAGCTTATAGCAGATTTAAACTCGTTAAGGTCATATTTTGGTTCCTTTTCTATACTAAAGTACCTGGTGGATAAATTGGACTTTTTGTGAAAATAGATTTGATTTTAAATTAATTAATAAAATAAGCGTAATCAAACTTAATTACCAAAAGATACCATCAAACTTGCACTTAAGACAAGCGTTTTTAATTTTAATGAGTTGCACATGTCAAAATTTAAGTATACGAGTTACCTTCATAACACGTATTGGAACTCACAATTCATAAATATGAACGAACATTGAATTTGCAGTTCCTAAATGTGAATTACTACAATTTTTTTTTTGTAACTTATTCGCATCTTTGAAATGTGAGCTTAATGGTTTATTTTGATATTTGATTTGCCACAAATCTTATTTTAGTAATTTTTCTTTAAGAGGTCTAGATTGACCTTTCATTTCGACACATTATATGTGTCACAAAACAAACTAGATCTTTAGCTTTGGATAGCGGACAAGTCTACTTAATATATAGGATTATGTGTGATATAAAGCGAGATAATGTCAGTTTCTTAGGATGACATCTACTAACTCTTTGCATACTACAGTTGAAGATCAAGGCAGATATCAAGCTGCAACCATCACTTAACTCATGTATAGTTCAGTTAGTGTCGGTAATTGAATTAATTGTAGAGCTAGTATAGTCTGTTAAAATTACAAACTTGTATAAATATTCTAATGAACTCATTCTATTGACTCATAATTTCCTCGATCAAGCAGTATATAAAGACACTTTCTCTCTGCTTTTCAAGTTGAATCTACTAGTAATTAGAGTTCTCTCATTGCAAGGGATAACTTAGTCATGGGAATACTCTAATTCTTAAGATCCAAACTCTCCTTCCTATATTCTTCCTTATGAGAATTTCAATTCCATCTTGGCGATTTCTGAAATCAATGGCTCTATGTTTTGCTTGGAATAGATCTTTCATGCTTGCAATGTTGATTTGAAACATATTAGGTTCTTACTTGAATGATATCACTCAAGCCATGGATCGCAATCTAATTTACTCAAATCGGCTTAGATGCAAATAACCTGAGTTGTTTGGATTCATAGGTAAGTTCTATACCGATTGGCTCAATAATCCTTTATATGGATTGGACTAAGCGAATTTTGGATGTAATGAAATGATAGTTCTTTCAACTAAGTAAAACAAGAAATTTTTATATTAGTTTCTTATTAGTTCAGTAAGGAATTAAATCAGTGGACAAAAGTTTCAATGAATTAGATGATGTTTTTGATGAATTAAAGAATTATAAGCCTCACCACATTGCTCTTGTAGTAATTGTAATGTAAAATGTTTCAAGAAATTTGAGGATATTTAACAAAGAAATTTTGTTTACGTATGATATTCTTGAATGGTCTTAAATCCCAGTGGCTATTATACTAGATCGATCTCAAATCATATTGTTGAAATACTTTGCAAAGTTAGATGTGGCTAGCATTATGGTTTGAAGAGTTGAAAATCAAGGAGGAATCCATCGATTTTGTGTAGTGGAACATCAACTTTGGCAGCGAATAATGATCAGAGGAAGAATTTTTTATAAGGTATGGTTGCATATGCTCTAGATCTAAACTTGTTTCATCTTACTTTTGTAAATATCAAGGTTTCATTTGTTCATAGAGAATGTTTTCTTTTTTCTCATTAAATTTTATGTTTACAACGATGTTCCAGTAGGTGTAAAATGTATAATTAAAACTCAATAATAAAACTTCGTATACTTCTTTGACCAATGATTATTTGTCATGTCATCTTTTCAAAGGATGATGAAAGTGGTTAATTTGATAAGTAAATTTTTTATCAGGTATGATCTTGACCAACTTCAAACTTCATGCATGAAATTTGATAAGTGAAAATTTGATTGAGTATGATATTTATGATATTTAGCAACTTCAAGTTTTAGGTATATAATTCAAATAACGCATAACGTTTGGGCACTTATTTTGAGATTATCCCATCAAAGTTTCTCTGCCTAGGCTACCTTATTAGCACTTACATGTGCACTTGTCTAGGGTTTATGTCTTGCTTTTTTCTTTCTAGTATAGACTTTAAATATTTTAGGCCCTTAGTTTGGTAGCCCCTGTGTAGGATACTCATCCTTGTTTCTATCATTTTAAGATTGTTCCCTTTTTTTGTCTTTATCTAAATTACAGTTGATTGTTAATGTTCATAAAGATTGTTTACCCTTGTCCATGGCATGTTTCAGCTTGTGAAGTTTCGTCCTCCACTTCTTCCCACCCCCTATAGCTAGAATCTCATAATATACTATCATTATTCATTGAATGAAGTAACAAATTTCTATTGGCAATTTCATCATAATTGCCAAATAAAGATATAAATAAAATGTTGCTGCTGATACACATATACTAAAGGAATTTGAGCTTTTAGGAAAAGTCCTCTTCTCCGAATCAAAGAGAAAGCAGATCCTAGAATTGTTGTTGGTGTGGCTATGACACATGTTTTGAAAGCACAAGTAATGTTACTGGAAGAGAAGTCCTCTAACTCCCTCTTCTTTACATCTAAATACTTAATATATCTTGCTCATCTTTTGTGTGCAAAAGCATTTCTTCACTTGTTTTTAAGTTATCATCCAAATTCCATATACGGTAGCTTAGTTTGACAAGTGTACTTGCTTAACTACTACATTATGTGGTACTTATTGGTTACTTCACTACCTCATCATTCTCATGCTTGTGTTGTATTTTTATTTCTTGTGCTTTTACTAGAGGGCTTTGGGATATTAACCCCTTTTTTGGATAAATATCAAAATTTGGTATTTGATCTTTGTGCAAAAATTTAGTTCGGTGCCTAAACTTTAGAATGGTTAATTTAATATTCAATTTAAATTTTCACAACTAGTTTTACTACCTCCTTTACACCGTTTGCTCTATTTCTTGTGTGGAATAGACAGTCTATCATTGAATTTTTACTTTTTTCTCCAAATATTAACTAGCACTAATAGGTTGCTATTTCTACATTTGAAAACTGCAGGGCAAATGGTGTTAGTGAAATAGTAAATATAATAATAAAAAGTTTTATTAGGTTTTAAATTTACCACTTTAAAGCTTGGATAGCAAATTGGATTTTTATGCAAAGTTTGAATACTAAATTTAACAATATCCCCTCCTTTTTTTTATCATGGAAACTCCAATAAGTGCATGTTATTGTAAATTGTTACATGTTCAAACAAAATATTTGGAAGGCTAAAATGGTTAAGCTACATGTCTGCTATAAGGAAATTAACTCTAAAGTTTCTAAACTATTTAATTGTTAATATTCTAGAGTATTTTTATATATTAAAATTGCATAAACATGAACTACAAACCCTAAAATTAGATATGAAAAGACAAACCGGAGCAAATGTGATCCTACTCTAGAGCTAATAGCTCCCATCTCTCTATGAGAGAAATGATAAACAACAAAATCTATTCTAGCTATTGACTGAATTCTATTTATACTCTCAACCCTCTAGCTGCATGGTGACATCCCATTAGACATGGCTTCTACTTTGGGCTCACTGAACAAGTACTAATACTAACCATATCAAGTGCATAATGGAGGTTTGAATGAAGAATATTTACCAACAAAAAGTGCATAACACAATTCTTTTGTATATTGTCAAATGTTATGAGCTCTTTAGGTTGTTGATTGATGCGGACGACAAGCAACAACATACGCTGTTGGCCTTGGATTTACGCCGCAGACCTTTCGTTCTACACTACCGGCCCACATTGTTACAATGTCATTTTTGTGGGCTGCTAGCTTTATTTGTTGTTTTTCTTTAGGGATTCCTCATGTAATAGTATAAATAGTCTTTATGCTTGTCTTTTCCATTCAGAACATTTTATACACTTTGAAACCCTAATTAAGAGAGAGTTTTCTCTGAAAGTTGCAATTTTTGAAAAATTTGTGGTCTAGAAATAATTTGGTGATTTAATTTCTATCCTTTATGCTTCTGCACTACGTCAAAGTGGTATTAAAGCTAGGTTTATTCTTGCGGAGATGTCAGGAGACGAAAGCTTAGGAGGCGATTACATCCTAGACGTTGTTCAAGATGTGGAAGCCCTGCGAACTGAGTTACAGGCTTGAAGGGCGATGTTCGATAACATGGGTCAGAGATTTCGACTTTTTGAATGAAGCTTTGATGACCTGATCGAGCGATCCAATACCAATAGGAATAAGAATAGGAATGGTTATAGGAGACGACCAAGGGTAGAGTATGCGCACGACGATCCTATTGTTGGACCTGTTACTACGAATAGTAGTTTATATGCTTACAAAGATGATTCTGAGGAGGAAGATGAATTGATGGAGGAAGAGTAGCCACAACGACGAGGCATTGGTGGTAGATCTGGAAAAGTTAAGGCATATGTTAGTGTTAGATGTCAATATAGAGGTAGATGTCACACTTTTGATGAATATTATGAAGATAGGAATGAACATGGAAGGAATTATTTCAAGCTAGAGGTAAATATTCCATATTTTAAAGGAGAATTAGGGATTAAGGATTTTGTTAATTGGATTGCAGAGGTTGAGCGGCTCTTGGATTATATGGAGGTACCAGAGGAGAAGATGGTAAGGTTGGTAGCATGTACACTTAAAGGTCATGCATCGGCGTGGTGGAGATAGATTGCAAAAAAGGAGAAGCCATGAAGAGAAGGCACCTATTAGGACATGATTTAGGATAAAGCAATTATTAGAAGATAAATTTCTTTCTCTTAATTATGAGGAAATCATGTTTCGATAGGACCACATATATCGTCAAGAAAAAAAATTGATACATAAATATATTGCAGAATTTATAATGACGGCACAAAAGACTGGTTTGAGGGAGGTAGTTGATGTTATTGAAAAGTCAACAGACCAGTGAGAAACTGCCAAGGTTAGTCAAAAACATGCAATTGTGGATGTGAATGAGAATGGGTAGGGGAGGTGGTGTTGCTATAACTATGGATAAAGAATGTGATATTAAAATTATAGAACAAGAGGACAAGGAGAGAGAAGTCTTAGAGTTGGGAGAGAAAGGTATACTAAGTGATGTAGAATGTTGTATAGGAATAACAAATGATCAATTTCAAGTGCAAAAATCAATACACGAAGTTAATTTTTATACCTATATATCTTTTCGAAGAAACTCATAGGTTTGAGTTTGAAGGGTCAGAGCAAGGTATTGATAATGATGTGGCATTGCAACAATTAAATGTTTGTCATGACGTTCATGGAGATTTGATTGATTGTAGTTTTGATGATATGTATATGCTACATGGAGGTAGTTTGGTCATTAATATAAATAATGTTTTTAGAGGGTTGATAACTCATAGGATGATTTAAGATACTTTGGAAATTATTAATTCAAAGGGGACTTGTAGATGGTATATAGAGCTTAAGGGCGAGTGCAATTCTAAATCCTAAGAAAATCATGATATTTTACTTTATACTTGTTAAGATTCACTCTTGTAGGTTCATCTTTGATCCGAGAGGATACTTATTTATGATTCAAGGTGTATATCCATCATCCCAAGGTTGAAGAACCCTTATAACCTGATTCAACCATAAACTCAAGAATGAGTTTTTCTCGAGTGGGAGAGAATGATACAGATGACAAGCAACAACACATGCCGTCGACCTTAAATTTACACCACCGGCCTTTTATTCTACATTGCCAGCCTACCTTACTGCCCTATATTGTTACAATATCATTTTTTAGGCCACCAACTTTATTTATTGTTTATCTTTTGGGTTTCTTCATGTAATAGTATAAATAGTCTCTAGGCTTGTCTTTTCCATTCAGAACATTTTATGCACTTTGAAACCCTAATTGAGAGAGAGTTTTCTCTAAAAGTTGCAATTCTCGCAAACTTTACATTCTAGAAATCATTCAGTGATTTGATTTTTATCCTTTACACTTCTGCACTAGGGCACTAACTTATGTGAATGTTCTAGGATTATTCGAAGAAAAGTACCAAGGAAAATGTCTCAAGGTGATTTCACTTTTTGCAGATCCTGACGGTCCATTGTAGACCACCTTAAATACTAGGTGTCTCGGCTTAATTTTTCGTTTTTTCCTTTTGTTATAGGCTATAAGTATATATGTAAAATTAGTATGGACTATTTTCTAGATATTTCCTAAACATAAATAGGGATTTAATTTCATTTTTTGGTTTCATATATTATGTATATATGTAACACTATGAATCAATGAGACATAAAACAATTTTCTCTTGTCATCCTCCCTTCATGTTTAAACATTACATGGTATCAAAGCAAGGAGACCTTCATAAGAGATTTTTTGTGTACCTTCATAAGAACGTACGTGCACATTGGGTGTGTACTTCTTGAAGGTGTTTTGTTGTCAACACTGTCGAGCTAGAAGGAGACCTTACTCACCAACAAGCTATTATGGAGAGTTTGTCTAGTTTCACGTGCCGATGCGTGCGACATTAGAGTCACTTTCGATTGCTGTCATTTGGCTCACCTATGCTTGTACGACCTAGGTTTGTGGTTTCTTCAATTATTACATATTTGGGTGTTGGTTTTTTGTGAAAATTAGGGTTTTCCTTATGTTAGGTTGTTTGTTAATAAGGGTTCTTTGGTAATTTTGGGTGTGACAGTAGTGGATTCAAAGAATAATTGTTCCTGTGGTATCCATATTTCTTTGAGGTTGGGTTTTAATTTCTATATCTTCATTCTTTTTATCATTGTCGGTTTGGTTAAAGAGAATATTTATTAGGTTGTTCTTGATTGGTCTGGGTACTATTTAGTTGAAAAGTTCTTTTTTGCTTAATTCTTACATGAGTTGTTGCTTTGGTTTCTGAGTTGATGGTTTTTTATTAGAATTGGGTTTAGGTTTGTTTCACACATTAGAGTTTTGATTGGGTTCTTCCCTATATTATTGGTTATCACTGTGCGAGGATATCTATATTGAAGTTATGAATGAAACAAAGGGCACACAATATGTTGTTATGTCAGAAGTGGTTCCGATGATGTCAAAAATTATAGAACATAAATTCATTGGGTCCAACTATTTGGATTGGAGTAAAACTATAAGGCTCTACTTAAGGAATATTGATATGGATGATAATTTAACTGAAGATCCACCCATAGATGATAAGTCAAAGCAAAATTGGTTGAGGGAGGATACTCGATTATTCTTACTAATACGCAATTCTATTGATAGTGAAGTAGTTGGTTTGATTAATCATTGTAAATTTGTTAAGGATTTGATGGAATATATGGATTTCTTGTATTCTTAAAAGGGAAGTGTTTCCTATATTTATGAACTCTACAAGGCCTTTTATCGTGCTGAAAAATAAGATAGTTCTCTTATGAGTTATGTCATGGATTTTGAGAAGACCTATGAAGAGCTTAATATGTTGTTATCCTTTAGTCCTGATGTAAAAGTTCACCAAACTCAAAGGGAACAGATGGTTGTGGTGAGTTTTTTAGTAGGTCTTTCACCTGAGTTTGAAATAGCTAAGTCTCATGTTCTATTTAGCTCTACCATTTCATCTAAGGCTATAAACGAATCGAGCTGCTCATGAGCTACTCGAGTCTAAGATAAAGCCCATTTACTTGAACAAGTCGAGTTCAAGCTTTAATTCAGGCTTGTGAGCCGGCTTATGGATAAGCTCATAAGTAGCCTCATTAATAAGCTTATTAGCAAATTTATAGGTTTTATATTTATGATGTATTTATATATAATTAGAACAACAAAACTAATTTTTACTTAATATATTTGTATATATATTTAGCAACTCTTATATTACTTTTAGGATTTTTAAAAAAAATAAAATAAAAAATGACTATTTAAACGATTCAAGCTTGAGCTTTAATTTTAAGCTTGATAAAAGCTCGTTAAGCTCAACAAAAAGCTTAGCTTGGCTCGACCTTGATTTGTAAGTGAGCCAAAGTTAAGCTTAAAATAAAGCTCATTTAGCTAAACAAGCTGAGCCCGAGCATCGATTTCAGGCTCGATAAGAAGTTCATCTTATGCCTGAACTTGATAACTTTTAAACGAGCCGATTCCGAGCCTTGAAAAGCTCGACTTGGCTTGTTTGTAGCCTTAATTTCATCCTTGCAAAACACATATAGAAGGATACTACGTACAAAGAATCATCCATTTGCTCAGTCTCGTAATGCTTTTGTGAATCGCCATTATGAGAATGAAGTTGGAAGCCAGCCGCAATACTCCAAATAACCTAACTTAAATAACTAAGTAGTGATTAGATAATTAGAATATAAATTTGTTCGTGAATGATCTAGTCAATAGAATTATGTAAATGCTAGTATATGATTAGATAGTTGAGTGATATAAACTCGATGGATGAACAATTTGAAAAATAGAGATTTATATTCTAATTCATTTCAAATTGTCTATTTATTCTTTTCATTTTCAAAATTTCATTTGGAATTAGATTTTCAAATTTCAATCCTCAAATCAAATATTGACTAAGCTTCAATAGCCCATTTATCTTCTTGTATCTTAAATTATAAAATTTTGAAGCCCATTTCAATATGCAAACTTAAGCCCAAGTTTAAATGTCCAATTACAAGCCCAGCAACCCAAGAGCCTATAATATTTCTAACCATGCTTTAGTAGATGGCCAATAATTTTACTAAGATTAGATAATTATAATATGCTAAAAAGTCAAAGTTGGTCATACCTCATTTTAAGAGATGATTATCTTATTAATTTACCAAAGAAAAATTCCCAAAATCACTCTTGTAGCAAGCACCACTTTTGAAGAGAAAGGGGCTCAAAATTTTCATCTAAATCTCCTTCCAAAATATACTAAAACCTTTTCAAGTTTCTATTCTCAAGTCAAGTTTAATTTAGGTAACGTACATACTTTCTTTACTCCTTTATTTGCTTATTTCTTACATAATATCGATCTCTATTTTAATGAGGTCATAGATGAGTTTGAAGATTGAATTAAGAAATAGGTTAAGTTTAGGTATGTTTAAGCTTCTATGTTTTAAAAGAGAAGAGTAATGGAGATTATCATGTAAGTTTTGTAAGATAGATAGGTTATATAGTCTACATGCTAAACCCTGGTAGAGTATATATAGTTGTTGATGATGTTATTGATGGACAAGTAAAGCTTTAGTAACAAAGCTAATAATATAATGCTTTAAGTCCATGAATGATAAACTTTTTTTGTTTGACAAGTCAAACGTATGTATGTGTTTATGTAGTATATATATGAATGTATAATATGTATATAAATTTGATGGTGTTTGATATATAGCTTATGTGTTAATGTGGGAGTGTTTTTTTCTTTTTCAGTGTTTTGGGTGTTTGGTTGGGGGGGGAAGGAACGGGTAGTGGTTGGTAAAAACACTAAAAAGAGATATTACTTATACTGGTAATAAACAAATATAGCCCAGGGGATAAAATGTACCCTATGAAACAAGTAGAAAACAAAACTGAAGAACCTTCTCAAAATTATTACTTACGGAGATCTTCTATTGCTAACTGCTGTATTCACATTTTGATCCCTTGTGCAAGTATGGATTTTTGAATAAACATCCTGACAGATACTATGGACTATACAGTTAATATTAATATTTTCTTTCTTGAAGATCTTCAAATTTTTTGTTTTCCAAATGTGGTAAACAACTGCATTTAACATTAGTCTTCTTATCCCAGCTAGTTTACTCTTTCCTTTAGCTTTATTTCTAAACCAACTAATTAATCTTCTAAAATTCTGAATGTTGGTATGAATAGCACAAGCAGGAAGAAGAATTATCCATACTTGTCTAATAACCCCACAATTATAAAAACAATGATCTATTATTTCTGTTCCACTGTTGTAGAAAATGCGGCTATCATTATCAATGATTCCCCATTTTTTAAGTCTGTCCCTGGTTTTCAATCTTCTTCTCATTACAAGTCAGAAGATGAAATTATGTTCGAGTATTCTTCTACCTCTCCATATGAGATTAGTCCAGCTGATATGATCAAAGGAAGGCCTCAAACATTTGTATGCATTAGAGAGAGTGAATTAACCAGAATTTGATCCTTTCCACTTGATAATGCCATCTCTATTATGCTGAATCATAACATGGCTCTTAATGTATTCCCAAGCATCAATTGTATTAGCATCAATGGGGTTAGGGAAGCACCAAGCATCATTTTCCCAAAGCTCAAAGACTTTAGTCTTCTTAGAAATTCCAGGATCCTTAATAAAAACATTAGGAAACTTAGCACTGATTGATTGCCCTTCTATCCAAGGGTCATACCAGAATGATAAATTTCTGCCATTACCAATCGTGTAGTAAAAGCTCTGCATGATTTTATTCCTGAGTTTTAAAATCTCATTCAAGATCCAACTAGTGTCAACAGTTTTAGAAATCCCCTAGAAGCTAGATTTATTAATTTTATTAGTATTGCACCATTGAGTCCAAAGAGATTGTTGACCAATTGTGAGCTTCCAAATATGCTTGCTTAAGGTAGCTTCATTTCAACAGGTAATGTTCTTAATGCCTAAACCTCCAACAGCCTTGGGTTTGCAGACATCATTCCAAGAGATAGCACTATAGTGTTTTGAATCCATCCATAAAACCTTCTGCAATACTTTTCAATATCACTAACAACTTTTTTAGGCAAAAAAAGAACTGAGGACCAAAATACGTGCATGCTCATGAGGACAACATTGATAAGTTGTATTCTCCCAGCAAATGATAAAAATCTAGTAAACCAGACCTAGATTCTGGAGGTGATTTTGGTGACAATGCTGTTACAATCATCTTTAGACAACTTGGAAGTGATGAGGGGAATGCCTAGATACCTCATAGGAAGTTGGCCTTCAGTGAATTTAGGCAATTCAAAATATTATGCTTCACTACAATAGAAACTCCACAAAAGAAGACTTAACTTTTGTTTTTATTAAACTTAAGACCAGAGACAATAAAGAAATGCTTACGAATGGATTGGAACTGAGATACAAAGCTAGATTACCACCACAAAACATCATCAAGTCATCAGTGAACATTAGGTGGTTTAATTGAAGAGTTTTGCACTTAAGATGAAAAACAAACTCTTTGTTAATCTGACTAGCTGGGGCTCTACTTAGATACACTATACTCATGACAAAGATTAAGGGAGACATGGGATCTCCCTATCTAAGACCTTTCTTCCCCTTAAAGAAAACACCAGGGTTCCCATTCACCATGACAGAAAAGCTGACAGTACTAATACAAGTCATAACAAGAGAAATAAATGTCAAAAGGAAACCTAAACCCAATAAGACTTCCTCCACAAAGTCCCAAGCAATAGAATCATAGGTTTTCTTAAGATCTATTTTAAGAACACACCTAGAACTGCCCTCATTCTTATGATAATTCTTGATAAGATCATGAGAAATCATTATATTATCATATATAGACCTATTTGCTACAAAAGCACATTGGTTAGAAGAGATTAGGTATTAGAGAATAAGGCTTAATCTTGTAGCTATGATTTATGTGACACATTTATAAAGGACAAAACAAGATGCTATAGGTATAAAATCTCTCAAATATTCAACATTAGGGATTTTAAGAATGACTGTAATAGAAGTAGAGTTAATTTATTTGAGGATTTTACCAGAGTTGAAGACATCCTGAATGGCCATCACAAGATCTTTCTTTACTATACTCCAGCAAGTTTTGAAGAAAAAACTATTAAAACCATCTATGCCCGAAGCTTTATCAAATCCAATAGAGAATAAAGCATCCTAAACTTCCCTTTCTGTGATATGTTTCATGAGAGAATCTGCATCTTATTTTTTAACTTTGTTTCCCCTATCAGGGACTTCTATCAGAGCATGATCTACGATTCTGTTATCCTCTCCAAGCAGGCTTTTGTAGAAATCAGTCATGGCATCTTGAATTTTGTGTTGCTCCTCAATAGTAGTGCCATCTTCAAGTTTGATTCTAGAAATATGATTTCTCATATTCTTGATCCTGACAGAATTATGGAATAATTTGGTATTATTATCTCCCAGTTCAATCCACCGAATTCTTAATTTTTGTTTATAGATGCTTTCTTCCTGCTAAATTAAAGTTCTGAGCTACTGAACCATATTTCTTTCCTCCTCCATTGCCTCAGTATTAAGAGTATGCAATTGCAATCTTTTTTGGGCTTGTTCAACTGCTTTTTTTTTTTTTTTTAGCTTTGACTCTAGTAGAAATGTCAGAGAACTCTTTACCATTAAGTTCTTTTAATCTAACGTTAGTTCTTTTCAGTTTTTGCATAATCTTATACATAGCATGTCTTGTATCTTGCTTTCCTCATTCTTCAGAAATCATAGCATAAAAAGCAGGATGAGAGGCCCACACATTGAAAAATCTAAATTTTTTCTTACTATTATGTTTATTATTAAAAGATACTAAAATAGAAGAGTGATAAGAAATTCTTGGATGTAAAGCTTCGGCATTAGCAATAGGAAAAGTGCTAATCTAATTCTAATTAACCAGAGCTCTGTCTAGCCTTCTATAGATTATTTGATCTCTAGACTGGTTGTTTGACCAAATGAAACAAAAACCTCTACATCTAAGCTCCACTAGATCAGCCTCCGGCAAACAACCTTTCATTTCATTCAGGTGGTAATCATCAAGATCAGCTCCCTCCTCTTCCTCCTCCTCTCCCCCCCCCCCCCCCCCCCCCCCAAATTCTCTCATCATTGCTCATAACGGCATTGAAATTCTTGAAGAAGCCAAGCATCATTACAAGAGCTACTAATCATAGAAATTTTATTCCATAACTCTCTTTTGTCAGCAATTTGATTAGCACCATAAATCACAAACCACTTGAACTGTTTATCATCAATAACGATATTACAATTAAGTAGCTGAGTGGAAGAATCAATAATATCAACTTTAGCAGTAGTTTTATTGAACATAATCCAAATTCTGCCTAATTCTGCATTTTCATGGTTAATGAAATATTCTCAACCCTTTAAATTCAAATTAGACCAGATTTTATCAACATTTTTCTTTTGAACTCTGGTCTCCATGACTCCAGCAACGAAAATCTTGTTACTAACAAGTAGTTTTCTTAATTTTACATGTTTAATTGGATCATTAAGACCCCTTATATTCCAGGATAATATCATTTAGCTCTATCTAGAGGTCTTGATGACCTCTTAGATTGAACTCTCTCTGCTTTAACAACTCCTTTCATAATACCGGGGCTTATGACTTTATGTCTTAATGCATTTTCATAATCCACAAGTGAGACAGTAACCATACCTGAAGAAGTGGCTTTCTTTCCTATTTTGCCTTTGTTTTTCTTATTGTTCTGCACCAAAGTGAATCCTTCTTCATCTGAATTCAATTTCTGATTCTCAAAATTGGCAACAACTATAATGGTTCCTTTATCAATACTTAAAGTTGAAGCTGACTCAATCTCTTTAGGGATCTCTGGATTAATATATTCTATCTTTTCCTCTATTTCATTCTTAGTAGAAGTTGATGGTACATCCAGGTTCTCCTTCTCAGTTTTTTCAATCCATTTCTAAACTTCTTTATCTTTCTTATTGAAATTTCTTTGAGTATGTCCTAATTTGTGACATTTAGCACAGAATATTGGCCTCCATTCATACTCAATAGACTGTGGGAATTGCGTGCTAGATTCATCCTCAAGGGTAACAAAGTTAGGAAAATCTCCCTTTATATCCATATCAACAAGAACCTTGGCATATGATAATTTGGCCCTGGTGCTGGTGCATCGGTCAATAAATAAGGGCTTATCGCAAAGGCTAGCTATTGAACTCAGAGACTCTTTACTCTAATATTCCCATGGTAAGTTTGGTAGTTTAATCCAAATGGGGACTATAGATACATCACTCATGTCAAAAACCATTTTTCTTTTCCACTCTTGCAGTAACAGTAGATGTTGATAAAACAATGCTTTTTGTTTTCCTTCTGCTGAGTCAAATTGAAACAGAAAAAGGTTAATCTTAACCATTTAAACACTAATAAGGCCAATGGATCTCCAGCAATTGAAAGCAAAATTCTCTAGTTTCTTGAATCGTGGTTAAAGACCAAATACACAACCAATTAAGGCATTCTTCCAACGATCTGCCTTTTTGATGATTTCCACAGTTTTCAATCGAGCAACTCTAACCCCATTAATAACTGCAAGGGGAACATAGTAAAGAGTACGGTCTTCTGATCACATACAGTTTGATTTGAATAATCCCACCTAATTAGGAGAATTATCTTTAGGGTTTTAACTTTCATTTGAATCCTCACCATCGTTATCAGAATTTAGGGTTTGTATTTCAGTGGTTAGGTGTTTAGGTAAAAATTGTGCAGAACTAGTGTTTATCAAATTAATTATTATGGGTTTTCCATAGAAAGATCAGACAATTGATTGTTATTATTGTTAGGTTGAGAATTATTTTCTCTCTTATTCGGTTTCTTCACCATAGTGAAACTGTGTATGTTAGCATGGGGATGCTATCATGCACAGAGAGAAAAGGGAAGAGAGAAAAGAATTAAGTTAATATGGGAGTGTTTTTGCTATTTTAGATATCATATTAGTAAGTCAGATGATGTACAATTTTAAAAATTTTGAAGTTTAAAGCATTAAGTCAATACCCTTGTTCATCACAAGCATGATGAAGATTGTGATCTTCTCGGCTTAAAATTTAATTTCCATCATAGCCACGATCTAAGTCATAGTATATATAACGCAATGTGTCATAGTCATAACCCATGGTGCGATCTCCTTGGCATGTTTTTGATAAATCAATCACGACCTCGATTCCTGGTCGTGATTCACACCACAACTAGATCATGGTCGTGACAGTGGGTGCGATCTATCTTGTGGGATTTTTATAACTTGAAACGCCCTCGATCACGTGCTTGATATAGATCACGGTTGTCATCACGGGCCCAATCTTGCCCGCGATTTACATCACAACCTTAATCATAACCATGATTGATCCTGTGATAGTATTCATAAAAAATAATAAAAAATATAATATAATAATAAACCATTAATGTGTGTGTGTGTGTATGTGAGAGAGAGAGAGAATATTAGATTGAGTCTTAAATTACGAATATGATAAACTATATAATATTTAAATTTGACTAGGCAATTAGTTAAAAGTAAATCGATAAGTATGTTTATAATTGGATCTTATTTGAAGTTTTTGGCTCGTAACAGATCCTCTTACTTGATTTATTTGTCTTTTGATTTTCTTTAACATACATCAAGTATCTGATCAGGTATGCAGTAACTTGTATGATGAGTGTTAGGATGGGCATCTCAAATCAATTAATACTTAAAGATGACCTAATAATTGATTGATGTTTGTACTTGTGTCATTTAATTCAGTCCGAGGAGTAATAACCTTACTATATGATGTCAGCATAGTAATTAGGCACTTAGGCCACCCTCTTACCATGATGCAACGATAATTTATTGGTAGTTCAGCAGCTAGCTAATAAGGTGAATGGTATCGGAGTAACATTTACTGATGCTTAAAATGAAGCAACATGATTTAGTTCAAGTTTATGGGATTAGTCAAACTAAGTGATATTATAAATTAAGGTAAGTAGAGTTAAGTAACAGTTGTAAACTATAAACTAAGCTATTATTATTAATTTAGAAGTTCATATAAGAGATATAAGTATGCTTATATCAACTTCCTGAGTAGTTGGTATTACTCACGACCCCCAGATTCTTAGAGAATTTGATAAAGACAAATTATACTTGATTTTCATGGAACAAATCATACTTAATTATTATGGATTTTATAGAAATCATGATGAATTGGTACTTAAGTGTGCTTAAATGTGTTATTTCAGGTCTTGAAGGGAAACATAATGTATATAAAACAAGTTTCATCACATTTGGAAGTAAAGAACAATGTACACCGACCAAAACAGATTTTACACCGCTAGCCTAAATAGCAAAAATCATCAGCTTTCATTTTTAGACTGTATGCCGGCTTCTGGGAATGCAACACTGCCAGTGTATAGCCAAGTAAGCTATGAACAAAATTGAAAACTTAAGCACTGTCAGCAACGCCGCCAACCTTCATCAAAGATCAACACCAGCATTTGATAATCTACATCCAACACCGGTATCTAGAGAATCTACACTGTTTATAAATAAGCGATGCAGACCATGCACAGTACCAAATTATTAACACCATCTCCTACCCCACTCGTAGCATTACTGGTGTAGCATGTTTGGAGAATTATTTAAAATAAAAGAAAGCCGCAAATTTTGACCTACCGCTGCCAGTGTAGGCACTGGCATAAACGTAAGGCTGGAAGAGAAAACAAAGAAAGCTGGCAGTGTTTCTTTCTTGAATTTGATTTATAATGAACACCAGCAGGGTACGCCACCGACATACATTTGGCAATCGCTGATGTACGTTGTGGCTTTTCAAATTCTAAGTTTTGTTTTATAAGATGTGTGACCAGATCTAATTTTCTAAGGCTTTGAAAAACCATAGAAAAAGAGAGAGTATTGTATTAGAATGAGTGGCTAAGTTCTTCTTTTCCAGCCAAAGGATTGTTACAAGACTCGGTTCTTTAAGGATCGTGAGATCAAAATGATTTGTTATTAAATATGTTCTTTGTTTTGGGTATTTGTATGTTTTTTGTTCATTTTGATTTTGTTATCTTATTGGATTGATGCAAACTAAGGCCCATTTGTTTAATTAGTAAGGTAATCTCTGTCAATTAGAATATCAAATCTGTAATTGTTTGATTATTCTAATGTTTGTGGTGCAATAACATGATTGATTATGAGATATGTAATTGTTTGTGTTATGAAGATATATAATCTGGTTTAAATAGATCATGCTATTGATTTGTTGACCTGAATTGGTCATCTCTCTTAATCTTAATACTATTGATAGACCAAATCCTAAGAGCTTGTTTAGGGTAATCGATAAGGGAAATAATCAAAAAGCTTGTTTTGATTATAAAAAAAGTAAGGAAAGATAAGTTGTTAGAGCTTATTAACAGTTATAACCAATTTATCCAAGATAAAGAATGAAAATTTTTGTATCAATGATCAATCCTGTAAACTAGGTTGTGATAATACCTTTGGTTAGGAATTCTTTGATATTGAATTACTTCTTAAACTGTTTTTGCTTCCTTTAGATATAATTAGTTTTCTTTGAATTTCACAACCCCCTTCTTCTTTTCTTATTATGATCTCTGAATAGAAATAAATTTTACCAATCTCTATGGATCAACCCTGCTCACTATTATGTACAAATCTTTAGAGTAGGAATTTATATTTGTTAGATTCAACACCCACCAGACTTATTATCAAAGTCAGAGTGCTCCAATGTTGTTTTGTTACATCTTCAATCAAAGATATAATTAATTAATTGTTGCATTGCATTAGGCTAAGAATGTGTGTTCATTTTACTTGTGAATGTGTTATTATCATACTAGGTTTCAGTTCATATTTGTTCTTATATAGGTGTTGAAGATAATGATGATGATTCTTATGATTATATAAGGTATGGCACGGATTTTGAAGAGTTTCTTAATGATTTGGATAACTAAAACCCTTAGATATGGTATTAATGTTTTGTTAAAACTTTAAAATTGTTTTCGAGCTTGTAAATTTAAATGAAGACTTATCTAAAAGCCTATGGTCTATAAACTTAATATACTAACTTATTGTTTTGAGAAACTATATGCACAATGTATTATATATGCTGGTATAATGCTCTACTCATGAGAGTAGTTTTTAATATATATAAATTAAGTAAAATTTTAACTTTCGCTATTTACTAAATTGTTTTAAAAATCTAATTGTATGGTTTTAAAGATTAAAATTTGTTAGCAATGATTGGAATAAATGATATCTTTTTAGATATCCTTATATGTAATGCTTAATTATTATATACGGATAGGTTAGGCATACCTTGAATCATAATTGGGCATGACAACAGCACTATAGGAATAGTGGTAAGGGAGCTGATACTCAAGTGGGACAAAATTATAGAACAGTTATCTGTCACTATCATCATAAGCCAAGCTATATGAAGCGTGATCATAGAAAACTACAGAATAGAAGTAAGGGATTTTTTATCCGCATATGTTACCTTTTCTAGTGACGTATCTAAAAAATTTGTTATGGTTTATATGGATGAATTTGCTAAATTCTCACTGTATCAAGAATCATTAAAGTCTTCATCTACTCTTAATACCACCATCGCCAAGTCAAGTAAACTAGACATGTGCCTTCTTTCTTTATCTTCCAAATGGGTCATCGAATCTAATGCCATGGATCACACGATAGGTAATTCTAGTTTATTGTCTTCTTTTCACTATCATACCTCTTGCTTTCCTATCACTTTAGCCAATGGGTCAACTTCTTATGTTCTTGGGTCTAGCATAGCTAATCTAACTCCATTAGTTCATTAGTCATCCATCTTAAACTTGTCTGATTTGTCCTTCAATCGAATTTTTGTTAGTAAGCTCACACGTTCACTTAACCTTAACTGTTGCATCTCGCTTTTTCCTAACTATTATCTATTTCAGGATCTTATGACGAAGAAAACTATTGGTAAAGGACATGAATCTTAGGGTCTCTACATCCTAGACACAGAAGTACCAAAGTCTATTGCTTGCTTGGAGTTGTAACCCCTTTTGATGCACATTGCTAATTGGTCATCCATCTCTCTCTTTATTGAAGAAACTTTGTTTTCATTTTCATAGTTTAGAGTCATTAAATTGTGAGTCTTATGAGTGTGTGAAACATCATCGCATTAGTTTAAGTCTTAGAGTCAATAAACGAGTAAAGTAAATGCTCCTTTCAAGTTGGCTCATTCAAATGTATGGGGTCCTTGTCCAGTGATATCTAAAACTAAGATCATTCTTGTGTGACTTGGTTATAATTAATGAAGAATCATTTTGAGCTATTCTCTCATTTTTGTTCTTTTTGTGCTGAAATTAAGACTCAGTTTAATGTTTCAGTCCAAACATTGTGAAGTGATAATGCTAAAGAGTATTTATCTAAATCCTTTCAATCTTACATGATTAAAAATGACATTATTCATCAAACTTCTTATGCAGATATACCATCTCAAAATGATGTTGCTGAGAGAAAGGATAGGCATTTGTTTAAAACTGTCAGGGTTTTGTTGTTTCAAATGCATATCCCCAAACTCTTTTGGGCTGATGCTATGTCTACAGCTTGTTTTTTAAGTAATCATATGCCTTCAGTTGTTTTGAATGGTGAGACTCTTTATCATACTCATTTCCCAAATAAATCTTTGTTTCCTATTGAACCAAAAATATTTGGTTGTACTTGTTTTGTTCGGGATGTGCATCTTTAGGTTACAAAACTTGATCTTGAGTCATTGAAATGTATTTTTCTTAGGTATTCTCATGTTTAGAAGGGATACAGGTGTTATTGTCCTACACTTGATAGGTATCTAGTGTCAGTTGATGTTACTTTTTGAAAGATACCCCTTTCTCTCCATCTTCTGACAATGTAGGTTAGGAGGAGGTTGGTGATTCGTTAATCTATACAGTTACATCTACTACTTCAAGCTCTAAACCTCTCCTTCAGATCTACACTCATAGACATCGTGTTTCTGATACATGTCTTAAACCAGCTCCCTCGTCATCAAATTTAGTCTCCAGGGACAACCTTCCCATCGCCCTTCATAAAGATAAACGCCTATGTACTTATTATGTTTCTTCTTTTGTGTCTTATGATCACTTATTAGCCTCCTCTTACCCCTTTATTGCATCTCTTGATTCTATCTCTACTCCTAAAACTGTTCGTGAAGCCTTATCCCATCCGGGATGGCATAGTGCAATGACGAGGAGATAAATGCCCTTGATAAAAATGGCACTTGGGATTTGGTAGATTGACCTGCAAAGAAGAAGGCTATTGGAAGTAAATGAGTTTTTAATCTTAAAATAAATCCTGATAGATCAATTGATCAGTTGAAAGCTCATCTTGTTGTTAAAGGTTATGCTCAAACTTATGGAATGGATTATTCTGATATCTTTTCTCCTATTGCTAAGTTAACATATGTCAGGTTATTTATTTCCATGGTGGCAGTACATCACTGGCCTCTACATCAATTAGATATCAAGAATGCCTTTCTACATCGAGATCTTCAAGATGAAGTATATAGGGAGCAACCTCATGGGTTTGTTGCTTAGGAGGAGTTGGGAGGAAAGGTTTATCATCTTTGCAAGTCACTGTATGGCTTGAAGCAGACCCTTTGTGTTTGGCTTGGAAAATTTAGCCAAATGGTTGAGAGATTTAGGATACAAAAAAGCAGATCTGGTCACTATATATTCTAAAAACGATCTACAACTGGTATTACTTTGTTAATGGTCTATATGGATGATATTGTTATTAGTGGCAATGATATTAGAAGTATTTCATCTTTCAACTCCTTTCTTCATAGTCAATTTTAAACAAAAGGATTTTTGGATATTGAAATATTCTTTGGGTATTGAGGTAATGATGAGTAAGAAGGGAATTTTTCTGTCTCAAAGAAAATATGTACTTGATTTATGATCTAAAATAGGAAAATTGGGGGCTAAACCATGTAGTACACCAATGGTCTTAATTTGCAGCTATCAAGGGAAAGCGAATTATCTGAGGACCTTGAAAGATATAGATGGTTGGTTGGGAAATTAAATTATCTTACGACAACCCACTAGATATTACATATTCAGTTAGTGTTGTGAGTCAGTGTATGTCATCTCCAATTGTTGATCAGCACCTAGATGTGGTATCTTGTATAAGAATCATGGTTATATTAGTGCTGAGGGTGCTGCAGATACTGGTTGGGTAGGACAGAAAGAAGACGGGGGATCTACTTTAGGTTATTGTGTCTTTGTTAGTGGAAATTTGGTTTCATGGAAAAGTAATAAATAGTTGTATCTCAATCAAGTGCGGAATCAAAATATAAAGCTATGGCATTGGCAGTGTGTGAAGTAATGTGGATATATTAGCTTTTAAATGAAGCAGGATTTAAAATCTCACTTCCTGTAAAATTGTGGTGTGATAACTACGTTCTCCATATTGCATCAAATCCAGTATTCCATGAACAAACCAAGCATATTGAGATTGATTGTCATTTTGTTCGTTAGAAAATTCAATAAGGGTTAATTTCTATAGGTAAAAACTAGAGAACAATTAAGAGACATCTTTACAAAGGCTCTAAATAGGGTTCAAGTTAATTATTTCTATAACAAGCTGGGCATGATTAATATCCATACTCTAACTTGAGAGGCAGTGTTATAAGTTATAAATATATATATGTAAAATTAGTATAGAATATTCTCTAGATATTTACTAGACATGAATAGGGATTTAATTTTCTTTTTTCGATTCCTTAAATCTTGTATATAGGTAACCTTATGAATCAATAAGACACACATCAATTTTTTTTTATCATTGTTCCTTTATGTTTAAACATTACACCTTCTAACTTGCTATTGTCCATTCAATAAATCTTTTTCAGGTGGTCAAATTTTTTATTTTATTGTTATGAAATAGTAATAATTACAAAAGATGTGTAAAAACCTACTATACCACCCCCTACCCAAAATCCCCCATCCCCATCTCCTTCCTCCCAACCAAAAAAAAAAAAAAGAAAAGAAAAGAAAAGGAAAAGGAAAAAGCAGGAACAGTTAAAGAACCAAAAAAAAACAGAGTACTAGGATTTGTCTATTGGCGAATGAAAACAAAATGCTAATTCATCTAAACAAGAAACAAGCTAAACGACATCCAGTCTAGCAATAATAGAGGAATCCAAGTTGCTAAGTCCAGATGCCTTTCATGCTACACTTTCCACACATGATAAAATCATATTGCCGGTAACTTTCCTCCATAAATTCCCTTGCATCTTAACTGTGAAACGGTTGAATTCATGACTATTGGATTATAAAATTAAAACTTGCACAAAGATGGAAATGGTAAAACGCTAGGTTTTAAGCCACCTTGTTGTTGCTACTTAGTATCTAGAGGTATGTGCTTGCCATCTGGATTCTCTGCTCAAGTAAATAATTCCTCTTAATGTTTGAAATTAAAAATTCAACTAAATTTGACGTTCAGCTAGAGATTAGATGTCAACTTCAAACTATTTAATTCAAAATTATTGGTCCCATCTTATAATTTTTACGAAAAAACATTTTTTGGTGTGTGAGGGATATCTTATACTAGTGGAGGATTGATTTTCATCAAATTTTAAATTATTTATATGTGGTTGTAAGTTTTGCTCCACATCCTGTATATATAAATGATAATCGGTTATGTTCACTTGTTGCAGGCTCGTAAAGGGAACTATTGTAATGCTTGTGTCACCCACTGATGAGATTGGTAAACTTTTGTAATCCACTAAATTATACGTCCACATAATTTTTTTTTATGACTGCTAAAATGGATAATGAGTTAAAATATCTATATAAGAAAATGTTGGATATTCACTCCCAATTTTTTGCAAATCATAAATAACAAAATACAACTAGTTTAATTATAATTTTGTATTAAAAAATGTTCTCAACAAAACTTTCAAATGCCAAAATAGCCTCCAAACTAGATAAGGATATCATTTACTTAATTGAATATGATTAAACCACTAAGCTTGGGACAAAAAGAAAAAAAAAACCACTAAGCTAAAATTCACAACATGTGTAAAGGAGATAAAATACTACTACTTCTAATGGTGATGATAGATTAAAATTGAATATAGAAATATATATATATTCTAAAAGCAACAACGATAATAAGACAACTGATACAAATCAAGTATACGGATAAATAAAGATAGATATAATCAATATGAATATAAATTTCTAATATAATTTATGACACTAGCCAATATATATAGTAATTTGAATAAATCGTGTTTCAATAATAAGGTCACTATAGTATACCATAAAGAATTATAGTAAAAAAAGTAAGTATAGAACATTGTTTAAGTAAAATAAAATATAAAAAGGAAAATATTAAATAATTATTTATATGGTAATGTGAATCTATATAATAATGGCGCAAAGAAGTTCAAAGTTACCAAACTTATACATAATATATAGATAAACATATTAATCAGAAGTTAAGATGTCAACTTTACACAAACTCAATTAAGATTATTATGGTGTAAATGAATATAAATATAGTCTGGCATATTATTAAGGAACAGACACACACATACAAAAATAGATAACTGTACCTCTCTTAGCAGGCTTAGTGTAAAGGTAATAATGATGGTTCAAATAATTTTACCCTAAAACATAATGATTTACATATATGTTTATGGATTGATTCAGTCTTAATTTAGATGATATCAAAATTTGCACAATTTTATTGTATATTATTTATCTTTTTAAATTAGCATTTGGAAATATAGTCTTGTATTTTCAAATAGTAATATAATTATAATTAGTTAATATCATCCTAATAAAACTTAAAAAGTACTAGAAAGACAACAAAACGATGAGTTATTAGTAAATAAAGGAAAATGATAGGATATATAAGTACATGCAAATTGACTATAGAAAATAAAAGGAGACCGGAAGAAATAAAATATGAAAGCTGTCACTCAGAATAATTGTAAGTTTTTAAAACTTATAAATATGAAGTTAACAAAACTGGAATAAATAAAATATCAAAATTTGGTAGGAAAGAAAAAAATATTCTTAACTGGAAACTACAAGTGAAAAGAATAATATATAATTGGATAACACTTTAAGTGCTTGAGGAAAAGTTATGTATTAAATACAAGGTGCTTCTAAAATTTTAATAAGTTTTATTATAAAAATGCATGGATTATAATCGATTTATAAAATACGATAGAAAAATAGGACGAAGAGTATTGATGGAGTAATGAAACATTAGAATATAAAGGGAATTTCAGGATAACGATAATAGATAATAGATATTAGTAACAAATTTAAGATAATGAGTGTAATCCTTTTAAATTTTTTTTCCATTCTAATATTCTGGGGTCGATCATAAAATGAATCATTGTTAATAGGACCTAGACATAAATATATTTATATTCCACACTAATACAGCATAAAATATTTGAATGTAAATGGAATATATTAAATACCATAAAATGTAGTCTAAATTTTTCACGAGTCCAAAGTGATGGAATACAATTAGTTTGGATAAAACTCAAACATTAACGATGTGTACAATAGGATTTCAAGAAACTACAAATGGCGTAAACATTAAATTTAATATATCTGAACACACTACCAAATAGTAAAAGATACTTTATAAAATCCTGATTGTCAACCCGATGAATCGATTTGATTGTAATAAGAATTTTAAGCTTTGAACTCGAATCAATATATTTAGAATCTTTGTCATTGATATCAAAACCTAAGGGATAAGCAAATTCTAAATCTAAGCTTATAATCAGTAGTTCAAGAAATAAGATAGTGATCCAACTCAAAATATTAAATAGTAAATAACTTTATTACTTGAACAAGTGATTGAAATTCACTTGATATATTATAAAAATCAAAATGGCATAAAATGGAATTTACTGCATAAGAATGTTACTCAAGTAACACCGATTTCAATCAATTGAAATCTTTTCATTCAAACTTCAAAACACCAATTTAAACCAAAGGAATGAATAAAACTCAAACTTCATTAGACACTTGCCAAGTGGCATGTGGAATTAAAAAGAAAAAAGAAAAAGAAAAAGAAAAATCTATACATATGAGTATAGTAATAAAATACGTATGATTAATAAAGAAAGAAGGAAAATAAATAAAGTAAAGTCACCTACTACCAATCACCATTACAAGTAACTAAACCCATTGAAACTAAACCAGCTTTGTACTTTCCAATGGCATCCAATGCCGACCATACCCAAAGGTTTAACCCCGATTAAGGCTACTTATACAAGTGCCTTAAAATTGCATGAATATCCATAAATTCATAACAAAATAATAAGTAAATAAATTATTACCTTCTTAACCCACCGTTCATTTCCATCCTACGGACACATCACATTAACCTTGCCCACACAATTTCATTGATGTTCAAGATTAATAATAAGAGTGTCTCATTATTCCATCCCATAGCTCTTGGGTCCAAGCTGCCCATCACCTTTCTTCTATTGGACATATCATTGACTCCACACCCCATCAAGTTCCACGTTCACATTTCCAAAAAGGAAAGGCATCAAGGTGTTGTCTAAAGCAAAGCCACATACTAGTAAGTAACTAAATGCATAAGAAAAAAAAAAATCCATAAGTCTAGATGTAGGTTACTCTTTCTTTGACACTTTAAGGAGTTAGCATAATTAGATTCATGGTGTGTTGGCTTCTAGTACATGAATGGTTCGTTGAAAGGATTAAATAAAAGTGATCTAAGAGAGGGATTCTATTATATAAGATTCACAATCACAAATTATAAAGATTATGAATATTGGTTAAGTGATAAGTATAGACTCATATAGAAGTAAATTAAAGTGAAAGAACCCGGAAATTTTGGATTTAGGTTAGAAAATAAGAAAACTTGTGATTTGAACCTGACCTTTTCACCACCTTAGAATCTTCTTTTGGTGCAATTAATATCATCACTGGAAAGTACACCAAAAATTGCATGAAATTGACTAGTTATTCATAAAAAATGGATTTAAAATGAAAAAAGCTCTACCCCATTTAAGTTTGGATAGCAAAAACCATCATAGAACAAAACTATATTATAATTTAGTTTAACCAATAGTTCAAATGACCTTTCCCTTATAGAAGCTTTACTATTCTTGTTTTATTTAGGCATATAAAAGTAAGATCTAGACCTTTCTAAGGGTTTATTTCAATTGGGTGCTGCTATGACAAGATGAGTTCTCTATGATTATTATATTGTTTTGTGCGTGTAGCTTAGTGCACTAAATATAAAGATGATAAATTGATATGTGTGTTTAGGTTTGGGATTGCTTGTGCTTGAACTACTTGAGTTTATTAAAATTTAATATTGAAACTTATCACAATTTAAAGTGTTCACATTAGTTATAGAGATTTGAGTGTTTGTGAAAATTGATTGATCACATGAAAAAGAACTTATAATTATTTGGCTTTGAATTAATTAAATGGATCGTACATATCATTCATTTTGCATATTTTGAACAAGTATCGCGTTGGGTGAACCAACCAGCACGGTTAAGTCTGTGTGTCCACTTCTACTAGCAAAGAACTAACTCGTTTAGGGGGAGGCAGCTTTACAGGTAGAATCATGCTAGGGACTCAACTTAGGGTTTGTATACTTAGGAATTGTTTTTGAATCATTCTTACGAAAAAATAGCAAAGATCTCACTTTTATTAAGTATTTTATGAAATACCCAAGATTACATGATAACCTGGAATGAGTGGGTTCATGTTAGGTCATGGCAACCATGCATATGTGCCCAACTCGAGTCACAAATGGTGTAAATCCACACCATATGCGATCTAACAGATTGAACATATGTGTTTGCTCGTGTGGTTGTTGCATTACATCTGCTTATTATTAACTATTTGATAACCATACTTGAAAGTGTAAAATGAAGGAATTTTACTTAGCTGGATGTAGCTGACTCCCCTATAATTTAGTTCTGTAGGTTACTCAAAGCTAGGAATGGATAGGATCCGAGTACAAAGTGTGTCCAGTCTTAAGCTTCATAAATTAGGTAGAAGATCAAAATATGTTAAGCTAAACCTATTTTCAGAGATGAAACCTAAAACTAAAATCTTCTTTAATTAAATCTAGTTGATATATTAGACCTAGACTTATCTTATCTCATCTTTTGGTAAGATATCCGATTCTCTACGATCCTTGTCGTTTGTGAACTATGAGTATCCAAAACTATTTTCATAATAATTTAATATCTATATGCAACACAATGAGATAATAATTAATTAGACTCTTGCAAACTCTAACTTGCAAGACGATCATTCTATTATACGTGCACACATGATATAACGATTTTAGAGCAATTCTACTAGACCCCCTTAGGGTCATGACACCTTTCATTCAGCCAGATAGTGCCTAAATTTCCCTCATGCCTTTGACAATCAACGAATTTCTTGTAATCTCATTTATTAATGCTCGTAATCAAGCCTATAAAAAACTATCCTCTTGTACATTTAATGTGAAGAAAAAAACAACACATTCTCTTAAATATTATTAGTTTTCATGAATTATATTATTAGTTTGTAGAGTATCAGAGCCTTAGTGATTTGCATATGGTAAAAATAGTGATAGTTGGTGCATTAAGGGGTACTTACGACCCGAGTAGTGTGGCAGATCAAAAGAAGCCCAAGGTCTTAAGCATCTCTACAATGTTGATTTAAGCATGACCATAAATGAAGAAGTTCGAGGGTATCCAATCACTCTAAGAAAGTTGCAATTCACAAAGGATAAATTGGAACAATTGTATAACTTTTTTCAATCTCAACTATTCATGAATCAATGACGCTTTATAGCATAAAAAGGCAACTATCATCTAGCTCTTGTTTCTTCTTCAATTCCAACTCTATGGATCAATGATTATAGAGCTACTCATCACATGATAGGATCATCTAGCATGTTTTCTAAGTATCGTCTTTGTACAAGAAGCAAGAAATTCGAAATAGGTTATGGTTCTCTCTCCTTCATAACTGGATAAAGGCCTTTCCAAATCTATCCTTCTATCTTATAATTTTCATCAATAAATAAAGTCACATGATCTAAATTTTAAGTTAACTTCATATAATAGTTCCACAAATTCATCTCTGAAAAGGACAATTGGCAAAGCTAGAGCTATTGGATATACATCCTAGAGAAGGTCCTAAACTTGAAAAATAATCTAGGTAGCTTTCTTAAATCTATTTCCCACTATAGATTAGGCCATCTATGTTTTTAATACATTAAATCATTGTTTCCAAAATTATACGATAATAAAGAGGCATCTTCTTTTAATTGTAAATTTTGTAAACTTGCTAAACAACACTGTTCATTCTTTCCTTCTCAAGATATAAACCCACAACACCTTTTACTTTAGTTCATAGTGATAGATGGATCCTTCAAGGATTCTTAGACCTTCCAACAGCATTAGGTTGTCATATTTATAGATAATTACCTACAAATGAGTTAAGTTTGTTTGCATAAAGAGAAACCAAAAGTTACAAGTGTTCAAAAATTTTGTATTAACTTAGTTCCACATGGTAAATGCAGATGGAGTGTTTGTACTATTTATTTTCAGCAATTTAGCATTTGACCTTTTAATTTCAGCAATTTACTGCTTGTTTTTTCAATTTGTCTTTATTAATGTAAAAGTTAGCAATCGCTATATATATTGTATTATATAAGTTGTACTTTTGTTTTGATTACATTATAGTGTCTATGCTTTAGTTATGATAAATTTTAGTATTTATTCATTCATTCATTAAAATCTTGATTTTTCCAAAATTGATATGTTATTTAAAATATTAAAAGAAAGTTATTTATGTCAGTAATTTCAACAATGAATAATTTTTAGATGCAATATCCAATTTTAAGAAACTTTATATTGTTAGAAAGCTCAAAAGAATACTATTAAAGGCATGCTAAAATGTTATATTATGTGAAAGCATATTATTTGATGAATTAGGAAATTTATACATTTCAAGGTTAATGACATTTGGTTTGCAACTTACAACCATTTTAAATTTTACATGGCTGAGATAAAGTTTGTATATGTCATCTTATTTTCAATTAAAAGTACAGGAGCTTTTAAGGTTGGGTTCATCCATTCAATTATCTAACTATTAAAATAAATATAGTATTTGAAATATTAGCAATTTTAGTAGTTCCATCACAATTAGGCATGATGTCAATCATTTGGTCCTGTCAAAATTAATGATGGAATCATAAAATTTCTCTAAATGTACATCTAATGAGCTTCCTAACAATATAAAATTTGCTAAAATCGAATATCGCATTTAAATGTTATCCATGGTTGAAAGATACCAATATAAATAACTTTCTTTTATTTTTTAAATAATATATCAATCAAGAAAAATCAAAATTTAAAATTTTAATTAATTAGTGAATAAACACTAAATATATTCAAACTAAAATAGAGACACCATAACAAAATTAAAAAAAGTACATATACTATAATGCAAAAAAATAAAATAGTCGTTAACTTTTCCATTAATAGGGACATTAAATTGAATGAATAAGCATTAAATCAGGGATAACAGTAGGCCAAGTGCTTATACTTTTGATTTTTGACAATTTTGTGCTTTATATTTAGATTTAGTAAATTAGTGCATGTACTTTCAAAGTGTAGTGCATGTAATTTTAAAATATGTGCAATTTAGTATTTTTGGTAAGCAATATTTGACAGACATTTATTTTAATAACAAGATAATACTAAGTCAAGCATTTGGCCAAGTGTCTATCATTATCATATCATCAAAATGAATAAGTCAAATACTATTTAACAAAAACACTGAATTGTATATACTTTGAAAGTATGAGCACTAATTTACTAAAATCTAAAAATGAGATACTAAATTACAAAAAATTGAAAATACAGACACTTGCTTATCTTTATTTCATCACTAAAAATGAAAGTAGACACTAAATTGCAAAAAGTTGAAAGAATACGTTTGCCGTTATCCCCAGTTTAACACACGAATACTAATTGTTATGAGTGAAAATGTTAAGGAATATGTTAACAAAGTCTTAAGAGAATTTCTTACGAAAAAAAAAAGGATTGTTTATCAAGATTCTTGTAAAGAGACCCCACAACAAAGTTATGTGATAGAGAGAAAAAATAGACACATGTTAGAAGTAGCATGAGCATTATACTTGACCAAAAATATACCAAAGTATCTTTAGGGCAAAGCAATTTTAACTACATCATCAATAGGATGCCATCAAGAGTTTTAAATTTTAAAGCACCACAACAAGTGTTTGCAAGCTATTATTGTAATTCCATACTAATTTCTAATATCTCTCTAAAATATTTTACTGTGTAGCTTTTGTCCATAATTACCCTGATGGCAAGCTTGATGTTAGAGCTCAAAAATATGTCACCATGGGGTATTCACCACAAAAAAGGGGTATAAATGTTTTGATGTTAATTCCCAGAAAATTCTCACCATAATAAATATTACATTGTTTAGTTCTAGATTCTTTTTAAAGTCTAATCTTTAGAGGGAGTATAAGAATAGTAATTCATCATATCTAACAAAAAGGACAAATAAAACTAATTCCTAATCTAAATCTTCCAAATGATCCATTTTCTAACTAGAATCTTCCATATGCAGAAAATACTAGTGTCTATGGAAACGTAGAAAATGATTTGAAAGTATCAAACAATATGTAAATAACAAAAGTTCAAATCAAGAAAATGTAAATGAACAAAATTATGAGGCATCTCAAGCTTTAATAAATACTAACATTGGAAATAAGAGCACTCTAAGGACTGATTTAATCAAATTATACTCAAAAAAGAAGTTCCATTTCAAGGATGGAGAAGTTGGTTAAATACAACAGCAAGAATCTGATCCAAGGGAGAAGCCAATAGAGTTTTGTCAAATAACAAAGTGATACCTACTTCAAATAAGATCACGAACGAACTACAAACCCCGAGAATTGTCAACTTTCTAAGAATCAATAAGTAGATAAAATGAATATTTGCACCTTAAACGAACTAATTCACTTATATAGCTTGTCTATTAATAAATGATAGCTTAGAGATAAATCGTGAAGCATAAATTTTATTCGATAGGACTTGATATTAAGCTTAAAACTTAAATTTACTACTATTATCCAATTAAAACGTTATGTATAGAGATTAGAAATAATTCTAGATATATCAATCAAAAACTCTATCGATACTCAATCGCGTAGACACAAAACCATATGTATCTACTCAAATTATAGAAATCACCTTATATTATTCCCATGGTCCAGCTACTAGTCAACTAGGAAAAACTCAACCCCATTTTGAAAAGCTATGGATTTTTCCAACATAGCTCAAATCTCAATATTGAATATGATGGGACAAATATCCTTCTACAAAATCTCTTTATTCATTTTGTATTCCTAATTCTCCTTCTTGCCATCCAAAGGTGGAGAATCAAGTATATTCACTAGTGAATGCATTTATGCCACAAGTATAGATCAACTCCTCAAATTTATTACATGATCTCGCCTTTTGTCAAATTTAAACTTACAAAGGCACATCAACTCATCTCTCTCCCCCTCCTTTTCCATTTTCGTGCCAACACCCCCCAAGCATCCAAAACCCACAACAAATTCAAGACAACATCACATACTTTTTCTATTTTTGTGGAACCAACCCTAAATTGAAACACAAAAAAGCACCCCATAACAAAATCATCACCACATCTCCATTTCCTTTCCATTTTTGTAAGTGACTCAAAAAATTGAAACAAACAAACACACATATGCTCAACAAAGTTTTTCCATAATGTTTCGACAAAAATAGCTAGACAAGATCCTCAAGTCGACCAACTTTGAGATAAGAAACAAATACCTCAAGTATCATTAAACTAAGGTAAGGTTCCATTAAACTCTAAAGGTTAATTTAAATAGGTTTCTCAAGTTTGTCTAGCTACATTTCTTTTCCTTTTTATCCTTGGTTTTGATTTACTCACTCAAAAAGGGGAACTGGTGTTGAACCAACTTCAAAACCTCAAGGTATAACTCTAAAATCCTCCTAGAAATGTAGAAATGAAAGGAAGAACATAATGATGTATATGTGTATATGTATGTAAACCATTGGCCTAAGATATAGCATGAACATCATCATAGTCATTTCATCTTCTTTTCATAAGTGAGAATACAACAAGACAACCACATTAGTGATATTTTGACAGAAGGCAAAATGTCTATAGGTCATGGCATTATAGGGATGGGGACTAAGAATTTTTGTGTCAAGTATTTTATTATCATATTTTGCTATATCACAAAATAAAAAATGACTTCAAGAAAAGGAATTCAAACATAACCCTAGGATCTCATATAAAAGCTTCGTCCATTAATCGAAAAATAGGACTAGAAGTAGTTCTAAAACCATTTATCATTATATGATGGGAAACTTTACCTATAGTGTGGTTTTAAGAAAAATCAAGCATAAACCTAAGTCTATACATAGAAAGATTCAGCCATTAGTAGAAAAACTACGATTAAGAGTAGCTTCAAAGCAGTGATCACCAAATAATGATGATCCATGCCTTATGAAATGGTTTTAAGAAAAAGGAATGAAAATAAAACATACATGTAGATTTTCCCTACGTCTCGACTAATAAAGAATTATTAGGGTTTCCTATCAATGGCTAAATGATATAAAGCATGACTTAACAAATTGTTCACATTAAAAAAGATGGTTAGAAACCAAACAAAATGATGATATATAAGCATATGTACAATTCGACCAACATGGAGATTTAAGGATAACAAGTTGACTCATTCATAAGACTGGTTAGATAGCTCACATTATGTTTATGAACTTGAACATATTAGATAGCTAGCAAATATCAAGCAAAATAATAATACATGTGTCTAAAGAATTCGACTAGATAGGATTTAGGGTTTAATATGGCTTTCCATCCACATACAAGCTAAATATCACATGACTTGAACTAAAGAAGGTGTTTAATAGAAGAAAAGTTAAAGGAATAAATCAAACATACTCATATAGATGCATTCCTATATGTATTAATTCAACCCTATGAGAGAATTTGAGGGTGCTGATAACTTCTATAACTAATAATATAAGAGTTATTCAAAGTGACAATAGTCATAGATAAAGGAGATGCTACAAAAAGTATAAATTAGAGAGTGGAAGCCAAGTCTATGCATGAAAGTGCAAGTTTCGGCCCATAAGTGGAATTATAGATGAATGGGCTTGATTACATAATTAGAGGATGTGAATATCTTAAACCATGAATAAAGTGATTGAACAACATATAAACCTAGAGCCCTATATGCATAAATCATGGTCATAATAAGGTAATTGAATAAGTATAAGAGGCAAGTTTTACAAAGAAAAGGAAAATGAGCAAATAAGCCCCTAATATAGACTAGTTCGCCTAGCAAGAGAAAAGATAACACTCATTTTAACTATGAATCTAAAATTAGGATAACTTAAGCAATATGAATAACCAATATAAATATGAAGAGTTTAAAGTGATAAAAACTAAGAATATCACTAAACTCTAGCATATATAAGCTTACATAGGAGAATAGGCAAATGATAGATCTAACTAAGTAATTTAACCTAAAATAAGGCAATAGATAGTAAACCAAGAAAATACCACTTATAGCTACTCATATAGGCATAAAATTTAAGTCATCAAGTTTAATGAAGCAAATTGGGTCAAATTCTACTAAATAATGATAATAATAGATAGAAGTCAAAGTAAGCTTTCAAACGACTACTCATGCATACAGTTGGACTCAAAACGGATCCAATAAGATTATATTAGGGTTATGCAATTAAATCAACCCATAAGATAATATAGAATGCTTACTAAATTAGGCTGAGTTACAAAGATCTCAAATTTAGGTGGACGTCATAACCTTTTTAAAGTAATTAAGGAATTAAACTAAGATTAAAGATTAACTAGGTATAATAATAGTACCATAACCTATATTAGGATACGTAGACACTCATAGCATTTTATAATTAATTTTTCCAAGTATTGATATGTTATTACTTATTTTAGGAGAGCTAGATTCCATTCAGATTTTCTAGTGGATTGTTTTGATTATCACTAATATCATGGATATGTAACTTTAACTATATCACATTGCTTGTGTATGTAATTTAGTTGCACCTATTCATAATACTTTAATATAATGAGTCATGTGTGGGGATTGGGAATTGTTTGGTGCTTAATGGCTAATTGATTGGTAAACTACTAAATTAAAAGTGGAACAACTTGATTTGTTAATAATGGTTGAAAGTATAATGATTGTCTATGAGCTTGAGTGGTTACCTTAACAACCAGACTTAATAATAATTGGTTTTACTAACCCCATACATAGCACAATTGCATGAATATTACATATTTATACCACCAATGTTGTGTATTACTTTTCAAGACTTAGAAATGCTGGGAGTATCCAGCAAGCCTTGTTTTAGGCCTACGGTTTCTAATAGCTTGCATGGTTCATAGAAACTAAATGGTAAAGCAAAGAGCGTCGTTTGTGGTATTAGCATTAGAAAGTGGCAATACTTAGGGAGATTCTAAACTTCTAAATTAGTAGAAATGATTAAGATATTAAAGTTTAATTGATAACATAAAAATAATTACAGTTTTCTATTTGGTATTTTTAGACCCTCTTGGGCATTGGTGGTACGTACGTGCTCCTGAAACAGTGGTCAAAGAGCATAAATCTATACCTTGTTTGGACCACGGCCATCCAAGTTTGTATCTGCTCATTTATTTGATTATTGCATTATAAATAATTATTAATAAAAACTTGCTTGCAATTTCTTGATGTGTGATGCTATTTGGTTATATCATTAAGTTGTGGTTCGCTTACTCCCCTATAATTTAATTTATTTTAGGGCAGTCCGTCATTGGTATCAATATGGAGTTTTATCCCAACATGGCATCCTAACTTAAAGTTCATCTATCGGTAAAGGAAGGCAAAGGAACCAGTAGTAAGTGATGAAGTCCTACTTGCGTGAATTATTATGATTAAGCCAAAATTCATGTCTGTGTTTAATTTCTAAAATCTGATATTGTAATGGCTAAGTAATATCTAACACATTATTGTGATTACATTTATGTGTGTGTGCGCACGTGTATTATGTTCTTATTCTAAACAACCTAATCCTGAATATGAGATCATCTCCTTTGGGAATCTTAGTTGTGTCATGCCCATGGATCACTTTGAAGCCTGAGCGTAACCTATATGGTTACTTAGGGTTCGTTTGCCATCATGTGATATGACACATTTATGATACCATTTGGGATGTGACACAAACCATGTGAAACAAACTGCAACCCATGGTGTTGCAACTTAGGCTTGTTGACCATAGCACTCAATGGGGTTTGGTCAATTGTTAGTTTAACTAGTACTCACCTTTGAGCCAGCCATTTTCGATAGCCCCATGCATCTTTAGACCTATTTTTCTCTTCCAAATCTTTTGATGCATGAAATTTCCTTTGTTTTAGCTTAATTCATGACTTCTTCTTTCATTCCTTATTGGACTAAGATAATTCCTATCAACTCCTCCTTAATATGAGAAATTCACTTCAAATCGATGTTATAGAGGATTGAAGATAGATAAACTAACACAAATTAACTCAAAAACAACCAACAATTAGCAAAAAAAGTTTGCGCAGCACTTGTCTAATTCAAAACCAAGAAAAAACAAATGAATGATTCAACCAACCAAATAAAACTATTTGTTATAGATGTATAAAAAGGTTATAATAGATCAATATTACACAAATAAACATACTTTTATGACCCCAAATTGTCGACGATGACCAGGTTTCAAATTTTATTTTAAAAAATACCAAAAATTTTGAGAATAAAATTTGGACATATAAGTCAAAACAAAAAGGACAAGGTATTAGATGTGATACGACTCAAGATAACTTAAGAACTCCTAGAAATATGCTCAGATCAATGGGGTAATTTAAAAAATGGACTAAATTTTCGATCGCAAACCAAATCAAAGGAAAAGAGTTTTGAAGGAAAAAAATAGAGAAAAATCAACCAGAAACACCCAAAAGTTTGATAATAAAAGGTTTATGGCCAATCTAGGGTTTCGGAGATAATACCCAACCTAGAAAATTTGTTTTTAAAGTTTTGAACTTAAATTTTATTTATTTAGTTATTTTTTAAGAATCACAATTTTTATTTCTCTAGAGGTAAATTCATTAAATGAGTAAAATTGACTTCTTCTTTTTAAATCCTCATGCCATGTGTCATTTTCTTCATCGTCTAAATGGTCAAATCATCTAACAAAGCTAATGGAAGTTAGTTTAAGTAGCAAAAGCATACCAAAAAAATTCAATCAGTATCAAAGTAATCAAACTAAAGTTAAGTAGATGATTGCACATTTTGGTAAAGTTCAAGTAATGACGTCTTTATTATTATTATTATTAGAAGAAGAAGAAAAGAGGTGGCATTACCCATCTATGTACAATGAAAGAGCCTATACTATCATCGTCGCTGATTTATACCTACAATACATACAAAGAATAAAAGAAAAGTTTTCGATTCTAATGAAAACAATATATCATTATGAGTATAATATAGGAAAATGTTGCATACATAAGTATGAATCTGATAAGGTGAGAGAAGAAACAAGAGATAGTGGAGAAGGTTTGAGATTGAATTTGAGAGAGTTTGAGGATGATAGGAGAGTTTAAAGGATGAGTAAAATTGGTTTTTTTTTTTTAATCCTTCATGCCACGTGTCATTTTCTTCCTCATCTAAATGGCCAAATCATCTAATGGAGCTACTAGAAGTTTGCTTAGATAGTAAAAGCATACACAAAAAGTTCAATTAAGTATCAAATTAATCAAACTAAAGTTCGGTAGACGATTGCACATTTAAGTAAAGTTCAAGTAATGATGATTTTTATATTATTTTTTTCACATTATGTTTAGATTGGAAGAAGAAAAGAGGCAACACTACACATCTATATACAAAGAAATTACACATACTAACATTGTCAGTGATATATATTTACATGCATATAAAGAACAAAGGAAAATAATGATTTATAAAAAAAAAAAGTTTTCAATTCTAATGAAAACAATATTTCAGTGTGAATATAATATAGGAAAATATTGCATACATAAGTGCGAATCTAATAAGGAGAGTGAAGAAACAAGAGATAGTGGAGATGTTTGAGATTGAATTTAAGCGAGCTTAAGAGTGATAAGAGAATGGCAACAGTGAATTTTGCATTCAACTTGGTTTCCAAATGATGGTACACTAAAAGGTGAATGTACTTCGATGTTATAAAAATCTAAAGGTGCATGTGCTAGTGTATGCATATGATATAGCATCTTCAACATTAATAAATTACTTAAAGTGAAGGTAAATATGATGCATATGCTTTCATTGCCTAAATTAGTACTAAGTTCTCGATGGCCCTATTAATGGTCTTTATATATAAGTATGAAAAACATAAAAAATAAGATAATCGAAAAATAAAGTAATCTTAACAAAATTATCTATACAAAATGCCCAGATTTTGTGATGAACTTTTTGAGAAGTGCTCACCCATAATTACATTGTGTAAGATAGTTTTGAACATTGCACTAGAAATTAACTTTGTATAATAAACACGCATATGTATAATGTATATAATAAACATATTACATCATCGAGGACTGAAGTGATTCATACGTGTATTCCCCTGGCTTCTTAGGTTTCCATTAAGTTCTTCTTTGTTCAAACATTAAAGATTTTAGTTGTAAATTTTCTACTAATATTGCTTTATATTCATAATACTATCCTTTACAAGGGATTGACCATGGAAAATTTGCCTTTTATTTTTCTTTTTTTTAATTAACTTTGGCACCTTTTGTTATAATGAAATATACCAAATAGTCATTTCTGATGAATAATACTATCATTACACTATTCTTTGCACCATCAATGCTGCTAGCAATACCATCTCCTAGGTGATATCCCTTAGTCATGACTCCAACCACCATAAATGCCGACTTACGGATAGACACAGGATTGGATGACTAGAGCGGGCAGTATTATCAAAGCCAATTTCTTATTATTATATAAATTAAAATATACAATTATCAAACTAAAGAAAAAAAAAATCATTGAAGTCTAACTCGTCGCCCTTTCATGTCATAAAACTCATCTATGATTAAACCTATACCAATCCTTTTCTGCAATACTTCTCTCTATGTAAATCAAAAGACAATATGAGAGAAATTTATCATCTATTTTATTTTTTAGTCTATTCTTCACTGTCTTTGTGGTAGAAAAAGAGCATTTTGTTGTTGTAGTCGAAACCAGTAAATCAAGACTTTCAATAACAGGATAGATCAATACCTTTCCAGTATACACCAATTTGAGACATAAATCATAAACTGTACATAAGCTCTTAAATTCTAGACTATGAGAAATATCGGCTTCATAATGTTGTGTTTATATTTCAAGATAAATCTTTTCTTGCTCAGTGAAATCCTCGGGTAAAACTTATAAGCCAACTGGCAAATCCGATCAACATTCAACTTCTTGAAATTATCACTTGGATCAAGAGATAAATGAGAAGATCTATCATGTTGTCATTAAACTTGTGATTAATCTCTTATCATTATGTGTCAATAGTAACTTAAAGTTCATTAATTTGATATTATTCTTCTATGCAGATTGTTCCATTGATGTCATCCACCTACATGAGAAATAAATTGAGAATTCAACTCAGGAAAATTGATATCATGCTTCTCACAAAATACTATAAACTTCTTTAGTAAGATCATTCTATCCTTTTTGTCTCATTTCTTCAAGTAAACTTTTCATTATTGATACTAAAGATATTGAATTCAATCTATCCTAAGATTTTCATTGCAAGGCTTGACAAAGGTCATGGGTGATTCCCATAATATTCCCCATTATATACAAAATAAGTACAAACTCGAAGCACATCATAGCATCGAGATCAGCATTTGCTTTACCTCATTGAGAACAACTCCCTTCTTCAGCAACCTTTTCAAGAACGGTATAAGTAGCATCAAACATATCCAGCAAACTCTTAATGGAAGAAAAGTGAGAACCCCAATGGTGTCACCAGCACGCTATAACATACCGACTTTATTGAGTCCACCACTGATCTAACTCATCATTTGTAATTTAATCGATTAGATTAAAAGTAAAAGCATCTTGTAGCTAATCTTTTTCGCTTGGGAGAGGAACACGTAACATTGATAGTGTAATTTAACTTAGAAAAGAACTAATAAATGGGATTGATTTCTCTTGTTGCTCCTACTAAGGCTAATTGAAGACGATAAGTAAGACAATGAACATAGTATGCATAATGACATTCATTCAAAATCAATGCTTGCAATCCTTCCATTCACTACACATGTTACTTGCTCCATCATATCCTTGTCCTTGTATTTTATAAAAACTTAAGTTATTTTGAGATGATATAATTTTATCCCATTCTTAAAATTTGAGGCGGATGTGATTGCAATATGGACAAGTGTGAAGAATCTTTCCTTTATATTCCTTCTAGTGTCGACAAATCTCAATATGATTGTCATTTGTTCTTTCCAGACTCATCTTGAGCTTTATCCACAAGAATATGATATTTAGTGTCACCAATCTTCTCACAAAATTTCTCACATTATTATTATTTTCTTTTGCCAATATATGTAATATCTCCTCTTGTATCCTAGGAGAAATATATTGCACATTATGTAGCATAACATTATCAACTATCTGATTATAAAATGATAATAACTTAATTGTTCAATAGAATGTCTTTGATTTTGAGAATCAAATCTCTCATCATTACCTCTTAATGCACATCCTTGAAAAGTAAGCTACCTTATTGAATCAATGGAAGTTTTAGCCTCAAATGATTATCTATAATAAATTGAGAACTTTGCTTATGAAAAATATTCTCAATATGATGAAATTGTTCCATTAAAGTCTCATAAGACTTCACACAAATATTATGAGGAGATCATGGAGAAGATTCAACATGAGTAAAAAATGCATAGTTTCTTCCATCATTTACCTTTTTCCAATTTTTAAATCCCCTTTTCAGCAAATTCATTTTTCAGATCGATCGCCGACCCCCACTAAACACAAAACAATGAAGACAATATGTTGCATCTTTTTAGGTGAGTACTCCAACCAAGTAGAAAATTTATTAAACCAAGAAGGTTGAAAACATCTAGCATGATTTTTATTACCAAAAAGTGGATATTCATGAAGGTTAAGTTGAAATGGTCCAGCTAGAAGGTGTGCTCTTCGAAGTGTTTCACATTGTTCAATAAGATAATCTCATATATTGACTTGCAATCCTGGTCACGCTCAGTGGTTATGATATCTTGACTTTCTTTATCAATTCTTGTTACTTTTGTTTGTTGTTCTTCTATTTCATTATTTTCACCACTTGTTAGAGGATGTAAGGGATTGGAATTGCACCTTTCATTCCTTTTTGCTTGAAAACTGGATCAATTTTGAATAGTTTTCCCATAAGTCCTTTTAATTATTAATTTTCTACACATGGATAAAAAACTATGAGTGAAAATAATTTATGTAGTCACAATATATATTTAATTAGTCATATATATATATATATATATATATACACATATTAAAGTCACATGACACAATTATTTACAAATTGTTTAATTACAATATATAATACAATGCATGGCAGGTGGCATGTTATTATATATACCACATAATTAAATACAATGCATGGCAGGTGGCATGTTATTATATATAACACATAAATAATTAATTTAATTATGTGGTATATATATCATATTAAGATGACAATCATAAAGTTAAATTAAAAAGCTTTCATGAAGAAAAAAAAAAGATTAAAAAACATAAAGGAAAAAAATCAAATATAATAAAGATGTCTAACCTTAACTTGTTACAAATGAGAGTCGTGATGGCAACATATGAATTTTGATGATAATGATAACGGGTACTTCAATGCTAAGAAACTTACTGTATCTAACTTTTACTCTTGTATTCCCAAAAAAATATTCTTTAAGTTTTGAAAAGGATGATTTTATGGTTTAAAATATAATATAGAAAAAGAAAGAGAGTGAGTAAGATATATATATATATATATATATTGAGAGAGAGAGAGAATCAATAAAATAACAAATTCTTTTTTTTTTTTCCATTACAATGGGCGAGGGTGGAATCGAACTTAAGACCTCTCACATGAGAGACTAAGGAGATGCCACTAGACCATAAAGTCATTGGCCAATAAAATAACAAATTCATAAAGGATCTTTAAGTTGTCTTATAAACACCACAACGATATATTATAATTTTAAAATTAGATTTTAATATATTTAATTTAAATAAAAATCTATTTTTTTATCTATAAAAAAGGGAAATTGGAACACATTGACTAATTTTAAATTTATCAATCATAACTAAGATATATAATTTTTTTAACCACATGGATAAAAAAATAGAAATAAATTGACACATGAAAATTTAATAATTTAATAATTTACTGGATTGGAAACAAATCAGTGTAGATAAACAAATATATTTATTTTTCTTTTTTTTTACTGTTATCGTGTTACATGCTGCACATTTCACAGATAAAGTAAAATATACAAATCTGAAAGTTTCTACATTTAATGTTGTATTACATTTTTCGAATATATTTAATCATATTTGAATCTATTTGTAAAAAAAAAAAAAAAAACAAACAAACAATGTGCTTTTCAGATACAAGTATAATTAATGTACAAAGCCATCTATAAAGTACTAAAATGAAAACAACTTTTTGAATTTTAAAGTTACCAAATAATTTGCAAATACATGATTTGACACTAGAAGATAGTTATTTATTTTTCACCATTCTTATTATCGTACCTAAAATCTTGTAAATTAGACATTGTCAAGTAGTTCTTGCAACAGGAGAAGGTAAATTTGTGCGAGTACAACTTCATGGGACGAAGATACTAAATGGACTCTGGGGGAAGGGCTAGCCTTATATTTTTTATCCTAATAAGCCTTATAAATTCATGTGTTATGGTCCACAACCATATTAGACATTTAAGAGTTGCTTTGTGGGCTGGGAGGGCTAAGGCCCCTATGCGCCGTCCCCCCCTGCTGTGGTTGTCCCTGGCCGAGCTACCACCTCCATCACACCAGCATCAACACTATTACCATGTCTTATTGTCATAGTTCGTACTACCACCATCAGATTAGTACTTTGCTAACACTCGAATGATGATGATGGCCATGAAAATGGTAACAATGGTATTATTGGTGTTACCAATGGGGGTAGCAATAGTGTTACTACACCGAAGGAATTATGGTTGGTCGTAATTAGTAGAAATGATAAGAGGGCATTGATTGTGATGCTATAAGGGTAGAGTTAGACATGGAACTAATTCAACCCAAAACCATTAGACCGAAACTAGACTCGTGGGGTCATGTGTTGGTGTCGGGTTATAAACAAAGTAGTTTATAAGTTAGTTTATGGACTTGTGAATTACCCTTTTCTAATATAAATTAATTTTTTTTTAATTTTAATTAAAATAAATTTAAAATTTTTAAATGAAAATTAAGTTTAAAAGCATAATAGTTGTTAGCCTATTTTTCTGAAGAATTGTTTAGAATGTGTATTTATTTGTGTACAAATCATGTACCTTTAGTTGTTGTTAATGAGCCATTTTGATCATGGAGTCTTAAGCTCAGATCGACCTTTTTAGGCCATAGGTTGAGTTGTTTTACACCTTGTATATCCTTTAATGAGTCTTAGACAAGTTTTGCGGAGTTAGATCAAGCCATCCGGGCACTTCATACCTAATGATAGATGACACCTTGGAATGATCTTTTAGGGCTTTGACTTGTCAAGTTAACTTTCTAATATACGAGTAACCAACAAACGTAGCTAGTTATCTCCTGTGGACAAGCACATTATGGTGATCTCAAAATCAGCTACATTGAAAAGATACACATTCTTAATATATTGAGATACAAATCCCACTACGGTAATCTAGTTGTCAGATTGCTGTCTCATCCCTTATAAATAGACCCATGGAGACAATGACAAATCATCTATACAAACACACTCTTGTCATTACCTTGTTAATTTCATTTTCCACATAACTAACTTAAACAATGATAGTGGTAATGATAATAATATTCCTACAAGTAAGATGGTGCTGACGATGAAGAGATAAAAATGGAGGTGACAATAGCGTGGCTAAAGTGTTATTAGTGGTTGATGTAGTAGTAGTGATAATAAATTTGTAGTATGTTTCGTATATCATATGTGTGTGATATGTGTATGCACATATGTAATGAGAAAATATAACCTATCTAAACCTAATAATTGCCAAAAACACTGTAAATAAAATCTCTAAATTTATTTACATCAAACTAGTTCTTAAGGGTTTAATACGGACGTATTAATGCATAGATTTAACATAAATCATTATTAGAAATCAACTCGACTTCGACAATAGACTAAATACGAAAGTCAATTACATTAGTTTAATCAAAATAACTGACAAAACAAATGTATACTACAAACATAATAAGCCAAGTCCTTAAGCACATTAACATCGACTGATACATCTAAATAATCTAATAACCAAATAATAACTCCTCAAAGTACACAAAATTCACATCATCTCCATAATTGTAGTATATGTCACATCTAAGGTTATCATATAACTTTGTATCCTTGTTTTACCTATTCTTAAAGGTGGTTCCCATAATGAGTGAGGCAAAATCTAGCATCACTACAACATTTTCTAGATGCAACACTAAGTATGTATGAATACATAAACTAGTGAAGCAAATGCACAATCAACTTGTTATTAACTTTAATCAAGGTGTTTCACGCGACACAATCTTGACTTCCAGACTAAGGATAACCCATGACCCTAGAGCAAACCATATAGTATAACACACACATTATACGATGCTTGGTACTCACAACATCTTGAAGTCTAGAAACAAAAGCCACTTGTTTTAATGTAAATGTTAAATAACCACTAGACATGCTAATCCACATGTACTTGTTTATCAAGATGTCTTATTACTCTAGTGATGGACCAACTATAGTTTCACTCTAACCCATTTCTAATTAGAATACACCATACAAGTAGTGCCTAATATGCTAAATCATTTTAGCATTCAACACACTCAAGACAACATTACACACCAATCATTGGATTTTGAAAACACTAATTATCTTAGTTTCTAACTTCATCAAGCACATGTAATATTCTTATTATATGTCCAAAGAGTAAATTTAGTGTCTATGTTTAGAGGTAAATTCATTTAAAGTATCAACATTTCGCAAAGTGAATAAAACAAGGTATTAACGGTTTGCAAAGTTCATTTAAGGTATCAATATTTCGATTATTTTCAATTAAGTTTCCCAGATTTTTTTTTATGATGAATTATCAATACCTTAGTTCACTCACTTTACAAAACGTTGATACCTCTTTTTAATCTCTTGAAATATTGATATCTTAAATGAATTTATCCCCAAACGTTAATTCATCTTTTGAACTACTTGAAACGTTAATACTTTAAATGAACTTATCTCTAAACATCGAGTGTAATTTACCTTATATCAAATATTTATTAAGTTCATCGGTTTTCTAATCTAACATGCACATGTAGCAAACAGTATGATCATGTACCTAAAGTGGGTTTTTAAAAATAAACCGTGTTTCCCAGTTAAGCAAGTTTAATCTAGACTTTCTATTATCAATAAGCAAGATTTTGCTGGCTTCACTCGAAACTCTCTATTTTCATTTCATAATTGACCCATGCATCTCTTTTACACTTTAATTGATAATAACGTACATTTTACTATTTAACCAAACTTTTCATCAATAGGAAATACCCTTCTTGATCCTTAGAACACATAAGTTAACTATATAGTCAACATAGACATTAACACTTATTTGTTTTCTTGAAATCAGATTCCACAAATTGCAATCTTAGGTTTGATATATCCCAACATCGAAATGCATATTTCACGAACACTACAAAAATGTAAGGTTGTCAATACTTACCTAAAATTTTAATAATTACTTTGATCGTTTTTCTCTTATGTCAAGACAACCTTGAATCATTCTCTTTCCCCTAAAATTGTAATAGAATAGTAACAACATTAAATAAAAGGAAGCTTCATTGAAATGAAAGCTTTTTGAGGTTTCTCTCTTAATTGTGTGATGTTTGAATAAAAGAAAAAAAAAAAAGAGGAAAAAAACCTTTGTTAATATTTTAACGTTTAAAACTCAACAACAAAATTATGAATGCATCTTTGGCATCTAAATTGAATAATCAAAGTAATATATTTTGAAGGAAAAAGAATAAAATTGCGGGTTGATTAAAAAAAAATATACTTTCAATTAAGGGATTTGATTTCTTTTTAAGACTAAATGATAAGAATAAGGTAATCCTTCATCTTTACTTATTTGTTAATCATTTTATATATATTTCCATTTTATATTTATAACAACTCAACTCAAAGTAAATCTTAATATATTTTCAGGATATAATTATTATAAATAAGTAGAGTTATTAAAGATATTTGTTGGTTTATCAATTTACCAATAGTTTAATTACATAAATACAAATTACATTAAAATAATTACATAAATATCGATGCAAAATATCATATTAAACATGTGATTTTGTTTTTTTCAACACATATCACATGTCTTACATGTGATTTTTGTGATTTTTGTGAAAAAAATATCGAAACTTCCCATTTATAGTAAACTGTAGAAAATCACATGTTTATAATATACTATGGTTTTTAAATTGCATGTGTTAGATGCAATTTCTTTATAAAATAGAATTGCATCTTCTAAATATGATTTTCCATGGTATTTATGTAATTAAAATTATGTGATATGTATTTTAAGTAATTATGTATGTACCATGATAGACGTGTTACACTCCTAATTATTATTTTATATTGATTAATTTTTTTGAGTGAAAGGTTAGTCTAGACCTTTTAAAAAATATAATTACCAAAATATAATACATGGCAAATTAATGCCAAAAATAGACTACCAAAATAACGTTTGAAATATGCTTGTTAAGTCATCAACAAACTCACATTTACAAAATGTGAGTACCACCCTAATTTGCATGTTAAAAGTATGTGTTATGCTTGCTGCACACATCTAAAATGCATGTTGAGTGTATCTCCAACAGAGAGTTGCTAATACACATATAGAAAGTGCATCACATTTATTATGCATGTTCACATGCATTTAGCCCTATTATGTATATGTGAATCAGCATTGTTACGTACCTTTTATGCGTAAATTATCGACCAACATATTCAAAGCATATGTTGTCATTGTTACACATGTTTTATGTGTATATCATCTTATTGCACATATACTATACGTGAATAAGGCCTACTATGCATATTCTATGTGTGAATTATCGATGATCATATTTAAAAACCTAACTTCTTTCTCTCACTTTGCACTTTAGAAAAATGCTATTTCTCTCCCTAACATCGCCCTCTATCTATGTCTCGCTCTCTCTCTCTAGCTTTGATTGGGATTGGCTGCAATTAGGAACTCCGATCAAATACTCTATCTAGCTTTTTCTCCCTATCTCTCTCTATCTCCCACTATTACTTCAGTGGAACAAATATGTTGCTCTGATGGCATCTCAGATTATAATCATTGCATCTTTACTTCGATGACATTTCAATCAAGTACATTGTTCTCTCTCTCTCATGCACACTGTTCTCTCTTTCTCTCACATATTGCTCTCAATCCATGTACACATAGCAATATTCCGTGTTGTTGAGTATGGTTTGTGTTAGGTATAATTTAGGGTTAGCCATATTCTTGATTGTGTCATACTCTTGTGTCTCACACATTCTTGATTACAATTTTTTTGCTATGATGTTGTAAGATGTTGTTATGAGGATCAATTGACACTGGATGATCATAATTGTTGTTATGAGGTTCAAAGGACTACACTACTAAAGACTAGATGATTGTAGTTGTTGTTATGAAGTTCAATATACTACATTACTACAAGCAAGGTGATTGTAGTCTTATGGCTTGGTTTTGGTTTTTATCAATGTTGAAGTAGTGTCTTATTGGTGCTCATCGGGATGAAAATACAATGTGTTTAATATCAGATAGACATTCGGTCATATTAATGGCAATAAAAAATAAATCAGTTAGATGGTAGTCTCTCCATCTATAGAGTGGCGATTTTACATATGATATGTTGCTCGAAATCCAAATAAATGTTGCATTGAAAGAGCTTGTAATTACCGTTGCCTTTTAGACACAGACAAAAAATGGAAGTATTACATGGATGGGCATGTGACGACAAATCTAAATGATATTTATAATGTAGTATTGAAAGATGCAAGGTCATCACCTGCATCATCTCTTGCTTTAAAAATATTTTACAACTAAGTTAGATATAGTAAAGAACGACACAATGAAGCCTTAGAGGGTATAAAGATAGGTAAAATATACGATTGGGCTGTAAAAAGAATAGAAAAATGGATAACTGTTGCTATCCGTCATCGTGTTATAACATCTAATAGAATGATGGGGATATTTAAGGTTGAAACAAGAGTATACGGGATGAAATTTGGTTTTAAAGGAGGAAACTTGCCATAAAGTTAACATTTTAAAGGATGAATGCAGCTGTAATAAATGATAAACATATAGAATTTCATGTTCTCATGATTTTGCGGCCATGACACGTATTAATATTGATGGGGTACAAAAGATTGCTAGCTGGTAATTTTAGGAAAACCAGCTTTATTGCTGCTAATATAGCTTCCATCCTGTTAATAATAGTAGATGGCCAGAATTAGAAGTTCTAATAATCCATCTGATTATGAAAATGCTAGATGACCACATCCACATGCTACCATAAATGAAATGGAGCTTAGTGATAAACCACGGAAAGAATTGTTGTGAATCTGTAGAAAAGAATGATACAATAGAAGAAACTACCATAAACTAACAAAAACGAAAGGTTTAATGCATAATATATGAATGAAAATATATGGTATATATCTTGTGCATTACAATTGACATATTTCATTATTTATTAAATATGATATCTTTAATACTTGTTAAGTAGATGGATCCGAGCCAAGTCAATAGGTTACTGCTCACATAAGAGGATACTCATTGATTTGGTTGTTTGGTGGAGACACAGATAGGTATGTATAAACATTTATTACCATTCGCTATTATTAATTTACATTTATTAATAAAGGGTTAATCACAAAAAGCTGACATGTGTTTTGCCCATTTTGCAAACAATTGACTTGTCATTTTTTTTTTTTATAAATAACTGACTTGTGTTTAACTTCGTTTTGTTCTGTTACCATCGCGACTTTCACCATGCCAAACCTACCCAAGCACAAATCTTTACAGAACATCGGCATAACCATCACTGCTATCGAGACCCAACGCCTCACCATGACCAACCAAAACTTCTAAATCAAGCTGACTTACTACATCACTAAGTCACATCAAACTTCTCCATCTCCTTCTTCACATAACTCGACTACTACGAACCATAAGTCTCCTCCTCGCCCTCAGACATTCAACCAGCGCATACCAAACCATTTTTCAAAAGAGAGGAGAGGACGGAGTCAGAGATACGTTTGAAAAGAATGTTGTTGGTGTCGATGAACCATATGGATTGGTTATGGAAGGTGTTTTTGTTGAAGGGAAAGAGTAAGGACTACTGGTCAATTTATGTGATTGGGCTTAATTTCGATTTAGTTTGTAAGACGTATTTAATTTCAATATAAATCCTCAAAATGAAACTAAAGAAAAAAAAAGGGGGAGGGGTGGGGAGTGGGGGTATGGGTTAAACTTTCTTAAATAACAAACTTCTTATTCTTAAATTTATTATTTACCGTCTTTTTTTTATGCCTTTGGTGGGTCTAGTATTTTCGAAAATTGCAATGGCTTCTTTATCTCTTTATGTTAAAAAAAAAAAAGATTTTTAGATTTGATGGGTCTAAATCTCTTGAATGTTATCACTTCCGATACGTAGACCAAAAAATACAATGCAAGCAAAAGTTCATAGATTATGAACATCTATATGCATAGGAATATTATAATGCTTTGGAACTTCGCCTACCAAGGTATTGTCCTCTTTGGCCACATGCCGTATAGTTGTTATTTTTTGGTACAAGCACTTCCCAGGGGTCACCAATCTTAGGATTGCTCTACCCAGAGCGTGCTTAACTTTGAAGTTCCAACAAACTCCAAACTATTGCACGAAGAGGTGTCTCTGTGATTAGAGTTCCACCATCTATATTTGATGTGTATCACATACTCTCCACTTATAGAACTAATATCTTTGTTAATTTCATTACATAATCCAGAACCAAATCAAACAATGAGGATACCCTTCTCTACTTTCGACTAGTGAATTGCTCTGATACCACTTGTAACGCCCTAAAACTTTACCTATTGAGGTATTATCTACTTTGACCACACGTCGCACACGGTTTTATCCTTTTAGTGCCAGCTCTTCCCAAGAGTTACCTAGCTTAGGATTACTCTAACCAGAGCACGCCTAACTTTAGAGTTCTAATGAACTCTAAGCCATTATATCAAAAGGCGCCTCTATTATTAGAGTCTAACCATCTACATTTAAGGAGCATCACATATATTCCATGAATATGATATCTATTTAGTGTGATGTATCGAATATATGACGAAGGTGGAGTGTTAGAGTATTTATATTGATTAGTCATGTCATATCGGCCCAAGTCGGATGAGTTGGGTATTTCTAAGTATGGAGATTTACCAACCATAAGTTGTTGAAAAGGTTTGGGAAATTTAAGTATTTTGTTTCGAAGCATGTTTGGATTTCTCGATATTAATGGAAGTTTCCATGTTTTGAAGCATCCTTGAGTATCTTCATATATTAATTCGCTTCCCAATGTATCTTTGGTAAAGATTCATGCTTCTAACTCTTTCTCTTTCTCAACACTTTCTCTCCTCTATCTAAACGGAGAAGATAACCATATGCAAAGCATGTAGCCTTAAAAAAAATTTAGAAAAGGAAGAAGACAAAGAAATCTTGCCACGTGTCATAAGTAATAGTATTTTTGACGAAACAAAATAAAGTTAAGCAAGGTCAGCTATTTGTCAAAAAAAAAAAATTCACAGAGTAATTGTTTGCAAAATGGTAAAACACAGGTCAATTTTTTTTTTTTTTATAATTAACTCATTAATAAACTTAATTACTCACAATGAATGTAGGTAAATCAAGCATAGTATGTCATCAATGGAGGCTTCATTGAAGAATGGAGATGATGTAGCATAACTTAAGTTTGACGAACTCATTACTCTATTTTTTAGCACGGATATGATTTCTCGGAGTATCACAATTATCTTTTATACAATTGGATTAAGCCTTTATTACAACCCTTGTAAAGCTGTGGAAGCTAGGGACACATGTTGTTCACATACCTCATGGGGAGATGAACATCATGTTAAAATGAATTATATCAAATACGATTTTGTGAGTACAAAAGTTGTGATTTTTTTATGGATATTATAAAGAAACATCAACATGGAAATTTTGCCCAATTAGCAAGTCGATGCATATTGGATCGGCAAGCCGGTCAAGTATTTTCAAACATCAAGTCAAAAAATTTAAGAGGCGACACAAGGTACAAGAGAACATGGTAGGGCGTGACATTTGCTTTGCTTACACCGACAAGCTAGTCCAGCAACTTCCAAATATTAAAGCTATTGTGGCCTAAATTTGAGGTGCGACAAAGAAAGTTTATGGCGTAACTTTTGAAGACCATATACCGACGAGCCGATCCTTTACTAAATCCGACCGTTGCACGCATATTACAGCTACTTGACAAACAATATCTGTAAGCATTTAAACTTTTTGTAAGCTATAAATACTCCTTGACTTGGAGATTCCGATGACTTTTGACAACTCTTGAGAGCCTTAACAAACAAGTTATCTTATTTAATTTTTTGTTCTCTTGTTCATTATTTGTATATTTTAAGAGAGAGAAATCGTTCTAGTGCTATGTTCAAAAATTAGTAAATCCTAGAAGAGCATCCAGTGAAGTGATTGAAGTATATTATTTCTTGAAGAGGTAATTTGTGTATTTACTCAGCTTGAGCTTGGTTTTGTGGTGTTTAATAGAAGTGGTTGCGAAGTTCTTGTCAGATGCATTGGTGGACCATGGAGAGTAGGAAGTGAGCCAAACTCCACGTTAAATCTTGGCTAATCTTCTTTATCCCTATCTCTGTCATTTTCTTTTTCTTTATCTGATTTGTTAATTTGCTCTTCTTAAAAGTTCTATCTGTTTTATTGCATAAAAATAATTTATTTGGGAATTTAAGTTAAATACCCAACTCCTCCTCGAGTATCCTAGTATATTTTCACATCACACTACAAGATGTGGTTATACATGTTGGTTTACCTATTTAATGGAGATGTACCCACAAGTCATACGTCTCTAAAATCGACTAATGACTAATGAGTGTGAGCAATTGTTAGGTGTCAGACCTACAGGTAAGGATATAGTAGGTAGACGATGGAAGATGTCAAAATATATTGTCGGAGTATTGCAACTTGATGCTGATGAGCTAGCCACCATACGTTATACACAATCATTTTGATATGATCAGTAGCATTAGTACAAGGATGGGGAAAATACTAGATTACTTAGAAGACTATGTGAAGTAGCATGCATCGTCAGTATTGGGTTACGTTACAGCATGCAAAGTCAAATTAGTTGGTTTAATAATAGACTTCAACAAATAAATAGTGATCAACACATAGTATGTAAAGGGAAAGCAAAGAAGGAAATGGGATATTCCTGATACTTGAACTATGTCTTGAGTCTTTAGGAGCAATCGGTGTTTGAAGTCTAGTGAGTTTTCATCGTATCATTCCTCGCAAAATACAACACACAAAACACTTGATATTAGTTCTTACTTAGCCATTATTCACTATACTCTGATTAAAATTGAATTCTTTTGCAGAGATTTGAGTTCTAAATAAGCAATACTGAGAAATACAAAAGAAGCCATACCTAACCTGCTGGTTGATGAAGATTTGGAATGCATGATTGATACTACACTATGACTTAAGGTTTCAAAGAGTAGAAGGTTGACTTAGAGATAGTAGGATTTCTTTTGTGAGTAAAGTACATATTGTCTAAGGAAAATCATATCTTCGTTGTTGTACAAGATTTATCTTTCATTAATATAGTAGGTTGGATCTTAATAGTGGGCCGGTTGTTATTTATGTTGAGTATTTTAGCATCTTATCATTTGTTTTACTAAACATATTGCATTTATATTATAAGTCATTGGCAATATTCTTTTTGCAGATAGGTCTTCTAGCATGGTACATTTAATGTTCTTTCCATTTCCAGAGGACTTTGAGAGCACAGTTAAAGATAGCCAGGGGTCAGCTTGTTTAACCTGGCTATATAGATATCTTTGCCGAGCTGCTAATAGATCTAGATTAGAGATGGGATGAGCCGCCATATTAGTTCGGTTAATGGATTGGGATTGATTTTCTTATACCACACCACATAGATGCAATTCAAATTGAGCATACTAGACTATTGCATTCTATTGGAATAACCCATTTGATGTCAAGCTACTCATGTCATATTTGAGTATTGAGATTCATTAGAAAGTAAAGTTGTAGATTAGATATAAAATTTTCTATTCGTTAATTATATAAATACACATGTGTACTCTTTATAAACCAATATTGATTTATCATTTGCAGGTTTGTTGGATACTATATATTGCAAATATATTAGAGTCATTACCACTTATATGCAGATAAAGAAGTGATATTTTGCTAGCTTGCGTTCTCCTTATATGTTTTTGTATAGGGGAGATGCACTTACTTGACAGAGTTGTTCACTAGCTTGGTGGGATACAACATATCACACAACAATGTGACACTCAACCTTCTCTCTACATATAGATTTAAGAGGGAAGACGAATGAAGATTAGAGAAAGAAGCATGAGCCATATATTCAGTAGTGGGAATAATGACGATTGCATATAGTTTTGTTACAATTTGATGACACAATATTTGACAAAGTTGCTCAAGATTACTATCCATGGTATTGTAGTGTGACTAGGAGATATATAGGTTAAACAAGTGCTATGCTTAGTGCTCTGGTCAGTACTTTGAATATTTAGTCTTAAAAATTTTCTTCTTTTAGTTATATGCATTCACTCACATAGAGTAGTTTGATAGTTTAAAAGAGATACAAGCTATAGCTATAGTTGCTAAATGGCTTTATATGGATATGGATGTACTAGATTATATCCATTAGATTACTAGCAGCAAAAACCACCTCAGATGCATCCAGCTAGCTCTCAATGATGGTGTCATGGTAGCGATCATCGCCATCGAGAAGAGTAGGCATTGTTAGATCAGTCTCCAACTTCTTCTATTATTGATTAGCCTTCTCTAGGCTATTAATCCTCTTCATGACTGTTGGGTTTCCATAGGGTTTTAAAATTATATAGATCAAATCTTTTGCAGCGGATTTCAAAAAGAAAACCCTAACCCAGTATCCATGTGTATTGATTAGATTAAAACAAAAACAAATAGTTTGATTTCGTACCTCTAAAAGCTTGAAACTTGAAATCAATTTGCAGATCGGATCTGTAGGTACCGCAAAATCACAATACCCTCTACGGTATCCACACGAACGAGCACTCTACAAAAGGATCCTTCACGTGCTAGCGTGATCTAGAACATTTCTAGATGATATTGGGATTTTCACACACGACTCTTCGTGCTTCACTCTTTAGGGTTTGCAGATTTTCTCTGCCGGTCTAATGTCGACAGACAAGTCGTTAACCCTAAAGAGATCTCTTTATGTGCCTTTTATACTAATGTCATTCTCACATGAGTAATGACAGTAGTGCCCCTTAATTAATAAGGGATAATATTCCTAAAATATAATTCTTGCACATAACAAAATAATTTATTATTACTCTCAATAATAATAAATTATTATTCCTACAAGACATCAAATTTAGTCTTTGATCCATTAATTTATTATTATTCTTAATAATAATAAATTATTATTCCCACGAGACATTAAATTTAGTCTATGATCCTTTTGACTCGTTCTTTTGTGTGTGACCCTGTAGGTTCACTTAATGTTGGCAATTGACTTAAAACAATTTTAGTCAACAAAACAAAAGTGGCCTCTAGCAAGACATTATGTTTACCCAAATTAAATGAAGATCGGTGATCCGATTTTTACCTAATCCATAACTTATGTCATTATCCTTTTGTCACATGATATCTAGATTGAACATAAGGCATGGATAGTGTCATCCTTATATCGTTCAATCTTATCATTTCTCGATTTCTAAGTAAACTGATAAAAACAAATGAAATTGATTACGCTATCAATTCATTTGAGCACGGCCATGCATTTCTCAGTCTCACTCATCGAGGGGCCCAGAGATATCTCTCTCACAACGAGAGGGACAAATCCCATCTTAATCACTCAACTTCCTCTACATGATTTACATTATGCCCAATCTCAACCTTTATAATTATCTGGTTAAAGACAACGTTTGATTGAGTTGAAACATAATATTCCTCATGTTGGAATCCATGATGATTTCAGGTCTGAGGATACGATGACATTTTATTTTGAGAATCACTTATGACACTAATCCATGTAGTGATCTCAAAGCGGGTCAGTCCAGTACATAGTTCTCCAACATGTACCTATGAGTTTGATTTATATCTCCATATAAATAAACATCCCATGATTATCAGTCAAACCTCATACTAGATTTAATTCATTATTGTTCCCACAATAATGAGCATCTAGGGACATTTAGAATAATTAAATTATTCACGGATCCTATTATAAAGTAAACATGCAAACAATATAATAGAAATGTTTATGAATGACAATATCCAGTAATTGGCCTAGGGCACAATCACCAACAATCTCCCACTTGCACTAGGCCAAATCATACATGTATCTAATACCCATTGACCTAGTATGATGATCATGCTTTTGCCTGTGCAAGAAGCTTGATAAGTGGATTAGTAATATTGTCATTTAGTTGATACTTTGCATATCTTCACAGCATCTGATGCTGTTATACACTCGGTTTTTCTTATAGAATCTGCTACGGTATTCTGCTTTGAACTTTTCAAGCTTACTTACCTCCATTGAAAAGAAAAATATGTCCAGATTGTGATGTAAAATCATCCTTGTCATATTGGAAACTAGTATCCGTGTAACTATTTACAACTAGCTCGTCTTCCAATCCTCCATCTATCAAGAATGCATCTTTAGTTCTTCTTAAGTACCTAAGAATATTCTTGACTGCTGTTCAATGAGGTTAACTACGATCTAACTGGCATTTACTGGTTATGCTTAATGCATATGACACATCTGGTCGAGTGCATAACATGGCATACATGATTGATCCAATAGTCGAATCATAAAGAGTCTTACTCATGTGATCTTGCTCATCATTTGTCGTTGGACATTGAGTCTTGCTCAGATTTATATCATGTGACATTGGCAAGAATCCCCTTTTGGAAACTTGCATACTGAACCTATTCAGTACTTTGTCTATATATGCACTCTGACTTAGGCCAATAAGCTTTTTAGATCTATCCCTGTAGATCTTGATGCCTACGATATAGGCAGTCTTACCTAAGTCTTTCATTGAAAAACACTTCCTAACCAAGACTTGACCTTCTGCATGGTAGGAATGTCGTTTCCAATGAGTAATATGCCATCTACATATAGCACTAGAAAGACAATTGTACTCCCATTAATTTTCTTGTAAACACAAGGTTCATCTTCGTTTTTAATGAATGCAAACTCTTTGACTGCTTCATCAAAATGAAGATTCCAACTCCGAGATGCTTGCTTCAATCCACAAATGGATCTTTGAAGCTTGCAAACCTTTCAGGATTTTCAGGATGAACAAAACCCTCAGGTTGTGTCATATACACATCTTCAAGTAGGTTTCCATTAAGAAACGTTGTTTTGACATCCATCTGCCATATCTCGTAATCATGATACGCAGCAATGGCAATGAGAATTCTGATGGATTTGAGCATAGCAACTGGTGAAAAGGTTTCATCATAGTCTATACCATGAGTTTGCTTGAAGCCCTTTGTCACTAGTCGTGCTTTAAAGGTATGCATTTTGCCATCCATATCAGTCTTCTTTTTGAAAACCCACTTACACCCAATGGTCTTAGTACCTTCGGTGGATCAATCAAAGTCCATACTTGATTGTCGTGCATGGATTGCAATTTAGATTTCATGGCATCCAACCATTTCTCGGAATCTGAACCTATTATGGCGTCTTGATAGGTAGTGGGCTCATCTTGATCTATGAGCAACACATAACGACTATCTGTTATGAGAAATCCATATCTCTCAAGTTGATGTCGCATTCTATCAAACCTACATGGGCCTTGTATTACCTGTGGAGCATCAACAACTAACTATATATCTTGTTGACTTTCAACTGGCGGTGTAAGACTATTTTATGGATCTCGAACCACTTCGAGATATATTTTACTCCCACTGGTTCTTTTAGAGATAAACTCTTTTTCTTTAAAAGATACCATTCCAAGCAACAAAAACACTTTGTTCTCAGAGGGTTTACAAAACAATAACTTTTGGTTTCTTTTAGGTACCCCATAAAAAGTATTTACTTGACTTAGGTCCTAATGTGTCTAAGGCTTGACGTCTCACATAAGCCTCACAACCCCTAAATCTTGAGGAAAGACAGACTAGGCCTTTTTTTTTTTTAGTTGTCCATATCTCATATGGTGTCTTTTCAACCGCCTTAGAAGGAACATGATTTAACATGAATGCAATTGTCTCTAGGGCATAGCCCCAAAAGGATGGTGGAAGATCTGTTTGACTCATCATAGATTGAACCATATCTAATAAGGTTCTACTCCTCCTTTCAGATACACCATTCCATTGTGGTGTTTCAGGTGGAGTTAATTGTGAAATTATTCCACAATTTCTAAGATGGTCCTTAAATTCTTGGCTTACATATTCACTACATCGATCTGATCGAAGTATTTTGATTATTTTGCCAAGCTGTTTTTGTACTTCATTATGAAAAGCTTTGAACATTTCAAATGACTCAGATTTATGTCTCATTAAAAAGACATATCCATATCTACTGAAATCATTAGTAAATATGATGAAGTACTGATAACCTCCTCTAATAGCAACGGTTAATGGACCTCATACATCAATATGTGTTAGGCTCAATAAATCAATTGCCCTTTCACTATGCCTAGTAAAAGGATCTTTGGTCATCTTGCCTAATAAACAAGACTTGCATATTTCAAATGATTCAAAATCAAATGAATCTAAAAATCCATCTTTATAGAGTTTTTGATATGCGTTTCTCGTTTATATGACCAAGATGATAATGCCATAAGTAGGTCATATTTAAATCATTGGATCTAATTATATTAGTATTTATGTTATAGATTGATCCATTATCATGTTTCAGATTTAGAACATAAAGACCATCATGTAAATCAGCATTTGCATAATACATGTCTCTATTTATAAATGAAACATTTATTATTCTTAATAATAAATGTGAAACCTTCATTGTCTAAACATGAAATAGAAATAATATTCCTACTCAAAATAGGAACATAAAAGCAATTGTTCAACACTAACAAAAGCCCATTGGGCAAAATCAATTCATAAGTCCCAACAGTTAGAGCAGCAACTTTTGCTCCATTTCCAACTCGTAGGTCGACTTCGCCCTTCTTCAGATCTCTACTCCTACTGAGACCCTGAAGCAGTAGTCTTACTACTCTTCTTCTTCTTTAAATCTTCCAAATAGAGTTTGCAGTTTCTCTTCCAATGACCTGGTTCATTGTAGTGAAAGCAAACTCCTTCCTTAGGAGGCTTTGCATTTGGTTTAGGCTTGGGCTTAGGCTTAGGCTTTGAACTTTTCTTAGCCTTAGCATTGCCTTTACCTTTCTGAACCATCAAGACATTGCTGGGTTTCTTCTTTTTGATATTGACCTCAGCAGTCTTGAGCATCGAATGCAATTCAGAGATTGTTTTGTCCATATTATTCATTGTATAGTTCATGACAAACTGGTCATAACTATCTGTCAGTGAATTTAGGATCAAATCAGTAGCAAATTCCTGACTTATTGGAAAACCAAGCCTATCAAGATGATCAATATAGCCTTTCATCTTTAGGACATGGGCACTCACTGAACCTCCCTCCACCATCTTACAAGAATGTAAGGCTTGGGTAGTCTCATACCTCTCTTGCCTAGCTTGCTGCTGGAACATTTCCTTAAGATGGAGGATCATCTCATAAGCCTCCATGTTTTCCAGACCCTTCTGAAGTTCTGGACTCATGGTTGCAAGCATTAGGCATCCTACTTCCAAAGAGTGATCAGAATGCTTCCTATAAGCATCCTTTTCAGCTCTTGAGCATTAGCGGGAGGTTCCTCAGGAATGGGCTCATCAAGGACATAAAGTTTCTTTTCGTGCTTGAGAACAGTTCTCAAGTTTCTGAACCAGTCTAGAAATTGGTTCCAATCAATTTATCCTTCTCAAGGACAGATCGCAATGATAATTTGAAGTGTTTTTGTAGCCATTAATCTATAATTACTTATGCAAAGTTTATTTTAATAAATTAAAACTCCCACTAAATCAATAACCCTCATTATCAATGTTGTTTCATTTAATTATTGCAATCTAGTGGGCTAAGATCCATATTTCACCTAACTTTAAGTCAGCTTTGGCATGACGCTTAAAGTTAAGTTATTTAGGTAGGTAACTCTTTACCAATTACATCGCATGTAACTCTTAGATCTTTTATGGGATTTTTGACATCATATGTCCCGGCATGTTCAAATCCCATCTAACGCCTTAGGCCCAAAACCGTTTTGATAGCCTAATTAAGTTGAACCATATTAAACACATGAGTAGCACCATTACCCATCCTGCCTTACTAAGATAACCTAATGCACCCTGCTTTGGCAGAACCTACATTTTAGTGATCGAAGTCTTGACAGGTGTTTAATCATGGGTGGCATTTAACTTAAAATTTATTGAGGGATTTAATTATTGATATTCCATTTTTTTTATCACGTTTAATGGATATTCAAGCATACGTGGTGGTAAATATAGTATCACATACATATACATACATCATATCTCATGATATATCAACTTTATCGAATAAAGAAAAAGTGTCATAGCATGGCCCTTTATTCTACATTGATTTTCATAAGCCAATATGAAAATCAATGGTCCAATCCTAAGGTAAAAACCATCTTTATGGTCTTGAGTTGTAAATTTTCTTGTATCTTCTTCATGATCCTTGTTTCTCCATCACCATGGATTAGGGAGGATCTTCATGATATCTTCATGTCTTTATTGCAATAATAAAAAGATACAAAAGATCCTACGACCACTTGTATAAAATAAATTACAATAAAATAAAAACGACACATATGCGTATTTATAATATTACAACCCATTTAAAAGAAAAGGAATAAAAACCTGCCAATCACATAGGTCTTAGGGCCATGCTATGCACCATACATATAATATAAACATATAGAGAAGACATACACATATGTCACAATACTTCAAAAGCGTGTTTTATATTAAGAATTATTAATTAGAGTTTATTGAACTAAATCATGCACCTTGCAAGGGTTAAGGGACAGTCTCCTTTCAGAAAAATCGAATCTTTAAATCATACGAAAATTTTAAATTCGATTTTTGGATATTACTACAGTTCATAAACTGCAATAGGATTTATCCGTAATTGAATCGAATACAGTGCTTATTTGAAATAAACACATGCTCAGACATGTCGCAATTATCTACCGCAACTTGCGACCAAGTGCTCAATTTTTTTTTATTATTATTAAAAGAAAATATCATACATCCAAAACATGATCGCAGTTCTAATCCACATAAACCGACGCGCAAAAGATCCAATTTCATCTGAGGAGCGCGTATATGCTTTATGTGTCTTACAAACAGATCCGATCTGTTTGTCATCGACCAGCAATATTATTATTTATTATTTTTACTATAAAAACAGAGGCATAATAGATGTCCAGAAGCACCGAATCTGATTTCAAAAACAGATGTCCAATTCATGCGATGCTATTCGATTTTTTTTATAATAAAAAAATCCAAATCATGCGCTCAATTTAGACGTAAAAAAAAATCAATTGGAAATAGATCGCAAAAATTGACATAAATTCAGACCGCGTAACAACAGATCTAATATGCCTTATTTAACAACAGTTCGTATCATATACGAAAACTGCAAAATCACGCTATTAAGAAAAACCCTAAAGATTCGTTGTAATCAAATTACACAAGATCCATTCAATCCTTCAAAGCAAGGTGCTATAATAAAATTACAAATCCATATTTGTGTTTTTTTCTTCATAAACTCAAATTGATTTCACAATTAATATGCATAAAAACGGATATCAGATATTCGAATTTCATGGCATCACATGCAAATCATAAACCAGATTTCAATCTAATCAAAAACACAAGCGGCTCTGATACACTGTTGGGTTTCCATAGGGTTTTAAAATTATACAGATCAAATCTTTTGCAGCGGATTTCAAAAAGAAAACCTAACCCAGTATCCATGTGTATTGATTAGATTAAAACAAAAACAAATAGTTTGATTTCGTACCTCTAAAAGCTTGAAACTTGAAATCAATTTGCAGATATCTGTAGGTACCGCAAAATCACAATACCCTCTACGGTATCCACACGAACGAGCACTCTACAAAAGGATCCTTCACGTGCTAGCGTGATCTAGAACATTTCTAGATGATATTGGATTTTCACACACGACTCTTCGTGCTTCACTCTTTAGGGTTTGCAGATTTTCTCTGCCGGTCTAATGTCGACAGACAAGTCGTTAACCCTAAAGAGATCTCTTTATGTGCCTTTTTACTAATGTCATTCTCACATGAGTAATGACAGTAGTGCCCCTTAATTTAATAAGGGATAATATTTCCTAAAATATAATTCTTGCACATAACAAATAATAATTTATTATTACTCTCAATAATAATAAATTATTATTCCTACAAGACATCAAATTTAGTCTTTGATCCATTAATTTATTATTATTCTTAATAATAATAAATTATTATTCCCACAGACATTAAATTTAGTCTATGATCCTTTTGACTCGTTCTTTTGTGTGTGACCCTGTAGGTTCACTTAATGTTGGCAATTGACTTAAAACAATTTTAGTCAACAAAACAAAAGTGGCCTCTAGCAAGACATTATGTTTACCCAAATTAAATGAAGATCGGTGATCCGATTTTTACCTAATCCATAACTTATGTCATTATCCTTTTGTCACATGATATCTAGATTGAACATAAGGCATGGATAGTGTCATCCTTATATCGTTCAATCTTATCATTTCTCGATTTCTAAGTAAACTGATAAAAACAAATGAAATTGATTACGCTATCAATTCATTTGAGCACGGCCATGCATTTCTCAGTCTCACTCATCGAGGGGCCCAGAGATATCTCTCTCACAACGAGAGGGACAAATCCCATCTTAATCACTCAACTTCCTCTACATGATTTACATTATGCCCAATCTCAACCTTTATAATTATCTGGTTAAAGACAACGTTTGATTGAGTTGAAACATAATATTCCTCATGTTGGAATCCATGATGATTTCAGGTCTGAGGATACGATGACATTTTATTTTGAGAATCACTTATGACACTAATCCATGTAGTGATCTCAAAGCGGGTCAGTCCATACATAGTTCTCCAACATGTACCTATGAGTTTGATTTATATCTCCATATAAATAAACATCCCATGATTATCAGTCAAACCTCATACTAGATTTAATTCATTATTGTTCCCACAATAATGAGCATCTAGGGACATTTAGAATAATTAAATTATTCACGGATCCTATTATAAAGTAAACATGCAAACAATATAATAGAAATGTTTATGAATGACAATATCCAGTAATTGGCCTAGGGCACAATCACCAACAATGACATCATATAGATACATCTATTACATATACCTCCTGCAGATACAACTACCTCAGACATTACTCTCTTGTTCTTATGAAGCCTACATGTCCATCATCATCAGACATGGGTGAAGGAATTACACATATAGACAACTCTATCAGTCTTTCACAGCCATAGGGAGAACCAGCACGATATGATAGAACACTATATGAGAGGAAGAGAAGACAACGCCATTAGATGTTGGACGTAAATTTTTTAGTACTTTTTTTTTTGCTAGACATTGGATGTAAACATTTAATCAATATTACTGTTTCTCATAAACTTAGTATATATGCTAAAACTCCCATGTGTTGGAGTTTATGTTGTATTTCTATTTTGATAAAACTTAGTGCATAGGAAGGAATTAGTGTACATGCTAACACTTGTTTACTTTGCTGTAAACAATTTCATTAAAGCCTATTCCTTAAGAATGACTATTACAGTGTTCATTTGACTGTAATCGTAATAGTGGTTACATAAGAAATCTCTATTACAAAAAAATATTGAATAGTCATTGATTTCTCAACTTATGAATGAAAATTTAATGCTAGCATTATCTTTTTTTTCTCCTAAAATAGCTCAATTTAAATAAAAAATTAATAAAAAAAATTATATTACAACTTTATTTCATTCTCTAGTAATAGGAATTTCATTATAGTCTTATCCATTCAGCAAAGTGAACAAGCTATAAGCTCACTTAGATGAGTTAAAGATTGGATATACGTGTTAAAAGCATGGTGGAGATGATACGTTTGCTGAAACTACAACTGCTTATAGTTGACGTGTTTGTTAAAACTATAGCTATTTTTACTATATCAGCTTTTATGACAAATGTTGTAAAAAGTGATGCAATACTAAAATAACAAAGGGAGGAACATGTTTAAATAGGACTCGCATGTCCAATGTGCGGGTTGTGTTGACATATGACTCGAATATTCATCATGCATATTACCATAATCGCTTCTCTTAAATGTGCCACTTTTATAACTAAATCGGCATGTTTTAAATGTGAATTTTTAGTTTGTTTTGATAATTAATTTTTATAGCATCTTTTGAGTAATTAAATTAGAAAAATTTGTTAATGACCTTTTAACATAGTGACATTTCCGCTATCTCTCGTGTCAAAGTCAAGTTTAAATCTCACCTCATTGTAATTGGGAAAAAAAAATTTGTAGTGGTCATTTCGGTAATTGGGCTTACGACCCAATTTAATGCCACGGGTCGGTCTTTTAGACCAGTGATGGGGCTCAGAAGACCGAGTCTAATAAGGGATGTCGTAGGAGATTTGACTTAGTAGGCTCATAACAGGGATCGTCGGACCGGTTTATTCTGCTTTCAGCCTTATTCGGATTTCTTATGCATGAAAAGTAGACTCCAAAAATTTTCTTCATGGGTTAATCTGAGCTTTGTTTGGCTAAAATATGGCTTATTTGGAATAAAATAAGTCTACTTCTATTTTATATTAAAGATGAGCTATTTTAATAAGAAAATGGGCTCCATTTTTACTATTAAAGCCTTCATTATATTCCAGATCCATATCCAAAGTCCACACCCATATGCATAAAAGAAAGAATGTATTTTGACCGTCGGATTCGTGAAAGGGATCTAATGATTGCAAGCAATGCTTCATCTCATCCATCCACACGGATTCATCCAACGGCTACTGCTAACCTCCAACATTTATAAATAGAATGCTCCTTCTTATTTGAAGGCATTCTGCAGATTGCTAAGATTGAGGGCAAAGCCATACTGCTGAAACACCCAAGAACAGGTTTTACGTGTTCTTCCTCCTACGCCTCTGTCCAAGACATCCTACATGTGTTATCAGTCTAGAACTTCTCTCGAATTGACTACCATGTACTATCATACGTGATCAACCAGCTGCAGTAATCCCACAATATAAAATTTATTTGGACAATTTTTTTTTTCATTTTTATCATATAATAAGCATATTGTTGTAGAAAATTCCCAAAATAGCCCTATGCACCCAAAATCATCTTCCACACCCCAATTAATCGATAGTTGCTAATGCTATAGACTCCACCAAAAGCTCGGTTTCAGAAGAACCTGAGACTTCTTACACCTCCAGCTGAAACTCTGTTTTGGGTAAGTCCTCTCTCTCTCTCTCTCTCTTCTCTCACTCGTTTTCTCTCTCCACCTCTCTCTCTTTCTCCTCCTCTTGATTACTGAGAAAAGGTTAGAGGAATAGCAACACAAACTTAAAAACCCTAATTTATCAGCTCAGTTCGACAATTTCGTGTTCTATAAGGTAATCGAAGTCCGAGTTTCTTCTTAACACTATCTTCACTCTCTCTCTCTCTCTCGTCTCATCATCGAGGGACTGAGTTCTTTGTTTTTTCTGAGGATTTGGTGGATAGAACGTGTGATTGAGGAATTAGGTTATGCTTGATTAATTTGAGGAGTAATTTTGTTTTGATGAGTGTTCTGTTTGAAGTGTAACTAATAAATTCGTGTTCGTTTATGAGAAATGTGCATCATTGTTAGGGTTCAATGTATTTTAACTTTAATCATTTTAGTCGTGAGTGTTTCTAGCTGATAATTAATTTCTTGGCGATTTTTTGGGTCTTTGATTGATCAAGGAGTTGTCGGGGATTCATTTGAACATGAAACCTTTGATTGCGAGGTTGTAGTGGGTTGTAGATTAAGCCCGTTGCTTGATTCGGTGGATTCAGTGGAATATGTGATTTTGAGTTGGGAATAATTAGAGCTCGTAGGGTAGATGAAGTATGCGTCTGTGTTTAGAAATTTAATGTTGATGTAGCTCATGGATTTGGGATTGCTTTGCATGAGACAACAGACATGCTTCGATGATTTGAGCCGTAGCAGACATCATAGGTCCAAATGGTTTTACTTGTGCCTTGTGAGATGCTCATGGGAAAGTTCCTCTCTGAAACTTGCTGTTGAGCTTGCACAGAAATTAAGTCAAGCATGATGGTGTACTATTAGAATTCTCTTTGCGAGGAATCTCGGTCATGTCTATTAATGCTCCTATGGGATTTATGATTTATAGACCACTCCGTCCATTTGGAAAATATATCTGTAGAGGCTTATCATATCTCTTGTGAGCTAATCATATGCATAACTTGGTAAATCAGAAATAGGGGATGACATAACCTAGATAACTCATGGCTCAACTAAAAACGAGGAAGTCGGGGTTCTCAGTGTAATACAAGATGACTGCTGATTTGTAGATGCCTGAGATTGAAAGTAACCCTTTTCTTCATCTAGGATACATTCCTTGGTAAGGCAACTGCCTATAAGCTTATGTTTCAGGTAGTTCGTGTAAAAGGAAAACGCAAAGGCATGGTTGATAAACTGAGATGTGTAGAAGAGTTGGAGGCTAATAGGCTTTTTTTTTTAAATATATGATCTATTGTGAGGGTTTCAGCCTTCCCACCTCTATGGGTATATATTGGCAATTAATCTAATTCACCAATTTTCATCAGCTGTGTTTGCAATGGAATGATACTTTTGATGCTATTATTATGCAAAGGAATGTTTATTCATCTCTTTGTCATTGGTTCATTTGTATTCAACCATGTGTGTTATTTCTCAAGCTATTCAACATCTCATCCCTGCATATGTGTGATTAACTCACTCTCTTTATTTGTAATATTTTAAGGTGTTCTTCATTATTGTGCCTATCTGTATCTTTAGATTTACATAAGGTTGTTTCCCAAAGCATATATACCGTATATATGTTGAAGGCTTTAAACAACAATGATTATAAATGTAAATGTGTTGGCAATGAAATTTAAATTCACAGTATATTCAATAGGATGCTGGGCTGATATGGTTCGACAATCTATCTTGCAGTAGTGCTTATTAGGCAAGTGCTAGGAACACTCCTTTTTCTTTATTCCTCCCTCAGTGTGGCTGTTATAGATTTTTGCTTCCACCATCTTGGTGTGATTGTAGAATTACATATCCTATTGTGCAAAGAATTAAATGTGCTATCATTTATTTTAAGTATGACTTTAGTTTTATAATAATGCACGCAGCTTAATATTTATTATAAGTGTAATCTACTATACTTCCATATGATGATGTTGGTCGCAAATTCAAGCATCAAGTGAATCATACATCATCTTGATTTCTATTTTATGCCCTAATGATCTTGACTTTGAGTTCCCCATGCTATGGCATAATGACTAGGAACCCTTCATTCAATGAAATAATGCAAAATGTATTCTGTTCGCTTTAGGTATCACGTGTTCTATTCCGTCTTCTTATTTCGCAATAATAAGTACTCCTTGATCTTCTATTGCCTAGTTCTCAATATTAGCATCAATTTGTTTTGTCAGGTCTTCTGCTCGAGCTTTTGTGTTTCTTTGTACAGTGGGTGATTCCCCTTTTGTACCCTTTTTATTTTGGGTAAGGTAAGGTTTTTTTTTTTTGAAATCGTTTTTTTGGGTGTCTGAGCGTGCTTTTTATCAATAAAAAAACAAGCCTTTTTGTTATAAGAATCTGACATTCATTAAAAAAAATTAATAATAATAATTTAACTATCATTATTATACAACCAAAAAAAAAAAAAAAAATTGATTGAAGGATGTGGAGAAAAAATGAATATGAAGATTTGAAGTCTTTTTTCCATATGATGATTTTGATATGACATTGAATGAACTTGTGCATGAAGCTTGAGTAGATAAAATGCACATACTCACTTGTTTGTGGTTAGATGTGTATAATAGTCAATTGACCATCGTGTTGTTTTACTTTACCTTTGTCCATGTCATTGCTTCATATGGAATTTTCAAGTTAGTGTCTCACATTGACTGCTAAATTATGGTGGTTAGAATTGCTTGCTATAAATTCATGGTTTATGAAGTCTATGCCACTTTAGATTTATTTAACAATTTAATTGTATACGGTTTTTAGGGCTTTAAATTCTGAGAGATTTTGTTTGATCAGTAGAATTTTGGGAAATACATGCAGTGAAGTTTTTAGGTCCACATTTTCACTGTGGTATACTGATTTTGTTTTCTTATATTTTTTTTTTTTGTTTTATCAGCACTCAACCATCTATATATATATGCCAAGGGGGAATTGGCTGGATAATGGCTGTTCAAGCTCCTGCTAAACCAGTTATGTATAATGAATCCGATGATGATGAGCCTCTGTGTTTTAGAAGGAGCAGTAATGCATCAAAGCAATTACAATTAAAGTCAGAGGCAAAAAAACCATCTAGTCAGGGACCTGATGGACAGTCCAGGCTACATTCTTCCAATGGTCAAAGCTCCAGCTCCCAAAAGACTAAGGTTGTTCCATCTTCTAAACAACCTTCCATGAAATCACCTCTTGTGAGCCCAAAAGGATCGTCTTCATCTGTTAAGGTGTCTCTCTCACCACCAGTGAAATCACCGCTTATGAGCCCAAAAGGATCTTTATCTGTGAAGGTGTCTCCAGTGAGGTCACCAACAAAAAAATCACCACTCACGAGCCCCAAGGTATCTTCTTCATTTGATCAGCGGCTCAAGAGTTCTAAACAGAGTGGTCCAGCTACTCCTAAGGAGGAGCCAGATAGTGATTCAGAAGATGATATGCCGCTTAGTGTCAGATTAAAAGTAAATTCCGGCAAAACCAACAAAGGTCCTAGTGGTTCTTCTTTGCCCTTAGCAACAGTGAAGAATTCCTCTGAAGACACTGATGATGAAAAGCCTTTGGCGTTGAAGTTCACTCAGAAGTCCAGTACTGGTGCATCTACAAGCAAGCCTCATTCTTCTGAAGTGAAGAAACCCTTGGCCTCAAGATCACAACAAAACGGTTTTGCGTCATCAGATACTCAGCAAAAATCTTCTCCTATTCCTAATAAAAGACCTCTGGACAAGGTCATCTCCTCAGAGCAGTCTCTTAAAAAGCCAAAGATATCAAATTTGTCTACTTCTGTGAAAATGAAACAGCCTGTTAAAGCAGAATCAGGGGACGATGACGATGATGACCACATTCCAATTTCTCAGAGAATGAAAAAACCTGCAGTAGCTGCAGCAGGTAATAAGCCAACCACCTCAAAGCCTAAGGATCAACTAAAAAAGCCTGTTTCAGGAAAATTCAAGAAAACAGTGAAAAAGTCAAAGAAAGTAATGAAAAAATCAAAGTACTCGACATCAAGCCGGATGGGACCTTCCGGTGATGGCCAGAAGAAATGGACAACCTTGACTCACAATGGTGTAATATTTCCTCCTCCATACAAACCACATGGCGTAAAGATGCTCTACAAAGGGAAGCCAGTTGATCTAACTCCAGAGCAAGAGGAGGTCTATCCTCATCCTTTTTGCTTTATTGGGTCATAAGTATGCATAATTGAGTTTTGTTAGTTTGGGTTTTCTCATTTTATTTATGACATGAGACGTTGTTTTTGGGGTTACTATTTGTTAATAGATCATGAGAACTTGTACTTGCAGGTAGCAACTATGTTTGCTGTGATGAAGGACACAGATTATATGCAAAAAGATAAATTTAAAGAAAATTTCTGGAATGATTGGCAAAAGATTCTTGGAAGAAATCATGTAATTCAAAAGTTGGAATACTGTGATTTTACTCCAATATATGATTGGTATCAAGCAGAGAAAGAGAAGAAGAAACAGATGAGCAAAGAAGTAAGTTGGTTTTAATCAGCATGAACAGAGTGGATTTTTATGTTTATCATCTGCAAGATTTTCTTGGGCACTAGTTGTTTGTAATACAACTTAGCTATGTGACAGGCCTGGGTAGTTTAGCGAGTATCAAACAAAATTAGCATTTATGAGGGTTTTTAAACTTTCAATGACCATATACTGTGTTAGTTGTGATGCATTGCTAATTCAAAAAATTTTGTAAGCTTTTGGTGAAGAAATCAGATATAATATTCATTACTAGTGCAAAAACTGAATATAGGCGGTGGAGGAGGAGGAAAAAATGTGGATAAACCCAAATGCACATTATTTGATGTGTATGCATATATATTTGAAATGGTGACTGGGAAATAATAAATACACGGATAGAAAATTTCAATTCATTTTATTAGAGGTGTTTGGCAAAGCATTCAAAATTTGGATGTACCGTTTGAAATATTGTTCAATCGTTAAACTTTGAGAAATTAAATAGAAAGGAAGATGCAAATGGATGTAGATGAAGAGGGAGATTACAAAACTTATTTCAAATGTGGTTATGTTGCATTTGAAACTTGTTGGCAGACTTAGCCATTGCTTTTATTCTCTAGTAAAATATCCAATTAATAGGATTTATCGAACTGCAAATTACTTGAAGAATGGAAAAATAATATTTTTCTTGTATAGTAAAGCATTTTTTATCATTGTCTGCTGCACTATGTTCCCTTGAGTGCTGTAGTTTTCTATTCATCATCTTTTGGGGTGGGGGTTAGTGATGTAAATGGGTCAAACTTACTCGTGAGCTACTCAAATTGGTTCAAAATTTGCTTGGTTCAACTGGATAACAGCTGGGTTGATTTCAAAATTTGGGATTAGGGGACTCAGGGTTTTGTTTTTTCTTGAGCTACCTTCCATATGAGAAGTCCCATATTATACTGTAATATTGAATTTATCTGACCATTAAAATAAAATATTTGCCGTGTTTCATTTTTTTTATATGGAGATTCATATTATGTAGGAAAAGAATGCATTGAAGGAGGAGAAGGCACAGCAAGAGGAAAAGTACATGTGGGCAATTGTTGATGGCGTAAAAGAGAAGGTAAATTTGATTTATGCATCACTTCTGAACTAAACTTGCTGTTTGTAACTGCTTTATCAATCGTCAAACTATCATCAGCCATTCCTTTTATTGCTAATTGTCTAGCTAAATTTGAGGAGACTCCTCTTAATGTTGTCCAATTGGTTAAATCTTCTCCAATTTTGACTATTCATGAATTTTTTTTCAGAAGTTTCAAGCCATTTGAGGTTGTTATGCATTAACATTTTTGGTTCTTAAGAAACCTCTTTTTTCTCTTTTTTTCATTTCTTTGATTTTATTCCTCAAACCATCGTAATTCCAAATTGATGAGTCATCACACCAATGTGCTGTATTATATCACAGGGCTGCTCTCTTTATTTAATTTGCTCATGCTTTATGTTCTTTAGATTAGTTGGAAGATTAGTGAAAGTACAATCTTCTGTCAGAATATAATCCAAGATCTTGTTGCTAAAATAGCTTCATATCTCAGGTCGGGAATTTCAGAGTGGAACCACCTGGATTGTTTCGAGGACGTGGAGAACATCCTAAGGTTTTATTTATGAATTTTCTTATATGGTTCATATAAAGACACAGTCCCCCCTCCTTTGTATCTGGTGATGCCATGCATCTTAGACCTGTGATTCCAACTGTGTGTAACTGGTGTCATGTTTGGTGTCAGATGGGAAAGCTAAAGAAACGCATTCGTCCAAGTGATATTACAATCAATATTGGAAAGGATGCCCCCATTCCCGAATGTCCAATCCCTGGTGAAAAGTAATTGTACTTTCAGCTAGTGACTATTGCTTTTGCTTTTTTGGTTAAATATTGAGGTTCTTTTTTGATATCTTTCAATTAATATTGGTTTTACCAAGAAAAGTGGTATTCTTGAACTGTCTTGGCAGATGGAAGGAAGTAAGGCATGATAATACTGTCACATGGTTGGCGTTTTGGAACGATCCTATTAATCCAAAGGAATTCAAGTATGTATTCCTTGCGGCTAGCAGTTCCTTGAAGGGTCAAAGTGATAAAGAAAAATATGAAAAATCAAGGATGTTGAAGGTAGAATGTGATACTTTTCCTGAAATTTTTTGTTGTCAATTTCTTCTTTTTGGTTTACTTATATATAGTAACTGTGTGATTTCTGAAACTGTTTTTTACTGTAGGACTACATAGAAAGCATTAGGGCTACATATACAAGGAACTTCACCAATAAAGATGCAACAAAAAGGCAAATTGCTGTTGCAACATATTTAATTGATAAACTAGCCCTCAGGGCTGGAAACGAGAAGGTATAGATATGAAAGCATCAGGATTCATCCTCCTCTTCTAATCACATGCTTTTTTCTAAAATTTTCTGGCTACCATGTTCTTGCAATATGTGCTGTCATTACAACTTATGTATAGAAAGTAAAAGTGTTGCTGCAGTAATTATTTATTGAAAAAGAAAGAAAGAAAAGAAAAGGCTGCTGTGTTTCAAGATGACAACTTGTAATAAGAAGAGCTTGTTCTTGTTTATTGATAGCTTCTCTTTTTCTTCCTTCTGTCTTTCTCTCTATCTCCTTGGCATGTGTGTATAGGAAGTCAGTAGTTTGTACCTTTGATTTATCTGCACAGGATGATGATGAAGCTGACACAGTTGGTTGCTGCACATTGAAAGTCGAAAATGTGAAAGCTATCAGCCCAAACTCATTGGAGGTATAATTATGTTACTGTTTGGGATAACCACAGTTACTCTCTGCTAATATTCTTATAATGTCTTTGCTTCTTGTTATTCTTCGTCTGACTTTTGTACTTGTTTACTATAGTTCAATTTTCTCGGTAAAGACTCCATCAGATATGAAAACACAGTTGAAGTTGAGGTCCCCGTATACAAGGCCATTGTACAGTTTCAAGCTGGTATAGAAATTGCCATCTTTGATTGAATATATCTTGCTGTTGTCAGGATGTGAATTTTAACTGGTCATTTCATCTTTCAGGTAAAAAACCTGGTGATCCTTTGTTTGATGAGCTGGATACTAATAAGCTTAATGCTCATTTGAAGGAGATCATGCCTGGCCTTACTGCCAAAGTGTTCCGTACATATAATGCATCCATTACATTGGATGAGATGGTAAGCTTAGGTTTTGAAATCTGGGATGGCAATTCAGCAGGGCGTTATGTTTTATCTGCTTTTACATGTTGGTAGTTATTTTTTTTTTTTCATGCAATAGAAATCAGATACTTTTGCATTGTCTTGTTCTCTCTCTGATTTCACAAACAACATTTCATATCTGTTGTCTTGGTATTGAAGTATATCTCTAGCGCAATGGTCTATTATTGCATGGGGAAGCCATGATTTATAAAATAGCAGCTAAAAGTCTATGGTTTAAGGGCTTGGTAGAGTGATCTTTGTTTAACCACCTTCTTTTACCTTTGGTTTTTGGCAACTCACATTCTTTTACTTTACAAGTGCATAGACCTGAAAGAAAAAGGACTATGGTTGCCTTGTTCTCTAGCTTGATATAACTTTCCTAAAATAAAAAGCTTTTGGTACTGTAAGCTTGACCCAGTACTGGCTGTTTGTGCATAGCACAGATAGTGAAGCTATTATTTCTAAACTTGTGAGGATAAGGATAACTAGTTGTAGATAATGTTTGAGAAACACTTTAAGCATGGGCGATCTGCTTGCGAATGCACATATCTTGTAGAAATGTGGACATTGTTCTGAGTACATCTTCTTTCTAGTGTCCCATTCTTGTATATTACTTTTGCAATTGAACAATTATGTCAATGAACCTTTTTATCCTTCATAAAACTTCGATATTTTTATTATGTAAATTTGTGAAAGCTGTGGATCTTAATGTTATGTATGGATGATGACAGTTGAATAGAGATACCAAAGAAGGAGATGTTTTGGAAAAACTAGATGTTTATCAAAAAGCAAACAAAGAGGTAACAGCTGATTTTTTTTGTCCGCGCATCTTTTGTCGTGGTGGATGAAGGTAGATAACAACAGTGTCTGTGTTTCCACAGGTGGCCATTATCTGCAATCATCAGCGAAGCATATCGAAATCCCATGCTACGCAAATAGCAAAGTTGACTGAGAAGATAAATGAATTGAAGGTGGGTTATCATTTAAATAACATTTATGTCTTGGTATTGTTTGAATTGGAATTTTTATATAAATTAAGATAAATATTAAATTCAGTACTTGAACTTTGTACAGGAATTCGATTTGGTAGTTAAACTTTGAAGCAATAATTTTTAATATCTAATTAAACTTTTATGATTATTTTATTACTTAATTAACATCATTTACCTTGTATGCTGACTTGTAAGAGGCAGCAAATCTCTGAAGTTTTACTATTTCTTGTAATACTATTTAGCATTAATAGGCTGCTTCTTCCAGTCACCCAAAAAAAAAAAAAAAGAAGACAGACAATATTAATGAGGTGTGGTAAAAATAGTCACGAAAAGTTTGATTGGGTGTTAAATTGATTGCTTCAAAGACCAAATATCAAGTTGAATTTTTGTGCAAAGTTAAGATATCAAATTTGACATTCTCTATAAATTAAGGATATTTTATGGAAATAATCTTGAATGATTACAAATCTTGATGCAACATGGAATATTTCATAAAGTGAAAATGGTTGGGTTTCAATTATAGTTTTGATTTTTTTTTAATATATATATAATGCTGAAATTCTTGCCTACACCTATTCAATTTGGTTTCCTGGGTTCCTGGAGGTGTTACGTTTAGCAGAAATTGTTTTTTTGAATATTAGAATATTTTGACATATTCAGACTGTGACTGCCTTATTTTTATATTTCAGTGCACATTGTCTCTTTGGTGCATAGTTTGCTTCATGGCCATCTCAACTCTTAATGCATCTTTATCTGTTTATATATTAGGGAGAGAGTTTTGTTCACATGTAATATTGTGGAATTCATAATTATGTGCTTTTCTTGCCTTGTGTATTGGTATCAGGAAAACCTGAAAGAGCTCAAAGTGGACCTAGATAGAGCGCGGAAGGGGAAGCCTCCATTGAAGGATTCTGAAGGAAAGATAAAGAGGAACTTGGCCCCTGAAGCGTAAGATCATGAGGACTCGCTTCCTCTCACTTGTTCGAGTTCTAACATAGATGTTGATCGGTATCATGGTATTGATGGTGTGCAGGATAGAAAAGAAAATGGCACAGATTGAAGGAAAAATCCAGAAATACGAACGGGATATGAATACCAAAGAAGAGATGAAAACTATTGCATTGGGCACCTCCAAAATCAACTATCTTGACCCAAGGATTACAGTTGCATGGTGCAAGCGGCATGAAGTTCCCATTGAGAAGGCAAGTATTCGCTATTGAGAAAAGCAGCTGTTTGTTTTAAAGGAGACTCCTTTTTCCTAACCCGTTTTAATATGGTTGTTATGGGTGGTAGACTTAATAATGTGTCTCAATGATGGAAGGGAATTTTGGTAACAATTAATAGTTGCCTGAATTTTTGGTTCCTTATGCAGATCTTCCCGAAAACTCTGCTGGCAAAGTTCACATGGGCAATGGATGTTGAACCTGACTTCAGATTTTGATTTGAGGAAGTTGTGTTCAATCGGCGAAGGTTTCTTTTCTTGTCCTTAAATACAAAAAATATTTAATTGTAGCAGAAAATTGATGTCAAAAGATTCAACTAATCTAATTATGGACAATCTTCTCTGTATGTTCACTCTTGTTCAATCATCAGGGAAGTGTCATTCGGCAGGCAAAAACTCTTGCTTTTAGCTTATAGACATTTAATTCATACTAACAATTGCCATGTTGTATGGTCATTGAGAAATGTTACAGATGATTCTTTTCTTCTTTGTTGATTTTGTCTTCTCCCAGTATATGATTATTTTTTCATCAGGTTCGTAGCTTCCACAGGATGGACATTAATTTTTTTTTTCTTTTTCAATCAGGTTATGTTAAAAATAGATTTCTTTTTTTAATTAATTAAGCAATTGAGGTCCCTCTTATAGTCCCATTTATTATTATTTTCTTTCTGGGTATGATTTTTGTTAGGTTGTGCTTCATATGAACTTGGACATAGTAAGTTACTGACTAGTGTTGCCTTGGATTGATTGTCGTGTCTAAATGCAAAAATTCGTTCATATCAGATTTAAATTTTTCGAAGGTCATCTTTTTGGTTGCCTTTCTATACGAGAGTATCTGATGGACAAACCAATAGGCATCACAAAGCCCACACCAGATATCCAGCTTTGAACAACAGACAAGTCTACTTCATATATAGGATTATGCATGAAATTGAAGGGAGATATTGCCAGCTTCCTAGCATGGCACCTAATAATTTAGTGGATACTGCAGTTGAAGATCAAGGCAGATATCAAGCTACAGCTATCACTTAACTCATGTGTAGTTTAGTTAGCGATACTTGTTAGCTGAAGACTTACTTTAGCCAGTTTAGCTTCCAGATATGTATAACTAGTAGTATAACAAGCTCATTTAGTTGACTTTATTATTTCTTCTAATCAATAAGCGATCCACACTCTTCCTCTCAACTTTTGAGTTGTATCCGCATGTTATTTGAGTTCTCTCCTTGTAAAAGTCCCAAGGATAATTCAGTCGTGTAGAAACTCTCAACTCCTAAGATCCAAACTCTCCCTTCTGTATTTATCCTTCCAGGAATTACAATTCAATCTTGGTGGTCCTTGAAATTAATGGCACCAAATGTTCTGCTTGGAGTAGATATCTTATGTTAGTTATATTGATTTGAAATAATTAGGGTTCTTACATGAATCACGGAGCATTAATCTAATTTACTCAAATTGGATTACATGCAGCAATCTGAGTTGTTTGGATTCTATTGGTTTTTATGAGGATTAGACTGAGCAAATTTTGGATGCGTTGAAATTACGGTTCTCACAACCGGATGACACAAGAATTTGTCTTTTAGTTTGCTTCGGCTAGGAATTAAACAAGCGGTAAAGGTTTGAACTTTCAACGAGTTAAATGATGTTTACGATCCGCCTTGCTCTTGTGGTAATTGTAATGTAGAGCGTTTCATGTGATTTGACAAAAAGATTTCGGTTACAAATTCTATGGAGGTACTTAATTCTCTGATCATCGTAATAGTTTGATATCTCAATTCATATTGTTGAAAATTGAAAACGTTCCCGACTCGCATGTGGCTTACAGTATGGTTTTAAAAATGCAAATCACATGTGATATTTGTGATATTGGATTGGTATTTTGGTAATTGAAACCATATAATTTGTATTGAGGTAAACTTTATTTGTAGAGTTGATAAATATGTGTTACTCTCTTTCGAAAGATACTCAACTAAGAAATCAACAATTTCAATTTTTATTTGAAAAATTCTTACGTCTTGCCATAAGTTAATCGTGCAGTTTGAGAAACTCATTCCCCTATTACCAGCCAAACTGTATTAATTGTAGGGGATTAAAATTAATACATAAAAATATCGGGCTATACCTACACTTCATTGAGGCATGACTTTGTACCATGCCCACCGGTGCAGGTGCCAAATTGCCAACAAAGTTGGGTATGAGAGCACCATGAACTTGCCAACACAAAAACATGTTTAGTGATGTGAAGAGTGGTTCGGCATGGCTACTGATGCTTAAAGCAGTTGTGGGTTCTAAGAGAGAGAGAGAGAGTTAGAAAGAGAGAGAGAGAACAAGGGAAAATGGAGAGGATATATGATTTATTCGGTTGGTTAGTTACCTTCATGCTGTTGGTATGGGGATCTATTTATAAATGGTGGTTGTAGCAGAATGGGGGACCACAAAATATTTGTATCTCACATGATAGATCTCCAAATTTGTTAGCCGACCTGTATCCCATTGGGGTAATGGTGTCAAGTATGGAGGGTGGCCGGCTTGGTCTTCGCTCTCCTAAGGAGATAGGAGCATCGAATGAGTCGTCGTGAGCCTCTGAGTGCGAAGACGACCATTGAGACCACGTCGCCATGGGCCTCCATTTTAGAAGTTGCCATAAAGGTCAAGTGATCCTCACTCCTCAATTCTCGTCAGGATTGGGGCCCTCATGGAGTACATGCATTAGGTTAGGTCATTGTGGTGCTGGGGCCTTTGCAGGAGAGGTTGAGTTCTATCATTAGTTAGAGGCCTTCTGGTCCTAAGTACTTGAGGAGATTTGTCATGGGACTGCTCAATCCATTGGCATTGGACCTAATAGGTTATAGCCAAATATTTTCTATCAACACGCACAATTTAAAATTTCATTATATAATCTTTAATGGCCATAACAAGTCTACTTAGCACTCTGAAACTAAGTGAACAAAACCTAAACATTTAAAATATTTGATATTACTTGACTGTTTCTAAGTTGCCCTAATTTATATCTAGCATGTGAGATGTGATAAGATTTCTAGATTTGCCACTATCTCCTTACTCATATTTTCTCTCTCTCAAACTCTACGTCTTTTTGCTTCAACTCGATTTCAGAATTTTCCCTATTACGTTAACTTTCCTATTATGCCGTAAATTCTTGATCTCTAAATCTACCCTTCTATCTCTTCATTCACTTTACATCAAATGATAAATGTTTCGTATTCCTATGCATAGACATATCTTACTGCCTTAACGATTGTAGCCTCGAAATCAAATCGTACTTGTAGTAAGGTGATATGATTTCTTCTTAATAATATCTTCATCACTAGCCAAAGGGCTACGTTGCCCCTTCTTCATGTATCCTTTGCATGTTAAGTTTTGCCACCAAAGTGTAATGTGACTTGAGAAACCTAAGGTAACCAATTTGACTTTTGTACCCTCATTATACTCTTAACACTTGAATAACTTCTCTCCTAATGTTTGAAATCTAATTAACCAAGGTACCAAGCCTATCAAGTTGTTGGATTTTCAACTTCGTTGTCTCAAGCCCCCTATCTACTTTAACCCATCAACATATCAAAGAAGTATATCCGATTTCATTAGCATGACAAAAGATCAAGTGAAAATGCGACCACATAAATATCTTACAAAAATGTAAATAAGTTGACTTACTAAATACTCAAAAACCTCCTAATCTTCACTAAAGAAGCTTTTAGTCAGAGAGTAAAATATTTGTTATTTCAGTAATTGGACCCTTAGTCCAATTTAATGCTATTGATCAATCTTTAGGTTAGTGAAGGGATTTCACTCTCTTGGGCTAGTGATAGGGTCTACAGGACTAAGCCTAATAAGAGATTTCGTAAGGGGATTCAACTTATTAGGTTTGAAATAGGGATTGCATGATTAATTTTCTTTATTCTGAACCTCACTCGTATGTCTTTATCACGAAAAACAAACTCAAAAATGTCTATGGGGCTATCATGAACTTTCCTTAACTTCAAAAGGGCTTATGTAGATTAAAAATTGCTCCTTTATAAGATTCTTTGTTTTTTTTTTTTTTAACCAACTCCTTTATAGAGAGATTTAGCTTCCTATTATGCCCTAAGAGCCTTGGGCTCCTCTAGACCCATATTTAAAATGTATGTCAATGCAAGAAAAAAAAGATTAATGTTGGCCATTAGATTCTTAAGGACAATCCAACAGTTGTTAGCAACATTTGATCTCAATCATCTGTCTTAAGGTTATCCAGTGGCCAAGATTGACCTCTAAACACTATAAATGAGAGGTTCTTCTCATCATTTAACATAAAACATCAACTAAATTGAGAAGTCAGAGAAGAGCAATTGCTTGTACACCGTGATCACTTCCACCATGGTTATTATTTGGCTTTAGTTTTAGCTACAACTAGATTCCATGTTTCCATAATGCTTCACTCAATCAAACATGCCTCAAACATATGCTCAATTGCAGGCTCTCAATAGCCTCCCTAACATAGGGCTCCAACTCGCTAATTACTATCCCCGATACCACCACTATCTTTATCTATTGACATAATACTTGGGCAAACTTCACCCTATACCCTTGGCATGAAATATAATGTAAACATTTAGGTTTGTAGACTTCCCTATATCTAATCATGCAGAACAATTTAATTAATACTTAACAAAAGTATTTATATAACTCCTATTGCAACCTTAGCAAAAAGAATAAAAACACGAAGCAAATGTACATTTGTAATAAAAAACTAGTAAGTTTTACATCCCTAACCCTAATGGGATTTAGGGTAGTTGCGGCTGGTTGCCTAAGGGAGGTAGTCACTTGGCGAATTTGCTTCACCTAGCTTGATGATGTAGGAAAGTAGAGTCCATAAATTAAGATTAAATGAGAACAATGTATAAGATTTAGGTGATTATAGAAGAATTGGAAGATCAATTAGAAAAAAGGTAATATGAACAAAATTATGTCAAATATGCTAGATTATATAACCAAATATATAAGATGTGATACATTTTGTATTGGTTTTTTTCCCCTTCTTTTTCTAATAAAAGAATGCAAAAAATTTGAAAAGAATACATTTGTATGTACCATGCCATTGAACTAGATTTATTATTATGAATTTAAATTATAATGATTTTCTTCAAGGAGTTACAGTTACAAAAGTGATAGTATTGCTTCAAGCTTCACTGGAGTTTATGATAAGTCACACAATCAAAGGAAAGAAAAAGTACTACACCATTCTCTAAAAAATAACTTTATTTAATTTATGCAAACCCCTAATATAGCATATTATATAAGTAAATCAAATTTGAATCTTGTGATCTTAACATCATCCAACAATTATAAAATAACCGCTCTAATAAAACATAATAATAAAAGAGAAAACTAAGAGATTTGCCATACTAAAAATAATATATCAATCTAATTAAGTCATAGTATAAGAAACCAAATTTAATATATATATATATATATATATAAAGCAACAGTAAAATCATATTTAACCTAGATAATATAACATAAAATAAAATCGAAGTAATAAAATTTTTATCTATAGCTAGTCAACTAGCCCAAGACTTTTGGATGAACACATAATATAGAATATGAAGCTAAAAATTATATCTACATTTTCCTATTCAACTATACTTTTAGATTTGTGCATGGAAATGACTTTTCTTCTAATGAAAAAAAAAAAAATCTAAAAATGAGATAAATTTGAAAGATATTTAAAAGTAATCATTACCTTCATTGTATGCAACTTCATTTTACTAAGAAAGCCAATGTAGTCCATGTGCCTTTAGGCTCAATATATGAGGCTCATACTCTAAATCTAGTTAAACCACAGCTTAGAACATAAGCTTATTTCTCTCTCAACCTCTTTCCTTTTCTCAAACTCTATACCCCACTTTCCTTACTCTCTTGTGCTCAATCCCTCTCTCTTACATCTTTATGCTCTCTTACCTCTCCAATAATACTAGTAACAAATCAAGAATTTCTTCTATATGTTCTTGCATGTCTCGTTAGTATTTGATATCTTGAAAACCCTACATGTATGTGAATTTAAAGGATGTGAAATTATGAGTGGAGATCGCATGTGTGAGGCTAATATCTATATTATCATAATATGTGTAGTTGGAACGTGATATCTTTACATTTTGTAGGTCAAGTGTTTGCTAAAATACCTGAAACAGAATGTTAGAGCTTAATGTTGGTCCAAAATAATCAAGAAGGGGGTTGAATTGATTATTTAAAAATTTTTCCTTTTAAAATTTCCCTTTTAAGTTTTAAACATGAGAACAATATATTAATTAAACAATGCTGACAATGAATTATTGAAAAATAAAAGATGAGGGAAAAAGAATATCAGGCAGCTATTTATAGTGGTTTTCCTTGTGCGTCAGTCCACGCTTCCAGCTCCACGCCAGGGACCCCATTATCCTACGGGTTTTTCTTCCACTATATCCAATAAGAACAAATTACAAGCATGTACAATTCTTTTGTTCGATTCTCATAGCTATCCTCTAGCTTCAATCGATCTACAGAGTCTAAACTTGTAACTGAGCTACCAAGCTAAAAAGGCAACAACAAGTTCTTTCTATTACAAATAAAAATCGAAGACTAAAACAATGAAGAATATTTGCACAATTTCGGATTAATGAAAGCTCGTAGGAGATTGATATATGAGAAGGATGAATATTTCTTGCTGCGTGTGAAGCTTGTAAAGATTCTCTACTTCCTTATGTTTTCTTTGATATTTATGACTTTGTTCTTCAATGGTCAATATCGGTTTGAAGAATTGATATCATGTCCCAATTATCTCGGCTGCAAATCTGTTCTTCTTTATTTGTATTTTAAAATTTGAAAACCATCTAACTGCTTCTTTTCGTCTGTCATGAATTGGATAAGCTTTGTTGATATAACGTCCTTGATTCTTGCTGTAATTATTTCCTTGAACTGATCTGGAAGTTACCGTGATTTTTCTTTGTGATTTGAACAAGATATACTTGAAATTACAACTTTATCTTCTTCAACAAATCACCGTGATCTTCTCTTGTTTTCTTCTTTTGGATAATCCTCAAGATTTTTGCCGATATCTCTTGTGATCTTGAAAAAATATGGATAAGTTGATATCCTAATAAATCTTATCTTCAAATAACAAACATTATATTCTAATCTTATCTTGTAACAATCATATATTTTTATCGAAACAACCTTTATTATCCTTATCTTATCACATTCGTGATCTATAAGAGCTTTAGGAATTATCCATATCTTGATAAAATATATTTGAAGATATCAAAATAATTTTCAATATAATCTTTATATAAAACTTGATATGAAAAGATCCCCATGATATAAAATCCAACTTAAGTGAAACACATCAAGCATATTACCCAAATATACTTGATAAGTGGAGCTGGGTCTTGAAAAATATTTAAATTTAAGATTTAAACAATTTTAGGGAATTTGAAAAAATTCGTGTCAATCCTTAAGGTTCTGAAATTGCCTCTGACTAGCTTGTTAAGCATATATGTCTACTTACGTAAATCCTGAAAATGCTTCTGACAGACTTATTTTTCCATCGCTGAAAGTTCTGAAATGCTTCTGAAAGACTTTCTTTAGATACCAAAGCTTAAACGAAAACTTATGAAATAACTTCTGACTTTGTAAAAACTCATTTATACAACTATCAAAGGTTCTGAATAAGCTTTATTCAATCATACTTAACAAATAAAATTAGAAACAATTAATCATCCTTTTGTTATCATTAAAACATTATTACAGAACTAATTAATTCTAGATGCAAGAGCTTGACTGAAATATTATAACTTTATTGTTCAACTTGCACTACAAATCACTTAATGTGTGAGTGCTATGATTTAATTTTACACGCATAATGTCGATAGGTTTGAAATGGCGAATTTTGTAAAATTCATCATTTATACCTATGGAAACATTGTCAACGGTAATTTTTGGCTAGGAATATGAAAAGGCTTTGATTAAGAAATCAAAGTAAGAGTAGAAGTCAACTAGTGCAGATTTCTAAGCAAAATAAAAATTAATTGAAGTCAATCTAGCAATTGCCTAGGTTAAAATTATACATAGATACCCTTATTGTATGCCACATGGCGTAACCTATATATTGATGCCTATTGTGAATAAAGACGATGTTGAAGATCTCATTGCATTGCTTAGGATTTAAGAGTTGGCTTAGTAAGGAGCTACATTTGTAGACATCTTCAATGTACATTTCATGGTATAGGCATCTTAGCTAGTAGTTCATAAGCCACATTTAGAGCATTATTTGGACACTTAATAAGTAATGCATGCAAACTCATTCATAACTTGATGCCATGATTAGTGCCAACTTATGTTGGTTTGTTTCTTCATGCAGGTTGACACCTTCTATAGGAATGATTGGCGAGCTGCATTTGTAGACATCTTCAATGTACATTTCACGGTATAGGCATCTTAGCTAGTAGTTCATAAGCCACATTAGAGCATTATTTGGACACTTAGCAAGGAATGCATGCAAACTCATTTGATAACTTGATGCCATGATTAGTGCCAACTTATGTTGGTTTGTTTCTTCATGCAAGCCGACGCCTTCTATAGAAATGATTGGCAACCGACATGTCGGCAATAGTCTCTCTTGTAAATGGAGTTGTTTATTAGAGGAGCATGGTCTAGTTGTACTATTCCCAAATGTTCAACAGGAGGGACATCGGGCAAAGGAACTAGTATATGACATGTCAACACAGCGCAAACATTTGAAAACAACCTCCTACTTGAGCTAGACATACAGGTAGAGTTAAGGGTAGTTAGTGAAGCACTTCATCAGTGCTAGATAGTTATACATCTCATCACAACTCTACTATAGACCTTATGTATCCCATCACCTATTCAATGCCATATAGCAGTTATTTGTTAGGATATATCATAGGTAGCTTAAGAGTCGAATCCAAGTCCTTCATGACTCTATGCACTAATTGTGAGATTTGTTCTCTCCTAACTCCGACTGAACCTCAAGAAAGAAGACTAGATCTAGCGAATATAAACATTGATATGGAGAAGGGTTTTACACAGTTTCAACACACCACTTAAAGTCGTCCAATTTCGCTAGCAACTTTAGTGAGCCACCCTCACATAAGCAAGAACCACAACATTATTAAAGGGACCAACCTTCCATGTCAACTTGAATTGCATGCTCTTTCTTGAGGAGAAGTAAGAAGACATGATAGATTCATAGAGGCTCAAAGTTTGCTACTTATATTGTAAAATAACCTTTTTTAAAATACATGTTCTATTGCAATTTTAGTTAGATTATGGAGTTTTGTTTTTGGCATTTTTTTTTCCTTGAAAGATTTCTATGTCGTGATTGAGGACTTGGTTAAATGTATGGTTTTTTTTTTTTTTTTTTTCACAGAATGATTAGTCAGGTTTTAAAATTTTCATTTGGTTGTGTAAAACATTGAAATACTTATAGTGTGAAAAAGGATCGTGCTACTGATCTGCTTTATTACATGCATGGCTGCTGCAGTAAGTGTGGTTTTCGCTTAAATATTAATAATTTAATGAAAAACGTATGCATTGTATGAGTCTTTAGATTTTGCAAAATGAGCGCATGTCATGTATACGGCTTCTTCGTAAAACGTACTCCTAAGAGAAGTTGTGCTCATGGAATTATCCACTAATACTTTGAGCTCGAGGATCACACTCTTTTTGTTAAGTCTGTTTCCAAACTAATGTATCTTATAACCCTAGGCATTTTGGCATCTTTTTATTCATTGCTCTTTTTGAACCGTTTCGAAAAATCTTTAATTTATCTTCCAAACCAAAAGTAAAATAAAAAAAAAAATGGATTTCAACACAAAAGTTCTTTGTATATTCCTACACGTTTCCACGCGTAATGGTTCCAGAGGATGTTCCTCAAACGACAAAAACCTCTTCGAATGTGGTCGGCCAGCTAACAAAAAACTCTATGTTTGTGGAATCCCCTCAAAAGTCTCTAGAAAACGTGTTCACGCAACCCGACAGCTCATTGGTTTGAATAATACATTAAATAAGATCCAACTTTTCAAAATCAATATTTTAAATAGCAAATAGAAAATTAATCTTTTAAATGGTTAAAATAAAAATTAACGAGGATAGTTCAAACAATTCCTATTATTATACTATAAACATACGACATCAGTTTAATTTAACGATGTTATAATATAATAATATTATAGGATTTCTATTCAAACAACTGAATCATTATAAAGAAAGTTTGATCTTCATTTAAACTTGATTCCAAATTTTTATGCCCACTAGTAATTTTCTCCACTTTAATTATAAATCTTTTTTCCCGTTTATCACAAGTAAAAATTACAAATTTGATACCCAGGATGATTTATACTACCTCACCTTCCATTTGCTATTGTGAAGAGGCATTCCATCAATAATATTCATTAATAGGTTACATCTTCTATATTGAAAAACAAAATAAACAATGTTAATAAAAATATCTATAAAAAAATTTGATTTAATATTAGATCAACTACTTAAAATTTATGTATCAAATTAAATTTTCTTATAAAATAAAAATATTAGGTTTAACGTTTACTATTTTTTCCCCACCTTAATGCAATCCTCACGTGCAATTCAGTCCTCACACTTCCATGAAGCAAAAGAGAGCACACAATTGGAAAGCAGGTAGTAGTCCCACAAGATTGTATGATCATGACTTAACAAAACAGTGTGAAGCGAGCATGTAAAAACTGGAAGCTGATTTCCCATGCTTGACGCTCCAGTGGATACCATTTAACATGGATAGAATTAATTATACAACAAAACATAAGATCATCCTGAAACATTCTATTTCTACCTCTTCTTAAATCTTATATACAAGGCAATTTTCCATCGCCTTTTGATACAACCTTGATGTTTAGTTTCCGTCGGTGGACAGAATCTCAAGTTCTGCCCACCAAAGAGGAGAAATTTTTGGTATTGCTCCATCCGGGCTTATTCCAGTTATCTCTCTTAATCTTGCTGTAACCCCTCTCATGGTTGGTCTCAATCTTGGGTCAGGATGAACACACAACCTTATAACTTCACCAATTCTCTCCACTTCATCCTCTTGGAATGAATTGAGTGTCGGATCCACCATTGCCTTGAGGGGTTGGTCTCCTTGCAGATAATCTGATGCCCAATCTTCGAGTGAATTATTAGCTGCAGAGTATGGGAGCTGACCAGTAATCATTTCAAACAAGATCACTCCAAAGCTATATACATTACTCTCTGGACTAGATGATGGACCAGCTGATGGGGGCTCTATGCTAGGATAGGCAGCATCAGTTGCTGCGATCTGGTTGTAGAAATTGAAATAGGATATTTTTGCTGCACAGTCTTCTGTAAGAGTGACAGCTGAAGAGTTCAAGTTCTTGTGAGTTATTGCTGGTTTTAATTGGTGCAGATGTTCAAGGCAGTATGACATGCCCATTGCAATCCTGAGCCGCGTTGCCCAGTCCAAGTGCTCTGCTTCTTTTACTGTGAAATGGGTAGAGTGAGATTCGTCAGGGTCATTTTAATTTATAACTAAATCACAATATTTAAGCCACACATTTGTGATATATGCCATAATAACAAAACTTAACTGTGTAAATGCTCAAAAAGTGTCCCGTTTGGAGCATATTCAAAAACCATCATCCTGGTAAATGGCTCTGCCTCCTCACAATATCCGATAAGGTTGACAAAATTTTTGTGGTTCAGTTTTGATAACGTCTCAATCTAAAATCCAAAGTAGAGTTAGTCATAGAATATCTTAATAGGAAAAGAAGAAAGGAGGAACACAGGTCAACTATATGCAATACCTTCTCTCGAAACTGTGCTTCTAAATTATTTGACCAGTCCTTGGCAGACTTCACTGAGACAGTTGCCACAGCTATTTCAACCCCACTAGACAACGTTCCTTTGTATATTGTGCCAATTGAAGATGACCCGATGACATTGCTGAAATCCTCACATGCTGTCTCAAGTTCTGGTCTCTTCAGCTTAGGTACTCCTGGAATATGGAAACTCATCTCAAAAAAAAAAAAAAAAAAAGAAATGATAGCAATATAAACAAAATACATGAAAATAAAGCGAGTGACAAATTTCAAAGAAAAATCTTTAGCAGTGGAGGTCCAGTTTCTTTTGAAATGAGGAGGATTTTCAGTTCCATGCATTTGATTTGATGAGTCCATACAGATATAGTTGGATGTGCAGGCTACTTGCGATATGCAAACAAACTAGACAGTTTTGGAACCCAAAACAGAGATATTATTGAACCTGAACTTTTTGTACCAAAAGATAAATTAAGAAGTTCCACTGTTTCTACTACTGATCAGCACAATAAGCCACTCCTGTATTTCAGAACAAGCAAGCTCCAAATATCTCTAACTTTTCACAAATAATTAAATTTTAAAACATACAAGCTGAACCTTTTGGACCCAACTAGGCTGTGCTTGAAAATCAGTCCTAATAAATTCACTCATTAATTGAGCTCAGTAACAGTTGGTTACTAATGAAAGCTTATATACAATGTCAGACCAAATTAAAGATGATGAGTCTCCTGGGTAAAAAAGAAACCTCACCAGTAACAAATGCTTTCTGCAGTTGTCCGCTCAGGCCTGAGGCCCAAGGTTTAACCGTGGTGACCTTACAGCTTCTGTAGATAAAGAAGCCAATGACAAGAACAACAAATACAGATCCCCCAGCAATACCAGCCACTAGTCCAACTTTCTTTGAAGATTTTTTCTGGGGTGGTGGGGACAGGAAGGCAGATGGGATTTTAGCAGATGGTTGTGGTGGTGGTGTTGGTATAGCTTTTGGGGCTGGTCCTTCTTGTTTCTGGGATGGTGGCCTTGGTGGTGTGTTGGCATAGCTTTTGGGGCTGGTCCTTCTCGTTTCTGGGATGGTGGCCTACTACTTCGTGGTGCACGTGCGTAAACAGAATTTTCATCGAGCAAGCTCCTGCCAAGGATGTGGTAATTGGGCATGCCATTACTGTTTGAAACAGAAAAAGAAATCATGGGTTATTCTATAATCAAGGCACGGCATAGTAATAGACCGCAGGCAGTTTTTATAGTGTTGTCTGAGATTAATGACAAGAAATGGATCTCACAAGCCCAGCATATACCTTATTTGAAAAATACAGGTGTACATCAACAAATATTCATAAACTTCTATTCCATTAACCTTATTGGATACCCTCAAGCTAGAAGATCCAGATCCAGTACGCACTGGATGAAGATGAAGTTTATTTACTCTACCAGTTTGCATGGATCATGTCTTCAGTGTGCTTTTAGGCAGTCTTAGAAATAATGAATGATTTTATCCCATTTACAAAGAACCTTTATAGATGCAACAAATGCATTAGTGCTATAAAATGCAGTAGCCCTTGAAAAATTGGAAAAAATTCTGCAGCAATGAGGATATCATACTTCTCACTAAACTCAGAAAACATGAAGGCAGGCAAATAGTGTTGATTTCACTTGGACATAAAACAAATTTAACTCATAAGAGGAAGCTAAATTTCAACTACTTACGATGAGACTGAAAAAGCAATGCAAGACAATCTTGTTGTAGAAGGGGATAGCTGATTTGCATCCACTTCAGACTCAGAAACCATCTTGAGCTCAACGGTTTCAGAAGAAATGCCAGTTAGCAATTCATTATTATCCAGTAGACTGCCAGAAAATAACATAAAACAAATCTTCGTGACGATAATAATAATAATAAATAAATAAATAAACATTTGAAATAACAGAATTTTCTGAAAAATGAAACATACAGGTATGCAGAGGACAAATTATTTTCGAGTTTGTATGGTAATGGCCCGCTGAAGTTATTGTATTCTAAATCAAGGAACTCAAGCTCTTTCAGCTCATCAATTTCTTCAGGAATTGTCCCGGAAAAACAATTGTTACGCAAGATACTGCAAAATATATATACACACACCGTCAACCAAAGATGCGATAAATCGTGTAAGATACAAGACGAAATCAAAGTTACAGCAAACAACAAAAGGATATTGTAGTACTTACATTGATCTAATGTGAACTAAGTTCCTTATTTCAGGTGCTAGTGTTCCTTGAAGACAAAGGTCTTCCAAATTCCTGCAAAGTATATATAGCAATCAGTTCATCAACAAATCATCCGATCAGTTTCTATTTGAACATCTGTGGCAGTATATTAATTCTGTTTTACAAGTAAGTAATAGGATTGCATCTTTGTTATCCGACAAAATACGATATCAACTCAATACAGATCGTCATGGAACATAAGTAAAGCAGATGACAAACTTTCACCAATTCACATAATATTAAACCAAATATAAGTTCCATTTCAAATTAACATGCAAAATTTGCACCAAAAAAAAGGATCAGACTTTTCATTTTCTCCACTAACAAAATCAATATAATATACAGAAAGATCTCGTGAAAAAAGAACATGCTAAAATGAAAATTCATGAATAAATTCAACTTATATATTAAGCATAAACATGTAAGAAAAGTAGATACTTACAATTCCACAACTTTTCCATCTAAACACTCAACTCCAAACCAAGAACAATGATCAACTTCATCACTATTTTCATGCCAATTCCTCAAGGCACCAAAAGGGTCACACGCTACCCTATCTTTTACTCTTAGCAAAGCCAACCCTGCACCAAAAAAAAAAAAAAAAAAAAAATCCAAAATCACCATTTTTTTTTCCTTTAACTTTCTCAAAACCAAACGTAAACAACACAATCCAACACGCCAACCCAAAACTTCAAACAACAACCACTTACCTGCTTCATTTAAACACAAACCAAAGCCGAAATCTTGAAGCACTAATATCATTAAAAACAACCCAAAACCATCTTTTGACCAACTCATTCTTTTGGTTTTTCTTCAATCCCCGTTCTTCTTTAGGAACCAGTTGACTCAGTCATATGAAAATAAGCTACTCAGTGAGTTCAATGAAGAAGAAAAGTGCTAAAGATGCGAACTTTACTACAAAAACTTAAACTAAAATCTGGGTTTGGATCAAAATAAGCAAAAAGGCTATGAGATTGAGATTGGTGAAAATTTAAGAAAAATTTTGACGATTCGCGTGTAGCGCAGATTTTATATAGTATGTAAAGTAAGACTAAGATATATGTTTGAAAACGCGTACAAATGGAATTAGTAACAACGAGTAATTTATGACTAAAACTATACAAAATTGTTAAGTGAAAGTCTGGTATTTGTTTTCATGGGTCCCCCTTCAGCCCTAGTCTGAAAAGACAGTTTATGCATTAACTAGAAAAGTAAAGCCTTTTTTTTTTTTTTATTAATGTAAAACGTGGCCATTTATGCCAACTAAACTTTACAAATGAGACGGAATTAGTATTTTAGTTTTATTCTTATAGAATATGTATTTTTTTTATTTGATTTGTAAAAAATTTTATAAAAAAATATAAATTTCATATGATGAAAAATAAATAAAAGATAAAAATTTATCTTTTTTATTGGAATAATAATTAATTTAAACTAAAAAAATATGTTTTGTTTTAAAAATATCTTTAATTATAAAATAACGAATTACTAATCATTTCCACCCTTATTCTATTTCAGCAAATCAAATATAAATTTTTACTACTCACTTAACATTTTGTTTGTTTTATTTGTTGATTTTAAAGAAACTTTATCAGTGCTATATATAAAAATATTAAAAATTTAATGATAAATCTTTTTTTTTCATATCAATAAAAAAAATAAAATAATATTAAAAGAAGTAATAAAAATTTAATTGATTATTAAATTGATAGTTTATCAAACAAATCAGTTAGTTCGGCCAAAAATAAATAAATAAATAAATAAATCAGTTAGCTTTTAAGGCTTTCCTTTATTTGTATTTTCCTTAATTTATTTTTAAGATACTTGCTCGTATAATTAATTTCTTTTTCTCTTTTCATTTTATAGTCATTACAATGAAGAGTAGAGGATTTGAAATAGATTGATCCACCATAAAGCTTTTGGCTAAAAGATAGATGTTAATGTTATGATGATTGCATAAAATATTTGAAAAATAGAGACAATCCCAATTATCGATTTATAAATTAAAGAAAATTAAAAAAATGGTAATGATCAAAATCTTTTTTCCTTCCTTTTTTTTTTTCAAGATAAGTACAACAGAAGAGGCAAAGGTGCGTTAAAATTACTTTTATCTGTTTATACTATTTATCATTTATAATTATATTCTTCATCAACTCATAAAAATAATGGGAATAATAAATTTGAATGGGTGAAAAACTCAATAGATGGGGTACTTAACCATCTCAAATTTTTCTATAAAAGTTAACATGTGAAAGTTCGGTTGGGTATAGTATTTTACAATATTGACCTATAAATATCAAATAAAATTAAAAAAAATCCATACAGTAATTATAGCATTATTTCAATGTTAAATACATGAAATTATTTAGGACAGTGGAGAAAGGGAAAGGGAATAATGATTTAGAGTGCAAAAATGAAAACATAAATTATGTATATATTAACTTATATTTGTTTTATGAAACTTATAGGATTTTGTTAACGCAACTACCTAGTTAATTGTCTATTAATTAAAATAAAAATACTAAATGATATATTAAATAATTCAATAATGTGGTTACTGTATGAGATGAATTTGATCAAATCTGTTTTAAAAAAAAAAAAATGAATGATCATACAATTTTCCTTATTTTATATGCATATGGTTTTCTTATTTTTAAAACAGAACTTTTAAACCCTTAAAATTTTTAAAATAATAATTTTAAGTATATTTGCTAATTTTTAATATATTTTAATTAATAAACAGGATAAAATAACAATAATAAAATTTAGGAATAAAACCCTTTTAGGGTTTAGAGTCTCCTAATAAAATATATGTATATGACTAAAGTTTAAACTCACCGTGTACGTGGCAACGAGATAAAGCGGATGAAAAATTAAAGTCGGAGAGACTTTGGCTGGGTCTGGGTCATCAGGTGAAAGTCAGGTTAGGCGTAAATATAATAAGTTTACAGTTAAAAAGAAGGCAGGACTTTTAAAAAAGCTGCTTAAAAAATAAAAATCTATCTTTATCTAGTGCCGGCTGCTTCTTTTGAACGGTACACGAAATCTTAAAAGCTAGGTCTCCCTCCCTCTTTCTCTCTCTCTCTGTCACTTTCTTTCTTTCTTTCTTTCTTTCTCTCTCTCTCATTCATAATTAAAAAGTACACAATATGGGTTCTTTGAATGGATCCGAGCAGAAACCATGTCCTGTGGGGGACGTGTGGGAGTCTGTCCGACTCAACTGCTTTTCTGTACTGTAATTTATTAGGGTTTTTAAAATTGGGCAGTTGTGCTCATGTGTTCAATATTTAGCACACCAGAGCATTTTGAGTTGTGAGAATTGGTAAGTCGTGTTGTTTTTCATAAATTTACACTAAAAGATAGTAATATTTAAGATAAATTTTTCTTAAGATATTAATATTTTGAGTAATTTAAAGAGATATAAGTGTTTAACAAGGTGTATTAAATAAGTTATTAATGTTTTTTAAAGTTTATTTGACGTATTGATAGATTAGTTTTCAACTAAATCTCTTAATTTTTCATTGATTATCAATTATTAATACCTTATTTGACTCATTGCCAAAAAATTGATATTTTTTTAATCACTTAAACTTTAATACCTAAAATCCTAAAAATGTTGATATCTTTTTTTAACTATTTAAAACATTGATATTTTAAATGAATTCACCTCCAAATATCGATGCATTTTATTATAATTTACTAGGGATGTAAACGGGTCGGGTTCGGGTCGGGTCATCCTGTCCCAAACCCGACCCGATTACAAATTGGGTGTCCCAGAACCCGACCCGACCCGTTTATTTAGGAACCCGCCCCGACCCGAACCCGACCCGTTTAATATATTACATAATTAAATGTATCATTTTATTATTTCATTAAATTATTATTGTAGTGAGGCATGTTGAGGAGGGCAAAAATTTTAATGGAGTTGATAAAAATCCTAATTTTTATTTAAAAAAAATTAGAAAACGTTAAAGACAGGTAAAAAATTATTAAACATGAAAATTGAATATATAAGATAAAGTCAATAACTCAAGACATGTCATTGCCTAAAATTATTAAAAGACTTACATCTATATATATATATATATAATACATCCAACTCATAATAATAATAATAATAATGACACTACACGACGATCTATATATTCTTGATTTATTTGTCATTATATATATATAATATCTATTTTTTCTGAGAAAATTAATTTTTATACTTTGTTGTGTTGCATGGAAAAGAAATGAATTTTGAAAAAGTGGGGAAGGTTGCACATGGAAACCGATTTTCTCTGGATAATTGGTCAGTGATTATTAATTGTAAATATAATTTATATCCTATCATGTGACTCAATACATGAATAACAAAATAATTATATGAAAAGCATCATTCAACTAATGAATAAGTAAATTCCTTAAACTAAAATTTTTAATTTTTTTAAATTAAATCGGGTCGGGTTTTCCCAACGGGTTATGAGTACAACCCAAAACCCGACCCTAAACCCTATAGGGTCTGACCCTATAGGGTTTTTAGCGGGGCGGGCGAGCGGGTACCCTATAACGACCCGCCCCGGTTGCATCCCTATAATTTACCCTATTTTACCCTATTTCTTATTTGAAGTTTTGAAATTGGTTAGTTGTACCCTAATTTCTAAGGATATTTTGCAAAGGGAAATATATATTTTTAACATATTTAATGTTTATTTATTTCTTATTTAAATTTTAATATTATTAAAACCTTATAAACATATAACTTCTATAAAATATGGTAAATTTTCTATCTATTTTGCGCATGTATTAGTTTCAGTTTGGCCTTATTAAGTAGATTAAGGTGTAGGGATGTAGTCGTGCCCAATTTGTTAATATATATATATATATATATATATATTAACTTCCTAGTTATAAATAATTTGCAAGTTATGACATTTTGTACTTTGTTGAAAAAATTATAAATTTTGTACTGTTTTATGTGTACTTTTTGTACAATATTTGTATGGATTTGTATGGAGGAAAAAGGAGACGAGATGTCCTTAACTTGCTAATTGTTTAGAGTTTAGATGGTCAAAAACCACACTTTCAAAGTTTAGGTGGTCAATCCGTACAACCTCTACAATTTAGAAGGTGTTTTGCATTTTCCCCTAACTTTAACCTATATGGTTATAGGATTGGTTTTGGTATTCTCTTAAAACCCTATAAGATTTAGGATCAGGTTTTGGATCTAATATAAAACATCTATAGGGAATTAGGCTAAACACAAAAAACCTAGTCCTCTCTCAATTGGCCAATCTTTCGTGCTCTCTCCCTTCAAAGTCAAGGATTCACGACTTACAAACAAAAAGAAAACAATCTTAGATCTAATGAAATATCCCTAATTTTATCTAAGACTAAATTAGAATAATAATAACTAATATGAAATTATAGATGAATTTGAACCTTGAGTAAAGTTTAGTTTAGATAAGTATATGACATGTTAATTCAATTAAATAATAAGATAATCTATGTTGATAATATTTTATGGATGTCAATTTACTTAGCTATAAGTAAATTAATGCCAAAAGTATTACATATCACATATATATATATATATATATATATATGCATGTAAATAGCTATAGTTATTTAAGTTGAGTTAATTAAGCTAGAATTAATTAAGTAAATTCACTTTATGTCATTTAATTTTCTTAAACATCAAGCTTAGTTAACTAACCACACATATTTAAACATCAAGTTTCTCTCTCCTTTCTCATTTATTCATCAATAAACCACCTAAATGCTTTTCACATTCTCTATCTTCTTCTATAAGCCACATTTCATTCTAAAAAACCCATTTAGCAAACCCTGACCATAAATTCTCAATTTTTTTCTCTAAAAGATCTACATTCAATCCAACAAAAGCACTAGGTAAACTATTACCTAACAAAAATCTAATTTCCATTTCTCTAATTCTCTTACTAACTCAATAATAGATACCTAGGAAAGGATTGAAGAAAAAGAGAAGTTCTCCACAAACTGCATGCAAGAGTAAAACTAATCATAGACTGTGAATTTTATTATTTTGTCGTATTTTAGGTTAGTGAATTCTAACTTTAGTGATAAGTTAGGGCATGAGTTTGATGATGATGTATATTCATATGTTGGATGAATGTGTGGGTATTGAATTCATGTTTTTTTTTTATTATTATTTTGATGATTACATTGTGCATGTATATATGATTATGTGTTGGAATCAATGCTTATACGTTGACGGAAGTCTTAAATGGATGAGTTCATGTTGAAAAAGTAAGAACACAAGATGAATATGCTGGGATTATGAGAATCAATGCTTGACTGATGATTGATTTGATCAAATAAATTGTATAATTGAATCTTTTTTGTTCGTCATAATTGAATCTAAATAATAGTCAGATGAATAAGTATGATTTTGATCAAATTTGAATTAAACAAGAAAGAATAAAAAATTGGAAAGTTCATCGCACAAAATAAGGGAACTAGTTGTTTGAGAGGTTGAACCGATCAAGTTTTGACTCCCTTTCATGGTTAAGGTTTGTCCGCCAAGTAAGATCGGATGTGAACTATATATTAGTGAATTGAACCAGCAGAAAAATCCACTAAAGCAACCTTAAATTGATGAAAACAGATCGATTTCCTTGTTGCTTCCATTGGTTCTATATAGAACGGATGTAATTCGACTCAAATCAATATTAAATCGATCCAAATAGGTTAGATCGACTTAATAACATGTAAAACATATTAAAGTAAAATCTTACGAAAAACTTGGTGATGGTAACCAACCTAATAATATTTTAAGTAGAATAATTAAATAATATATTATAAGGAGTTAATTTACAATTAATATGTACAAATACTGGACTAAAATGTGAGTTTGGGCTAAATTAGAATTAACTTAGGGTATGTTAAACACAAATTTCAAATAATTAGTCTATTTATAATATAACTTGATTGACTTAACCTAATATGAGCTTTCTCAATCAATTAGGGCATTTTAGTTTAACAACAAATCATTTACCTAAAATTTCATCTAATGGACTTAGTTACTATATAATGAGCCTAATAACTATTACTAAGCTTACTTTGGAATTTAACGCATATTAATATGCTTAATATCTTAACTTATCTCTTTGATTTGATATAAATTTTTGAGCTAATACTTTAGAGGAACTAAATTAAATCTTACACAAAGACATATGTTACTTATATGCCTTTAACTTGATTGATTAATCAATCAAATGCTTGTTGAATAGTAAATTCACATTCTAAATCTTATATGTGATAATTTATTTGAAACAAATTCTTATACTTGATCGTACCAATTTCTAACTGATCGCACGATATTGTTAGGTGTGTAGTGACTTGCATGTTGCTTGTTTGGTAGGCATTCTAAAATCAATTAATACTTGAAAATGACCAAATTGATTGCTTAAGTGTGCTTTCTATTGTTTAATCCAATTTAGGAATTAATAACTTTGCATGATGATTCTAGAATGGTAGTTAGTTGTTTAAGCAACCCATGGTGTCTCGACAGGTAGCTGATAGCGGGAATGATGTCGAGCTAACGTTTACTTGGGTTTAGAGAGAAGTAATATAGTATAACTTACAACTATGAGCATTGATTAAGCTACATTACATCATGGACTGAGACAGCTACTCCATTAGATGTAGGGGTGTTCACGGTTCGGTTAACCGGTTCGTGGTCCTATTTTTTTAACATAATCATAATGATCGGTTTTTTAATATCCCGATCCTAAATCAATCCATTATAAATGGTTAACAGCCTTAATGATTAACCGTTTTTTCAGTTAATTTTTTCGGTTTTCGGTTTTCAAACATTTAACATAATTATTATGCAAAATTTGCAATTAAGGAATATTTGAAGATGGCTACGGTTCAGCATGTGAAGAACGAAATAAAGTTTAGGGTTTGGAACATTCAATATCGAACTACTTATATTTTTAAAAAATTAATAATATAAATATATTATAGATCATTTTAATCTCAAATTTCCTTGGTAGGATCACGTATTCATCCATACTATATACTCTCTCCTTCTATTAAATAAAAAATTAACAGATCTTATAAAAAGAAAAACAAGTTCACCAATACTTTCCTAGTTCATCACACAACTGGTTTGTATATATATATATATATATATATTTTTTTTTTTTTCAAATTGGTTCCATGTCAGATTAAAAGAGGATGTATTTAACTCAACACATGTACACCAACAAGTTATAATATTCGAATATTTATATTTTTAACAAAATAATTATACAAGTATATTATAAATTATACATATAAATACGAATGGTTAATTGAAACCGTCGATTTTTTATTCTATAAATCGAAAAGCAAAAAAATTAAAAACTCTAATCCTAAATCAAAACCGATAGACTAGCTAGCCTTTTTTCTTCAGATTGGTTTTCCGTTTTCAGTTTAATTATTCTAAACATTTGTTTTTTTCTTCACACCCCTACTTAGATGGTTTATAGGAGATTAATAATTGCTATAGCACCCTTTAATTCTACAATGATTTAGAGTCTTTTAGTTGATATTTTAAATGAAAATCATTTAGAATTGGTACTTAATTAATTAAATTGTTACTTTTAGGCAAAATGAAGCTATGTGAGATGAAATTAAGTGAAATTAACCAAGAAAAAAAGAAAAGAGCACATCATTGGTTCCACACGGCCTATATGGAGAGTGGTGGTATGCATCCTTGGGATCAGAATTTGCTAGAGATATTGATGTGCCCACAAATAATTGAAGATAAATGAAGTTATTTTTGTGTTAGTGATTTGATTGCAAGGAAAATTAAAAATATGAACAGCGTTACGGTTAGATATTATGCACCAACAAATAACCCAAACTACACACTCTCACTTTTGATATGCTCACAAGATAGATCGAGCAGTTGTTTGCCACAATCTCAGAAAGATTGATAAGAACTATAGATTTTTTTTGAATATTTGAAAGACAAATACATGTAATGAAGAACCATGTCTAGATATGTAGGGTTTACAATAGGAAGAGTATTTATATGACCCTCTATAATGGTAAACTTGTAATTAAAATAAAATAAATAAAAGGAAACTTGCATAGTTGAATCGAGATCACGCTCGTGTCACGGGGTTATCTCCTCTTACGTTTCCCATCACAACCATATCAGAGACTGTGATCTCCTCTAGGAAATCCTTCAATGTTGATGACGGACATCATCACAGCCGTATTAGAGGCTGTGATCTCCTCAGGTTATTATCTCCAAAATAGAAGAGGATCCATTCCGAGTGTTTTGTGGACCGTTATCTTCACGGTGCCTACATTTAACTTCACTTTACCTGAATATGGCCGTTATTTGAGGATTATGACCTTGGTTACAGGTGTTATAGGGCTCGTTATCTCCACTGCTTCCTCATTCATGCGTAACAACCTGGGTTATGGCCGTAACAAATAGGGGGATCTACTCTACTTCATGTTCTCCTTCTAAATTATAACAAATTGACTTGTGCTCCCTTATATAATACACCCTATAGCCATTAAGAAAAATATGCTCATCTTCTAGGGGTTGATTTGACAGTATTCTTAGAACTGCGTTTTGTAGTCCTTTAGATTTAGCTTTAGCTTTAGCTCTTGTGATCGACCCTTCTGGAAGTTGATTCCTATCATTTTTCTCGGGTTGTTGAAGATTTGGCCTCAAATCTTGAGGAATGGTTCTTTCATCACCTGGTACATACAATGTAAGATCGGAGACATTAAAGGTAGTCGAAACTCCATAATCCCTTGGCAATTTTATCTTGTAGGCATTGTCATTGATTCGTTCCAAAACTCGGAATGGTCCATCTACTCTTGGTGATAGCTTCTGATTGTGCTTGCTAGGGAACCTCTCCTTCCAAAGGTGAATCCATATTAAATCCCCCAGCTGAAAGATCTTGGCTTTTCTACCCCGATCACCTTGTTCCTTTTGCTTGGCTACCTGTTTCTGAAGATAACTTGTGACTTGCTTGAATTACTTCTAGATCTCTTTAGAGCGCTCGACTCTACTCAAAATTTCATCTCTGGAAGGTGGTATGGATACCATATCAAGTGGAATAGTAGGATTGTATTCATACACAATCTCAAATGGTCTCTTGCTAGTAGAACTGTGCACGGTTCTATTATAGGCAAACTCCATAATAAGAAGGCACAAGTCTCAATCTCTTAAGTTCTTTCTACTAGTCGCTCGAAGTAAGGCCCTAGGAGTCCTATTGACAACTTCAGTTTGACGATCTATCTTAAGGTAAGAGGCAGTGCCGAAAAGTAGTTTGGTTCTAAGCCTTTTCCATAAGGTCTTACGGAAATAACTGAGGAATTTGACGTCTCTGTCAGAGACAATACTATGAGGAACTCCATGAAGTCATACAATCTCCTGCAAGAAAAGGTTAGCAATATAAATAGCGTCACCGGTACAATGATAAGGCGCAAAATGTGCCATCTTACTTAATCTGTCCACCACCACTACCTGACAGAGTCCTTTCCTCTCACAGTCTTGGGCGACCCCAACACAACATCCATCGATATATTGATCCATGGTCGTATAGGTATCAACAAAGGCATATACATTCTGAAGGGCTCCTTCTTACTCTTAGCGCGTTTACAAATAGCACAATGCCCTATAATTGAATTCACATTACCATTCATTTTAGGCTAGTGAAAATGTTCCTTCAAGATTTCAAGAGTCTTTTTCTCCCCAAAATGGCCCGATAAACCTCCAGCATGAGCTTCCCTAACCAACAACTCTCTCACAAAACACCTAGATATGAACAATTTACCCTGCTTGTATAGATAACCCTCATGCATAAAATACTCATTTACAGATCTTCCCTTAATACACTTTTTTATTATGGAAGAAAAATCGGCATCACCAACATACTGTTCAGCAATAATACCAAATCTCAACAGTCGAGAATGTAAAAGAAGTAATTAAAGAGTACCTATGGGATAATGCATCAGCTACAACATTTGAACTTCCTTTCTTATACTTAATCACATAGCTGAACCTCTCCACAAACTCAATCCACCTAGCATGGCATTGAGATAACTTGTTTTGACTCTTTAAGTGTTTCAAGGATTCGTGATATGTATAAATGATGAATTCACAAGGCATGAGATAATGTTGCCAAGTGGTGAGAGCTCGAATCAATGAGCACAACTCTTTATCATATACAGAGTAATTCAAGGTTGTTCCTCTCAACTTCTCATTGAAGTAAGCAATATGATGCCGATCTTGCATCAACACATCACCTATCCCCACTCCCGATGCATCACACCTTAACTCAAAAGTTTTCTCAAAGTTTGATAACACAAGTACTAGAGCAATCGTCAATTTGTGCTCGATTTCTTTAAAACCCTTCCATGCCTTTTCGTTCCACTTGAATCCCTCTCCTTTCTTAATGAGTTAGTAAATGGTGTAACAATGGAACTGAAGTTTGAAATGAACCACTTATAGAATGCAGCAAGTCCATGGAAGCTTCTCACTTCATATATACTCAGGGACGTCCGCCATTCAATAATGGCTCTGATCTTCATTTCAGCTACTTTGATTCAAACTCTAGAAACCATAAAGCCTAAAAATATAACTTCCTCTTGATTGAATACACATTTGGCCAAGTTGCCATATAATTTCTCCTCTCTCAATACTCCAAATACAATAAATAAGTGCCTCACATGCCCCTTCAAATCAGCATTATACACAAGAATATCATCAAAATAAACAACAACAAGCATACTAGTGAATTCCCTCAAAACATGGTTCATTAACCACATAAAGGTACAAGAAGCATTAGTAAGCCTAAATGGCATCACAAGCCATTCATAAAGACCATGCTTAGTTTTGAAGACCATTTTCTACTCATCTCCTTGCCTCATTCGGATATGATGATAACCACTTCTCAGGTCTATCTTGGAGAATATCTTCATAACATGAAGCTCATCAAGCATGTAATCTAATCTAGGTATTGGATAATGGTACTTGATAGTGATCTAGTTGATGGCATTGCTATCAATGTACATCTGCCATTGACCATCTTTCTTCGGTACTAATAATGCCGGTACTAAACACGGACTCATACTTTCCTTCACAGATCCCTTTGCTTCCAGTTCATCTACCTATTGCTTGAGTTCTTTTGCCCCTTTTGGGTTCATGTAATAAGCAGTCCTATTACACAGTGTGGCCCCTGGAATGAGATCTATGGCATGCTCAATCCCCCAAATAAGAGGTAATCCGGAAGGTAACTCCTCTGGAAAAACATCAGCAAAGCACATTAAAAGTTGTTGAACTACCTTAGGTATAGAGCTGTGCAAACGGGCTAAACGAGCCAGCCCGCCCCGGCCTGCTTTGGCCCGCGGGTTATGCGGGCCAGCCCACATAACCCGCAAAGCAATGCGGGCTAAAATTTTTAACCCAACCCAGCCCGCACGGTTTAGCGGGTTAAGCGGGTTGGCCCACGAAACTATTAATTTTTTTTTCTTGCAATTTTTTTTAAGAATTTAAATTTATATTCCATGATTTTTATGAAAACCATGCCAATTGCCAAGTGAATACATAACCATCGAAAAAATTGATAGTCTAGAATCAAGATAAGGATTCACAGCTCCCTGAAGTCTCATGAGCATCAAAGAACATTACATACTGCGTAATTATATAGCTAATAAGTGGTTTGAATGTTGGCCATAAGACGCATAGAATCAAACTTAAATGATATCATCTCCAGGAAACATCCACCTGTAATTGCTACGTGGGAAAAGAGTAAAAGAAATAAACAAGGATGCAGACAGTATGCTCAGTCAAAACTACATATAAATAAACACATTTTGTGTATAAGAAAATTCTGCTACTCATCACCTGCTCACTGATCAATCAATTAAAGTGACTTCTCCATCTATTACAATCAATCTAGATATCTAAATCTGAAAACTCTTCAATGGGTTGCCACTCCTCATATCGGCTGGGAACCATCATCTGTTATCTTGTTTGCTTGAATGGTGTTGATGACATTCGTAACATTTTCCTGGAAAAACACCATGTCAGATGAACTGATAATTAAAAACATTGAACAAATATATAGGAAAGCAGTTCATAATTTATACTATATGTTCAACATATTTAAATCAGAAATGAAGTACTAGTTTTTAGCAAGTTATTTTGGGGCTAAAATGAGTATCCGATTCTAGCACTGAGAACCTCTTTTTTTTTTTTCACTCCTCTTCCCTCCCTCTTCTATAGTTATTTACATACCAAGCAGCAACCAATTTGAGACCATTATCATTCGCCTTTTACAATGCTACTGCTATGCTTTCCTCATCCTTCCATTACCGGTAACAACTCAGAAACTTGTAATTTTAAACTTTTCCACATTTGCCATATGGGGCTAGATTAAATTGTCAAAAGAAAGAAAGCTCTTTCATCCACAAAACATGTCTGCTCCAGTAAAACATTCTACCACCAAACACAGGTTGGCTTAGGTCAATTTCATAATCAAGTGCTTAATTAGTACTATCCAGTCAGCAATAAAAAAAGATAATGGAACTTACCCTCCATGTTGATAGTTTTCCTCTAAGTTCTTCCCACTGATGGTGTCCAAAAACTCTATTGATACAGCGGCTGAAAGTCAATGAGAAGTGATCCCAACATCAGCAAAATACAGACATCACTTTGACAGTCCTGAATAAAGGGTCATGAGAGATGAGAATGACTAATGCACCTGACTATAACAGTTTGATTCATCTGATCCATTTTACAATCCATCAGCTTGGCTGAGATGGCCTTAACCACCCACAATTCCACCTCATCATCATTTATCTGAACAAAATACAAAATACATAACCACCATACTGTAATATCAGAAAACGAATGAGAGGTAAAGGGTTGACAAAGTTTACCCTGAGGGTATCTTTGATAAGAGCATATGGAATCTGGCCAGATCCAGTTGAACCAAGATCCACCAATGACATCAGTCGCATCTTGGTGATGCAATCTTCATGAACAAGCCCTGTGGCAATGAACATGAGAAGGCCAGATGAATTTCAGAATAATCCTCAATTTGCCATATAACCGCCAAGAAAACATCCCAGTTGCCTATATATGTTATGAGCCTAAAACATGACATTGGAAAAAAAAAACAAAAAAACATGAATAGATTATCACAGATGAAGCTAGTCATGAAAAACAAGAACCCCAGATATGTAAACACAAAAAAAGCTCACAACTGAAATCCTCACAAAGAATGAAATGTTAAACACAAATTGGAAAAAGAAGAGAAGGAAAACAACAAGCAACATTAGATCAACTGGGGAAACTAGCAAGCAACATTAGATCAGCTGCCAAATTCAGTAATCATTAAAGAAGAAGAGCCATAATAATGAGATCACTCACTTCTTTGCTTTTTCAATGCTTTTGGCTATAAGATCAAAATCCATGTAAAAGAAACCAAGTTGCAATGTATAAAAACCAGTCCATCTTTCTGTCCAACAGCAACTGTCTTACTTTCAGTTAACTTGAGTTGTTCCAATGAGTTCTCCTTGATTTAGAAGAAAAAGTGACATTAGCTCCTAAAAGATGATAGAATCATAGATATGAGATAATTGGATAACTAAAATCAATAACCCTCACTTACCTTATCACCAATTCGAATGAAATAGAGTGATTTTTCCAAATGAGCTTCTCTGACTTCACTTTCACCTAAGTTTTCTTTAGCATCAGCAATCCTAGATAACAAATTAACAACACAACCAAATGAACAATTCATAGATGAGGTTAAAAAAATTGGTTGTACAAACGCAAAAATTTACAGAAGCAGCCATTTACCTTCTAATCTCCAAAACAAACAAATGCATAAATTCCCTTCAATTTGGAACTGTTCAAACCACAATGTACTGTTTTTATCAAACAGAATGACTCCATATAACAGAACAAAACTGTAATGTAGATGAGTCATCATTGATGACATATTACTTCTTATAAATTTTCTTTCATCTAATACGCCATATAAAACTCAAGTAAGAGGAACTTAAATCATTAATCAACAGTTTGAATCATTGTCCTTGGTGCAAAACACAAAGCATGCAATGAAAAACATTCAAGCGAAGAACATTGCAAGTAAGATATAATCAAAATTAAAAACAACCCAAAAAATTTTAAATTTGAGACATAATGTCCATCAATCATCCTCATCATTCATGAATAGTCAAATTTGAGTCCTCCTTTGACATAGTTGCCTTATTTTCTTCTTCATCATCATCATCTACAATTCACAAATAACATATACAATTAGTTACAAATATTCAAAGCTTAAAATTATATATTGAAAAAAAATTTTACCAAAACAAAAAATATACTACCTTCATTAATATATCCTTGTAACCAATTTCGAGTGCAAATCAAAGCTTCCACATTTGAAGGGAGAAGAGAACCACGATACTTGCTAAGAACACGAGCACCAATGCTAAAAGCTGACTCGGATGCTACCGTAGTAATTGGAATGCTAAGCACATCAGTAGCCATAATGCACAAATCTGAATACCTTTGGCTTTGAGTCTTCCAATATTGTAATACATCTAAATCTTGATAAAAGTTTATGTCCATTACAGGCTCATCTAAATACAAATCCAAAGAAGACTTATCAGTAGTTTCTGCTTCAACTTGACAATACTCCTACATCATAGAGGAAAAAATATTACTATTGAATATTGATAAAAAAAAAAAACTAATTACTAAAGTGAAAAGTAAACTTACATCTAAAGTTGCAAAATCAATACCCAAACCTTTTCCAAATCCCATGTTCCCTGCAGCTACTGCTGTACCTCCACCTCTAATTGTTTGTTGAACTCGGGAAGATGATCCAACTTGAAAGCTTGTGGAACTCATATCATTTCCATTGCTCTTCTCATATTCTCTAAAAAGCTTATACAACTTGTTCCTTATGCTGGTCAATTTTTCTTCACAAGTAATAGGATCAATTTTATTGAAGCAAAATTTCAAGAAATTAAACTTCATTCGAGGATCAAGGACAGCCCCAAGAGCAAGGGTAATGCTATATTCCTTCCAATATTTATCAAATTTTTGCTTCATCTTAACACATGTCACTTATGACAACATCTTCACTCCCTAAGTTCTCATTCAACAAACATTCAATCCTCCACACTTGCAAAAAATATAGGTTTGAAGTTGGATAAGAGGAACCAGACATCAAGTTTGTGATTGTATAAAAAGGACTCAAGAACTTGCACATTTTCTCTGCTCTTTCCCACTCATTTGTTGAAGGACAATACTTATAATTGGAATCATTTAGTTGAAGGCAACAAAAAGCACGTTTATACCTTAGTGCACTATCAAGCATAAGAAAAGTAGAGTTCCATCTAGTGGCAACATCTAAACGCAAACCAACTCCAGTATCGATATCACCAACTTGACTAACACACTCCCAAAAATGATTCATCCTACTCTCTGAACCCTTTACATACTTTACACTCTCCCTTATCTTATACAAAGCTTGATTAGCTACTGTCAATCCCTCTTTAACAATTAAATGAAGAATATGGGCACAACATCTAATATGAAAAAATTCACCACCACATGGCAAACTTTTTTGCAAATTCAGTTGCTCTTTCAAGTATTCTTGCATACAATCATTGGCTGATGCATTATCCAATGTAAGAGAAAACACTTTCTTATCAATGCCCCATTCTTTCAAAAATCCAAACACCTTTTTCGATAACTCAAAACCCGAGTGAGGAGGAGGAAATTTGGAGAAGCAAATAATTTTACTGTTAAGTTTCCACTTCTCATCCACAAAATGAACAGTCAAACATATATAACCTTCAGATGATGAAGCAGTCCATAAATCAGATGTCAAACAAATTCTACCATGAACATTTTGCAAAATCTGTTTCATATTTGCCTTTTGGGCTAAATATAAATTATAAACATCTGATGTCGCAGTTTTTCTAGAAATGGGCATATAATCAGGATTATATAATCTTATAAACTGTGTAACCCTCCTATACTCAACAAAGAAAATGGCAGATTGTGCTCAATAATCGCCATTGACATAATCTCACGAACAGCTTTTGAATCTGGTTTTCTTGATCTTAACTTCCCAGAATGATCAATTATCATGTCACTCACATCATGAAATTTAGGAATATGACTCAAATTACATTTTAGAAGATGCCGACCTAAGGTTGATGTCCCATAGTTGTGTCCACCAACGACATATTCTTTCCCACACCCATTACATTTTGCCCTTTCTTTACCATCCTTTCCTACACCTATTTTTTGTAAATTTTGCCCAAACAATAGAAGTGTTTGATCGATCCTCTTACCTAAAGGTTCTTCTCCTTCAGATTGAGTAGATCCTCCTGTTGTAGGTTGCTTATTAGTATTAGACCCAACTGTTCCAGATTCATCATCCTCATCCACTTCAATTTGTTGTATGGTTGTATTATTGCTTGAACCATCCATTCTGAAAATGCATCATAAAAAAAAAAAAAAAAAACACCATATTACTAGGCCATTAGCAAAGGACACAAAACACATACCATCAATTCGTCATTTACCTACCTCCCAAGACTGCACATAATCTACAATTCTAGACTAGTAAACTGCCACAACAATTCACAAATCACAACTTTCCACTACTTCACTTGCACAAAAGACAACTGCTATTATAAATTTATAATACAATGTAAGAGTCTAAGAGAAAACACTTTCTTATCAAATTTTAACGACCTTTCTGGGAAGAAAAAGATAAAAAAAAAAGAAGAGATTAAGAATTTAAGATAAACCCAAAGGACACGACGGATTAGGAGAAACCACGAAGCTTCTCCTCCATTATCTTTTTGTGAAACACATTCATAAACTGCTAACACAATGAGCAAACTTGCAACTACCTTATATAACCGAAATAAAAACGAAGACAAATGTTGAAAATGACTAATACCTGCAAGTCAAGCTGCAACGAAGACGAAGATGGGAGCTTAGAGTAGACAGAGAGATAACGTCGACGTCGTATGCCAAGGACTAGGAGATGCGACTACCTTGTTGGAAAATAAAAGTGATGAAGTGTGAAGGGAGATTTGACGAATGATGATGAAGGTTCGAGTCTTCGTCTGATCATCTCTTCGAGATTGAGAAGAGAATAGAGAACTAACTAGTAACTACTAAGAAGTAAGAAGCAAGAAGCAAGAGGCAACGGGAAAGAAAGTAGAAATGAGTCTAGAAACAAAGAAAGGGAGAGAGGCAGAGAGCGGCAAAGCAAAATGAAATGAAACCCTAATTACTGTATCTGTATTGAATGCTTTTTCTTTTTGAGTAATTGCTACTTGCTAGACTAGAGTCTAGACTCTAGACACGAGTCAAGACACTCGACGACAAGTCGACAACACAGTAGAGCTGTAGTCTGTAGATAGTGTGAAGAGTTTTTTTTTTTTTTTCATAAATGCCCATATGACAAATACCCTTCTTAGTCAAGTATAAGTACATTTAACTTCACCAAGTCTTTTGGGACTTGCCGAAGAGTTAGGTTCCCACCGTCCAACATCAAAATAATTTAATAATTTCAAAAATTTTTCTTCTTATTATTTCTCCTTTTAAATCAAACCCAAAATCCTTAACTACTGTAACGAATCAGAGCCTTAGACGGTCACGTGAGCTCTAGTCTCTTCTCTGGCTCTGGCAGTCTCCAAACTCTCCAACGTCTGTTACGTCTCCAACTCTCCACACACGCAAGACAGAGACAGCTTAGCAAGTAGATAAGATAAGATAATAAGTATAACAGTAGTCCATTTGCTTTGCAAATTGCAATTGCCAATTGCCGTCCTTTTAAATGCGGGTTTGCGGGTTAACCCGACCCGCTGCGGGTTAGCCCGCATTAACCCGCGGGTTATATGGGGCGGGTCAAAATAGCCCGCAAGTTAAATGGGCTAAATTTTTTAACCCAACCCGCTTTTTTTTGCGGGTTATGCGGGCCAACCCGCTGGCCACAACCCGTTTGCACAGCTCTACTTAGGTATAGTAGTTAGTTATCAACCCCTAACATATGTCTATGTTGTAATAAGAATATTGGTTCCCCTGAGTTGATAGCTTGCTCATTTCTCCCTTAGCCATAAGCAAAGTTTCCTTCTTAGGTGGTTGATCTTTGCATGTGTGATTCTAACTTCAACGGGGCTCATCAACTTTAACAGTACCTTTTTACCATCCTTCACAAAGGCGTTGGTATTTTTATACCCATCATGAAGAACATGTCGATCGAACAACCAAGGTCGACCCAAGAGTATATGAGTAGCACTCATGGGCAGGACATCACATACTATTTCATTTTCATATCTCCCAAGAATTGAGACCAACACCTTAACCTGTTGAGTTACCATAATCGATCCTTTATCACAAAGTTAATACGGCTTTTAAGGATGTGGATGAGGAATATTAGGAAGCTTAAGTTTCTCAACTATAGAAATTACAGCAACATTAGTACAACTCCCTCCATCAACGATTATTGCATAAACTGCATCCTTTACCTTACACTTGATATAAAAAATGTTCTTTCTCTGCTGATCTTCAATAGTCTGAACCACATTCAAAGCATAACTCACCACTAAGGACATTTAGCAGCGGGACTTAACACTCCTGCATTCCCATCTTCTTCCTCATCAAATTCATCTAATAAATTATCCTTCTCCTCTTTCTTGTCTTCGCTCACAACTTCTAACTCTGCATGTTCAGACATAACAACCATTACTCGTCGGTTTGGATACTGAGCAGCATTGTGTCCATACCCTAAACATTTAAAACACTTTATCTGGCTACCCTTTTTACTACCCATTTGTGACTCAGCATTGGTAACACTAGTACTAGCAACCGCCTTACCCTGGTTATCATCTCGTCTATCCATCTTTCTCGTGTTTCCACCACCTTCTCTCCTAATTCTCCGATCAGCAAATGATTGATTAGGAATAGATCCTCGATTAGGAGGAAATGATGATTGGTTATCCTCTTCCGTTGTCTTTTGACCTTACAAGATAAGTTGATGGCCTCCTCCAATGTATGAAAATTCTAGAGTTCCACAACACTAGAGATCTCAAACTTTAGCCTAGTTATAAAGTAGGCTATCATCTGTTCTTGAGGTTCCTCCACATTGCATCGAATGGTCAACATCTCAAATTCTTTGACATAATCTTTTACACTCATTCCACCTTGGCGTAAAGATTGCAATCTTAAATATAACTCCTACTAGTAATAACATGGAACAAATCTCCTCTGCATTACCTGCTTCATCATTCGCCAGGTGGTAATCTTAGCTTCTCCACCCCTTTGCCTACTAGTCAATAGTTTATACTACCACAAGCAACATACTCGAAGAATTCTAATGCAACCAGGCGAACCTTAGTAAGTTTGTCATACTCACAGCACTCGAAAACCTGCTCCACATGTTGTTCCTAATCCAAATAGTCATTAGGCAATCCTCCCCTACTGAAGGGTGGGATTTTGATCTTAACTCTTTCATTTCCCTAATTGGCTTGAACTTCTCTAGTAGCAAAATTATTGCCCCCACCTTTAACTATGGGTTGTCCTCCCAAATGCCCTAATATATATTCCATCAAGGTAGTCTATTGATCCAGACGCTGAGCAGTGGTCATGACAATGTCCTCTCTTTCATTTCGCCCTTGATTACCAGCTTGTTCTCCGTGCACACTCTCGTTAGACATAGCTAACTCAATTAGTTAGTTTAAGGGTTTAGATGACCTTAAGAGTATGTTTATCTTGTGAAAACGAGTTTTGAGTTAGTTTTGCTTTATGTTATTAGGTGTTTCTGGTGAAGTTTGGTCATTTGTTTTAAAAATTATTCTAGGTACGTCCTTACCTTGTTTGCTATTTGTAAATATATGCTTAAAAACTGTAAATGGATTTAATGCTATATGGCTTTAAACTGGTTTGTTGCTTATGTTTGGCTGGGTCTTGTAGCCTAGGAGCACCGTGTTACTAGGATAACACCCTGATAATCTATGTGTGACATTATCCCAAGTGGAGTTGTGCACATAAATGATTCTGGTAGTTTAAAAGTAGTATGAGTATGATACCTGTGTGAATGGGAAGTAAACAATACCAATATATAATATATATATATAAGTATTTTATATGTATTTGTTTTCATAGAGTCATGAGCTACTTCGAGTTTGGGACTAGTTGTAAATGATTTTAAATTGTGTTGGTTGTCTAGCTAATTAAAGATAAAAACTTCTGATTGTTGCATATGTTACAATATTGCACGTGGAATTTTATGATGTTTGTTCATGCGCATGTGTTTATGGTTTGGTGTATTGTGCCTTTGTGCTCACTCTTTTTTTTTAAGAATAGGTGATGATCAAGTGATTTTTAATCTATTTGGTTACGATGTGTTCATAGACTATGGAGATGACAATAGTGGAGTCGATTTCCCTGCTGATTTCTAAAGGAGTAGAAGTTTATAATAGCTGAAGTTGAAAACTTTATGAAGTTTTAATTAGTTATCTTGACTATTGGAGTTTGGTTATTAGTTTTTATGATTTTTGATGTTTAAAGATTTTCTTTTCATATGATGTTTTTGAGAAAGATTGTAAGTTAGCGTTTGGCTTAAGCCAACCGAGTTATTCAAAAGTTTTATTATGACATTTATGATTTAGAAGTACCCTTAATAGCGAGACTTTGAAGTTATATAGTATTGTAAATGTGGATTAGTAGAATCATAGCCTTAGCACATTCTTTTCTAGTGAGATCACGTGGTGAGCTGTTAATTCTCTCAGTTTAGGACATTATGATTTAAGATAATTGGGATTTACTGTTTTGCCTTTTTCTCTTCCATAGATAGAATATGTTCAATTTTATCCAATTTCCACACTAGCATTTCCTTATCAATTAGTTATACTACCTTCAACTGCTTTAACTTATCACCAACTACTCTATCATGCAATTTATAATTTGGTAGTAATGGGATCCATGGATTTTCCCATACTTTTATTTTGTTCCCATTTCTCATAGACCACAAAAGTCAGAATGAAATTGCATCTCTACCAACCAATAAGCTCTATCATAACTACGATTCTCTACCTCCTCCCTTCCTAGCCTCAAGAAACTCATATTAGGAAAGTAAATACTCTTCATAAATCAAACTCATAAAGCATTAAGGTTTTGAATCACTCTCCAAGCCAACTTTCCCAAAAGCGATAAATTAAAGGATTATAGGTCTCTAAATCCCAAGCCACCATATGATTTGGGTTTCGTCAGTACATTCCATTTTTTCCAATGGATCTTTTTTGTCCTTTTTAAGCATCAACCCACCAAAATCTAGCCATCATACTTGATACTTCCCTACGCCATTTCTTTGGAGAGAAAAAAAAAGATACCCATTGCATAAGTAGGGATGGCAAACGCTATTGATTTTAGGAGAACTTCCTTTCCACCTGTAGATAATAAAGATCCTTTCCAACTTTGTAAGTTATGGAAATCCTATCATTTAGAGATTCTAACACTTTATATTTAGATCTTTCCCAAATGGCTGGGATTCCTAAATAATTACTAGGTTTATTTTGCATATTAACATCGAGACGATCACAGTTGTGGATGAACTAAAAATACATAGAGGACTTTTGTAAATTAATGTGCCAACCCAAAGTAGTGCAATACAAATCCTAAATACTTTTTAGTCTACTTAGATTAGACTGGGAGGCTTTACGGAAAAACAAAGAATCATCCAAAAAAAAACAAATGAGTAATACTAGAACTGGATGCTTTAACTTGAATTTTGGATAAAGTATCAGCCATAAGGAGAAAGAGATATGATGAGATTAGATCGCCTTGTCTAAATCCTCTTGTTGGTGTAAACTGACCTGTTCTTCTACCATTTACCAATAACGGATATGACACCGATTTAACACAAGCCATAATCCACCCAATCCATCTATGATCAAAACCCATTCTTGACATAGCAAGCTCTGGGGAAGACCATTCAACTCTGTCATACGCCTTTACCATGCCAATTTTTAATGCACAAAACGAATGCTTTGAATCTTTATGAACGTTTAAAAAAGGAAAGATCTTATTGGCCATAATGATATTGCCATGGATTAACCTACCCGGGATGAATTCACTCTGAAAGGGGTTGATTATATCGTCTAGGATGGGTTGTAAGGTCATAGAGATGATTTTATAAGCAAAGTTGCATAAACTGATTGGCTGGAATTGAGTGAAATTCGGATGTGAAATTCAATTGAATAATTAAATTAGCATTTCCGAAGAGCTGGTTTTCATACACAATGCGCCTTGCCAAGAGATGAAATTGATGAATGCAAATAATAGAATTACATTAAAAAAAAAAACACTCTTTTAATGTGTTTTTTGTCTATAGAAATTACATAAATGAAGACTATGATTTTTAGAATAAATGTAATATTACTAGTTTTTATCTTGATGCTATGTTTATTTTGTTATATGAATCGTGGTTCGATCCCAATTATTATAAATAATCTAATTTAATTTAACTTTTTTTAATAGTAAGAATTTTCTATATATATTGTACTATTCTTGCAACATAGAAATAATTCTACTCTTCATTCTTCCATCCTTGTAAAACATAAATTTAATTAAAAATGAGAGAGGGATATTTTAAACCGATAATCACATTTTAACAGTCCCTGATATTATGTTCGATTATTTATGTTTTGGGATCAAATGCACCGGAAGACTCGCTCAACGAAGGTGCAGTGTACCTAACCAAACGAGGGAACTTCCAAGATGTTTCGTTGCCCTAAATGAGACGATATTCATTGATTCCTACATTTACTGCAAAGACTTGAACTTCTTCAAGGAATTAGATATGGATGGATCTATTTGGTTGGGTGTGCAGCCGTGGCATGCCGTTGTTTTCATTCAAACTATTTGTTAAGAATGGATATAGATGAAAAATATATATTTTATTTATAAATAAATTAGATAAATCAAATGCAGATAAAATATAGATACAAATAAGATATAATTAAAAGTTAAATGATTCAAATAGATCTATAAAATAAATCAAAAGCTTATGCGAGTTCTGTTTATTAATCAATTATTTAACTATTAAAATAAATATAATAATTGTTATACTATTATTATTATTTTAATAATGCGATCACGGTATAAATCTAAACCATTTAATAGTTAAGGAAATAGTAAAGTAAGAAGAAATAATGAAAGTATAGAATTTTCAAAGAGATCATGGTACCATGTAGATCTTTTTCTTTTCTTTTTTTTTTTTCCCCTTCTTTGATAGCTGTTTGTTTATGTACTTTCATTAGTGGCAGTGGCATTGAATTGAATTTCTGAAGTTTTAATTCAATATTGCTTCTTCCTTTAGAGTTTTGATACGTCAGTTTTTCTAAAATAATCAGTTTCTTGCTTTTCTTCTTCTTTCTTTTGTATATGAAAAGTTACACCTATTTTGATGGGTATAAAATTCTAGCGTGAAGATTAGAATAGCTGTATGTAGTATTTGATTTTTCTAGAGGGTAAACAAGTATCCTAGAGCATAGTCTATCTGCATGGTAGGATTTGATTTCAATTTTTCAAAATCTGTGTCCATAGGTACAAACTTATAGTTGCAAATGAGCCGAGAAGAGCTTTTAAAGGCTCAAGCTTGGCTCGCTTAAAATTTATTAAGCTCGAGTTTTTTATCGAGCTTGAAATTGAGGCTCGAGCTTAGCTTGTTTATGAAATGAGCTCGTGCCTAACGAGCTTTTAACGAGCTTGAAATTTGAGTTTGAGCTCAATTCATCTAGAGAGCCCGTTTTTCATTTTTTTAAATAAAAAATATAATATATAAGTATTGTTATAATATATATATGCATAATTATTAAATAAAAATTAGTTTTTATTATGTAGTTATGGATAATATATCATGCATAAAAAAATTCATAAACCTATTAATAAGCTTATTAAAGAGCCCACTCGCAAGCTTGGTCATAAGCCTAAATGAGCTTATTCACGAGCCAGCTCGTGAGCAGTAATCAAAGCTCGAGCTTAACTCGTTTAAATAAACAAGGTTTACTTTAGGCTCGTGCTCGGCTCGTTTACTAATTGAGCTTGAGCCAAGGCAAGCTGGAAGCGAGTGGAGCTTGGGTAGCTCACGAATAGCTCGACTCATTTGTAGTCCTGTATAGTATAAACTGCTATCTTTTAAAGCTTTACCCACTCAAGGTACGAATTCTAAGAAATATTAGATCTATCTTATGAAAGTTCTTAATTAATAACATTCAAACTTGATTTTCTTTCTAATATTATGTTTTTTTTTATTTAAAGCTCTTGTATTAGTAAAAGTATTATACTCTGACTCAATTAACATTAAATAAAATATTTCTTATTCTAGTTAAAGTAATATTAATATCCAAATTATATTTGGACTCGATTAATAGTTATATTTAATTTTAGTTCGATTGGGAAGTTTATTGAGTTAAACATTATGAAGTTCAAGTCCGACTCAATGAACTACTAGGAATGCAATCGGGATAGGTTTGGGACAAGTCATATAAAACTCGAACTTGATCAGGTTCTCCCAAACCCAACCTAAAACCCTATAGGATTTTTATTGTCATACCTAAACCTACTCCTATAGGGTTTCGAGTTGACTTGACCCGCCCATATATGGTCTTCCTATATTTTTTTTTAAAGGCTATATTTACATGCTATTATTTTTTAATTTCTTTTTATTTTTTTAAGGTTATCTTCTTGCTTATTTCAATTGGGAAAAGGGGAAAAAATTGTGTTAGATAACATTTATAGTGTACATCACAAAATCTAAACTAGTGTGTTCTATGAAAGCAACACCAACGTTAAAAAATATGCTACATGGATTGTTCAAATATTTAATCAAACTATTAAAATATCATCTCGATAAATAATGTATATATTATCTTTTACTAAAATTATGTCTAGAGAAATTTTACTTCTTGGGAATTTTTTTTTTAAAGTTTGAGTTGAATTTTTGTAATTATTTTATTTTATATATTATTATAATTTTTCAGATCGGATTTCCCATCGGATTATAATTATAACATCTGACCCGATCCTAAATCCTATAGGATCATAATATTTTTCCCAAACCCATCTCAAAACACTATAGGGTTTAACCTATAGAGTTTTTATTAGATGAGGCAGATCGAGTACCATATAGTGAATCGCCCAATTGCATCTCTATAAACTACTCAAGTTGCTAGCTTGAGCTTGACTCAATTATTTTTGAATCAAAGTCAAGTAAAAATTGAGTTAAGTTTAAGTAGTTTGTGAATTGCTTTGGTCCATTTCCACCTTTGTACTTCATGATGTAGATATTGATGCTACCAAATTTTAGAACCAAAACCTATCTTGTACAAAATCACTTTGGAACTTTTAAAGGTACGGTATAGTGTATCTTATGGAACTTATAAATTATTCTATTTTTACAGTATTGAAATTCTAAGGTAAAGATTTGACTAGTCAAAGATTTAAGGTGGTTGAATAATTTTGAAGTTTACAATTTAACCTCAACTTGATTTAGATAAGTTTCTTTAGGCTTAATTTATCTAAAAAGTTATTATTTGTTTAAATTAAAATAATATTATATTAAAAACTAAACATGCTTGAGTTGGATTATATTTGTGAGTTATTGATCTAAATATTATAAATCATGCTCTTGAATTAATAAATAATTTGATTAACTCATTATCAGCACAACTTAACTAATTTTCAATTTAACTCAAGTAAATAATATCGAGATAAACTTAAGTAACTAATGAGTAGCTTGACTTGTTTAAAGCCTATTACATTTCATGTGCACATAATAGTGGATAAGTGTCATTTATCCTTAAACATAAAATATTGGTAATGGATAGTGTTAGAATTTCTCATAGCTTAATCTTAAGAACAAATTGAAAAAATAAAATCATTATTTAATTCAAATTAAAGAGAAATTCTTAAAAAAACCTTATGAATTTCATTTTCTATTCAATGGAATGATCCATTTTTTTTTACAAAATGTTATTTATACTATTTCAAAAAACGTTATTTTTATAATTGATCAAATTATTAAAACTACTTAATTTTACTGAATTGGAAAAGCTAACTAATTTTATAAAATCCATAAACTAATTTACATCAATCATAGGAGATAGTTTTAAAAAACATCACCATACTACATGTTAAAATATTATTAATATTATTATATAAATGTCCACTAGACATATAATACTCGATTACTCTTTCCTCAGTGTAATACATAGGGATGCAACCAGATGGTTGTTATAGGGTACTTGACTCGCTAAAACCTGATAAGATTTTTGATGCGTTTGAAAATTCTTTTATGATCTTATAGGATTCATGATCGAATTCATGAGTTGTTCGTGTGTGCGTGCTTCACATGATAGTGAATAAATTTGACTAAATTTTAATGATTTATAAACTATATTGGGTAAATTACAAAAATATGATATGTGTTTCGGGTTATTTGCAATAAGATAACCTATGTTTTATTTGTTGGCAATCACATGATCTGGGTTCAATAATCTTGTGTTAATTATAAAAGAGGGACATGTGGCACATTTCTATTTACTAATCCTATTGTTAATTAACTCAAACTATTAAAATAAATAAAAAATACGCACATTTTTTTGGAAAATTAATAAAATAATAAAAAACAAAATAAAAAAGAAAAAGGAAAGGAAACTGCATGAAGAACAAAGTTTAATAGCCACTTAGTGGAAACAAAGGAGGAAACAAAACACTAAGACAGCTAATTGTTGAAAGTGGAAATCGAAAGGGAACTAATTTTATTAAATAAAACTAGAAAGAACTAAACGAATTGAAATCTATATTGTTAATTAAAATCCAAAGTACAATTTTTTAAGAATTTGTTTGTTGATGTTTGACGAAACAACAGGGATGCATAACAAAATTTACAGATTATCAGTGGTGTATGGACCCACCGGCTAGTACTATTGCGTCCTATACGACCTCCAATCCAAGTCTTCTTCTACCAAAATTGTAAGTGAGCCAAGAACTCGACCATGCCAACCTTTAGACAAACGACATTTGAAACCAATAAATATCCTCCGCCGAAATTAACACCGATTTGCTATGTGGTCGGAAATTGAAAGGAGATGGTGAAGCTTCTTTTTAGCAACGATTGAAAAAGCAGGGCCTGACTTGAGATTGTCTTGTTTGCAATCACAATAGGGATTTGGGGGCGGCTTTGAGGCTAAGTTGTTGTCATAAGTGCAACTGTGTGTGTATCTACTAGTGCGAAGGAAGTGGTTGGACTAGAAGTGAGCTCATGGAGATTGGTTGGTGTGTTCTAGCTAAAGACTGAAACAACAATGGCTTTGGTTAGGGTTAGTGTAAAGGTGTTAATTTTGGGATGAAAGGGAAAGAGAAACGTGACTGGGAGACAGAAAATTCCTCTTTTTTTTTTTTGTTTTGTTTTTCTTAATTTTTTGGATTATTATTTATTATTTATTTTTGGTAAGTAGGCCAGTAGAAATGTGCAATGTGTTCCTCTTTTATAATTGACATAAGATTATTAAACCCATGTCATGTGATTATCTAAAAACCAAAACATAAGTCATTTATTTGCAAATAACCTAAAACGTGGTTATGTTTTGTAATTTACCCATCTATATTCAAATCCTAACTATGATTGACACATTAGGTAAGTGCGCTTGTTATCCTAGTAATGAATTTAGTATAGAGTCGTTTAACCTAGCGAACTTGGCAAGCACCACTATTCACCCTTTTCTTATTATCTAGTTGTGAAAAACAAGTGATTCTCTATACTAATCTACTTAAACTGTGATTAACTACTGCAATCAACTATAGATGATTCACATAACAATTCACAAAGAGATATAAATTTAAATCACAAAAACACTTAGATTTTGCTTCACCAATAGACCTCATCATGTAACTCAACAAATCCTTATTAAATTTATATCATTTCTTGAACTGTTGAATCCTCAATTGTATATTATTGTCTTTCTCATAATCATTAATTTCTAATCCTATGTTTATTAATTAGAATCTCTTCCTACATCAATAGCAACTTAGAATAGTATTAAACACCGTAATTCATTAGATCAGTTAATTAAAAGTAGACTGATTTGACTACTCTATCTCTAAGGTTATGAGTAATCATCATCAATAGTCTAGATCTATTTATTAAAATGATTTCTTAGTCAATTTTAACAAAATTAGACGTGAATTCATGTATTATATAAATTGGGGATTTAGTAAACACAGGCAATTGAATTCAAGAGATAATATTACTTTCATTAAATCATATCAGAGTTACATGGATTAGGCTTAAGGATCCACAAAATCTAAGCTATATAATTACTCCTCCATAGATTGATTAATGTTAATTCATAAATTAAGAGAAGTAAAAGAAGAAGATGATGAGAATAAAGCCTATTAGATGCAGTAATCCTTGTAATTTAGAAGTCTTGATGTCCGATGAATGATCTTCTTGAGCTTTCTCTCAAAAATCCTTAAAAATCAGTTATGAATCTCAACAAAATACACAAATCCTACTAAAATTATCTAATTCTAACTAAAGGTGTATTATTGATCCTAAGGTTTTGTGCAAAAAGCTGTATTTATAGTACAGGGATAGTTGACATGGCAAAGAGATAAAAAATAACAAAATCCAAGTTAGATAAGTGTGATATATCCCAAGGGTAGACCCTTGGCTGGGTGCTTCAATTTCAATTACTGCTCCTCCTTTGCACAGCTACGCCATGGCCAGTGTCTTAATCTGTGAATGAACTTCTATCCTTGTCGTGCCTATGCTTGAGATCGGTGAGAGACTATAGATTTTCTTAAAATTGATATTGGCATCTGCGCAACTGCTTAGGAGAGGGTGTTCTCAATTGTGGATGCATGCACTAGACTTATGTGCCTGCATCTTTGATGGTGTCAAAATCTGAAAGAATTCACTTTAACTCTTGGCTCATCATTTGAGCGGCTACGGTATTGGCCACGTCATCAACTGTGACTCGTATTCCTTCTCATATGCCCATGCCTTTGCCCGCGTTATCAATTGTAGACAAAATCTCTTCACCTTGTCTTGGGAATGGGCATGTTAGCTCTCTTGTCTTTGTGATTTGTTAATTTTTTTTTCTTTTTTTTTTTGTTGTTGTTGATCCTTTGAATTGAAAATAAATCATTGAATAACAATTCCTATAGTAATTTTTATGTTTGGGAACATGAATTGTTATGAATTGTTTTGTATAATAATAATTGATTATAAATTATCATTCTTTTTAACTAAATACTGTATAATAGTTTTATATAGAATTGAAAGTGAATGAATAGATATTCCTCCAGCGTGAATTAGCAATAAGTCACGTGCCAAATGCAAGAGATCACCAAACTATTGGTATTTTTAGGAAAAGCAATAAGTCACGTGCTTTGCTCTTGAATATTTCTTACTAGTCAGCTAGGAATAATATACCCTTCAAAATCCGGTGGCTGCTTCTTTCTCGATGCTTACGCCGATATGTTATGACTGGTCACTGTGGCGTGATCAGTTTTCTTCGTTTCGTTTGGTCGTCGGTTAACTGTCTAATTAAGTGATAAGCTGGAGGGATGTTCGACGGCCTATCTCTATAGCAGACATCAATGTTCACTGTTAGGTCGGAAGAACCATTCCGAAACATTCTTGAATGTTGTGAAATGACATTCTAGGAGCTTTTGACGTTTTACTTATGCCATATTAAATTGATTTTTGTCTCAAACGTCTTCAAAATTTTAAATCATAAGTGGAATTTTATTTCAAATTATTGACGTGAGAATAGAAGTTACAAACTTCCTTTTTAGACTAATTGATGAGGTTTTTAAATAAAAGTAAATCCTAGATAAAGGATTAAGATAAAAATTGCTAATTTTTTTCAAAAAAATTACATAAATCTCACCATAGGAGAAAAAATCCTAAAAATAGATAAATTAAACTTGTCTCTTGAAAAGAGGACATTATAGGTGATCAACCTTATCTCTTAGAGAGAAAGTCAGCCACTTATGACTTTGTCTTTTCGAGAGACGACGTTAACTTACCTACTTCGGGGATTATTTTCATTTCAGTGGTATTTTTGTAATTTTTAAAAATATATATATATATATATATTATTTGTCTTTTTTTACCTTTTTTATTTTAATTTTTAACAATATTTGGACCCAAACTATAATTGGAACAAGCTGCTTTTCAAGTTGTTGTGCAATCGTTTTTATTTTTATTTTTATTTCTTTTTTTAGTATTGTGGGACTCACAAATATTACGATAAAAACTAAAAAACTCTTTTTAGATGTTATAAAAAAAAAATTAGAGTGATTTTTAATAGATTGGGTTTCTCAAGATATTAACACAGTACTTTTAAAGAATTTTCAAAGTTCTTTAGAGATAACAATAGTTTGAAAGACTCTTTATTTTTGTTATTCATTATCTAAATAATAAGAGATGATATCGTAGAATAAAAAAAGAGAGTTTGTATTGCAAATGATCCCAAGGAAATTATTTACAAGATTACATTCTACATTCATTTTTAAAACCATTTGTTAAAGACAAATAGATCTTAAATAATCTTTTTAATCTCTTAATAATTTTTTTAAACTATACATATATATCACCTATGGCAAAAACCTTAAATCCATCACTATATAGGGGTCCTTTTTATAAGGTTTTGAGTTTGTTTGGATTGTCTTTTTTTTTAATGTATTTTTTTGTATTTGTTGGTTCGACATTTGTTACATATATGATCTATATCCATTTGATTATATATGAGGCTTGAAAAACTATCTTATCACAATAAAAGTTGTAATTAGAAGGTGAAATTAGGCATAAGAAAATTTCATGTGCTTTTAAGATAAAAGATTTTAAATATATATTTTATGTATTGCAAAAAAATAATTAATATTTTTGTAAAAACGAACAATATAAAGAGTAAATAAGTCCAATTTTATAGAGATTTATTTGATAATTAATTTTCTAAGTAGAAATGTGTGTGTACTTTTATCTTAATTTTTTTTATCAGCTCTTTTTTAAAATACATATTCACTTAAGTAAATATCAAATAACTAAAAATAAGATAAACCAAACAAATTAGCTGTGAAAACGATGCGAGGTTATAGTATATTTTTAAAAGTTATAAACAATGAAATTATTGCAAATAATTTGCAAGATTTTATTGTAACTATCTCTATTCATGATATTAGTTTTTAGGTTCGAATTTGATGCATGAGTAAAACATGAAGAAGTCTTGATCTGTTGTTCGGAAGGTGTTACACGCCACATAATGTATATGTGGTGTGTAATTTTTAATGATATTCTAATACGTGACATATGGTGATGGTTATTTTAATAATATTATATTATATTATCTATATATTTAAAAATTGATAAAAATTATATACCACTTATATATTCACGTGATGTGTAATACAAGGCAAAGTCTCTCGTATGAAAAATAAGCAAACGCCTAATATGCAAACTACAAAAAAGATTGAGGGAGGGACCCGCGACCTGGACTAGGAATGGGCATACCATCACATGTTCCTTATAAACCATCTCTCCTAAATTTTGTTTTTGTTTCTTTTTTCCTTCCCACTTTTCATAATTCTAATAGAAAATCAGTCACTCATTCACAATTTCAAATTAGTTAATTATCAATTCCCAACTTCAATATTTCATAGCTCATTTTTACTATGGGTTAATGTTGCGAATGACACATGAATTTTGCTAAAATATGTAATTAATTACTTAAATTTTAAAATTAATTAATTTAATACATAATTTTTTTATATGCATACTAAAAGTACATCTGTGATATTGGTTAGCAAACACAAACAGTAATTTAAGTACTAAATTGATCAAATTTAAAGTTCAAGTATTAAATTGATTAATTTTAAAATCCAAGTGTTAATTGCATTTTTATCAAATTTTAGAAACAATTTATGGTATTTTCACTTTTATGATTTTTAATTCCTTAAAATTCGGAAATGTAATATTATTCTTACTTATGGTAAGATAGCTAAATTAATATTCCAATTTTCATAAAAAAGTTCCTGTTAATTAACGTCCACAGAATCTTTTTTTTCGCACATCCTTTTATTAGGATTGTAGATTCTACTTAATTTTTATCATTTTTTATTATATTTTTATCATACCCTCTCTGAAAATTCCACTCTTCTTTCACGTGTGTGGATATTTCTCTCTCGTTTATAATTTCAAAATTGACGACATGCCAACCAAAGAAAATAACAAGATTTTTCATTTGCATTGTTTATAAATTCACAAATGATGGATGGTTAGAAATTAAATTTTAGGAATGGGCTTCAAAGACAAACAGACTCAAGAAAATTGAGTATGGTGAATATGATTTTATATTGTATGATAGAATAATTTAAATAAAAATAAATCAGGTGAGGCCATATAAATATATATTGATGATTTTTAAAAACTTAGAAATGAATTAATTTTATATTTATTACGCAAACAGAAAATGAAAATACAAGAGGACGTAGCCGACCGCTCGCGTTGGTTCCTTTTCGATTAAATCGCAAAAATCACTTTGATGTCGACGTCCATTAATGGATGGACTTTGCTTCTTTGTGAGGTTATCTTAGTTCTTAAGTCATTTCCAGCCATTTAATAAATTTAAAAGAAAAAACTTAATGTGTTGGGATATTGGACGATGACAATTATTGCGTCATGAGAGGAAAAAGGTGTCTAATAAAAGTCCAAAACGATAAATAGAAATTTAGAAGCAGAGCATAGATAATGTTTGTATTGTTAGTTTTTTATTTGTATCGTATTTATATTAATCTATATTTATAATTTATTTTTGTTATATTTGTATCATATTTGTTTGATCAGTTTATGAATAAAACTATCATTTTTTATGATATATATAAAAAAATATGATGCTAAAATGATCAAAATATGATTAAACAATCATACCCAAAATTCCATGTTTTTCTCTTAATAGTCCAATGCATTAAGCATGTGGAGATAAATTTGAAATTTGATCTATAATTTCTTTAATCAAAATCCCTATAATTCAATCATTTGAATATGAGTCTTTCAATGGAATCTGATTCTCTCTCAGAGTTGTAAAAGATTGTAATAAGATATATTGTGAAATTACAAAAACTTTGTTTTGTTGGCCAATATGAGCGTTGTTTTATATTATGTTTTAACTTTGCGTTTTGTTTGATTATAAAAAGTATATAAAGCTGATTTTTAATTTTTTTTTTTAAATTATGATAGGAAAGAGATGATTCAAACTTAGTGCATCTCTTTTGAAAGATCAGTGATATTATCAATAAACTACAATATCATTGATGATTTTTCATTTCTTTTTTTGATCTAAATGAAATCGAGTACTTTTAAAACAAGCAAGAGATTTAGTTTGATATATTTCTTTTTACTAGAGGGAGAGAAAGAAGAATGATATCTATATGCACATCAATTGTCTCTCCGAGGCAAAGATCAAGAAAGAAAATTTATTTGTATCTAGATTTTAGCACAAGTTGATTATGACATTCATCAAGATTGTAACTGAGCGAGCCATTATAGGTTTGCTATTCACCTGACCTACTAAAAACCCTATAGGGTTTTAAGCTTTGGTTTGGATATGTAGTTCAAACTCTATAAGATTTTAAGATCGTTTAAATCCTATAAGATACTCATCGAATACTTGACAACTCAGTACTAAATTAAAAAAAAAAAATCCATAAAGGCTAAAGCCACCAAAAAATCGAAAATATATAGGTACTAGGTTAGTTGAGAGTTATGTAATAGGCTATTTTATTCTTAAATTCTTAAATTTATTATTTTCAAATTTTTAAGTTTGTACTCATATGATCAAGTAAAGAGTACTATCCACAAAAAATTGATCAGTTATAGTATTGTGTGTGGATAATTTATTAATGCCCACCTTTGAATATTTTTGTGTTTTAATTTGTAATATTGTAGTTCTAAGTGTATCTAGAATTATCTGTTTGAATTTTGTGACAAGACTAGAAAATGGGGGATAATTATAAATATAATCATAATATGAGCAAATATGTTTCATGTAAACAATAAACATAGAGCAATGTATTACTAAAATAATAAATTTACTATAATCTAATACTTGTCATAAATTAATATATAATCATCATATTTATAAATCGCCTTAATATCATATGGATACTACAATTTAATTTTATGAATGTACATTATATAAAAGATATCAGTAAGCGAAGCATATAAGTAAACAATTAAAGGTAATGACAACTATATATTAACATAATAAATTCACATGATATTTTACATTGGCTTCTCTTGAATTTATTATCAAAATTTAAAAATAAGTTGGCAAAAAAAATTAGGATTAGAAGATCAGATTGGTATCTAAAGTAAACCTTATAGGACAAGTTTGAATATAGTATGAAAACTATAGGGTTATAAGATCGAATTTGGTAAACCTATAAGATATAGTTTGGGTTTTGAGTTCATATGATCCATCCAAAATCTGATTCAGTTCATCTCTAGTCTTGATTGAGCAAAAATGTAATTCTTCATTAAAAAAAAAAAAATTGGAGTCATCGGTGGACTTTTATCTCTGACTTGGTCTAAGACAGGAATGTCATCATCGCTAATAGGAACAGAAACCGACATGTTCGGTGGTCCTAGTTGGAATATTCATTCGATTTCTTTTGCGTAACATTGGGTTTCATATCTTTGGTGAATGAGTAGGCAATTGCTTCATAGTAAATTATGAAATAATTTTGATTTTAATCCTGTTTGTCAAGTACATATAGATAGATCCCTTATTTGAGAACATGCACATAAGATTTGTATGGATGGTTTTATTTTATTGCACGCCAATTGCTAGTATTGCTCTTAGGAATCGATTCTCTTTTAATAGTCCATTCTTTGTTATTTGAATCTTAGGGAAATTATGATGGGTAATAAAACTTATAATAATGCATTCTAACTTCAACAAGTAACTCCCTATCATCACCATTAAAATTCTTTGATTTTTCACCGAAAACCCAAAAATACCTTGCTGTTTCTATGACAAGACTGCTGATAGTCATATTATATACTATGCAACACTCTAGTTTTATTTGATAATTTTGAGCTCAATTTTATGTGCTTATTTATTAGCAATTGTTATGTATTACACTCATATAAATGAATTTACGAGATATAGAAGCACACACTCGATCTATAATAAATTTGTTCATTGTATAAGCACAACACCAATAATCTAAAAGAGCATTTTGCTTGATATACATAAGGTTTTAAAGATTTTTTTGGAAAATCTCTTTCAAAATGCAACAAATCTAAGAAGAACGTAGTAATCTATTATTGCTATATTTGTTAGAAAAAGGATTATAGATTGAGAGAATTCTCTAAGTCCCTATTAAAAACACCTTTTTCATCACACAAATTAAAATTTAGGGGAAAAATTTGAATTCTCTATAGCTATTTGGAAGGTATGCAATTATGCATCCATGCAACTTATCACTAATAGTGAAGTCATTTAATTAAGTGTAGAAATAACAAAAAGTGGATATAAATGATTGAAGCAATGTGTTAACTAAGTAAGATAAGTGCACTATTAATGAGTCCAACTTCATATAAATACCCTCTCTCTCTATCTCTCTCCTATCTTATGTTGTGTTTGTGGTATTGCATGTAATGAAATCTTAAGGGATGGGCATGTCAACGTGTGACACATGAAAGGGACATAGTATGAAATGCCAATAAATTGCAAGGGAGACTTTTCAATATGTCTCCATCAACGGATCAATCCAAATGACCAAGACTTTAGCCAAAAGCATGTAATGCCTTTCATTTGTTTTAAATAAAACATGCAGTAAGAAAAATCGTTATTCCACTTGGTTTATTTGAGGATATAATGACCAAATATGAAGTCTTCTTCTTTTTTTTTTTTTTTTAGAGTTATTTAGAAGAGAAATGTGAGAAAAGAAAAAAAAATTAGGATAGTTTGGTTTTGAAAAGTTGGTGAGAATTAAGAAAAGATTAAAATTTTCAAATAAAAACTTATAAAATTTCTGAATATGCGTTTGATGTTTAATTGTTAGATTTTTATTTGTATCATATCTGTTCAGATCTACACGACTGCATAGAAGAGGGTGTTCTCAATTGTGGATGCATGCACTAGACTCGGATACCTGCATCTTGGATGGTGTCAAAATCAAGAAGAATTCTCTTTAAACCTTGGCTCATCCATTTGTGGGGCTGTAGCATTGCCGCATCATCAACTATGACTCATATTCCTTTCATACGCCTGCCCTTTGCCCATGTTATCAACTGTAGACAAAATTTCTTCATCCTATCTTAGGAATAGTCGTGTCAGCTGCCTTATCTTCGTAATATGTTAATTTTTTTTCTTTATCCTCTGCGTTACTTCTTCATCAATTGACGATGAAGTGTTCGGATAAGGCCACTTACCTAAGATTGATAAATAATAATATTAAGAACCAATTCTTAGGATTATTGATGATTATGAATGCAAAATGAGTTCAAGTAATCTTTAAATTAATAGAGCAATATAATCATCATCAATAAGCCATAATAGTGATTGGATAAGAAAACCTAAATCTCCAAAACGTAATAAAATTTAAAATAATATAATTAAATAAGAATTCAATCCAAACTCAAAAGAAAACCTTAGAGAATCATAACTTCTCTCTCTCTCTCTCTCTCTATATTAGTAATGACATGATCATTGAAGCCCAGCTCATGTTTTTATATTTATCTAGGTTAAACAAATATTAATTATTTATAGTTACTTTATTATTTTTAGGTTACGTTATATGTAAAAGTTGAATTTTTACAAAGAATATATTAATTTGTGGTTTAGAGAATGAGAAATGTGTAATTTTTTAATATTATTTGGTAGTACATTTCTTTATTTTAATCATTTGACTTAGATTTCTTTGTTTTTTTTTTGGGGGGTTAAACTAATTTTTGGTTTTCATTATAGGTTTAAATTATTCTCATTTAGGTCAAATGAGATAGGATAGATTACCTTGACAACCTATATGGGCGAGTTTGGGTAATGATCAAAATTGCATTGGTTCATTCATTTTGCCATGTAGAATAAAATGGATTTTGATTCTTATTTAATAGGAATGTAAAGAGTTGTAATGATTATTACGTGTCTATTACAATGCTTATTGTCTAAAGGGTTAATGTGATGAATAGTAGTTGAATTTTGACAAATTATGCAATCGATTATCTAAACTTTAAAATTAATTAATTTAGTACTTGAACTTTGAAAAATGGTTAATTTACTATTTGAAAGAAAACAATATCTCCATCGAGTTCTTTCATGTACTAAATTTCTTAGTTTCAAAGTTTTTTAAGTAGTAAATCGATCAATTCCAAATTCAAATATCTAATTATATTTTGATAAAATTTATGTACAATTTATGAATTATACATTGTCTTTATTATAGAGTGTTAATAATTATATAGGTGATATTTTAAAGATTAGAGTATTTATAATAAAGATTGAAAATAAATAATTGAATAACAAATTCTTATGTTGAGGACATGAATTGCTATTATTATCTTGTATAATAATAATTTATTATAAATTATCATTCTCTTTCATTAAATATTGTATAATAGTTTTATATAATAGTTTTATATAAGCACGTGCGTTGCTCTTGAATATTTCTTACGTAGTCAACTAGGAATAATATACCCTCCAAAATCTGGTAGCTGCTTCTTTCTCGATGGTTGCGCCGATATGTTATGACTGGTCATTATGGTGTGATAAGTTTTCTTCCGTTTGTTTGGTCGTCGGGTAACTGTCTAATTAAGTAATGTGCTGGAGGGATGTTCGACGGCCTATCTCTGTAGCAGACATCTATGTTCACTGTTAGGTCGGAAGAACCGCTCCGAAACATCTTGAATGTCGGGAAATGGCATTCTAGGAGCTTTTCACGTTTTACTTATGCCATATTAAATAGAATTTGTCTGAAACGGCTTCAAAATTTTAAATCATAAGTGGAATTTTATCTCAAATTTTTGACGTAAGAATACAAGTTACAAACTTCCCTTTTAGACTAATTGAGGTTTTTAAATAAAAATATATCCTCCATTGCAGATTTGTCTCTTTTTTACCCCTTTTCTTTTTTAATTTTTTACAATATTTTAGACTCAAACATTAACAGGAACAAGCTGCTTTTCAAGTTGTGGTGCAATTTTTATTTTTATTTTATTTCTTTTTTTCCCCGTATTATGGGTCTCTTACAAATATTACGAGAAAAACTAAAAAAACTTTTTAGAATTTTATAAACAAAATAGAGCGATTTTTAATAGATTGGGTTTCTCAAGATATTAACACAATATTTTAGAGAATTCTCGAAGTTCTTTAGAGATAAAAATTGTTTAAAAGACTCTTTATTTTTATTATTCATTATGTAAATAATAAGAGATTACATGTATCACCTATGGGCAAAACCTTAAATCCATCACTATATAGAGCCGTTTTTATAAGATTTTGAGTTTCTTTGGATTTTTTTTAATGTATTTTTGTATTTGTTGGTTGGATATTTGTTATGTATATGATCTATATCCATTTGATTATAGACGATGCTTGAAAAACTATCTTATCACAATAAAAGTCGTAATTAGAAGGTGAAAATAGGGATAAGAAAATATCATGTGCTTTTAAGATAAAAGATTTTAAATTTATATTTTATGTATTAGAGAAAGATAATTAATATTTTTGTAAAAATGAATAATATAAAGAGTAAATAAGTCCAATTTTATAGAGATTTATTTGATAATTAATTTTCTAAGTAGAGGTGTGTAAGTACTTTTATCTTAATTTTTTTTATCATCTATTTCTTAACATATATATTCACTTAAATAAATACCAAATAACTAAAATTAAGATAAACCAAACAAATTGGCTTTAAAGACGATGTGATGCTATATTATATTTTTAAAAGTTATAAACAATGAAATTTTTGCAAATAACTTGCAAGATTTTAATGTATCTATCTCTATTCATGATATTAGTTTTTAGGTTTGAATTTGATGCATGAGTAAAACATGGAGAAGTCTTGTTCTGCCGGCACCAAGATAAGATCCAAACAAGACATGACACTCCACAGCCCATAAGTTTCTTGGAAAGTTTTCGGAGACAGAGTTGAGTTACAGTATGCATTCGAAATACAAGGAAATGTCTCCTGTATGAAAAAAAAAAAAAAAAATTGCTTAAAATCTCATATGGCAATGAGTGTATGTGTCTTTAAAGTCCGGAGAATGAATGTTTCCCATTAAACACCCAGTTAGATGTTTTGATGTATTTCTTTCTCCTTTCCTCCTTTCCCCCTTTCCCCTTCCTCCTTTAATCTTTGTTTGTCCTTTTTTTTTTTTTTTTTAATTTTAAAACTAAGAAAAGATTGAGGAAGGGACCCGCGACCTGGACTAGGAATGGGCATAGCATCACATGTTCCTTATAAACCACCTCTCCTAAGTAATTTTGTTTTTGTATGCTTTTTCCCTTTCTTTTCTTCATAAAATTCTAATAGAAAATCTTTCACTCATTTACAATTTCAAATTAGTTAGTTATCAATTCCCAATTTCAATATGTCATATCTCATTTTTATGATGGGTTAATATTGCAAATGATACATAAATTTTACAAAAATATGTAATTAGTTACTTGAATTTTAAAATTGATTAATTTAACACATAATTTTTTTTGTGCATACTAAAAGTACATCTGTGATATTAGTTAGAAAACACAAAAAGTAATTTTAGGTAATGAATTGACTAAGTTTAAAGTTCATGTATTAAATTGACTAATTTTAAAAACTAAGTACCTAATTATATATTTTGTCAAATTTTAGATATGATTTATGGCATTTACCCTTTTATGACTTTTAATTCCTTAAAATTCGGGAATGTAATATTATTGTTACTTATGGTAAGATAACTAAGTTAATAATCCAATTTTCATAAAAAAAGTTCCTGTCAATTAACGTCCACAAACTTTTTTTTTTTTTTCCACATCCTTTTATTAGGATTGTAGATTCTACTTAATTTTTTTTTCATTTTTTATTGTATTTTTATATACCCTCTCAAAATTCCACTCTTCTTTTATGTGTGTGGATATTTCTTTCTCGTTTATGATTTCAAAATTGACGACACGCCAACCAAAGAAAATAACAAGATTTTTCATTTCCATTGTTTATAAATTCACAAATGATGGATGGTTAGAAATTAAATTTTAGGAATTGGGCTTCAAAGACAAACGAAACTCAAGAAAATTGAGTTTGGTGAATATGATTTTTACGTTGCATGATGGAACAATTTAAATAAAAATAAATCAGGTAGAGACCATATAAATATATATTGATGATTTTTAAAAACTTAGAAATGAATTAATTTTATATTTATTACGCAGACAGAAAATGAAAATACAAGAGGACGTAGCCGACCTCTCGCGTTGGTTCCCTTTCGATTAAATCGCAAAAATCACTTTGATGTCGACGTCGATTGATGGATGGACTCTACTTCTTTGTGAGGTTATCTTAGTTCTTAGGTAGTCACTTCCAGCCATTCAATAAAATTTAAAAGAAAAAAAATTAATGCGTTGGGATATTGGACGATGACAATTATTGTGTCCTAGGGAGGAAAAAGGTGTCTAATAAAAGTCCAAAACGATAAATAGAAATTTAGAAGCTGAGCATAGATACTGTTTATATTATTACCTTTTTATTATATTATATTTATATTTAATCTATATTTATAACTTATTTGTATTATATTTGTATTGTATCTATTTGATTAGCTTATAAATAAAACTATTAGTTTTTCATCGATGTTTATAAATATCTGTTTAAAAACGATAAAAATATAATACCAAAATGATAAAAAATATGATAAAATAAACATACCCAAATTCCACGTCTTTCTCTTAATAGTCCAAAGCATTAAGCATGTGGAGGCAAATTTCAAATTTGATCTATAATTTTTTTTAATCAAAATCCCTATAATTCAATCATTTCAATATTAGTCTTTCAATGGAATCGGATTCTCTCTCTCAAGAGTTGTAAAAGATTGTAACCGGATATATTGTGAAATTACAAACACTTTGTTTTGTTGGCCAAATATGAGCGGTGTTCTAAATTATGTTTTAACTTTGCAGTTTTGTTTGATTATAAAAAGTGTATAAAGCTGATTTTTTCATTTTTTTTAATTATAATAAGAAAGAAGGGATTCAAACTTAATGTATCACTTTTGAAAGATTAGTGATATTATCAATAATCTACAATGTCATTAGTGATTTTTCATTTCTTTTTTGTTGATCTAAATGAAATTGGGTACTTTTAAAACAGGTGAGAGAACTAGTTTGGATATATTTCGTTTTACTAGAGGGAGAGAAAGAAGAATGATATTTATATGCACATCAATAGTCTCCCCAAGGCAACAATCAAGAAAGAAAATTTATTTGTATCTAGACTTTAGCACAAGTTATTTTCGGGCTAAGCCTTGCAAGACTGGTGGCCCGGTGTCGAGATCATGTGATGCATTATTATATGATCTTGATTTGGGATGCAATTGAGCGAGTTGTCATAGAGTTCCCTACTCACCCAATCTACTAAAAACCTTATAGGGTTCTAAGCTTCGATTTGGATATGTAGCTCAAACTCTATAAGATTTTAAGATCAGGTTTAAATCCTGTAAAATCTTCGTTGGATACTTGACGACTTAGTACTAAAGCTATAAAAAAAATTCATAAAGGCTAAAGCCACTATAAAAATTGAAAAGATATAGGTACTAGGATAGTTGAGAGTGATGAGATAGGTTGTTTTATTCTTAAATTCATAAATTTATTATTTTTCAAATTTATAAGTTTATACTCATATGATCAAGTAAAGAGTACTATCCACAATATTCGATCAGTCATAGTATTGTGTGGATAATCTATCAACGTCCGCCTTTGAATATTTTTATGTTTTAAATTTATATCGGCTTCTCTTGAATTTATTATTAAAATTTAAAAATAAGTTGAAAAAAAAAGGATTAGAAGGTCAAATTTCGGCATCTGAAACCTTATAGGATAGTTTTGGATATAGTATATAAACTTATAAGGTTATAAGGTTGAATTAAACCTTATAAAATAATGGATTGCGTTTAGAATTCATATGATTCATCCAAAACCCCATATAATTTCATATCTAATCTTGATCAAGCTTCATAAAATATATATATATATATATATATATATATATTGGAGTCTTCGGTGGACTTTCATCTCTGACTTGGTCTAATGACAGGAATGGCATCATCGCTAATAGGAACAGAAACCACACGACATATTCGGTGGTCCTAGTTGGAATATTCATTCGATTTCTTTTGCGTAACATTGGGTTTCATATCATTGGCGAATGAGTAGGCAATTGCTTCATAGTAAATTATAGAAATAATTTTGATTTTAATCCTGTTTGTCGAGTACATATAAGATAGATCCCTTATTTTGAGAACATGCACATAAGATTTGTATGGATGGTTTTATTTTATTGCACGCCAATTGCTAGGATTGCGCTTAGGAATCGATTCTCTTTTTAATAGTCCATTCTTTATTATTTGAATCTTTGGGAAATTATGATGGGTAATAAAACTTATAATAATGCATTCTAACTTCAACAAGTAACTCCCTATCATCACCATTAAAATTCACTTTGATTTTTTACCAAAACCCCAAAGAATACCCTAGCTGTTTCTGTGACATGACTGCTGATAGTCATATCATGTATACTATGCCAACACTAGTTTTATTTGATAATTTTTGAGCTCGAATTTCATGTGTTTATTTATTAGCAATTGTTATGTATTACACTCATACATAAACGGATTTATGGGATTTAGAAGCACGCTTTTGATCTGTAATAAATTTGTTTATTTTATAAGCACAACACTTAATAATCTAAAAAGCATTTCGTTTTATACACACAAGTTTTTACAAGGTGTTTTAAAAAATCTCTTTCAAAATGCAACAAATCCAAGAACAACGACTAGTAATCTAGTATTGCTAAATTTGTTAGAGAAAGGAGTATAGGTTGGGAGGAATCCTTTAAGTACTTATTAAAAAAACCTTATTCGTCACACAAATTAAAGTTTAGGGAAAAAAATTGAATTCTCTAGAGTTATTTGGAAGGTATGCAATTATGGATCCATGCAACTTATCACCTAATAGTAAAGTCATTTAATTAAGTGTAGAAATAACAAAAAATGGATATAAATTATTGAAGCAATGTGTTAACTAAGTAAGATAAGTGCACTATTAATGAGTCCAACGTCATATAAATACTCTCTCTTTCTATCTCTCTCTTATCTTGTGTTGTGTTTGTGGTATTGCTTGTAATGGAAATCTTAAGGGGATTGGCATGTCAATGTGTGACACAAGAAACGGACGGAGTACGAAATGCCAATGAATTGCAAGGGAGACTTTTCAATATGTCCCCATCAACTGATCAATCCAAACGACCAAGACTTTAGCCAAAAGCATGTAATGCCTTTCATTTGTTATGAATAAAACATGTAGTATAGAAAAATCGTTATTCCACTTGTTTTATTTGTGGATAATGACCAAATATGAAGTCTTCTTCTTCTTCTTCTTTTTTTTTTTTTTTTAGAGTTATTTAGAAGAGAAATGTGAAAAAAGAAAAAAAAATTAGGACAGTTTGGTTTTGAAAAGTTGGGGAGAATTAGGAAAATATTAAAATCTTCAAATTAAAACTTATAAAATTTCTGAATAGGCGTTTGACGCTTAGATTGTTAGATTTTTATCTATATCATATTAGTTCAAATCTCTATCTGCAACTTGTATCATATCAGTATTATGTCTATTTAATCAATTTATAAATAAAACTGTTAGTTTTTCATTGGTTTCTGTTTCTTGACAAACATCTGTTTGAAGATGATAAAATTATGCTACCAAAATGATCAAAATATGATGAAACAAACATATCATAATTACAATATCAAATATTATTTAACTCGTTTACAAAAATTTTCATATTCTTTAATAGTATAAAACAGCACCATCTTTTTGTTCTTATTTAAAAATATCCAACAGCGAAACACACTTTTTAGCTATTTTTATTTTCATAAGAAAACTAAAAAATGAGAACTGAACATATTCAATCTAACAAACAAGGATTTAGACTTTTCATTAGTTTTTTTCTTTTTTTTTTCCAGTATAATTTAAATAAAAGAAAGGACAAGGATCTCGTAATAATAAAAGGTATTTACAAAATTAATATGTTTGGAAAAAATCAATAAGGAATAGAGATGCAGTTTGGTAATTTGTGGTTATAATTAATCTTTTAAAGCTTATGGCAAATAAATAGTTGATAGTGGTTGTCCTGATGTATGAACAGATATATTCTCTTGACTTAGTCTTGGTTTGTTATCGAAATCGATCAGAAACTACAAGGTCCAGCACAATATACTAATCCTCATATGGGAATTTCATGGGAAATTTTCTTTTAAATTTTTTTTTTTCCATTTAATCTAGTCTAATAAGTTTTATAGAGATGGATTGCCAACAAAAGGACTAAAATTGGTGAGCGTTTAACCCGAGTATCTATCATTTTAAAGTAAAAGAAACTGATTTTGATACGATATCTTCTAAAAATTATATTTCTACTAATAAAACTTTTTAACTGCCTTTAATCTAAAAACTTGCATCTTGTCTTGTAAAAACTTGGAGAATTCTTTTTGCTAGTACAAAGAGTTGAAGATTAATTTAGTAAAGAGGTAAATTTTCTTCGGATTATCAGATTTTTATCTGTATCGTATTCATATTTAATTTGAGTCTTTAACTTATTTATATCATATTTGTATCATATAGGTTTGGTCAGTTTATAAGTAAAACTGTCGGTTTTTCATCGATATCTATTTTTACTTTTTAGACAATTTCTTATTTAAAAACAGCAAAAATATAATACCAAAATAACTGAAATGTAACGACCCAAATAGACCTAGTACTTTTTCATTTTGCTATACATCATTCTTTTCAAATTTAATAAAAAAAGGACTAAATTCGAGCGATTTGAAGTATAAAATTTAAAAAATAACAATTTTTATTTTATATATATATAATATATTATAATCTATCTCTATTACTTTAGACACATAAGCTGTAGGATTCTTATCTTAATAAGTTTTCCATAAAGTGCACCAAGTTTAATCACTGGAGCCAACTATGATTAGCGGTGACTGGGATTCACACTTTAAATCAATCACTCCATCTTTACTGAGCTGTCATTTTTCATGGAGAGACGTATGTAAATTCTCGATTTCTTAATTAAAATATGCATGGATCGGCTAAATTTCAGCTGCATCACCGACAAATTAGGCTGAGCTATTAAACACAAGATACCATGCTTATAAGGAAAAACATGATTAACATACTAAATTCATTTTATGATACCTTAAGCCGTTTTGAAAATGGGTAAACTATAGTTAAATTAATATTTAAAAGTAAATTCAAATAAGATAATAATGTTTTAAATAGTTGAAAAAAATTTATTAATGTTCCGTAAAGTGAATTAAATATAAAAAATTAAAAATCAATGTATTAAATAGTTCTTTATAAAGAATCAATATTATATAAAATGATAGAAATAAAGGATACTTTTCTTTGTCTATTCACCATCCACTTAAAATGTTAACTATTTTATTGAATCATTTAAAATGTTAATTTATTTTGTAAAATATTATTGATTACTTATTTAAACTTAGCTTACACATTGATATTTTTTTATATAAATTTTTCTTTTAAAGTGGATAGTTGATAGTTGGTCAATGCCCTTTTAATCATTATTGCTATATAGAATTATCGTTACTCTCTAATTAGTGCGAACAATGATTGATTCATCCTTTATTTTGTAATATATAATATCTCTTCCTCATCCTTTGTTTAATAATATGTAGCGTGCGATTTGTTGGTTGATTTGACGCTGGTTTGGCATCTGTTTTACGTTTATTTCAATCAGACTATTTATCAAAATAATATAAAAATAAAAAATAAATATTTTTACTCATAAACAGATATTATAAATCATATATAGATTCAAATCAAATACAAATAAAAAATATATAAAATACAAACCATCCGAACAGACCAATAATATGTCTACTTATTAGGTTAAGTTCGCTCAGAGAAAACAAGAATGCTTGTGGACGCATAAAATACTCAACAATTATAATGATATCCCTTTTTCTATTTTATATTGAGACAAATATTAATTAAACTGTTGATGCTCCCCCGAGATCATATATTATCTTATCTTGATTGGAACATACAAAACTCCGAAAAACCATGGACACTAATTCTCAAATAAAATCAAATAATATTTTTCATAAACTTTTGTCTATAACTATTAATGATTCAAATTAAAACATCTAAAAGGAAATTGTTAAACTATCTAAACCATCATTATTCTCCAAAACATGAAATTTAAAGACATGAAAAGCTCACAAAATGAATTTATCATTTTCTTCTCTTGTTCTTACAAATATAAATTTAGGATTATCAATAGATCAACGAGGACATGGCATTTCCTTCAATTAATTCATATTTTTTAAAAAAGAAAAACTTTTTGATAATCATTTATAACTTTAAACAAATAATCACACCACAATAAATTAATTTCTTATGATAACAAAACTCTCAAAATAAAAAAAAATGGTTTACTTATTTTTTTATGGAAATGTATATCAAATTGATTAAATCATGCCCACCTCTACCCAAAATAAAGAAAATTGGTATCAAAAGTTTTGATCTAACAAACTTTACCCCATTTTTACCATATTTTACCCGTTCTGTTTGAATACCTTTTTTTTTTTTTTTTTTTTTTCCGAATCCAAGCATCCTTATCCCAAATAATTTATTTTGGAAATACCTTTATCAACATAGCTTGGTCTCCCTTAGATTAATAAATTTGAGTCAATTTGCGCAGTAATTATCTGGACTACGTATACTTGCCATTACTTGTAATGCTTTCTCTACCTCACGTGGTGGGTTGGGGCTGGGTCTATCTTTATCTTGTGACTTCATATTGTCAATCAAGCAAGAAAGCTCTCATTAAATTTATGTTAAAGAAATTTTTAATGTTATCTAATTACATGGATGCCATTGTTTATTTACATGAATATCTGCAACAATCAAATTTTAGAATCGATCGAGGAAGTAGATTAGGGTTTTGCACATCTTTTATACATCTGGCTAATCATAGGGAAACATCCTAAAAATATAAATATAATTATAATACACGGACAGATTTATATCCCCAGCATGTTAAACAAAAATAATTACAACTTTCAAATAGAATAGATAAATCCAATTAGATGATTCTAATGAAGAAATGAAGAATTTATTACAATTTTAAGTAAAATGACTAATAAAATACATAGTAACACTTGAAAACTATCATAAAATAAAATTTCGTTCTAATCTGCTCCTGAACTCTATAAATAAATTCCATAGGGCGTTTATTAAATTTAGGCCAATATGATAGTTTGCCGCAATAGGAGAAAGAAGCATCTTGAGATCTTATCCTTCACAAGTAAATTCTAAATATCTAAGCATATTTAATTCTCCAAAGCCCGAAGATCTAATTTGTATAATGTTGGATATAATTCTTAAAACAAAATAATACCCTAGTCCTAAGCTCCCCACTCCTATCGCCAATTCGTGATTTAACTATCAAATCTAGAATAAAATTAGCAAGGTGAGTAAGCTCTTAGGAGATCCATAGCAATGAATCTAGCTAAATTGCGTCTTAGATAATGTTTCCAGTAACTCAAAACCTTGACTTGACTGTAGGCCGAACTGATAAAAAAGTTGAAATACAAAGTAAAATCCCAATCTTATCAACCCTTTTGGTTGAACGTATTGGACTGGTTGTCAGCCACAACGGACCTCTTGCGGTTGGCAACTATTACACTGTGGTTATCCACTACCCCTCATGGCCAACTACTCTTACTTGGTAGTCCATCAAAATAGCCTTAATTGATGATGCGATGAAGTTAAAAAAAAAAGGAAGATTATTACTATATTTTATGTTAATTAGGATAATATGATTTAATTAATACAATTTATTTTAGGATTAATGTTACAACCACTACCTAAACTTTACCTCAATATTCAATTAATTACCTGAACTTTCATTTAGTCAATTTAATACCTAGATTTAGTTTTCATGTCCAAAAACTACCTCGGCTAACTTCGTTCAACTCCGTTATCTTAGTTGGTATTAATGACCTATACCTACTTGATACGTGTCTTTCTTCTCCTTCTTCATATTCTCTTTCTCTTGTGAACCCTCCTTTCTCTCTCCTTTTGCTTCTTTCTCTAAAACCAACAACAAGCATCACTCTCTCTCTATTCGTTGGTCCTAAATACGTAAACCACGATAATTAAAACTGACAGGACCCATGATCACACCATGAACATATAAAGCCTATCCACTTCACTCCTTGTCTTCCAGGATGTTTAAGATTAAGAAATTGAGATGCTTTTGATTTGTAGAGAGAGAGACAGAGAGATATTGAATGCGTTTGGATTTGTAGAGAGAGACAGAGAGAATGTATTATGGTGGTTAGTGTCAGTGTTAGAGAGAAAAGCAAAAAGGAGAGAGAAAAGAGGGGGGGGGGGGGGGGGGGGGGGGCGCATTAATATCAACTAAGATAAGGAAGTTAGATGCAGTTACCTGAGGTAGCTTTTTGGACACAAAAACTAAAGCTAGGTAGTAAATTAACTAATGAAAGTTTAGATAGTTAATTGAATATTAAGGTAAAGTTTAGGTGGTGTTTGTGACCTTAACCCTTTATTTTATTAAATATAGGCATCTAGTTGTAGATATAACTTTTTTTAGTTTTTTGAGTATTATATTTTATTCTAATCCATAAATAGGCAAGCTTATAATAGATATATTTGATGAATGTATTATTAAGATATTGTATAAAAGTTTCTTTTCAAATATGTGATGCCTTTTTTCTCAATGGTGTGTGTGACCATTATAAAATTCATTGTGTGGTGTAAGACCATTATAAAGTCCATTGTATTGTGTGAGACCATAAAATCCACTGATGGTGTGAGACCATTATAGAATTCATCAAGTGTTACAAAGCCATACAATTTATTGATGGTTTGAGACCACTGACAAATCATAATAATCTAGCCGTGTGAGACTAAGGGATATATCCTTTTTCATGATTACCAATCCTTTACATTGTTAATATATATTTTCTTTGTTTTGTAGTGATTTGCTAATCTTCTTTGTACCTTTTTATAATGGTTTTGCAAATCTACATATTTTCTGTCACTCTTAATTTTCACTTCCTTTGTCATATATTAGTTGACAACCATTCTTCTTGGCTAGTCATGGTTCTATCTTTTGTTTAAAATTGTTCTAATCCTCTTCATAACCCAGCTATTAACTTAAATTAAATAAGACATATCATAAACCTTAAAGTTTACCTTAAAAATCAAATTAAACTCATTCAAGGTAAATTTTATGAACTTACAAGAATTGTTAGACAAATGAACTTCATATTATTAATTATAGACAAAGCAAGTGCATGTGAATATTTATTCTATCTTGTTTATTTGGCAATCTATGTAAGTTTAGATTAATCAAATTAAGAGAAAGTGGATGCTGGCTTAACAGGGATAAGAGGTTTATTGATGGGGCAAAACTAAGGCTAATATGTACGGGTCGAAAGTCTAGAAAGAAGTTGATTATGGATCTTTTAATTGGAACTGGACACTATTGTCAATGGAGACGGTTGAATGGACTAGCAATGAATGATAAAATTAGCGTGAGACGATTACAGCAATTATATTGGTGATTAAATAATACAGGTGATTAACTCAGCATGAGATGATTACATTTACACGCGGCATAAATAAGGATGTTGAGATTAGAACGTGTTTGTATCCTAATTACGTGCTTAAAACACTAGACCGTGTGTACTACTCCACCTAAATGGAAATATATTTGTTGTTCCCATGATACTATCTCGTTTCTGTTTAAATAAATGAGTATTTCACATGTGCCTCGAAGTGATAATTATTATTTGTATTAATGATTTTTGTTTTACTTTTTATACATGTCAAATGCTTATTTACTAGTATATGAATGAGACAGCATTATAGAGACTGCAAATTCTTTTGGCACCTAAATAACCAATTGATCAGTTGTTTCTTGTTTGTATATAAAGTACGTGTTTCAGTGAAAATTTCTATTTATTTATTTTATTATTTTCTTAACGTGGTATGCTACCTCTACATCACGTAATCTTAGGATAGAATTTTTTTGTTTTGTTTGGGCAATTGTGTCTTATGGAGATCAGGTTGTGATGCTAAATTATTGAAGCTGTCGCAATAACGTTGTATCCTTGTAACCCCAAGTCACGGTTATAAAAACAGGATAGACAGCTCACTAGTCGCTACTGATTGATCTGTCAAGGTTATGTAGGGCCGCTAAAGAAACCCGGTGGCATCTTACTGTCACATGCGTTTCACTTACTGTCATTTTGATGGAAAATTCCTAGGCTTTGTCCGAGATAATTAAGTTAGAATTACCAATAATCAAATTCTAAGGCCTTTGCGGGAAAAGAAAAAAATTCTATGACCTTTTTGTTCACCATTTCTCCATGCTTTTAGTAGAATATGTTTGCTAAAATGGAGATAAATGTGTATGTATATATATATATATATATATAATATACATTTTTTATTTATCATAAAATTATAGTTGTTGATGTTGGAGTCCTTCTCAGTGTGGTTACACATATATTATGTGAATCCTGTAATTTGCATGTGACTTCAAAGTATTAGTGACGAGATGATACTTGATAGTTTAGAGAGAATGACAAAGAAGAGGAACATACAGTATTAGTGTTTTTAATACACAAGTGGCATATAAGGAAATATAAGTAGACCTCACATATCAATCCTTGTAGTTTTTGAGCAATTGAAATAGGAGTCGCCTGAGTTGTCTATTTGATTCTTAAGAGCAAAACTTCTTTTATAAAATATTATATGTCTTCTTCCTCGAAAAGTTAAAAATGAAGAGGAGTGGCTAAATAGTTATAGATATTTGGAGTAAATAGCAACCGTTATATCATCTTAGTGATTGAGAAATGTTGGAGCAAACTTAATTTATACTTATCTCAAATAAGCTTACTATGGACGAATGCCAAAGATATCATTTTATACGTATGAGTTTGTCTGACAGAGATTGGATACAGATGGATTGGTCCAATGATCTCTGTTTCAAATCCACCAAGTGAAATTTACTCAAGTTATCCCAATGAATCAATCGAACTCGTTGGAACTTGTTATTTAGTCCACGATTTAAGTCCAAATAGGTTAATTATTATATATTTAAGTCCCTTTACGTTAACAAATTACTATAAAAACATATTTATTTCATTATCTTATTATTAAAAGTTTCATTACATGTGATGATTTCAATTGTCTAATTATACGCGAAACGAGATCGCATATATTTATAGCGTAGAGCCCATTATTGGGTTTATCTTTTCAAATGGTCAAAACCACGAAGATAAGCAAATAAGAAATTAGGATTCAGGAACGTTGAGGCCCAGCCCATCATTTTTCAGGTCTTTTCAATTTTGTAATAGAGCCATTATCCTAGTGTATCAATGATTTCATACCCAAGCCAAATGCTAATTTCTCAAAAAATTCAGTGGGACAATCACTATACAGGTTGTTGAAGTTTTCATTTTTTTGAATCAGCTGTTTTATTCTCTTGCCCTTTCCTTTTACATCTTTGAATATAAGCTTTCGAAAGATATATATATATATATATATTCGATTCTTAATATTTTTATTTAAATTTTTTTCCCTAATATCACTACCTATGCCCAGTGCTAATGACTAACATGGCTGGAAAAGCAACACCTCCATCATATTACATCATCATTTCCATGGCACCATCATCGTAATGGTGCATGAAAGTGGGGGGACCTAATAGTATTTGTTGAGGTAGTTGTAGGTTCTTCCTAAGATGATCACACATAAATTACGTAGATTTCGTACCTTATTCATGACTTCAGAGTATTAATAAGGAGATGACACTTAATGGTGGATTACTTGGAGAGACTGGCGGGGATGAGGAATAGATAATTTCAATGTCTTAAATGTACGAGTGACAGATAATGGAGCTTAAATAATTCTCACTTGTCAATCTTATAATTCTTAATCAATTGAAATAATAGTTGCATGGGGTGCCTATTTGATCCTTGTGAGTAGAGTTTCCTTTATGAAATGTAGTTTTGTCTTCTCTCTTTGAAAAGCTAGAATTGAGGAGTAGCTAAATATATATAAACACTTGGACAGAATGACAACTGTCAGATTATCTCGATAAATGATGGATGAGATAGAGCTAGAGCTAGACTCATGTCATGCTTATCATCCATTAACTTATTATAGGTTAAGGCTAATAGACATCCTTAATTCCTTATATGTGCATGAGCTTGCCTGATAGAGATTAGAGATGGCGGATTAGTCCAACAATCTTTATTTTGATCTCACCAAGTTAAATCTTCGTGAGTTATTCAAATAAAGAAATCAGACTCATTAGATCCTGTCACTTAGCCCATGAGTTAAGCTCAAGCAATATATTTTTAGGCCCTTTTACAGTATTGATGGTGCTATAGTAGAGGTGGTAGCAGTGGGTAGTAGTGACAATCATAAAAATAAGGCGATAATGGAATTAAATAATTTACTTAAATTGAGTAGTTTATAATTACCAAACTAGTTATTTGAAATACCCTAAATCTTCACCTAGATTAGAAATTGGGTTTAGATAGATTAAATGAATCAAATGAATTATAGGATTTAAATAGACAAGTTGATATAATTTAATTAGCTAATAATTAAGTTGGTTTGAGATTTGAGTTTCAATTTCTCTAAACAAGTCATTGAAATGTTTAAAGGATTCTTAGACTCTTGATTCTTAGCCTAAACACTAATTCCTAAATCTCAGTAAAATTTGAGTTTATTTGCTTGAATAGAAATATCAGTTCTTAAAGCCGAACTCAAATTAAATATCTTTTATCTAAAATAAATTCTCAAATTAAGATCTTATTGCAAGTTCTTAATTTCTAACATATTGGTTCCGAAACAAACTTTTAAATACTTCTGGAACTATAGATATTGATATGATAGTTTTAAACCTATATCCTATTTCTAAAATATCTAAATTTTAAACTATATATTTTCCTTTTTTTTTATTCTTTTGGCTGCCTTTTCTTTCCCTTTTATTTTTCTACGTTTCCCTCTTCTTCTTCTTCTTCTTTTTCTCTCCAAATTCAAGACTTAAATCTCAAGATCAAAACCAACTAGAGGATGAATCAAGATTAGGAGATGAATGAGATAGAGAAAACAGAGCTAGAGGATGAAGCTTCAACTTCTTTTCCTTTCTAAAGCTAAGTTTTCTATTTCTATTTTTCCTTGTTTTTACTTGTTATTTACATTTTTAATTGATGAGTTAATGTTGAATTGGGTTGAGAGTGCTGTTTACTTATGTAATTGTTGATATATGCTTGTGGGAGGTCGGATTGTGGAGGAGGAAGAAGATGATGAATAGTAGTTGTGACAGTTTGATTGTTGTTTGAAGTTGTTGGAGGAAGATTGAAGTGTTAGGAAGTTGTTATTAGAGTTTATTTGATGTTAGAATTGATATAGGAAGTTTAGTAGATGATTTGAAGAAGTTTTGATAAAAGAAAAGTGTAAAAAACCTCTTTCGTAAACCTGTTCTGTCGTCAACGCCGCTCCTGGAGCTTCTACGCGGCCAGCTTTGAGGCGGTGTTGAAGGGAACAGAATGCATTTTCTTAAAGCTGCCTCCAACGTTGCCGGTGTTGAACCTTTATGCTGCCGGCTTTGAAATTCACGCCGCCGGCTTTGAAGTGCCTGTGTTCGTTTTACTCAGTATCTTGTTTCGTAGCCTCTTCGTATTTTGGCCATAACTTTTTCATACAACATCCGATTGAGGTGATTTAAGTTGCTATAAAAAGATTAAAAATAGATCTACAACTTTTATGTTTTAAGTTTTTACAAATTCGAAACGTATCGATGCTTAAATTTTGATTCTTTCCGGATATTGTGTTTTCCTAAACAAAATTAAAACTTGTTTTTTATTTCTAAATGTTTATTGTTAAGTGTAAATTGATCTTTTTGAGTTAAAATGAGATAGATAAGTGATGTTTGATGTGTTATGTTGATAGATTGATTTAATTAAGCATGATTTAGATAGATTTATAAATTCAACAAATAATTGAATTTGCAAGAGTATTAAACTAAAAGTAGTTATGTTATATATATGATTTCCATTGCTTGATTTATGATGTTGTGATGACTTAGTGAAACTAAATGATCTTGGTAAGTATATAAATGATGAGTTGTGTATTTTTATGAATTTTATTTGAATTTCCTTCATGCTAAGTATAAGATTTGTTTATTATTTGTTCTTATGATTGGCTATTGAACCTAAATGAACTTAGTTAACAAACTTAAGTTCAACTTGATTAAATAGACTTAAATGAGTAAAATGAATTAGATTGAGTTAGTTTAACCATCTTTGACTTAGTTTTTGAATTAAATGATTAAGGTTAATTAATTTAGCTAAGTTTAAGTTAAGGTGAGTTCAAGTTGACATAGATCCTACATGTATAATGAATTAGTAATGAATCTAAGTTCAACTTGACTAAATGAGCTTGAATTAGCTAAAAGGAATTAGATTACTTAAGTTAATCAACTTGAACTAGTTTTAGATTAAATGACTAATTCTAAATAATTTGGCCAAGGTTAAGCTGAAATGGGTTAATAGCTAATAATTAGCTTAAATGAATGAATTAGGAAGATCTTTGAATAATATGGGAATATGTTGTTTCAAATGTTTATTTGCTTTGAATATGAATGCTTTTATGTATGAATGCTTTATATATGCTATGTTTTGTGATAATAAACTATAATTAAAGTGAAAAGAATTACTTTGATAGACAAAGGAGAACTGTCCATATTTTGGTGGGGCGATATTCGCAGCCGTAGTGGGGTTCCACATTAGTGTCTGATCAAATAGGATTTGATAAAATGAGTTTGAAATGAATGGATAAATAGCTTAAGTTCTTATATGATTTTGATGAAGTGGATGATTAGATTAGTTTAGTTTAGTTTCTTATACGAACTCTTTCCTTAATAGAAGTGGATATTTGATTTATCTTCTGGATTATCTTCTGGAATTCCTTCTGAGACTCTGTTTGGATTTCGTATTCAAGGTACGCAGTAACTTGCGTGTTAGATGTTAGGATAGGCATCTAAAATAAATTAAGAACTTAAACTTGACTTAATAATTGATGAGTGTTGATTGTCTTTTACGCCGTTGAATCTAGTTCGAAGAGCGGCAACTTGCTCAGATTGGGGGCATGGTACTGTTTCGTTATTGGATAGATTTATCTAGGAGATATAAGTATCCGAGCTACTTATATCAACCCCCTGAGCATCGTGATACGTTACTTAGGATCTCCTAGTATTACGGGCTACATCGGAAAGTGGGGTTGCCTAGTTCGTATGAACATACTAGATCCTTGATGCCCGGAGTTTGAATACTCCCGTGTTGATTTGTTTACTTTAAAGAAAGATAATAACTTGTGATTGTCGCATTTATATTTAGTTAAGCTTGTGTGTCACTCCGTGTGTGATTGTGTTGCTGTGTACTGGGCTTCAGCTCATTCTTGTTGTTGTTATTCTTTTTACAGGTTTTGTTGTTAATAAAGATGATGTTGATGAAGTTGATGATGATGAGTTCTTATTGAAGTTGGTGATGATGCATGATGAGACGATGATATGATGATGTTGTTGCTATTGGTGATGCTTGACTCGGGTTTTGGGCATTTGTGATTATTCGAAGAGAATTTGTGGATGAGTGAAGTGAGTAGGAGCGTGGATGTAGTTAGTTATTTCATTTCTTTTTGTTTAATATTAGTGAGAGCTGGATTTATGATTTGAACTTGTTGTATTCTTTAAAGGGCATAGTAAAGCCCATGTTTTGTAATTTAACTTTCACAAAGCTTTGTTTAATCTAACAATTCTCTACTTAAGAAGAGTGGAAGTTTTGAAATGTCTTTATTTCTAAATTGTTTTATAAAATTTATTTCCGCTGCTAAATCCAGTTATCCGAAAATCTAACTAAATGATTTCACAATCTAAAATCTAATAGCAATGTTCAACATAAACACCTTCTTTTAAGACAACCTTACGTATAATTTGTAAGAGTTATACGTGATTGGGGACTTGGTGTGCTTAATTTGAGAATTGAGCATGTCGGTTCTTTACATTATTATAGTGAAAATTATTACTAATAAAGAAAGAGTACAACATAAAAAAGAATCTTATATTGTACTTTTTGCACCAAATGTCATAAAAAAAAAAAAAAATAAAAATATATGCTATGCGGTTCTTTTTTCTTTTATGTTGTTTTACTATTTTTTTATTATGTACTAATTAAGAAATCACATACTATTTCATATTGTTTGGATGGGATAAATTAGCACAAGAAATGAGTGATTGTCCCTTAAAGTATTCACTGAACTACCTCATTAAGAGTGTGATCCGTTTGAAATGTGTATGTAAATAAAAGTACAGATTCTACCAGCAAGTATACTGGGTCTGATCAAGTAATACAAAATGAGTAGAGTATCGTTCCCACAAGGATCACTTTAACTACTAAACCAATATTAGCTTTAACTAATATTTAAGTAATCGCATTTAGGAAATTAAAGTAATTATCTAATTCTAATCTAAATTAATAGCTATTGATGAATGCAATGAGATTATTAGAGAGATATATCAAAATAATGTGGGAAGGAAAAGAATCCACCTTAACATTGCTAATCAAATTGAATTCATGTCATATTGATAATTAGACTTATGAATATTCATATGAAATTGTCAAGATCTAAAACTTGAAATCAAATTTTAATATCTTATAAACCCACAAAATAACCTAATAGCTTCCGCTAGATAAATTACCAGTGGAATCTTATTCACAATTATAAATCTCCCGATTCTACAATTGACTAATGATTTAAATTAACTTCCCCTAATTCCTTAGTGAGAAGTCAACTTAAAACATCGCATGAATAACAAAGGACAATTTCTAAATCAGATTAAACTCTGCTGCTTCCGCAATTGTTGTTTAACCTTAATTCATGAATTCTTATGAACCCTAATTTCCCTTCCGAGTTATCAAGATTCTTATAAATCAAATTCTATACAAAAATAAGATAAATAAATGAAATTCAATATGAATATTTCATAATCCTAATAACCATATAACATAGTTTCAAGAATCATATTAGCATGCTCAAGGCTTCATCAACTTCCTACAATAGAAATTTAGCTACTCATGGATAATGATTCACAAATCAAATATGAAATTGCAATTGAATTCATATTGAAAAAACAAAATCAGACAATTAAATTGCATAAAAATAAAATCAAATATCACCAATTCAATTGTCAAGGTCTTCAATTGCAAGATCTCTTTACAAAGCTTCAAATGATCACTCTCTCTCTAGCAAGGAATGAAAGCTACTTTATATATTTTTTTCTTTTCTGTATATTTCGTGTGTCCCATAGTGAAGGAAACCCTAGAATATATAAGCAAAATTTCAGGTGTTTCATTTAATTTTTGCAGTTACAAAACGTATACCGACAGTTACACTATCAACACCGGCAGCATATAGGCGGCGTACTGTGCTATATTGCTTGAACACTGGCGGCTTTGGCTTCGGTGTTAATGGTTTGAATTTTGTGATGAGCTACGCTGCTTGAACGCCGACAGCATAGAGTTTGAAATGCCGGTTGGAAGAGAAACATTGAAGGGCGGCCAGATCTACTTCAAGATCAGCCGTGCAGGTGGCAACCTTTAAAAATCCGATTCTGTGGACGCTCAAGGCCATCTTTATGCTGACTGATTTGATTCCCAGAAAGCCGGTATTGGATGAAAATTACAGAAGTTGGCTTTTCCTTCCTCAACACTAGCAGTGTTAAGCTAGTGCTTGATTCTTGATTACTGATCTTTAGCCTACACCGCCTAAAGGCTGGTGACGTATATGATAAATTTGTTGGGCTTTGAATTCTTGAATCTATTCCATTTCAAAGTTGGGTGGAAAGCTGGCAGCGTAAAGGCAGTATTAACCTCTAGGCTGACTATACGAAGGCGGCTTAAACTTTAGAAAAGCCGGTGCACCCCTGAGATTCTTCAATTTTAGTTTAAACTTCTTTATTTTGTTTTCCTTTGTTTAATTTAGACCTGAAACATGAACTTAAACAATCTAAGTACCAATTCTAGCAATTTTCATAAAATTCAAGACAAATTAATTACTAATTGTGTATTAAAAGTTGTGTAGAATATGATCTTATTAGGGTGTTTGTGATTTGGTTCAATTTTGGTTCAAAGATCAAACCCAATCAAACTATATTTGAATATGTTTTGTTCAAACTATTAATGATCTGAATTGTTTTTAGTGATTTGAGGTTTTGAACTAATTAATTTCAAATATGGTTTTGGTTTGGTTTTCGAATTGCTTTTAAAGGCACTTTATTTTAATTGATCAAATTGAGGGCTATCATATAAGAATTAAAGCCATTTATATTATATGGTGGTGGCCTTGTATGTTAAATGATAATGAAGGGCATTGATCTACATTAGAGATGAGACATGAAAGTAAAGAAAAAGGAATAAATTGTAGAGGTTGAGAGTAAGATGAGAGAGAAAAAAAGGGAGACAAAAATAGAAAGGAAAATGAAAACATCCCTAGAGTTGAAACTAAAAAATGTTGAGTATCCTTTAATTTTTATTTGAAGAGGCTCGATTTTGGTTTAAGTATGAAGTAATCCACGAATTATCTGTAAATCGATTTGGGAACCAAATCAAGATATAGAAGAACCATATTTTTAGAACTAATTCATTTGATATATGTTTTGGTTTGCTTTGATGAGCAATCTTATAGCCTGCCCACAATATCGGTAAAACTGAGTGATCGGTTAAGCTTGATGTAAAAATGGTTTTTTTTTTTTTTTCCTTAATAGACTGCAACTCTTAAGTTGATTTCATAGGGAATATTCTCCAAAGTTCATAAAATCCTATTCATTTTCTTATATTTTTGGGATTTCAGTTCCTAAAATACACATTTCTTTCTTCTAATAAGATCATCATTCAAATCTTTCTTCAAATTCCTCAATCCTTCCTCGTTCTTCCCCTTTATACGTCTCCATTTATCTCTTCTTATAATTTTAATATTAAGTCACTTTTAAGCGATTGCATGATAAAAGTCTTCCATTATATTGTTATAAATTATTTAAACAATCTAAATAGTTTCAATCATTAATTTATGAATTGATATAAATTAGGAATATGAAAATGGAGGGGATTATTTCCGAAGAGGATACTAATATTCCATGATCATTCTTTATAAAAAATTCAAATGAGTGGTTTCCATACCACTAGAATCTAAAATTATATATTAAAACTGGAAATTGAGCAAGTTGATTATCCTTTTGAAAAAATTCTATGGTCTGCTATTTTTTTTAATGATTGATTATGTGGTCTATTTAATGGTTCAAGTTTATACATATTCATAATTATGTTATAAAATTATTTAATATATCAATTAATATATTTATTTTAATAGTGAGATTATTAACAGAACGGTGCCATAGAAACTTATATAGAAGTTCCGCATTCTAGATTATTATAAATAAAATTTTATGATTTATTCATTTTATTAAGAATCACGTATAAATTATTGAATGGCTTAAATAAATATATATATATATATATATATTTGTAATTCGACTAGTGAAAAATCTATTATATTAATTCTCCTACCGCCTAACTTTATATAAATATGTGACCCATCCATTAAAATATTTATTATTTAATTTTTTTTATCAAGAGTTATGAGCTAGATTGTCTTGCTCAGTGCCTTGGTTAAGAGTGTGCCAAAAAATCGATCAAATCGGAAAACTGAACCAAAATTGAAAAACCAATATGAAAAATATGATTAATTAGTCCGTTGATTTCAGTTTAGAATTTTTTTTTTTTTTTTTGGTTTTTAGTTTTGGTTTCAGTTTCGATTTTGGTTTTGGTTTGTAACCACAAAAAACCAATGGTTAACGTTAACCCTTTTCAATATTTACAAATATATTATATATGTAATTTACATATACATATAATTATTTTTGAAAAAATATATATATATATATATATACACGCACACATGACTTACATATACATCTAATTTACATATTTTAATGTTCCTTAGATTTTGATTAAAATACTATTGTCCCATGTTTAATGGGAATTAATGTAGTAATTGATTTGATTTTTGTTGATGATAATACATCTAAGGGCTTATTTTTCTTGTTTTCTTAATTTGATTTTCCTTTTATTTTAGCTCTTGTAATATAATAATAATAATAATAATTTAAATAAAAAACTCAATGATAAAGGCTAAAAAATAAGGTTTATTCAAATTATCAATTTGATTTATTGAAACTATTATGTTAAATAATTAAAAACCGAAAACTAAAAAAATTAATCGAACAAAATAGTTAGCCATTAAAGTAGTTAACCGTTTATAATGAACCGATTAAGGATTGAAATATTAAAAAACCGATCATTATATTAGATTCAAAAAATAAGATTATAAATTGGTTAACCGAATACTTAGAATTGTATTCCTTAAATTTTTCATGGGTATCCAATCCTTAAGCATGTTCAGTGATGTAGTTGGTCCCACAACTGTTTAGTAGCTGCTGATTTGTCACAGAAAGAAAATATAATCCTTGGATGAAAAACGGTGTGCGATTCGCTAGATCTTATAACTGGCAATGTAATCCTACAACAAAGCTAGAAAACTAATAAATGAATTGCCATATATGCAAAAACGTACGGTGTTTCTTGAACAGAAGAGTCAGTGAAAATTGGGATAATAGCAAAATTAAGATTAGAATTTGGGTTAATTATAAAAATATAACCATTTTTTTAGTATTTTATAAATAAGTGATCTTAATTTTGATTTTTGATAATTATGTAACTTGTGTTTTGATATTTTGGAGAGGGTTAATCATAAAAATATTATCTATGTTTTGATCAATTTACAAACATATGACATGTGTTAATTTTTTTAACAAATAAGTAACTCTAGTTTCATATAAAGGTGTTAATATAATTAATTATTATTAAAGAGATATGTTGTCACGACCTGTCACCCGGGCTCCACTGTAGTGAAAGGGGCGGCCCTAGGCCTTCAGAACACCCTGGGCAGGGATCGTGATACTAGGTGTATTGATCCTTCCAGCACATCCTCAGGCACAACTAGGATTCCAGAGGCACTGTGTAACGATTCGAAACTTTACCTACTGAGGTATTATCCACTTTGACCACACGCCGCACGGTTTTGTCCTTTTGATGCTGGTCCTTCCCATGGGTCACCCATCCTGGAATTGTTTTGCCTATAGCACGCTTAATTTTGGAGTTTTGACAAACTCTAGCCATTACACCAAAAAGGCACTTCTGTGATTAGAGTTCCACCATCTATATTTGAGGAGTATTACATATGTGTTAGAGTCTTATTGGACACAAAAAAATTAATTTAACAAAAAAATATTACTAAATAAAATAAGATAGTGTAAAATATTAATTATTTTTTTCAACATGAGAAAATTGAAAGAAATGTAAAATTAATTTTTATGACCAATAAAATATCGACATGTGTCTTTGTAAAATTATTAAATAATATTGACAATTTTATATGAAACTTGGGTCACCTATTTATTAAAAAAATCAACATAGATAATGTGTTTGCAAATTGACTAAAACAGAAGTCATGTTTTTGTAATTAACCAATTTTGGAAATCAAGCGACATGTGTTTTAATTTTAATAAATATATAATACATGTTTTGATAGTTTTATAAATAAGTAACATGAGTTATGATTTTAGACAAAAACATAACATGTATTTTGTTCCTTTTGTGTTAATAATGGATTAGACATATCTAACTTTTTCACATTAGTATATAATATTATTAAATGGATTTAATCAACCAATGAAAAATCATGTTTCTCTTATCTATTATTAACACAACATGACAAAATACATACGATATGTTTGTCAAAAATAAACATTAAGTTAACTTATTTGCAAAAAGCACTAAGACACATGTCATTTATTTATTAAAAAAAAATCAGGTCATTAAATTGCCAAAATATTAAAACACAAGTTATATATTTATCAAAAATAAAAAAAAATTAGATTGCTTGTTTATAAAACTATTACAACACATATCATGTTTTTGTAATTAACCCTTAGAATTTTGTTCCTTTTCTCTTTAATTTATATTTGAAGTTACAATGGTTAAATATTATATCCAATAAGAATTTTACTCGTTTAATTTTATATTTAAAATTTGAATTTGTTAAATATCACATTCAATCGAATTATTACATATTACAATTGCTGCTTTCATAAAATGACGGACAAATACTAATTAGTCAAATAATACAATATAGAAAATTTGATGATTAAAAATTTATTGACTATGATATTTAAAAATTCTAAACTCCAAATGTTAAAAGAAACAAAAAAAATCCTTTAGCTATAGAAATCGACATTCTCTCGTGATAGTTCAATAATGTTAAGATGTTAATAATAAATTCATTTTAAATTTATTTCTTTTTCTTTTTTTTTTTTTTAATTTAACACCATGAACAAACGTAGCAGTTTTGATAATACATTAAAAACGCATTTGTCAATTCGAGCAGCTTATGCTACTCCATATTTTGGAAAGGAAAGAGAATAACTTTCTCTTAACTTGAATTACTTAATAATATAAGGACAATAATCTTAATGGAAACTTCAATATAAAAATCATTAAAGCCATATATCATAAACACTAATTTTTCACATGTTGTCGGGCCTTCAAAATGTGGGTCCCACTAAGAATCTTTTTAAGGGCATCGCTCTCGTGCAGCCGTCTGATCTCCTCGGCCCCACCAATGTATTGACCGTTAATAAAAACGGACGGTAGTGCGTCCTTCTTTGGTCCCACGATCGACTTGAGCACGACGACATGGTTCGTGTCCATGGACAAATCTCGTTCGTCGATTGGCACACCATAGCCACGTAGGATAGATCTGACGGATCTACAGTCCTCAAAGGTTTTGCGTACGATCGGAAGGCTTGTGAAGTAAATTACGATAATGGGCTTGCTAGGATCATTGTGGTGGGTATGGTTGCAAGGGTATTTGATGGAAATGGAACGGTTGAGCAGCGGGTTTGAGAGCTGGACCCTATGGATAAGAGGACTTTTAGGAGAGGTGGATCCGAACCCGAGTACGGATTCATTTTGCAAAGGTCTAGGGTGTCCTTAAAGGATGAACTTGAAAAGCTTCTTGATCTTGATTGTTTTGGTGAAATATGGTCGGTCTTAATCTTTAGTGGCCACATAGAGACAGCAAAAGCTGGGAGGGGACGAGGGTAAGAAAGGGGTTTTGGGTGTTGGGTTTTAAGAGAATGTAAATGATCAGAGTTGTACAAATGGATTATAAATTAAATAAAATTTTAAAAGATAGCAAGAGAATGATTAAATAGGCAATGAAATAAATTATGGAATATTATTAATGTGGATTGGGGACGGTACTGAAGAGCGTCACTATGTTTATCTGTTCAACTGAAAAAGGAAAAAAAGGGCCAATTAATATGAGTTTTAGGTTTTATAAAATAAAATTTTATTTAAATCAAATGATGACAATGGAATTTACCGTGGGATGATTCTCATTTATATGCTTTCTACTCTGTTTGGAAATTTAGAAGCATCTTAATAATGAGTCAAATTACATGAAATATATTCCAAAAGAAAAAATGGAAAAAGAAAATGAAGATTATTGTTTTGATTGTTTCGTATTAATTAATTTTAAGGGAAAATATAAAAATACTCCATGAACTTTAAGGTTAGGATGGATTAACCCCATGAACTTAAAAAGCAAGGTTTTTTTTAGTTCCCATAACTATAAACAATTTATAAATAAGGACATCCCATTCTCTTTCTATCATATTCCATACAATTATGTATAATTCTGTACATTTTTCAAACAAAAAAAGTACACATGGAATGGTAAAGTTTTTATACTTTTTGAATATAAAAGTTAAATATCCTTATCTGCAAATTGTTTATAGTTATGAAGGTCAAAAACTGTACTTTTTAAGTTTATTGGATCAATCCGCCCTATCCCTAAAGTTCATGAGGTACTTTTGTATTTAATACTTAATTTTATACATAGGGAATGAAGATAAGAAGGAAAATATGTTCTATTTGAATGAAAGAAATAAAAATCATATCATATAATTTGTAGGAGGCAATGTAACCAATCACCATCATCAATTTCATTTCTCATTAAACTAGAGCAATAATTTTATATTTGTCCTCTAGTCTTAGATTGCCATGTGGGTGTTGACTAGAGTCATTATCTTGTGATATATTACTACTTGCCATAATTTTTACTTCTAGTGGTGCCAATCACACATTCCACCTATTATCCAATTTGTTACCCTTAGATAGTGAATTTACTATTTAGTACTAGTGGTCTTAAAAACTTGCGGGTGTACCATGGTTTTGAATTTCCTATTTAGTACTTATGGTCTTAAAAACTTGTGGGGTGGATCATGGTTTTGGGTAGACTGTTAAATTTATCTAAAATCTATCAATCCATCTTGTATTTTGGCATGATTTAGTTTACCAATCTTTGCTTGGGCCAATAAATAAATACATAAATAAGTGGAAAAAAAATACCTTGCTTTTAGTGAAAATGTCAGAATGAATTGTCACCTTTTAGTGAAAAGGTTCCATAATAAATTTTACTTAAGTATGTCATATTCTAAATAATTTATTTAAGTTCTTGATGTTATTTAACCCCTTCAAATAAGTTAATCATTACTATTATTCTTCGCCCCTATAAAAATAGCTAGTGTAGCTCTACATCTCCTACCTAGGTCTTAACACATCGTTCTGATGGCAAACGATTTATTACAAACTTAAAACCACTCTATCCTTAAAAAATTTCATAAGAGTTAAGAATTTAAATGAAGGGCTTTTAGTAAGGTATTTTTGCTATATTTATGTGTTGAATCGAAGTTATGAATTCCCAACTAGTGTTCTTAAAAGGTTAAAAAAAAAAAAGAAAAAGAAAACTTTGATAAGTGAACCTTTTTCTGTTTAGAGATACAAACTTGAAGGGTATAATTGATCCAATTGAATATAAAAAATGACTGGATACACATATTAAAGAATTTTAATATACTTATCTTTAATTATTTAATTTTCAATATGACACCTTCTTCCATTTTGCTAATATAAAAAATAGCATCAAGTGCCTTTTCAGTTTTCAGTATTTTTTTAGGGTAACAAAGTAGTCAGATCCTCTTCCTAAATTAGTTAGCGACTTAGTTTTCTGTTTTAATAATTAATTCAGACTCATGAGAAACATTAACTAAAAGAACCCAGGAGTTGTTGGGCTTAAGAACATGCCTAGTAGAATTCCAATGGAAACTATTAACAGGACCTGTCAAAATCTAGATAAATCCAAATAATCAGTTTGAAAGGCAAATCTTTTCCCATCCCATTTCCTTGACTAATTTCAAACCCGTTAAGAAAGCTTGACGATGGGCGACTTCAGCATCTCAGCAGTGAAGAGCAAGGACACGATCTGCATTCATGATAGGCATAAATCAGAATGGTGTTGAGTCCCATAATGTCCCATTGGTGTTAGGATCAAGAGCTAACACCTAGATACATGACATGAATTAGAATAATCTTTTACTTGTTCATCAGTATAGTTGTATTATTCGAACCAATAAGGGCAGGTTTATAATGATTAGGACCAGCTCCAGGCTGGAGTTGGTCCTCTTTAAATCTAGATACGGCAAGATTAACTAAATTATATATTTTAAATTGATTCTAATTAGTCTAAAATATAGAAATAGCAACACCTACATGAACCCACAAATTGGAAATATAGCAACAATAATACTAAAATATACCATATTTGACCGCTTTAGATTACATCTTTTAACTTCTCTTTTGAGTTACTAAAATAGGATACCATAACAACACCTCTTTTGATAGATGAATTTAGACATTGGACTAAATAGGAACCAGAACCAGTAGTTTCGGTTTTGTAAAATAGGGAAGCGGAACTGAAACTGGATGTGCCGATTTTAGTTTTAAAACCGGAAAATCATCACAATTGATTTTTTAAAAAGATAATTAAGAACAATAAATGCTCTTATGGGAATAAATGTCATATATAATAAATATTATTACAAATGCTTTGACATTAAATGAAGAAATAAAAAAAAAGGAAAAGTGAAATAAATTTTCACTAATACACATGCAAAAATAGTTCTATTACAAATATTACAAATGTTTCATTGATATACATAGTTTGTTACACATTGGAGTAGTTAGTCGGAATGAAAATGGTATAATAATGAGGAAAATTTCTTTTACAAATTTTCATTAATACACATATCTCCCACTTAATGTTTAAAATTTTTGCTAGAAAATGAGCAATCAACCGGCCTCTAATTTTCCAATCAACTAGCTTCTAATTTTCCTTCGTCATAAAGATCATCTTTCTCTCTCTCTCTCTCTGGGTGGCGCGGTAAGCCCACCCTCCAGTAGCACATGGGGGTTTGAAAATTGGTAAAGTACAGCATCAATTCAGCGTGTTGTTTTGTTTTTTTTTTTTTCTCTCTTATTCTGTTGAAATTTTCAAACAGCCTAAAGGAATTTTTTTTAATATAAACCAGGATGGATCCGCTAGTTCCATTAGTTCTTAGCTATGGAATCAATGGTTCTACCCCAGTTTGAAATTAGATGGGCCGGTTCGATTATGGTTTTGGAACCGAACTGTACCTATATCTAAGTAAATTACCATATTCAACGAGTCTTTCTATTCCTAAGCTTAATTATTTAATTAATTATTACATGTTCTAAACCTCAATCCAATTATAATACACAATTCTTTTATGTCTTAATTATAGGGACCTTTTTAAGGTCCGACTCATGAGATTGTATTGCTATTAATACAAAATTAAATTAATAACAAATAAATTAGTACAAACTATTTTAAGATATTCGATCATGATTGAAAAAAAAAACTAAACTATTTATTCATGTGACAGAATCGATCTTGTTGTAATCATCACGAGACCACATAATTTTCCTTTAATTATAATGTGATATTAGAATCCATTGAATTAGTTTTATTCTTTCTACATTTAACCCAATTTCACATCTATCCTATAAATTATAAAACGTAAACTCAATGTATAAAAATTAAACACACACAAATATTCAAATAAGTAATAATTAATATAACAATATCATAAATCCACCAGTCAATATCCCAAATGTATATTCAAATTCATGACTGATGACCACACTCATGGGGAAAAACACAATCCATAATAAGAATAGTAAAAAGGGAAAAAGCAAACTTAGTTTTTATAAGGAAATTCATGTACTACAAATGGTTTTTTTATAATTATACTTTTATCTTACGTTTTATTATTATTATTTTTTTACTTTTGTTATAAATTTTAAATCTATTATTCTTTGCAGGAAGAAACCATGACTAGGGCATCTAAGAATTATTAGCTAAATGGAGTATTCCAAGGACAACCCGTAGACACAATTTTTCCAAAACATTAGAAGATTAAAAGGGTACGTTGTTGTATAGCGTGTGATAGGACCACACATATATGACTTCCTCTATCAATAGTAACGGTGTTTTACTATCTTCACAGATGGTAATGGTGCAACAATTACGAGGCAGAAGTGTTGATGTTGTGGTGGTATTCATAATGTTGGTGGTGGTGTCGATAGTACATTTTGCAGATAATGTTGGGGGAAAAAGAATACTCAACTATAGGAATAAATAAATAAGAGACAATATCAAAAACTGTACCTGAGCTTCCGTAAAAAGTTTTTGATAATTTTGATATCTGAAACAAGTTTTTGTGTATAGTTGTTTTACCCAAAGCAAGTTTAATTAAATACAAAAAAATCATACGAGAACTTCCTTTAAATATAAAAAATTATCAAAACAAGCTTTAGGTACTTAATTAAACTCTTTACAAAAGTTCAAGTATCAAATTATTCAAAATCAAACTTCAAGAATTGATGAAACATTTTGTGAAATTTCATCTACCATTTTTAAAATTACTCTTAAGAAATAATTAATACCAGCTAATGCAAGGTAATAATGATTCCTGCATGTCATAAAAGGATGTGTTAGTGTTACCATCGTATCAACAAAAACAATCGCTTCAGATGTTTAAAAGAAAAAAGAAATAATAAAAACATAAAACAGATGCATAAAAATTCTTGCAGTTCTAAACAAACTCTATCATCAGCACTCATCATCTAGAAATTCGTACAGTATTAATGCTTACTGAAAAACAAACCTTTTGAGCCTAAATGGAAGTACATTTTGCAATTTTGGGTTTGAAAACGGCATACTTACCTGGTTCGTCTAGCTGAAAATATCGGGTGTCTCAAGAACTAAATCATGGAAATTTAAACTACAAACCAATGGAGCGAAACATACGACAAAATTGAAGCTCAGGAGGTCCGATGCAAAATCTTTTAGCCACTTAGTCAGGAGAATAACAACAGGGTAGGATACAGCAAGCCAAGAGTTGTTATAATACAATATAATCTATGATGTTTCCGCCTTGGCATGTACCTTAATGGTGATGTTGCCCGAGGCCACTTGTGTGATCCAGGTAGGAATCCAGAAGTTGAGCCACGCGATAAACTACTGCTCCTACACCCTTAAAAAACGTGTGCTGTCTTCATTATATATTCATGCTGCCATCAGTTGGACGCCAAAATCCCTTCTTTCCAAGAAGAAACTGATCCTGATGAAGGGATACCGACCAGTGAAGGGATCGAAGAATCGGACTAATTTTTCTAATCATTTCAACAGTGTCTTGCATCAAAACATATCCCTCTGGCCGCAATATGCGATCCATCTCTGCAGCTATATCTTCAGCGTCACATCTGAAGAAATTGAAAAGCTTAGGTCAAGTATCAGACCAAGCTATGCAAATTTTGGCCGAGTATTAAGACAGGATGATGGAAGCTGAATCCAAGTAGTACCTCTGTGTAATATTCTGGAAGAGAAAGCTGGCGTGCAGCAAGTCGTATGTCCGTGGATAGGTATTAAATGGTTCACACCAATCATGATACATGCCTATCAATCCTCGGTCAATATAGCTGAAAGAGTGTCTTGGGCATCAATGGAACAACATTCATAACCCAGAGCGGTAGATCAATGAGTGCTGCGGCGAATCTGTAGAAAGAAACTCAAGACATCACTGTACGTACATTACAATTATTGAAATTCCCTGAATATATGAAATAAGAAATATGAGAATCAGAAATTACTGAAAGAGAGAGCTCTCGACTGAGGTCCAATAGCACAGATCAATCCATACGACCATCAGATTTACCAGAAAGTGATGTACTTGGACATAAAACATGAAACCAACAGAACCTTCAAGAATTTTTTTCCTTACCCTCCATAGCCAGCATTCATGTCCATAACATTCCGCACACGTGACCAATTTAAAGGAATGCCCCCCATGTAAACATCTGAAACAAGAGCAGACCAATGTCGTGTATCCTCATAAAAGACTTCCTCAGTTTCTCCTTCTGTTGACAAACTTGGAGGCTTACTGCTGAGCCTCTTGGGCCAGGGAGAAGGCCAGGTTTGCAAATTACCCTGGCTATCGACTGGCAGCATAGCAACGCAATCGGTGAGAGGTGCATACCTAGATGACAAAAATGATAGAATCATTATAATCTCACTATCTTATTTATCCTAACAAAAGTACTTGTGATGGGGTAAGGACATAGCAGCCAATTCAGATAACACTCCCACCACCACCACCTTTCTCACCACCACCAATAACATAACAGTCTGATTTACAGCTTGTACAAGAGGGTGGAAGCAAAAGAAAAAAGGTTAATGTTGAAAATGGTATTTAAACTTTTGGCAATATGTGCAATTATGGACCGAATTTTGAAATTAATCAATTTAGTACTTGAATTTTGAAATTAATCAATTTAGTACTTAAAAAAACCTTTCATGTACGACAACTGTACCCCTAATATTGGTTAGCATCCATGAAAAGTTTTTTAAATTCTAATTTGATCAATTTCAAAGTTTAGGAACTAAATTGATTAATTTTAAAATTTAGATACCTAATTGCATATTTCGTCAAAAGTTTAGTTATCATTTGCAACATTTACCTTAAGAATAATGATGTGAAGAATTAAAGTAGGGATGCCAGACATGAATCAGTACCATGAGCTGTTCTTCCGGTCTTGTCCACACAGTGGTGGGTTATTTTCTTCACGTTTCTCATAGCAAGACGATGACACAGGCTTCTGATATATAACAAGCCCAATTCCAGATGGTGGATCAAAGGCCTTTGCAACCACCTCCCAGCACATTGACTTTGTCAAGGTGACCATGGCTATAAGAAATTGTCAAAAGTGTCATATTAGATAAATCATTTTCCGATTTCCAGATCAATGGTACAGTTTCTATTGCCAAGTAGATATGCCGGCTCCCAAACCTTTCCAGATTTTCTGATCCCTTTCATCATCACGGTAAACAGGTGTAGCAGACCAGACAAAGTAACCACCCGGCCTAAGTATCCTGTTTAGTTCCAACAATGGCTTCCCACCTACATTTCCAATAAATGTATTATTTTTATTGTACCCTGAAAGAGTTTTTTTTTTTTTTTTTTTCTGGCCATTCCCTGAAATAGCTTTAAGAGCATGTAAACGTAGAAAATCAATCAAAAAAATTGTAATCTTTAAATAAATAATAGCAATATACCATCAGCATCCCAATGAACTCTGCATCTAGCACAATGAATCAAATCATAGGCATTATTGGGAAAAGTCAGCTTTTGTGTTCCTATAACTGAGAGAGTAGCTGGAATTCCCCTCTCTAAAGCAAACTGTATCTGAGCTTCATGTTCATCTTTTGGTGCAAATGACATGGCAATAACATCTTTATCCAGCAAATAACCACCAAAGCTGGCAACCCCACAACCCACATCGAGGATAACCCTGATGTTGTTTCCCCATTTTATGGCTGGTAAAGTCTAGAGCAAAACGAATATTAAAGTCAACAAGAAGAGCTAGGAGCTTGTGCTTGTTGATAAGGGAAATTCCAAAAAGTAAAATAAGGCTAAACTTTCTAACACAATAAGAATCAGTTATGGGAATTATCTACAAGCTGAGCTACATTTGAGCTCAAAATTTGGCAACCATATGAAGTCAGTGCAGCAATTAATCTAGAAAGAAAACTTTAAGCATATAAGTGCCCAATACCTTTCGTATAAATTCAACGTAACTATTAACACCGTTCTTAAACTGGGTTCCACCTCCTGGGAAAGTAAAATAATCACCAGATTTTATGACCCAATGTTGATCCTTTTTGTACTCAACTAGTTTGGGGTGAGGAACATTGCCATACCAGATCTGCAAATAGCAATTCAAACAATATAAGCACAAAATGATCAATCACCAGAGGACCAAAAAAAGCGCAATATATGTCTAAAAATAAATCTTACACATAAAAAGCCTTCTTAAATAGATGACTGAACAAACATCCAAGGATGGATTTCATGACTTAATGGACATACAAATGCATTAGGAAACCGCTTCCAGATAATTGAATCATCAAAGCAGAACCCCCCATCCTTGTGTTTGTAGTGTATAATTAACACTAGTTAATTTATGACGCACTAAATTTTTGATGAAATCAGGAGTTAAAGCCCCAATTTTCAATAGACCATATTGTCACATGACATTTTTTACGATTACATTAAGCTAACTTGTAAGAAAATAAGGAAAATACATCACAATTGTATTAAATCCTTGATTACAAGACATTAAATTTATCAGATTATAATGAACTTTCTAGTAAAGCCACACAGAAAATATAGTAACCAATTCGATTAAACCAACCACTTGAGCAATATCTTCTCAAATTCTCATAATATAAAGTGCATCCATCAAGAGTCTGACTTCATATCATATTCATAAACATCCAATCAAGATGACACAAATCCCCGAAGCCGTCCTACAGAGGCAAACTATAAGAGCAAAGTTTAAGAAATTTATAGATCACTAGCTGAGTTAGACACAGAACCCTAAACATAACTTGTAATGATATCACAATAAGTCAAATACCATGCATCATTTTAATGCAGAAACTATAATGACATATGTGGTTGACTTCGTAAGTGGAATAGAATGGTTACTCTTTCTTATAGAACAATTATTTTTTCTCATGACGGATTTCCTATTCGTGCAACATGAGAAATTGCAATTCTTTTTTACAAGTTTGATTCATTGGAATAGAATAATAAGACAAAAGAAATAATAGTTTTCTCGTTTTATAATTAGCACTATTTTTGGTAAAAAATTATACTTTTAATAAGGAATGGCAATTTCTTATCTAGTCCACGATATACGGAATGCAAATTTAAGTTCTTATGGTAGGATTTTTAACGTTTGGGTGGTAGTAAAGTGGAGTACCAATTCAATTCTTGTCAACTGAAGGCAACTCTAGAATGGAATAGATAATTTCATATCTACAATGACACTCAAATGAATTAAAGAAAAGCAACTATTACTTCTCTGTTCCAATCCTAAAAATTACATTTCTACTCCTTCCTCATTTCATTATGCCAACGGTGATAAATTTAGATCGCTAACTAACTAATCTAGGTGATAGTTCATGAAAAACACAATTTATAACAAAAAGATTTAAAATTTAAAAGAAAAAAAATTATAAGATCCAATGACAATTTAATTATCTTACCAAAAACAATGTAATGATGAAGCTCACCATGTCCCTGCTCTTTGGCCACGGAACGGGGACCTTATACCCAATCGGCAACGGAACAAGACACCGCGGTGCTGGAACCGGGCAATGTCTCTCTCTATGCTCCATATGCCTCCTCGACTTCAATTCTTTAATCGCTCTCCAGTTATCTAAACAAGGTATGTAATCCACCGCAACCGTTCCTTTACAGATCTTCCATTTGATGTCCAAATCCACTCCATTGAAAAACGAATCGACCGAATCAAAAGAAGAAGAAGAAGATCGGTTGGAGGATGGTGGTGATGTTGGTGGTGGCGGAAGAGGGTGACCCGATGGTAATGGTGGTTGTGGTTGTGATTGGTGGTGGTTAGAGGGTGAGAAGAACTGGTGGTGGAGATCCGAGAAAGTGAAAGTAGGGTTGGGAGAGAAAAGGAGGAAGAGGGAGAGGAAGAGGAGGAGAAGGAGGAGAGTGGAAGTGAAGATGAATGGATATTTACGTTCTTTGATTAGGGTTTGGATGGAGAGAGACATTTTTGGAAGGAAGGATGGAAGGTGGATCAATGGAGGTTTTTTAGTGAGAGAAAATGAATGGAGGCGACATAGATAGAGAGAGAGAGAGGGTGAGAAGGGGGGACGCGGTATTTTTGACTGGGGATTTGAAAAATCGTTATATATCTGGGGGAAACTGGAGGTGAAAGTGACATGTGACGGTGGTGAAAATGTCTTTTTCAGGAAAGGGATTGTGACATAAAAATATTACAGAATTTATCTAGTTTTTAATAAATATCTGGAGAACTGTCGGCAAGGGTAAATTACATAGCTTACGTTTGCTTTATGTATAATTGCCTCATTAGCTCACAGTTTTAAAGATAATGAGTTAAGTGTATATGAGATAATAAAAGTGTATTTGCAATATATGATACTTGTTGGACACATTCTCATTATAAAAAAAATTAAGTTTTAGAGATAATTTTTTAAAATATAAATTTTTATCGTCTTGAAATTTATATCTGAAAATTTCATGAAAGACAGCAAAGGATTTTTTTTTTTCCCTTTTTCGTGATAGAACAATATTAGGCATGTCTAAAATAATGGATCGGTAATTTCACACCCATTTATTGTAAAAAACATATCTTGTCAAGTGAAAATACTTTTATATTAAAATTATATTTGTAAATATGATATATTTTCATCGATTTGATCGTAATTTATAAAAAATTTTAATATTTGAAATTAATTTTATGTATGATAAAGTATAGTGTGTAAATAAAGTAATATTTATTATAGATAATAGTTTGAAAAATAATCATTTAAAAAAAACCATAAGTCTTTTTCCTAAAAGAGTGTTAAAATTTTCTCTTTCTTGGGAAATTGTTCTTCATTTAAATGGACGTTTTCAACCTAGCAAACTAATGAAAATAATAAAAAAAATGTTTTCCCAGAAACAAACAACATTATTGTTGGTATATTATAATCTCTATATTAACACCATATTATAAGGTCAGGTGAAGGCTGCAAACAAGTTGAGCTATTCAAGCTCGACTTTATTCAGGTTTAGCTCAACTTGAGCTCAATTAGTAAAAGAGTTGAGCTCGAATTTAAAGTGAAACTCGTTTATCTAAATGAGTTGAGCTTGAATTTTGATTTGGGCTCACAATTCAGTTTGTGAACAGGCTTGTTAATAGGCTCTTCAACAAACGTGTTAGTAGATTTCTAAATTTTTTTAGATGAAATATTCTATATAAAAACATAATTAAAATAACAAAACCTAAATTCTTTTTAATATTTATGTATATATGTTTATAGCAATACTAATAATTATATTTTAGGTTTTAAAAAAAAAGAAAAAAAAAAAAAAAAAAAGGTTATCTAAACGAGTTGAGCTTAAACTTAAATTTCATGTTTGGTAAAAAAGTTTGGTTTGGCTCGAGTTAGTTTCATAAATAAGCTAAGCTTGAGTCTAAACTAAAACTCATTCAGCAAAACAAGTCAAACTTAAGCTTAAATTTCAGGCTCAATAAAAATTTTAACTCAAGCTTTAGTTTTAACTCAATCAATATTTAAAGAGCCGAGCTCAAGACTTTAAAAGCTCATATCAGCTTGGGTCATTTGCAGCCCTAGTTCAAGTTAAGCTCAATACAAACACATTGGGTATCCTTCGTTGATGCAAAGGTAGAGATTCACAAGGTTGTTGATTTACAACATGTTTCGATTGTTAGATTTTTGTCAGTATTATAATATATATATATCGGATTAACATCTGTATTTTATTTGTATCATATTGGTATCAGTTTAGTTTGACTAGTTTATGAGTAAAACTGTTAGTTTTTTTATTGATACCAGTTTTCTAACAAATATCAATTTAAAAATGATATAAAAATCATAAAACGAACGGTAGTTGTCAAGAAAAATTAGCCAAATTAAAATTTTATTAGCAAAGTTTTGGGTAGTAGCCTAAGGTATGTAAATTTTCTTATAAAATAATCTATTCTTATCTAAAAACAATTAACTCAAAACTTGAGCATCTTCTCACTTTAATCACATGCATGGAAAAGATCTTGCAGTTGCACGCGTCAGATAATTCACCACTATAGGAAACTGACAGTCTGTTCATGTAAGGACCCGCTATCACCCCTAAATTTAAAATAAGTGATAACAGTTCCCCAACCACATATAATCTGCAGAATTATATATAAGGTTGTCCGAGAAAAAATGTTTGATGAATTGTTTGTCTAATTTCACATAAGTCATTTTGAAAATTGTTTACTGAATAGCTTACTTTCAAAACACAATACCATTTATATATACAAACATTATAAGAAAATAGCACAGGTTATACAAGCTAGGTACATAGATACATATATATATATATATATATATTACAACCAAAAGGCTTCTTACAAGCCTTAGCAAAACTACAAAACATATAGTTCATCAAGAACTATATAAACAACTATCCAACCTATATATCTAGTCTATTACAAAAAGATTGGGCTCCAACCAGTCCAGGGCCATCTCTAGTCCTCAAACTCCTCCAGAAAATCCTCAAAATCAGGACCATAACCCAAGCTCGCATAAGACTCATCAAGATCCTCACCACAAGAACTTCAAGGCTTGGTTTAATGACTCTAGATTAAGCTTTTGATGGTGGATGTTGTAGAAAATCAAGTCTCAAACTTGGTTCACCTTGGGAGCCTTGTTGGAGTGAAGAAGAAGAGGTTTTAGGGCAAATGGAGGGCTTTTGGTTTGGTCTGGGATTTTTGGCCGAATTTTTAGAGGTTAAATAGTTTAAGTTTATCCTATGTTGACTTTAAGGGCATGAGGACATTAAATGGACTTTAAGTCTTTTTCCTAAAAGAGTGTTAAAATTTTCTCTTTCTTGGGAAATTGTTCTTCATTTAAATGGACGTTTTCAACCTAGCAAACCAATGAAAATAATAAAAAAAATGTTTTCCCAGAAACAAACAACATTATTGTTGGTATATTATAATCCCTATATAAACACCATATTATAAGATCAAGTGAAGGCTGCAAACAAGTTGAGCTATTCAAGCTCGATTTTCTTCAGGTTTAGCTCAACTTCAGCGCAATTAGTAAAAGAGTTGAGCTCGAATTTAAAGTGAAACTCGTTTATCTAAATGAGTTGAGCTTGAATTTTGATTTAGGCTCACAATTCAGTTTGTGAACAGGCTCGTTAATAAGCTCTTCAACAAACGCGTTAGTAGATTTCTAAATTTTTTTTAGATGAAATATTCTATATAAACACATAATTAAAATAACAAAAACTAAATTCTTTTTAATATTTATGTATATATATTTATAGCAATACTAATATATTATATTTTAGGTTTAAAAAAAAAAAAAAAAAAAAGGTTATCTAAACGAGTTGAGCTTAAACTTAAATTTCATGTTTGATAAAAAAGTTTAGTTTGGCTCGAGTTAGTTTCATAAATGAGCTAAGCTTGAGTCTAAACTAAAACTCGTTCAGCAAAACAAGTCAAACTTAAGCCTAAATTTCAGACTCAATAAAAATTTTAACTCAAGCTTTAGCTTTAGCTCAATCAATATTTAAAGAGTCGAGCTCAAGACTTTAAAAGCTCAGCTCAGCTTGGGTCATTTGCAGCCCTAGTTCAAGTTAAGCTCAATACAAACACTGGTATCCTTCGTTGATGCAAGGGTAGTAGAGATTCACAAGGTTGCTGATTTACAACATGTTTCGATTGTTAGATTTTTGTTAGTATTATATATATATCGGATTAGCATCTGTATTTTATTTGTATCATATCGGTATCAATTTAGTTTGGCTAGTTTATGAGTAAAACCGTTAGTTTTTTATCGGTACCAGTTTTCTAACAAATATCAATTTAAAAATGATATCAAAATAATAAAACGAACGATAGTTGTGAAGAAAAATTAGCTAAATTAAAATTTTATTAGCAAAGTTTTGGGTAGTAGCCTAGGGTATGTAAAGTTTCTTATAAAATAATCTATTCTTATCTAAAAACAATCAACTCAAAACTTAAGCATCTTCTCACTTTTTTCACATGCATGGAAAAGATCTTGCAGTTGCACGAGTTAGATAATTCACCACTGTAGGAAACTGACAGTCTGTTCACTTGACATGAATAACTATTCAGTCCTTTCTCATGTGACTTAAAGCTGATATTACGGTATTCACTTGAAATGAATGACAATTCATAATGAATTGCTATTACGTAAAATGATGAACAGCAATTCATGTCTTTAACTCATAAATTGCCATTCAATGGTCTATTTTTCAACTTTATCATAAATACTCCTATTTTGAAAATAACACTTATACAATTATCCTTTCTCTGTAATAAATACAAAGGGCAATATGGATATTTTATTTTTTATTCTAATAATTACTTATTTTACCTTTTACATCAAGTGAATTTATAACTTAATTACATTCCCTTTGAATTGAAATTCCATTTCCTCCTTATTCCATTCAGCGAAATGAATTAGCTGAAATGTTGTAGTAAATGGATTGGCTTCTTACAGGTATATGGATTTCACTTACAAGATTACAAGTATGTTGTACTGTTCTACACATAGCAAAAAAGAATAATGTGTAATAGCTTATAAATAAGGAATTAAAGAGAAGTGTATAAAAATGAGAAGTAGAAAATCTTATCTAGTTAAATTCATACGAAATAAGTAAGGGAGCTATAAAACGTCAAACTCACCTAACTAAGTGAGTTAGAATATTAAATTTTAAAATAAAAGTTTACCAGTACAATAGCATATACTTAGAATTTCATAATGATCCGACTGATGGGGTAAGAATATTATAAAACTTAGCCGTTGAACCACGTGATCTATTAACGTCTAAAATGAATGTCTTTTGATAATGGATCATGTTTAATAATAGATATACCAAGCAAAAGTATTTATTATTTCGATAATCATTAAAGTAGGATGAAATGTTAAAAAGGAAAAAATTGTGGTTGTGGCCAGAACACTAAGTTACGGTAGGACGGGACCATTGTTTCCGAGCGCATTAAGAGGTTTCCAATCAAAACGAGAAAAGAGCCGACAGCAGATTCTCGAACCTGGCTCCTTAGCCACTTGGACATATCGACGCTTTGGGACATAGCTTCTCTTAGCAACACAATGAATGATAATTAACGAGACAGAATAACAACGGGAAGCCAGTCGAGAGTTGCAGTAATCCTTTATATACTAGGTTAATATCACATGCGGTATTTGAAGTTTGAGAAAAATATATAATTAGATATTTAAACTATAAAATTGATTAATTTAGTATCTAAATAGTGGAATGGATCAATTTAGTGCCTAAAATATCTTTTTGTGCATTTCAACAGTGTCTCTGTCAAGTTTTTTTTTAAATACTAAATTTGTCAATTTAAAAATTTTTCATATATTAAATTGATCGAGTTCAAAGTTTAGATATATAAATATATATTTTATTAAAGTTTAAATATCATTTTATAATATTATCCCTTATATTATTATTATTATTATTATTATTATTATAAGGGGCATGGGTGATTTGCACCTGTTACATCTTATTTAAGAAATGAGGGGTAAAACCACTAACTTACTATAGCTTAAGGGGGCTGTCACGCCCTAAGGGTACCCTAGTAGTAGTAAACAAGTTACACTTGAATACTATCACTAGATTACCTTCAGAGAATGACAGGTTTTTCAAAACAACAGGATCTTTTTAGTTACTTGATGAGAAATAACAAATATATGAAAGAAATAATTTAGTGAATAAACATTACAAAACTATTACAAATCATATAGTTCTTTTGAAGTGCACAACTAAATAATTTATTCTATTAGTACATAACCATTAGACCAAACTATAACTGTAGACCTTCAGCTTCTAAGCCCTTACCGGAACCATACTCCTGGAGGTAACTAACCAGGGTCGTAAAGTAAACCTGAAAAGACTGTAGGAGTACGAGCGAAACCACAGCTCAGTGAATAACTAGACATATCATACATCACACAAGTTATTAGCAATCATATGCAATGCAAGCACTCAATCATATGTACAGATACAAGTTTGGATGATCTAGAATCTAAACAGGAAAAAGATTTACGCCCTCTTTTTAATGGGTTGAAGAACCAGCACTCAATGACCCACCTGCCCAGGAGAGACTAAGTACACAAGAGAATCAACGATTTCTAGTTTTAAGGTTATCACTTTGAATATAGTTAATTGAACAGACCATCTCCTGCAATCCCCTTAGAAACTCTTTAAGTATTAATCATTTCAAAACGATTCTACGGGCGACGTTCTTTGGTGCCTTTTAGTTCGTCATAGGACCACCAGACCAAAAAGAACCTTGGAACAACCAACACATTAGAACAACCAACACATTAGAACAATCAAGCGAAAACAGAGATCCGAAATATTAATACGTAGCAGGCTGTCACACCACTTTATATGCAATAATGCAATTCGTGCAATGCATGATCAAATTATTTTGTTAAGCCAATAGTTCTTAATCCATTTCACGGTGATCATACATTACACACAATCATCATTATACTACTTCACAACATCAATCATTGCATTATCACTTTTGTAAGGATATTTTAACAATCATACACTCAGATCAAATCATATTTTCAGCAAACATTCATTTGATTATCTTTGCATTACATATTTGACCATTTACAATCACAACCAGTACAATATGACTGAATTACTCACCTGCTCATACCGACTCAGTCGTAGTAATCAGCTGGTAGATCTTCTAGTGAGTCAAAGTCACCTATTTAAGACAAAGTATTCATCAATACAATTTAACTAAATTCTTATATGTGATTCGTGTCCTAGACTCGATATTTATCAAGTTTTGATACTTATTATTATTTAGTGTCGTCGTGTTTCTCCTATTTTATCTCGTATAATTATTTTGTTATTTTTAGAAGTCATAATACTCGAAAGTTTTACTTATTTCAATTTCCATTCTTACCTATTTTATCTATCTAAAACAAATATTTAACCAATACTAACTTTGATTAACATTAAATATTTGTCTTAAATTCTAGGGTTTTAAAAGTTTATTAGATATTAATCCAATTATTCTAATCATTTGTAATAAATCTTATATTGTTGTACATATATATATAATGTACTAAGTAGGTTTAAGATATATATATATATATATGTATATATATGTTCTGTTTATTTTAGAAAATATGCTTTCGGTAAAGAAATTTGGGCGTACGCCGGCTCAAGGCCACCGGCCTTCATTCCCAGGTGCCGGTGTAAAATTGGTTTTGTAAATTGTTTCATAAAGGTTGCACCGGCTTTGAAAGCTGTCGGCTTTCAACATACGCCGGCCTTACGCCTTTGGCGTATATCTCTAGATAGCCAGCTTATGTTCATGTTTTACGTGAAAATTATTTTACGTAGCCTCTGATCAGTATAAGCCGCTTCTACGTCGACAACCTATCCATGTAAGCCGCTGGCGTTGAGCGTTTACACTGCTGGCCTTGAGGCAGTGTTGTACTGTTCATCATCTTCTTCCTCGGTTCGATTCATGTTCTTTGGATTTTACACGTTAAAAACTTTATTAAACCATTCCTAAGTGTTTATATAACTTATACATAGTTAAGCAACAACTCTTAACAGATCTATAAACATATATATATCTCGATTTTATGAAAGTAAAACTAAGGTTTTGAAGCTTTACCTTGTTGGAGCTCGTCCAATGTAATCCGAAGCTTGTGATTGTGTTTATTACGTTCCTAAGATTATTAAGAGTCAGTTATAATCCTTATATTTGAAAGAAAATCACTCGAGTTACTTTAACTTACCTTTGAGCTTATAATCAAAGGTTTTTAGTTTTGTTTTTCCTTTGATCTGATCCTGAATGTTTTGTTTGGTTTGATTTTTGTTTCCAGGTGGTTTTAGTTGCTAGTTGAGAGTGGATTCGTTCTGGAAATTTGAGAGGTAATGTAGTTTGTTTGTTTCTTCATTAAGGAGTCTTAAAGGTATATATATATATAGAAGAAAGAAGATGAGGCTTGCGGCTGTTTCCTTCCCCGAATTTGATACGAATTTCCTCCTCATTTGGCTGAGTTTAGTCTGTTGTTATCATATTAATTAATGAGGAGTTGAGTTGTCCTCTTTTGGTTGGTTGTTGGGATTGAATTTGTTGACTAGAAATGCATTATTGAACCATATTTCGGCTCCTCTTTCTTCTCCAATTTCCACCGAAATTAGCCGCTGAATAATACATATATATATTAGTTTATTATTTTAATTTAGTTTTAGGATCATTTAACAAGTTATACGGGTATATATTAGCTAATATTTGAAAGTTTTTGTACAAAAATATGTTTATAGGGTTATACAAAATACTTAGATTTTCAAATAATACAAATTTAGGTTATATATTCATACGTAGTTATTTATTCGTATAATTTTATTTCCCGCGATTAGGATTTCTTAAGCTCGTTAGGTTAATTTTTGTTTCAGGCTTCAATAGCTTAAGAAAACTTGGTTTAGAACAATAGCGTGATTCGTTTATTTGCTTGGAGTTCAGATTTTGATTTATTTGTCAGTTTGTATTTTCGTTGTGTATTTAAAATCTTATTGGTTTATCCTTGGGTCATCGTTTTCTATCTATAAGCGTAAATACTTATTTATTTAGTATCGCTTTTGATATGGAAGTTAAACTATATATGTATCTTTAGTTTTGATACATAACGTGAAATCCTATTAATAACTTTTAATTTTAACTAGGAATCTTGAATTTATGGTTTAAGTCTAAATATAAGCTCACTACTACTCGTTGTTCTAATCTAAAATCATTATCGGGATCAAGAACAATCATGTAATCTCTATATTCATATTTTCTATTTAAATCTAGTGGTACATCAGGTTTTCGGGTTTAGACTTTAGATCATATCTTGAATTATTTATTCAAGATACGAAATCTCGTTTTTGGTATTAACTAGGGTTAAAGAATTTCTTTATTTGGTTCCTAAATCCTTCATCTATCCAAACTCTAAATATTAATCTATTATTAGACTTCGATTAGAATCTAAATCTATTATCTAGTTCATATAATCTCTTGTAAGGTTGTGTACTAATGTGGAAAATTCCTGGGGTTCACAGGGGCAATATCATGAATGGTACTTGAATTTTGACAAAATATATAATTAGTTACCTGAACTTTAAAATCAATCAATTTAGTACATAAACTTTAAAATTGATCGATTTAGTATTTGAACTTTGAAATTTATCAATTTAATATCTGAAAAACTTTAAAATTGATCAAGTTAGTAATACCTCAAAGAACTTGACAGAGATACCGTTAGTGTGCACGAAAAGTTTTTTCATATACTAATTGATCAATTTCAAAGTTTAAGTATTAAATTGATTAATTTCAAAGTTTAGGTACCTAATTGCATATTCTATCAAAGTTCAGGTACCATTTATGACATTAGCCCTAACTTAAGAAATAGTGTTTAAATCTTTGAGCGGACCATCTTACAATTATTAAATTAAGAAAAAAAAATCCAACATAGTCTATTCTAATTGTAATATAACATTTAAAAATTTAAGAGTCCCAACATATATATATCGTCCTTTCAGCAAGAAAGAAGATTTAAATCTAATTTATCTTGGGAGATCGGTAGTAATGCCACTATTGTATAGTAAAAAAGAACTACAAGTTCGTAAACTATTATGTCAGTCCATTTTCTACTTAAACCCAAAGCAAAAACAAAAGGAAAAAGTAAAAGGCTAAAGAACACTAGAAGCAGAATTGCAAACGAGCAGACCTATCCGCAAGCTACTTGAGCTTGACTCGTTTTAGGCCCGACTCAGCTCCGCTTGTTTAGCTAAACAAGCCGAGCTTAAACTCAAACTTAGGCTTGTTTAGCTGAACGAGCCGACCTTGACCTTATCTTTAGGCTGGCGAACCTGCTTGTGAATAGGCTCATTAAAGGCTCTAAGCTCGTGAACGGACCCGTTAAGGATTCCAAGCTCTTGAATAGGCCCATTAAAAGCTTGTTTCATGTATATTTAATATATTAATATAATATTATATATAATTATTTATGTTAATTTACTATTATAGATATAATTAAAAATATAATTATATACATAAAAAAAGCCAAGTTTAGGCTCGTTTAGCTAAATAGGCCCGAGCTTAAGCTTGGCTCGTTAAGCTGGTTTAGCTAAATGAGCCAAGCTCAGGCTCGAAAATCTTTAATAGGCTCAAGCCCGACCTTGCACAATTCGATCTCGTTAAGAGCTTGACTAGGCTCAAGCCCATTAAGGATTTAAAGAAGCCGAGCTTGAGTCGGCAAAAGCTCCAGATCGATTTGGCTCGTTTGTAGCCCTAACTAGAAGCCTATTATAAACACCCATCGGATTCTCAAGAAATATCGAAGTTCATAGTTTTTGGCGTATAATTAGTTATTTTATCATGAAGATCATTGTAATCTAATGGTATCTGTACTCATATCTTAATAAGAAAAATAGATTCGACTTCTTCTTCCTATTCTTAAACTTTCAAATTGCTTTTTGATTTTCTATTGAAATTCCTATAATTATTCATTATTAGCTTTAGAAATTCTTCGCAATGATCTTATATATATATATATATGCATATTTATTTTGAATATTATATAACACAAGGCAAAGCTATTGTTAAGATTTAAAGTGTAATAATTAATACTTTTTTACTATATTTGTAGCTAATGGTCTTGTGGTATAGTGACATATTCCTTGGTCTCTCATATGGCAGATCCAGGTTTGAAATCCTCTCTCCTTTTTAATTGCAAAAAAAAAAAAAAAGGACTATATTTATGATTTATCATATAATTTTTATGAGAATAGCACTAAATAAATAAGAAAAGTACTAGTATAAATAATAACATTATATATTAAAGCTGACATCCTAAGTTGGAAATGGCCATGGTTCGGTTCTGAACTGGAACCTTCACTAGCCCATTCGGTTCTAGAACTGGATTGGAATTGCCAGTTCCAACTGTTATTGGTTGGTTCCAGGCCAAGAATCAATGGTTTTAGGCTGGTTCGCGAAGAAAAAAAACACAAAACGCTACACTATGCAACCTTTGGCGGGAAATTCATGGGAAAATGTAAAAAGTAAAAGGCTGCATATGCAATAATTTGCAAGAAAGGAAAAAAAAGAAAGAAAGCAGTAGCAACCGCAATTGTCGACAATTTGTACAATCCTTGACACACGTGGGGGGAGGGGGGGGAGGTGGGGGTGGCGCAAAGAAAATTCAAACATGATACTAAAGATATGTAAAATGTCAGATACAATATATGTAATTGGATAAACTAATTGAAATTTCAATGTTTTAGACTAAAGCAGTCATGTTAAATTAAGGCTGCAAAAGCAGTAGCAATTAACGATAGGCAAGATTGAAATTTTGAAATTTGAAACTTTAAGTAGCCGACAAAATCAGTCTATAAATTTAGCCAACTGCAGACATTCATCTTTGTACTCTCACTTTCTTGCTCCCAGACCTTTGTTTCATAAATTTGCTCGTTGTTGTTAGTGAGTGCTAGCTGTCTATTTCTTTACTCTTTACGTTACGGTATCTCATAGAAAAATATAGAATGTCATCATTCTTTTCAGAAGCATCAAGTAAGTAAAAAAAAAAAAAAAAAACAAAGAATTAGACAAGTAAAGGAAAAGCTAAGGAAGTCATGGGCGAGTAACATCAGGATGAGTAGTACAATTACTATGACTTTAATGAGTTACGAGCTGGTGACTTGCTTCCGGAGGAAGTCCTTCTAGTTTTTACTCTACTAGGTTTTGAACTAGTAACAATTTGTACGTCACAAATGCAGAAATAAACTTGTAAGACCTGGAAGTGCAGGAAATTCCACCACCAGAAATGAAAGAGGAAGGTGAAGGCGACAGCAGTCCCTTATGTGGTGGTGGAAACAATCAAAGTAAGCTTCCTCGGCCCTTAACATCAGATTTTTTTTTCTAAACATTGTTGGAAAGGCATAAGATCGGATGGGAAGGGACGGACATATTGCTATTACTATAGTGGAAGTTATGCTTAAAAGACAGGAGTTGGGTACGGGACCTTGATGAAACTTTTGCGGTCAAGCCATCCATTTGAATATGGTGTGGACCTGTCATAGCAAAAAATTGCTCAGTCATCAGCTAGCAATCGTGCTACTCTATTCCGCTTTGCAGACAAGAGGTACAACAAAGGCCTAGCCTAAACGATTGGAGGTATGCACTTATCTTGTAATAGCTAGACATCTTGACCTCAATTATGTAGCTTAGGAATGCCTCAATCTAAATGTATGTAAGTATAGTGTCACAATGATGCGCCATGAAACATTAAATTTATATCACAAGGGTAAGCGGGAGCTCACTTATAAGTTTCACTCTCTTGATACATGTGTATCTATATGCTTAAACATTTGGTCAGATAGTTGGCAGGAACACTCATACATGGGAGTAACATGTCATTAGGTAGATGAGAAATGGGTTATGCATAAACGATTAATTGCACAACTGAAAATGGATGGACGTCATACTGCACAAAATATTTATACAGTTTAAATACTATCTTAGGGGAATATAAGCTGACAAAAAAAAAAATTTTTGATTAGATTCGATAACACCTTGGCAAATACAACAAGCATACCTGAACTATAGTAATTATGTCAACCCACTCTAGGTGGCACATTTTTCCACATTAGCGGTGCATATCACATCCTAAATCTATATGCGAAGGAAAGAAAGACACCCTAGATCTTGAATACTCACCAATTAAGCAGGTAATTGACTACATGATAGATCACCCCTAAGTACATAAAGCTTGGTGTAATTTTTGTAGAGAAAATAGAATAAGACTGAGGAAATTTAAAAAAGATGTGCAGCGTAAGTGGAATTCCACATATGAACTTTTAAATAACACACTTGACTATAAAGATGCATTATGTAATCTTGCCATGATACACATACCAAATATACCATTGCATTCTAACTATTGTAATGTATGCAGTAGGTTGTTACAAGTCCTCAAAATTTTTTATGACTGTACGAAAACTTTCTCATAGGTGTATCGTCTAAGTGTGCATTTATTTTGGATTGAGGCAGTTAACATTGTTGGTATTTTGAATGACATTAAGCATGATCTATTCTTACAGTCTTATGCAAGTGACATGTGTAAAAAGTGGTTAGATTACTATCGGGAAATTCCGAGGATTTATCTTATTGCTATGCTTTTGATCTTTGTTGTAAAAGTGATAGACTTACTGGTTATTTAAATTTGTATTATGAATTTATGGACAAACTATTAGACACTCGTAATGCATATATTGTGATTCCAGTTCAAGTAACCTTGGAGGTAAGTAACATTCTTTCGGAGTTGTATCCACAATTTTCATTTATTTAAGGGGGCTAAGTCCCTCGTCGGATTAATCATTAATAGGCGATCCACCTCCTGGCCTATAACCCATGAACAAACTTACGAAAAAAGTATCGAGGAGTTGGTGGGATGGGTACTGGTTCAGAAATCAACAAGTATATAACAACCTCCCTCGAGTTTAGCGATAACACAGAAGCACAAGAATTCAACAGATTAGAATGGTGGAAGAGGTATTTAGAGACATATCCTATACTTTCTAGAATCGAGAGACAGGTTTTAGCGGTGCCAGCTTCAATTGTTGCGATGGAACAAGCTTTCGACATTGCTAGCCTTATATTGGACAAGCATAGGTCAAGGCTAACTTCAGTTGTCATAGAAGCCGTCGCTCACAATGATGATTGGAACAGGGTGGAAAGGTAGTTTCAAGATACGATATACATAACTAGTGAAGAAGATTAATACTTTAGCGACTACAACATATCTGGCGAAAGCATGGCCGGCTCTACACCAGAGCAGGCCTAAGGTGAACCCAAAAAGTATTTGAAATTAGTAAACATTAATTTGAATCGTGTTTATTTTTTTTCTTAACTGCTAATGAACTTGCAACATTGCTCGTATTGAATATATTTTATCTTAATGGAGCAAACTAGTGTATGGATGCCCTTTTTTTTTTTCTATTTCGCTTTTTTTCTCCATTTTTTCCAATTTTTTTCTCTAAGGATATTGAAAATTTAAAAAGAAAATTTGAAAAATTGTTTGCTTTGATGATTCCCTATCTTTCAAAACTAGAACCGGCAATTACGGTTCCGACCTGTTGCATATGTTTAATAAGTGAACAATTTTATCGTTCCATTAAAAAGATTATAATTCTATATAAATACCACATTGACCTTTAATAGTAAATTTTCTATTTTCTCATACCAAAACACATTGGCTTTCCTTGGCACCTATATGGAAACCTCAGACCTTTCACCTCCACAAAACCATCACTATGGCATGACCGCTCTAATAGTCACGCTAGAGCAGTCATGTCCACAGCTAAAACCATGACATGCCATGAAAAAATTGTGACAACTTCGCCAATCATGTGATACAAATAGAAAATTTGTTGGAAAAAATAAATGACTCCAACCCAGTGCGGTTGCCAGATATGGCTAAACCACTTAAGGACTTGGCCTATTGGCTTTCGTGCTACGAAAAGCGCTCATCCTGATGGAGATGTGTAGGGACAGTAGCTGCCTCTACATGGTGGCTCCCGGGTGGCGCATGGTGTATGATTTCCGACAACTGGAAGAAGAGATGGACAGCTTTATTAGGACCGAGCCCTTTGTTTGGTTTATGAGTTTCATATGTAGGAAATATATATAGTCAACCGTGTTCAAATTTTATTCTATTATAAGCTTTGTGGATTTTACTAGTAGTATATACATTTTAAGAAATACTTGTTACATTATTTTTGTAACACCCCAAAAATTTAATTCGATTAATTAAATAACTTAAGGTGCTACTGCCACTTATAATACTCTAAAGTATTATATGCTAAGGCTTTCTTTAAAAGATTTTGTTTATATTGGATATTGCTACTCATTTTTACATTATGAAATCATTCAATTAGATTCTAGCAATAACTGGATTTAGCAGCGAAAAATAATTTATTAAAATCATTTATAAAACTCTACTCCCTATAGAGTAGGTCAATTTTCTAAGAAACAAAACATTATAAAAACATTTATTAATCTACTCCTGGGGGTAGATCTTCATTTACAAAACAGATGGGCATTAACAAGCCCTATTAAAAGAATGACAATTCGTAAATAAATCCAGTTCTCACTAAATAAATAGAAAAAAAAAGAAATAAAATAACTAAGCTACATTCACGCTCTTACTCACTTCACTTATCCACAAATTCTCTCCAAACCATCACAATCGCCCAAAACCCTAGTCAAGCATCATCACATCAATCATCATCAACAACAACATCATCAACCATAACAACTCAACAAACATCAACATTATCCTCAATCATCTCATCATCACCATCTTTATCAACAATAATACCTATAAAAAGAACAATAACAACAAGAATGAGCCGAAGCTCAATACACAGTATTACAATCACACACAGAGTGACACACGAGCTTAACTAAATGCAATGCACAATCAACAAGTTATTATCTTTTCTTTAAAATAAACAAATCAATATGGGAGTATTCAAACTCCGGATATTAAGGATCTAGTATCACGTCCACCTCCCTAAGTGGTTCCTACTGTTCATACAGACTAAGCAGCCCCACCTTTCGGTGTAGCTCGTAATACTAGGGGATCTTGAGTAACGCATCACGACGCTTAGGGGGTTGATATAAGCAGCTCGGATACTTATATCTCCTAGATATATCCGATAAAGAGAAAATAACTTCATCTAGGGTTGATAGCCGTTACACGACTTTGCTTATCTTAGTCTATAACATCACTTAGTCCAACTATTCCCATAAACATTTGAACTAAATCATGTCACTTCATTCTAAGCATAAGCAAACGTTATGTCGATACTGTCTTCCCCATCAGTTACCTACCGTACCACTTAGGAAAGTCTTATCAAAGACAGGGGTGGCCTAAGCGCTTAATCTACCGTGCCCCCAATCTGGGCAAGGTGCTGCTCCCCGAGCAGGATACCGATTTGCCATACCGAGCCAGATACGAATTTAAATAGCGGAAAGAAAACCAATTCAAACAATTATTAGGCCGAGTTTAAGTTCTTAATCCATTTAGGATACCTATCCTAATAATCACCACGCAAATTACTGCGTACCTTGAATATAAAATCCAAACAGAGTCTCAGAAAGTAGAGTAGAAGCTATCTTAGAAGATATATCTCATATCTATCATTAGTTCAAGAAACAACTCTTATAAGAACCTAAACTAACATCCACTTCAACAAACTCATACAAGAACATATATCAATTATTTACTAATCTCTAACTCATTTTATTAAGGCCCTATTTGAGCAGACACTAAATTGGAACCCCGCTATAGCTGCGAAGATTATCCCGCCAAAATACAGACATGTCTCCTTTGTCTGTCAAATAATTTCTTTTCTCTTTATTTATAGTGTTTTATTACAAAAGCATCAACAAAGAATTCATATACCAAAAACATTCATTTTCCAAGTAAACACACATTTGAAACAACATATTCTCATAATTCATTCATCTAAGCTAATTATTAGCTATTAAACCATTTTAGCATAACCTTAACCAAATTGATTAGAATTAGTTATTTGATTCATTTTCTAATTCAAGTTGATTAAACTTATACAATCTAATTCGTTTTAGCTTAGTAAAGTTCATTAAGCCAAGTTGGACTTAGATTAATTACTAATTCATTATATATCTACGATTTATGTCAATTCGAGCTTATATTAACTTAAACTTAGCCAAATTCATCAAATTTAAACAATCTAATCCATTTTAGTTCATTCAAGTTCATTTAGTCAAGTTGAACCTAGGTTTGTTAACTATGTTCATTTTATAACTAATTTCTAGATTTAATCTAATTATTTGTTAAATTTATAAATCTACTTAACACATGTTTAATTACATAAATTAACTCACATAACACATAAAATATCACTTATATATCTCATTTTAACTTAAAAAGATTCATTTGCACTTAACATCAAACATTTAGAAAGCAAATACAAATTTTGACTTTGTTTGGAAAATAAATCAGCTGAAAAGAAGTAAAATTTAAGTATTTATGCTTTTTGATTTTGCAAAAACTTAAAACATAAAAGTTGTAGATCTCTTTTTAATCTTTCCAATGCAACTTGAATCGTCTCAATCGGAGGTCAGATGAAAAAGTTATGATTAAATTACAAAACATCATCGTAGTAGGGAATTTCGTACCCGAGACTAACCAGACCTAAGTCACCACCGTGACTCTTGGAAAGCTATTATAAAATGGTTTTTGAGTTAAGAATCACGATCATGATTTTTGAGTTTCAAAGTTTTTGATCAACCTGAGGCTACCTAGGGATGGATCATGACCATGATTCATGAAAACTTCCCAAAACATAGCTTTTTCTCTTAAAATCACGCTCATGATTCATAGTTTCTCCTGAGTTACAAATTTTCTTGTTTTTCAAACTCCATTTAATCAAAATTTTACACTTTCTACTTCAATCAAAACTTCATAAAAGCTATATACTATCCATATCAAGTCTAAACAACACTTCTATACTCATTCAACAACATCAAACAACTCCAACTACTTCAACAAAACTCAACTTCACTATTCATCATGTTCTTCATCAACCTCAACTTCCATCAACCATTAAACCAACAAATACAAATGTAAACAGCACTTCCAACTCAATTCAACATCAATTCATCAATTACAATTGTAAATAACAAGTAAAACAAAGAGAAATAGATATAGAGAACTTAGCTTGAAGCCTACTCATGCAATTCTTTCTTCTTCATGTTGTTGAAGCTTTTCTACTTGACTTTCTTCTTTCTATCTCTTTTCCTAGCTTGATTTATCTTCTTGATCTTGTCTAAATTTGAGTTTGGATAGTGAATTGAAGGAAAGCAAGAAGAAAAGAAAGAAGGAGAGAAATGGAAAGAGAGAAAACGAAGGAAAGAAATGAAAGAAGGAAAGAGGCAGGGAAAGAAAAATAAAATGAAAGAATAAGATTTATTTAAGATATTTTAGGATTTAAGTATAGGTTTAGAACTATCAGATCAATATCTATGTTCTAGAAGTATTTAAAAGATAATTTTTGAACCGATAGATTAGAAATTAAGAACTTAAAATAAGAACTTAATTTAGGAATTTATTTTAGATAAAAATATATTTAATTTGAGTTTGAGTTTAAAAACTGATATTTTGATACAAGCAAATGAACTCAAATTTTACAAAAATTTAAGAATTGATATTTTGGCTATAGATTGAAGGTATATGAATCGTCTAAACATTTTAATGACGTGTTTAGAGATTTTAGAAATTTAAAATCTCAAATTCAACTTAATTATTTACTAATCTAATTATTTCAACTTGTCTAGTTATATCCTATGATTCATTTAATCTATCTAAACTCAATTTTTAATATATATAAAGATTTGGGTCATTTCAATTTTAAGGGACATAAACTGTTTTTAAAAAGAATATAGTTAATTCACAAGAATTGTTAATATTTGATAGCGTACCTTTTATATATTTTGAGAAAATGTTGATGCAAGTTTTATGTTAAGTTTTAATGTTTTAAAAAGAACATTTTTTTGTATGTTAAATTGTGATTATCTTTGAAAAATCTCGAGTTATGATGATGAATAATCTTAATCGGATGATAATATATAAATGTATATAAATAATTGTGATTGTAATTTATATGAGAAGGCCGGTTTAAGAAATCCCAACTGATATACTTAATTTTCATCTATACCTGATTTGTTTGATTTGTTAATAAGTACAAATATTCATTTTTCATCTGTATCTTTTTTTTTTATAAACAATATATCCATTTAAAAATGGTAAAATTAAAATATTAAAATTACCAAAAAAAAAAAAAAAAAAAAAGATAAACAAACAGAGTAATGATATAGTACGATTCTGGATATTATGGGGATTGCTTTTAGAGTCAAATAATTTTGTTCTTGGATCAAACTGGATTTATAAAAAGCAACGGTCAAGGAGCTGATAAATTATATAGTCATTGTATCTTTAATCTAGTATCAATATTTTCATCTTAAGTAAGCCCACATGGAAAACAGCTGCATACTTTTTACACGATTCCAAAAGTTTAATTTGTTTTCGTGTTGCATTTGAGAACTTTGCCCTGAATGATACTGTTGGCTATGTTGATGGATTTAGTGTCTTCCTAGGACTGCAGAAATGAGAAGTAAATCGATAAAAAACTTAAAATTATTGCAGAAATCTAAAAGTTTTATTTTTTTTCATAGATTTATTTTTCTTTTTGCTTTCTTTTTTTGTCAAAATTATTACAATTAATTTTCATTAAATATTACCACAAAATATTAGCAAACATTACTTGCGATACTATTAAGTAGTTACTTTTATTGAGAGGAGTAGTTATTGCAAAGAGATTGCGTAAGGTGATACTTAGCTCATAAACCCAGAAAAAGAAGCTAAAAAGTCACAATTTTTACAGATAAAGTGAGATGCTTTCAAAAGCATTGTTGCTCTCCGAAGCAACTTTGCTTCCTTCTTACTTTTTCTAACTTTGTCAAAAACATATTTTCAACCATTTAATAAATGATCATTCTAGCCTAAATGAAAATATGGCCATTTTTCAATAATATACGACCATTTTGACTATTCTAAATATCTCTCCATTCATAAATTATATATGTGGACTCAAATAATTCTCAAAATTCGTCACATGTTGGTGATTCCTCAAACTCGCAAAATTTTCAAATGACAACTATTTAACTACACTATATTTTCAATATATATCTTAATTTTTACTTGAAAACTTTCAACAATACAATTCAGTAAGAAATTCTCCGCCGCAATCAAATTTAGATTAATTGCTACAAACACCAATTAGTACAAGCTCACAATACTTACAATATTCTACACAAACAAGAAAAAGAACATCAAAAGCAAATGAAATTAGAAAAATTAATAATGATGGCTAATACATCATCAATGGATGATGTATAGAAAGAATGGGTAGACAAATACATAGAGAGATCATTAAAATAAAAAAGAATCATTGACTTAAACAAGATCGGATACCCAAAATTATGCCCACAATAACAATAGTGACCAAAATCGCGACCAAAATTTGCGGTGGTATTTTGGCTGCGGTTGTCATTGTGGCTATATTTTTAGGTCCATGCTTGCGATTTTGGCCACGGTTATGGCTACGATTTTGGGTATCTGATCTTCAATTAGTCATAACTTTTAGCATATAAGTCAGAATTCTTATTATAATATGTCCAGATGAAGCCCATTTAGAGATCTACATTAATTATATGGATGCATCTTGTAATTACAAATTTGAAACCCAAAAAACATCATTTAAGGCTCGAAATCGGCCTTTTAATTATTCTTATGAATTCTTTTATTTATCCCATTTCTTAATTTATTATAAATATTATTCCTAAATCAACTATTATGAGGTCATCAAATTAAATTTTTTAATATAATAAATTTAAAATCACTATTAATATATGTAAATAAAAAATTATAATTTAATTTATTCCCATGTTTATTTAACATAGTAAGAAAAATATTAAAAGTATCATTTAAAAACGATAATATAACATAGGACCCGCAAAAAATATTAAATATTATGAAGAAACTTTATTTAAGTAATCTACGGAGAAAGTGAAGTGTTGCTTAAAAGGAGAGTTGCTTGAAAAGTTAACATGCCATGTTAAGTAACTTCTTACGTAACTTACGAATGAATGTCATCTTATATAATCTCTATTCAAAATTAAAAATAAATTTTTAAATATTTCCAATGAGGGTAAAAGTTATTTTTTAATTCAACTATCCATTTTTCATATGGTTGATGGTTGTTTACTATCATTTTTTTGCCAATATTCTATTTTAATAGCATACATCAAATCTGATGTCTCATGTATTAAATATGGCATGAATATCACATTTAATACATGTGACATTGAAAAGAAAAACAATATTGTATTTAATACATGCAATATTGCTCATTATTTAATTATTTAATTTTACCTAATTGATATTTGTATAATTATTTTTAGGACATTCGTGAACAGAATATTATCTCAACATATAAGTGCTTACTTAACATTATATTTAATCATGGTCAAGACTACTCAACATTAGATAGCTTTGGTAAAGAGCTTTCCTAGAGTAATAAAGAAAACATTTCTAAATAGTGATAAGCAACACATATACAATAACATGACATGTTCTTAATACAAGGAAGTTTTATTTTTCAGCATATAAAAGAAAGTCAGTAGACCATTCAACAAGATCATCAGGAATACATCGTAGAAGAAGAAGACATGTTGCTTCAAGACATCATCCTTAAAATGAATAGAACCAAAAGAGATGCAAAAAATATTAGAATTATCCTTATCTAGCCTTTTTCCAAAAATGAAATTTCATGAAGCCCTTTAGGAGGGAAAGAAGCAGCTATAGATTGAATTGCAGAGATCACAAAGCAACAATGATATGGATCAATGTCGTCTAATTGAACACCTCATTGGACTGACTAAAGGTGTTGTTAATACAAGTCCTAGCAAGAAAGTAAACAAGATGTTTGTGAATGAACCAACCATGGTGATTTCAGGGTGAGTCAATCCTTTGTTATGTTCTTGAAATTTGTATTTGTTGCTATATACAGAAGTCCTCTTAGACTAAGTTATAATTGAAAAAGTAATATGTAAAAGAAAGAGCATAATAGAGAGTAATCTCTTTAAAGAGCTTCTTTCTCTTTATTTATTTCTTTAAATTACGTTAATGGATAGCTTTTTACATGTACACTAAAATTATGTTGAATATAGCTTTTGGCTAAGGTCTTTCATAAATGATTTAAGGTATATATCCAACGTGAAGTCCATGGCTGAGGGTTTAAGGGTGAAGATGGATGGAAACAAGTGGCACGTCGGTCTTTTTGGTTGTTTCTTGGAGCCTTACTTGAGTAAGTTTTTTTTTTTTTTTTTTAAGAAACACTAATGTTGTCTACCATATAACATTACATGGGAAAAAGAAAAAAAAAGGCAAATTAAAGTGAATACAATTATACAAGTATAAACTAGTTTGCTAGAGAAATCACTTGTTTGCATTTAAATGTGATAAGCACATTATGTGACAGCTAATATGATTAATCTGGTTGTAAAGATGAAATTAGATCTGTAGATGAATTTAAAATTTTGGAAAACAAAAGGCATATTGTTAAGTAAACAGACTAGAATTTGGATGAGACGGACCTTTTTTTCTCTTATAAACCTAAAATTTATAAACTTTACATTTTAGGGCCTTACATTAGTAATGGCCACATGGGAAAAGTAGTGTAAAATATATGATACATAACCATAAAGTCAGTAAAAAATTTACAAACGAACCTTATGGAAACATTAATATTATCTCTAGCCACCTTCTTGAATAAGAATGTAATGTTTGTTGCAGAATTTACAAGTCTGAAAACCTGCATCTACCCTTGTGGAACATTTTCTTAGATAGCACATCAGGTGTCAATAGGAAAAACTTGTGAGTTAATATGAATGCATGTAACTCGTAACATGATAGCATTAGTATCAATGAGAACTGATTGAACATTAATCATGTCTTGATGCAAAATAATACAAATTTTCAACTGACTTAACAGCTTGTGATCAAGCCATTAGTGACCTTGCCATTACAGTTGCATGGTAAGAACAAAGTTGCCAGAGCGGTTCAATATAAAGGTACCTTGCCAGCAAAGAAAAAATTATAAGCAATCAAGTAAATTTTGCTAAATCGATAATGTTTGTTATTAGTTTGTATTACATATCCACAATTTGGAATATATTGTAAAAACCATCATTTGTATTTACGTATTAATAAGCTTGCATTTTTGCTACCATGGACCTACCATGAATTTAAGGCTTCCTCTATTTCCATCTTATATAGGGAAGCTCATACGATGATTTCTTAACACATTTGATGCATTGCTGTTGTGCACTTGTCCAAGAAGTGCGTAAGCTTGAATTGAGAGACTTCAACTGTACCTTGATTAATTATTCCTAATTCCTTCTTTCTTCTCATGCTGTCAATGATTTTGGTATCTAATTAGTATCAATTTATAACTTCATGTTTTGACTTTGTTAGGGTGTCAAGGTAGAAAAATGATTCCCCCAACATTTCAGTACATGAAGCCTCGACATGCTGTGACCTTGCTAGAGCATGTCAAATATAGTAGTGAGTAACTGAATATAGTTAGATTCGTAGGAAGAGCAATACGTATGCAATAGTTAAGAGGTAAGGGGCCCTAATTTCTTGAAGAGTGGAGGCTTTAATTGTAGATTTTTCCAAGGATAAATAGTGGAGAGCAAGTCAAGAACACTTGAGCTTCATTAAAGATTGTAAGAAATCTTTGCCAAGAGGGTTTTTTATAATTTGTTTAACCTAGATTTTGATGAGCCTTGGATTTTATATGTAATTGGGAATTTCTTGTTTTCATTAGATTAGTAATCTCTTGAATCCAATTATGTGTTATTGAATGTTTTTTTTTTAATCAATATTTTGGCATATTAACTTTGGTTTGATTCCATGCTTGTTAATTGAGAAATCTCTTTTATAGAGAGAGCTTCATTATTGGAGAGAGATGCATGTACTCCTAGAAATAAGACGGCATGAATCTCCTAAATTGTGGTAAAAACTAATAGTGAAATTCATAGAATTTAGTACAATTTTTAGAGGTTTTAACTTGGAAGAGATTTTGATTAATCAACTTAAGATTAAAACGATATTCTTCAAAAAAGATTTTAATTTATTATAGGAGTTTCCACAATTTAGAACAGTCAACAATTTCATTAATTTATAATTTAAATAGTAATTCCTAATGGGGTTTAAAAAACCAAGCATTCTTGCAATCTTGACTTGTGAATTGTGAAATTGTGATTGGCTTAGTTGTTTGATTATGTGATTTCATTTGGTATGGATGAATAGATTATAAAGTAAGAGTAATTACTAGTACTTGTTGATTCTCATGAGAATGGCACTTGTACTTAATTAATATCCTATAATATTAGTAGGTACACTAGCCTTAAGTGATTGTAGAATTGAATCAAGAATAAATTTTAATACACTGGAGACACAATCACCAAGTTTTTGGCATTGTTGTTGGGAATCAATGATATTTGTAAAGCTAAGATTCTATTGATCTAATAATTTTCTATTTTTTCTTTTCCCTTCTCTTATAGGTTAAATTTGCTTCTAATATGAGATTTAAGGACTTTTTTTATTTATTTTATAGTTGGTGGAGTCAAGACAATAACTATTGGAGTATATGTAATATGGTAATAGTAGTATGGAACTTGTACCCATGATTTCTTATGATATAATGCCTTGCTATTGTGGTAATGATTCACCTTCATGTAGGTGCCTTAGCACTCAAACTATACACCATCCTTACATCTAAGAAGACAAAATGTGGGAGAATTCTGTTAGGTATCTACTTATAGAGATTATGAGAAAATATAAACATGGCAATCCTTGTAGTTTCAATGATCCAGTCCAAACACCACCCACTTTATCACACTTAACTAGAATATAGGAAGATAAGCAACCATGCAAACAAATTGGGATAAAGGCATGGAAAATGGCTATACTATCATTTTTTTAGTAATTTAGTGCCCAATGTTTGATTTTGGGCAAAAAAGCATGAGTACTTTTAAACAGGATAAAGTCAATAGAGTTACCTCGACTTTTCAAAATGATCAATTGCTGAACTTAACAAAGTTTCATTTTAGTAACTGTTCTATTTAAAATGAATGCAAAAGTTCCTCTGCTAACTTTATTGAAGGTAGACGTTAAAGTCTGCTAACATGGACTATTACAATTGAAAAAAAAAAGATAAGAAAACTATCTTCAATTTATGAAAAAAAAATTTGGCAGTAGAAAACATGCACCGTACAGTCAAGATGATTGAAAGGATAGAGAGCGTTGAGTTCATTTACTGAAAGTTATTTTTCATTGGAGTTTTCCTTCTTTCAAATTCATTATGTTAAATTTGAAAGAAAACTTGTCTCTACCCTCTCTAGTCTTCAATCATCTACCTATTACAACCATCAAATTTCTTTAAAGCATCCAACTACTCTTAATTGATTTCGTATTAGACGATATTTTTTAGCTTGACAGAAGATTGATATCAAGTATAGATTCACATGCAAAGGTGCAATAATGTGAGAAGATATGTTTTGAAACTATAAAAGTTCATTATTTTAGACCAAACTTGTGTTTTCTCAACAAGGTTTTATTTTTAATATCATGTTTACTAGTCTCTCCTAGTTTAAAATTTTTATTTTTAGAGTTTGGTGTGCTTCAGCTTCTACATGCATGATAAATTTTGCTTCATGAATGAAATGCATTATCCTTTATCTTCAAATGTGTTTAGACGTTATGATTTGAGTTTTCATTAGCTTCTTGGGTAATAATATGACATAATCTTATCATAGTCTTCAACTTAAAGTTAATGCATATGATGTTAGCAGTTGGCCATGAGCATGATGAATGATGTTTGAGTATTGACTTAAATCATAATCTAGTTGTAGCTTATTATTTAGGTTTACATTGTTGTGTGTTTTACATGAATAGGTGTTTTGGTTCATTAACAAGATATGCTAACCACAAATGTTTCCGTGGCTATATTGCAAATCCATATATGGGTAAAAGGTCCCTTACTGTGTTCTTCAATAGAGCATTCAAAAAAGAGCAAGATGATGCATCTTATGTGGGTAATAATCACATCATCATCCTTATTGAGGTGATTAAATTGTCTCACTAATACATTACATATTTATTGTCAAGTATTGGGTGCAATAATATAGAAGTTATTTGATATAGTAGTCTTAGGGAAACAATGGTAGATGGCCTAAAGGTAATATCTGATGACTTTCATATCAAATGCTTAATTAGTCATTTTAATATTTGGGATAATATTAAACTATACGTATAACACCCATATGGTAATGAGAGGGCTGGGCAGTCATCCATTCAAAGAAGTAATGATGTGGAGGATCAAATTGATAGTGAAGATGAGGATGATGATTCTGTTAGTTGTCTTAGTAGTGAGGAGGAATCGAATGAAGAATCCATGGAAGCTCGGAAAGCTCTTAAATTAGCCAAACAAAGATCTATTATTAGAAATAAGCAAGAAGATCATGAAAATAGTTGCATATCGATTGCCACTGGTGAGGATAAATCTAACCATGACCCCTTAAAGGGAAATGATGATCATGTTAGTGATGAAATAGATTATAGTGATGGTAGGGACATGAATGACTTTGAAGTATTATATAAGAAGAGAAGTGATGAAAGGAAATTAGTAGGAATAGAAACAAATTTCTAGTTTATGATAGTAGGACTAAGGAAACTTGCCTTTTGTATGTCAATGGTATTTTCTGGTCCAAAGGAATTTAAGGATGCAATTATGAAACATTCGGTAGCCGAACAAAGAGAGTTTATATTTATGAAAAGCAACAAAAGTAAAGTACGGACAAAATGTGTGGAAATAATTGCCCATAGTTAATGCATGGTTATATGAAAGGAATACAAAAACCTTTCACTTGAAAACATATGTACCAAGACACATTTATGGCATATCTTTGAAGACTAAATGGGATAAAAGTGGAATGATAGCCAAAGTTTTTAGGTCAATTATAAAAGTTGCACTAGATATTAGGTTACATGATTTAAAGGATTTGGTGAGGAAAGAAATGGGTATTGGCGTAACAACATCCCATATAGGTGAGCTAAGTTGAGGGTGATTCAAGAGCTTATAGGATCATAAGTGAGGGAGTATTCATTGTTGTGAAACCATGCACAAGAGCTTCAAAATAAAAATTCGAGCTCCACAAATCATATTGAATGTACTCAAGAACTTTGATGCTAATAGGGTGATGTTTAACCAGTTTTATGTTTGTTTCCACACTTTTAAGAGAGGGTTTCTAGATGATTTGTAGGAAAGTAATTGGCGTTGACAGTTGTTTCTTGAATGGTGTTTCTAAAGATGAAATATTGTCTGTTATAAGTGGAGATGCAAACAACCAAATGTTTCCCATTGTGTAAGCTATTGTTAAGATATAAAATAAAGATACATGGAATTGGTTATTTCTCTCTATTGGAGTGACTATTTCAACTTGGTTTTTAATAGCAAATGAGTTATGATGTAATTTTGGTTATGGAAACTTAAAGCAAATGCTTGTTTGGCAATTACTTCCACTTTCAATGCTTTATCTCCTTTAATTCACACCCAAGTTATATGACAATAATAGCAACAACATCCTCCCTAAATTCAGAGCAGCAAATAAAAGAACAATCTGTTCACTTTACATGAATAAATATTTATTCCCTCTTCTTTCTATGTAAGATGCCATTATAATGTTCATTGCGAGGAATTTCAATTTATGATGAATTACTATTACATAAAATGATAAATAGAAATTCATGTCGCTACGCCAATGACATTGTAACCCACTGGCATCTCCCCTGGTCTCTTAAGTGAGAGGTACCAGGTTCAAATCTCCAATCTGTCGTTATGATGGCTAAAAAAAGAATCATATCCCTACTCCCATGAATTACCATTCAATAGTTTATTTTTAGACTTTGTCATAAATATCCTTATCTTAAAAATATTACCTATATAATAATTCTCTCTTTGTAATAAAGATAAGAAATATTTTAGATATTTTACTTTTTACTCTAATAATTTATTTGCTTTATTTTTTTACATTAAGCGAATATTATAATAGTCATTATAACTCTATTACATTTCTATCGAATTGGAATTAAATTCTCCCTTTATTCTATATGGCGAAGTAAATGAGCCAGAAGAGTTAAAAAAAATTATTCTTCATTCATATCAACAATAGACTTTCACTTTCAATACTTTATCTCCTTTAATTCACATGTAAGTTATATGATAATAGCAGCAGCAACATCCTTCCCAAATTCAGAGCAGCAATAAAAGAAGAGTTAAAAAAAAAAAGCATTTTCTTCATTCATAGCAACAATAGACTTGCACTTTGAATGCTCTGCTTTCTCTAATTCACACTCAAGTCATATGACAACAGTAGCAATAACACCCTCCCCAAATTTAAAGCAGCACATATAAGAAGAGTTAAGAAAAAAACATTTTCTTCATTCATATTAACAATAGTTTTACATTGCAAAGTCACATAACCCTGCCAACGACATGTTTACAGATCTACTAACAAAAGGATCCTTATACATGAATAAGCCAAACCACCTGTTTTATAGCTACAACCCTTTTTTCACATCCAAACTATCCAAGACATAAGCAGCATTCCAACAACCCAAAAAATCAATACCCATTTCATAAACTTCGACATCCTACTCCTATGTTTCGCACTTGTGCATGCCATCATGTCTTGCCTCAAAATCATGAGCTCTTGTTAAAAAAATTTATTTCTTGTTGCAAAGCTAGTATATTTAACTCTCTAACATTCAATTGTCTTCTTGCCACAATGTCTACATCATATGCTAAACTAACCTACTTAAAGTATCCACAAGTTCCATTCTCATTATGTAAAGGACAACCATAAAATCTTCTTTCCCAATTTTCCACAATTTGAGCTCTTTGCATCTTGTATCTTAATCCACAAAATAGTGCACATTAGTTGACGTGATCGTGGAATGATGAATAGGAGGAGATGATGAAGATGCGGCTTTAAATACATTTTCCCTTGCCATTGATGTGCATTGTTATCTGGTTCAGGAGGTATTTGAAGTTGTGATTCTGGGGCTATGAAGTGTGATATTTATTTGATTAGGGTCTCCTTAAGTTTTTCATTTATCTTATTATCTTTAGACTTGTCTTTCCATGGTCAAATAGTAAAGGTGTTTTCTCTTTTTAAACTAATTAGGTCAAACTAGATAAACAAAAGTCCATGTTAGTAGTTTTTTTTTAACACTGTCAGTACCTTAAGTAGATAATTGAGTTTAAGTAGATAAATATTTCAATAACTTCTCTTTCTCTTGAAATTACATTCAGAAGGTTTATGGGAGTTAAAATGTAATTGATTGTTATTCGTTAAGAATGGGTTCTCCCTTATGTCCTTCATAATTGTGGGAGTGAGACATGCTTTCATGAGATTTTGGTGAATAGGTTATCAATGTTGAACTAACGATGCTAAATAAAGCGTCTTTTACTTTATTTTATTTGATTTTCTTTCTATAACTATTCTATTGTTTGGATATTTTTTAATGGTTAATGTCATGAATGCTACCTAAAATTTACCTAAATATTCAATGAGCTACCTAAACTTTCAATTATTCAATTTGGTACCTAATTCAACTTTGCACGTTCGTCGATGCTACATGACCTAACACCATTAGCTGACATGGCATGTTTAACCAAAAAGAATATGCCATGTGTGAGCTGATATAACAATTTATTACTTTTTTTTATGTATTTTAATACATTATACTTACTATTATTATTATAATTTTTATCATAATCATCATGATTAGTCAAAGAACCCAAAAAGCCCATGGTCTGAGCTCATATCCATCTCACATCTTCTACTATGAACTAATGAATTCATTTGGTATGGGCTTTGTCCAATACACATTACATATTAGACCGTGAGTTAAAAAATAAATCATGTGGGACAATTGCTATTGCATCTTCTCATCATAATGGCCAAATTGATACAGAATCTACATATCATGAAGTGTTAATAGAAAGCTTATGAAGTTCTTTGCCCTTTGCCGACAATATTAAGCAGCACATAAAGTACAAAATTATTAAATTATGTCTTATACGATTTAAGCTCCAGGATCAAGTGGGTTTAGTGATTTAATGTTATACATGGTATGAAATAAACCTTCATAAAATCAAATGTAGATAGCATTTAATCTCACCGGTTAACGAATTTTATATGACAGTTTTCACCAATAGCATCAACACTTATATGAGGGACAACGAAAACTAAATTTATTTTTTTTAATCTCGAGCAAAGATTTTACTAAATAGACTTAAAATCTTCAGTTGACTCAACTTGTCAAATGACATAGGCAAGAATAAGGAAGTAGAAAAGCATCGTTTCACAAGAGCTCTTAGTTCCCACCACAACAACTAACATCATGATGTTGGTATAAGTCACAAATCATCCTAATCCTATGTTTCAAGAATACAAAAACACAACAAAAGACTATAATTCATCACTGCAAACAAACCACTAGAAAAAGCCTATACCCCTGCTAAACTATGGAACAAGAGCCATCTTCACCAATCTAGACCATGCTAAGCTCATCCACCAAATCAACCCTTGACAAGCCAACTCGGTAACTTAATACCAACTCATCAAGTCGGATTCTGCAAAGCCATCACCTGCAAACCTACTACCATTAGAACTAACCCGTAACCTCCATCTTAAATTGTCACACACTATTCTACCCCCTTCAACAATCGATCTCGATCACGAGTCAACTCAGCCACATCCAACATACCCACAGCCACAATCTGAACAATCTTTTCCACAGCTCGCATTGAGGAGAAAATGAAGAAGGTCACTGTAGCGGTTGATTCAATGTGCTTGGTAGACATGGGTGCTTCACTGACCTCATGGGTTTGACTCACTCAGTTTGGTTGTGGATTTTTCAACAAATAGTCTATTCTATATTATGCTGTCGAAGAAGCTTATGTTTGATGATTTTTCTAGACAAAGGTTGATGGTTATGGGCTTCATTTGAAGGCTGTGATGGGCTGGTGATTAATTTTGTATTAAAGATAAACATGGACATGGATGGACACATGCACTATTAGTATCATTATTTAGTTAATTAATATAATTAATTATATATAAATATATGTAATAATAATGAAATAAAATTATTATGCCACATGTCATCTTATAATTAGTCATTTTGTCCAAGTCAACTAACAATATTAGCTCAGGTAGTATAGGTGTATGTGCAAAGTTGAATTAGGTATCAAATTGACTAATTGAAAGTTCATGTAATTAATTGAATATTTAGATAAAATTTATATGACGTTCATGACATTAGCCTTTTTTTTGTTTTTAATATTGAAAATGAGGCTAACTTTGCTAGCCCCATGACTATATAATACCAATTTTTTTAGGGACTCACGTCATTTTCTCTCAACATGACCAAAACACACACATGTAAGCTTTCAAACAAAAATCTCTAAAATCACTCCTACATTTACATTAAGGATCAAGGTACATTGATCTACACTTTCTTGAGTTTTACTATTAATTTCATATAATTGCATAATGATAATGCAAATTAAGATTTTGATTTGATAAACCATTGTTGCATATTGCATGAGTTTTACTGAAAGGATATGATTTTAGTTGTTTATAACACATATCATTGTACATTTTGGTCGATTTAAACTAGCATACCCTCATCACATTTCTTATGTCAATCCTTTGTGTTTTTTGACTTTTTTTCTTTTGTCAACATAACTGGATCATGCATATGTTGCTCATCTTGACATTATTCTATGCTAGTTATGCATGTATGGATATGTGTACAACTTGATTTGAGCACCATGTTGTTTTTGCTTTGCATTGGATTTAGGGTTTAATATATAGAATTTATCCTTCGTTGTGCGCATCTATTGATTATGTGTTGAGATTCCTCGTTTTCGCTCTTGATTGGACATTATATCACTTATCTTTAGAATTGTTCACCCATTGCATGTAGTTTGACAAATATACAAAGGTGGGGATAACGACGATGACAATGATAAAAAATGGAGGAGAGACAAGATTACTTTTTTATGATGATGGATCCGATGATGCTTCTACTATTGATGTTTAATGTTTATTTTTTAATGGGCTATAATATTAAGTAAGTTCAATTTTTTAGCTAAACTTTTTGGTTCGAATATGACATGATAGACTAACTTTTTCTTCTAATTTTTCACCTTTTCTTTTCTTTTTCTTGGTTTAGTTTTGTGGTTTCACATGTTAAACCCCAGTTCAACGTCAAAGTCTTGCATATGCTTTTTGAAGAATTGCTTTGGAAATGGATGTTTGCTTTGCCGAAATTAGGGAAGTCTCAATTCCTTTTCTTTTGTTATTTCTTTTTATTTTCCTTCCTTACTTGTAATGATTTAGGGCATTGGGGATAATGAGCTTGAATTGTGATGATTAATTAACTTTCCCTGCTTAAATATTTGAACTTAAGTGATCTAATTATTAGTATGTTACTTAAGAGAAATCTTAACTATTGTACATAGATGAATATATAAATTCCTTTTCATTCATGTGAAAAAGAAACTTTTTGGTAGAATTTTAATGTATCATGCATATGTCTTTGTACTCTTAATACTTTACTAAAATTGAATAATGAAATCTTTATGAAGCAAGATTACTTGTTACTTAAACCTAGATTTTAGACTTGGAATCAGACCAATGCATGACTTTGAGCTAGTCTTTGTTGTCTTTAAATAATGTATTTAATTTACTTATTTTCTTGAGGACAAATAAAAGGTTAAACGTTAAAAGACCATTTTCTAAATGTGTTGATTTATGCGTAATTCAATTATTTTGACATAGGATCTCACGAAATTAAGATTTAAATTTGTTGTATTTTGGCTTCAAGCCTTTGAAGTGTAATTAAATTCAAAAAAGAGAAGTTGGACAAGTTTTGTCCACTTTAAAGGAGATTTTTACAAGTTTTGGAGTAATTTTTTTTCAACACAACCAAGGCATTACCGTGTATGGGAGGTTTTATCAGCCCTGGTAAGGAATTTTATATAGTAAAATTCAATATGCAGGAGGAGGAGGGAGGCGGTGACATGATCATGTCGTGGTCATGTCCACCTAGGATATTTTCATTAATTTCCTTTGATTTCAATAGAAGAGCGACACAATCACGTCCCAATCGTGTTGAGGTTAGAGAGCATGACACCTAGGAGACATGACCAAGGCATGATCACGTCATGCCAAAAGCTAGTTTAGAAAAGGAAAATGCCAAGAATAACAGACTGTCTCCTAATTGTGTCATACTAAAAGTTGAATTTCATTTTTTTTTTTTTTTGCCAATCATAACAAGGGAGGGAGAATTAGAACCTAATACCTCTCATTTAAGAGATTAAAGAAAGAAGTTGCTAATTTTGAAGAGAGAGAAAGTTTCATATTTTGAACAAAAAGAAATTACTAGATTTGAAGAGATTCAACTTCTTAATTTTGAAGAGATCCATCTATCTTATTTTGAAGAGATTTTAACTTCCTATTCAAGATTTTGAGGACCTTTATAAGAAGGGAATTGAATTTCTTGAATAGAGGAGACTTCAATTGCAATTTTTTTTCGAGAAGAAAGAGTAGAGAGCAAATCAAGAACACTTGGCTTTATTGAAGATTGTAAGAAATGTTTATAAAAGGGTTTTGCATTTCTTGACATTATTTGTGCTTTGATTGTTAGATTATGGAAAAACAATTTGTTTAACCTAGATTTTGATGAACCTTATTCTCTATGTACTTGGGATTGTTTTGTTTTCAATGAATTACGAGTTTTTTTCAATCCAATTACATGTTTTTGAATATTTTCTTGATTTTATATTGTCGATGTATTAATTCTTGATTTGATTCTATACTTGTTAAGAAATCTCTTGTATAAATAGATCTTTATAATTGGAGATAGTTGCATATAATATTGGAGATAGGATGACATAAATCTCTTAAATTGAGGTCAAATTTAATCGTGCAATTCATAGAACTAAATGCAATTTGGTGTTTTAACTTAGAAGAGATCTTAATTAATCAACTTGTCATTACAAAATGATATTCTTGAAAGAGATTTTAATTTACAATAGGAATTTCCACAATTTAAGATAATTAACAATTTCATTGATTTAAGTTTTTAGTGATTCCATATTAATTTGGGGATTCAAGATCTAAGCATTCTCATAACCTTACATCTTTAATTGTGATATTGACTTGTGAATTGCAAATAGTGATCAATTTAGTTGTTTAGTTATTTGATTTCATTTAGTAATAATAATTGGATAATATACCTAATCACCATACTATAGTATCGATTAGCATGTCTACCTTAAGTGATTGTAGAATAAGATTAAGAACATTTTTTAAAACTTTGGAAACACAACCATCGCCAATTCAACCAAAATCACTCCTTTCATTCAAACCTTCATTACTTCATTAGGTAATTCAATTCTTTTATCCTAATAGTATTTATGACAATTAAAATCAATTGCAAATGATTTGCTCATTAGATTATTAACTAATAATTGTCTTAGGTTAGGTGGATTACTGACCAAGTAATTATCGTTAATCCCTTATTGATGAATAGGGTTAATATACTTAGGGGTGGACATGGACCCGTTAACCAGTCCATGACCTCATAATTTGAACCGGTCGATAATAATAAGTTTTTTAAAATCCTAAACCTAAATCGGTCTATTATTAACAGTTAACCACTTTAATGGTTTACCATTTTTTTATTAATAATTTCGATTTTCGGTTTTTAACCATTTAACATAATAGTTAATTAAAAATTGTGATTACCATATTTCGGCTGGTCTATAAAAAGTTAAATATTTTTTATTTCATAATTACATTCAATAACTAAAAATTAATAAGATAAAGATGTAAAGTCAGAATGATGATCAACCTTAAACAAGTTATATATATTAAAGATAGCTTTAAAACAAAAAATGGCTAGGATGCATTAGGTCAACAAACATTTGCATTCTATCATTACTCAAGATTTGTAATTTACAAGAAAACTTCAAACATTCATGGACAGTTAGATACATCATGCTTTAGTGCTCAAGATAATAACATAAAACAAAACAAAGATCTAATATAAGTGTACTATAAGCTATATTATATTTGTCCAATGTTCAATTTTATGTGACATTTTACCAAGTTTAGCATGATTTATGCTTTTTATATTTTTAAAAAATAATTTATAATATTATATATTTATAAATATCGGTTAATTGTTAACCTCGGTTTTTCATGGTTATAAACCGAAACCGAAACCGAAACCAAAAAATATTAAAATCGAAAACCTAAACTGAACTGATGGACTGATTAACTATATTTTTTTGTATTGATTTTTTTATTTCGGTTTGGGTTTTCGATTTAGTTAATTTTTTTGGCCGACCCCTAACTATACTGAAGATAGACTTAAGACCCCAGATAGAAGTTAGGCTTTCCACTTATTCTACGAGCACACGATCTTAGCCAAAAATATTAAAGCCCACATTTCTTTTTGTGTTTAAATTCGTAGTTTCGGAATGCGGACACATATTCCAACCACAAATTTAATTTAGTAGCTAATGTTGTGAAAGCACTTAGTTGTATAATTGATTGTCATAAATGAACCATCTGACAAGAATATTCTTGATATAACTGGAATTAAGTGACTTGAAAGCAATCTGAGTTTTGCATATAAACAAGCCTAATCATCATAAAAACCTATATTCTAAAGTACAGCCCGCGTTTTGTTAATAAAATATCTCCATAGGTAGTCTAATTTGTTGGAAACTATAGAAATAATTTTGAGAGTAGATTAATTAATCGAATTTCACAGTTAGGGATAGCTTATATTAGATTAAGTTAAGACTAATATAATCTAGTACTTAGCTCCCGTTAACTAGTCAGCTTGAAGTAAAAGCAAGCCCTAACCACTTAACCTTATTTGATTCACTATTTAATGTTGCAATTAGATATTACTTGAACCAAAGATTACCTTGGAACAAAATTTAGAAAGACTGGATACAACATGCATATATATGATATAAATAAATATTTAGTCCCATTTACTAGATTTAGGCTCTGTTTATTTCATCATTTTTAAATCATTTTGGTATCATTCTAGAATTTTTTTTGGACTGATGTTTATAAAAAAATTGATACCGATGAAAAACTAACAATTTTTCTCATAAACTTACCAAACAGAACTGATACTGAATCAATTCCTATATGATACTGATAAGTTAGAGATGCTAAAGTGGAAATTTCATGCAAAAGCACGATTAGGAGTGTTGGACTATAATAATTAATGCCCCTAATTCTATCTTGGCCTACACAAATATTTATCACTAATTTAAGGGGATAATTTAAACCTGTGTCAAGTTAAAGTATTATAATTAAAAAAAAATTCAATCCGTTACATAGCCAATTGTGGCTGTTACAAGAAATTGATTTTGCCCAAAATATTGATTGTTCCTCTTTATTTTCTCTTTTTCTTTTTTTTTTCAATTTTTTAAACTTCTATTTTGGTATTTATTCTAACTTTTATATTATTAGTTTTTTTTAATTGTCATATCGTAAAATTATAGATAAAAAGAATAAAATCGCGATGTTTACATCCGTAAGTGTGATGATAGTCCTTCGAATGAACCAAACCTATAGTATGACTTCGTATAATCCATGTTATAGATAGACTCATAGTAATTTATTTTATTTGGGAGTAAATTTATGGAATTTAGTTTTATAGATCTTCAAAGTAATTATGAGTTAGATACACCTTTTAATTTTTTTGAAGATATCGATATAAATATATTATATATATCTTCGCATTCATATATAAGACTATATTATAATTTTCTTGCATATTCATACTACATATGAAAAAGGCGTGCTACATGCCTATCAATCCTACAAAATAAAATTATATTCGTACAAATCATATTAAAATAATTAAATAAATATCATCATAAAATCCCATCTAAGACATATTGTTTGGCATTTACTTAGAATTACGAGGAATTTGTAAATTCACCTCAAGTGCAAATTTTCTTGCTGAATTTTCAAAGTGCATTTTTAGACCCCATAGACTTTTAACATTTGACATACTTAAAAGACAATTATCATTTTTCATGTGCAGTTCGAAAGTTTAAAGGTAAATCTGCATATATATGAAAGTTTGTAAGGTAAATTTGCACATCATTGAAAGTTTGATGAGGCTATGTGCAATCCTTCTCATTTTGTTTTAATAGAAAATATCAATTATCCTTAGTTCTGCCGATTTTTGAAAGTTTAAAAGGTCCAAAATGCTTTTTAAAAGGTCAAGGAGTGAATTCCTACCGCACCTAGATGAAAGTCAATATCCTTTAGAATTAAAGATGTTGTATGTATTACATGATTTATGAATTTCACAGTATTGTAAAATTGCATGTTCAAGAAAGGTAAAATCGCATGTTGAGCCTACATCACACGTACAAAAAGCAAAATAAATAGTATTTATATAATTATTTTTATATAATTAGTATTTATTCCTATAAATTTACAACGGATTGATAAATAGACTTATATATACATATAAAAAATATTCAACAAAATGACAAAAGAAAGAGACCTTTGCATTCCATAAAAGAAAAAAAAATGCTTCATATTCACTCATCCCTATAGTTAAACGGAAGCCAATGCACCCTTGTGTGTATGCAAATATAACGTCTTAAGTTAAAAGTAATTAATGATCAAGCTAATAAATATTAATAATTTTTTTAATGACTTGAGTCAGTAGTTTTTAACTAATATCAATTTAACATTCTCTAATTAATCTTATAAACAAGGATAAATTTACTTTCACGATTTATGTGAACTATTCAAACATGGGATGTATATTGTAATGGTTGTGCTATGGGTGTATTGGAGAGGTTTATATGCATGTAAAAAGGGTTGAGCCAAACCCATGTGGGACAATCCTTCACGCCATGCGTAGCAATGGTCCCTAAAAGGCTGTGAGCGAGAGAGTCCTCCCGGTAGGAACTCCAGCGTTTACAGATGAGGGCGATGCTATTGTGAAGTGGTAACGCTGGGGAAGCCCACATGACTTACACCCAACCCTTTTTATATGCATATAAGCCTCTCCAATACACCCATAGCACAATCATTAGAGATATAAGGACTTTAGTAGTAAAATAAAGATAGCTTATGATTATAAAAATTGAATAGGATAGGAGATTTGGACAATGTAGTGTCAGGAATACTCAACAGCATATGCACGTAATTAAATAAGGATTTATTACTGTTTATTATTTGATATTATAAGTACAGTATAAAAAAATTATAAAATATTTAAATTATGATGAAAAGAGGATTTGTTCCATCTTCTATATGGTTCTATTTTACTTCAAATTTATCCAGTTTCACAGTTTGTTGTCTGGTAATAAAGATTATAATAACTAACAAATAAGACATTAAGATTTTTGTTTAACCCGCTCCTATAATTTTATGGGAATCAAATACCTCCAAGATATAAAATAAGGAGCCCGTTCTAAGTTGGTGAGAAAAAGGAAAGGAAGCGACCACGGACCACATGGTAAAAAAGAACAAATTTTATAAAGGGGGTTGCTTAAATTTTCTTTTGCTTTTCTAAAATCGAATTGCATTAGCAGGAAGGAAGCAAGAGCCAAAGACCAAATGTTCGTAAACTCTTAGGTCAGTCCATTTTGTACTTAGTTCCGAAGAAAGGCATAAAGGAGAAAGTAAAAAAGCCAAAGAGAACTAAAAGCCTTTAAAAAAAAAAATCCACCGAATCCTCGATAAATCCCAAAGTTCCTACTTTGGTCGTCCACAACCGATAATTTGTTTTCTTCATTCACACGTAAATGGTAAAGGATAGCTTTAGTTTTTGAATAATTTCAAAATTCTCCGTCAATAATGTTGTTTAGGTGCTAATAAATCTGTAAAGAGTTTCGAAATACCTTTTAACTCCTTGTATTCTTTAAATAGTGTGCATATAGCTGTTAAACGGCCGCTAAAACTTCTAAAATCATTGTGTAATAATTTGAGAGTAGCAGCAATAATGTTTTGGTAGATATATGCATATTTGAAAAAAAAAATTGTCTATTTATCTATCTATTCGTAAACTTATTTGTGCAAATAGGTAGACACCCAATTTTTGCCCAATTAATTAAGGCTTAAATTTAATTAAACTCATTTTTCCAAAAGCCTTAAGTATTGATGAAGTTGGCACAGGCCAAATGGCCTGTTGGTTTAATACATTGACCCAAACACACACTCAAGCTCAAGGACACAAGTTCAAACCCTAGCAAAGGCAAATTTTTTGCCTTTTTATCATTTTTGCCTTTTCATCTTTCTCAAAGTGACTTTTTACCTTACTTTGCATCAGTTTTTAACTGACAAAACATCATTAATTATTGAAATTGATGAAGCAATTGCAAAGTGGTTATGGAATATGAAAGATTAGTGCACAATTTATGAACAAAAACAACCAAAAGTCACAAAATTCGTGCTAAAAAATTGGGAAAAAATTCAATTTTAAAAGCATTCAATTGCACTTAAATGAAGTTACAAGAATTGAATGAAAATTGGATGATTTATCTACCCAAATTAAATGATTTGATGAAGGATATGAGAAATCAATCATCAATTCATCAGTTTCAAACAAATTAATCACGAATTTTCGAATTAAATTCTTGAAAAATCAAGAGGCAAAAATCGATTCGTTTTTGAAACTGAACGAAACATAAAATTGAGCTTGCAACCTATAAATAGGGGGTCATAGGATCAAAAGGCACAAGTCAATTTCAAGAAACACATACACAATAGGATCAATTCGAAGTTCTCGAATTTAGGATGAAAAATTCGAATTTTTCAAATTCGAATTAATTGGATCAGATTTAATCTAAATTGAGTGTTTTAGGAATGTTAGAAACTTGATTTAGATGATTTAGTGTGCTTAGATTTGCTCGAATTGCTCAAATTAATCTCTGCAAATTTTTTTTAAATTTTTTTCATTTGCGCCACCGTACAACCACCGCAGGAGCCGCCTCTCGCCGCCGTTCTGGGCGTGAACCACCACCTTCAGAGGATGCGCAACCACCATAGGAGTCGGGCCGACAAACTTCCAGCCACCGAGGACCACCGGAGCCGCCGGAATCCGCCCCGAAAGATCGCGTAATCTTCTTCTTCACCCGCCGGAGCTCCGAGATCCGACCTGAAGATCCGAATCCAACCCGGTCGGTCATCGGTCAACGGTCGTCGGTCATCGGTCAACGGTCAACTTAGATCGGACGGCCCAGATTCAATTAAGCAGATCAGACGGTCTAGATTTGATCAAGCAGATCAGCGGCTCAGATTTGATCAAGCAAGATCAGCGGCTTAGATTCAATCAAGCAGATCAGACGGTCCAGATTTGATCAAGCAGATCAGACGGCCCAGATTCGATCAAGCAGATCAGACGGCCCAGATTTCATCAAGACAGATCAGACGGTCCAGATTTAATCATCTCGATCAACGCCCCAGATTTGGTCAATTCCATCAGACGGTCAGGATCAGTCAACGCGATCGACGCTCCAGATCTCGTCCGCTTCATCCAACGGTCCAGGTCAATTCGCATTATTTTATTAATAGTTTATTATATAATTAATTTCAGAAAATAATAAAATAGTAAAAAATTCATAAAAATTCATAAAAAATTCAAAAAATTCAAAAATCCAGAAAAATCAAAATAATTATTTTTTATATAAATTATTTTTTTTATATTTTTTGAATATTTTTAGTATGTATTTATACATAAATTGCTTTTAGAAATGTGTATTTAATGCATGAAAAATAATTTTAATATATTGCGAAATATTCTGAATATGTTATGAATTTATGTGATGATTTTTTTAAAAAAAATAAAAATAAAAATAAAAAATAAAAAAATAATAATAATAAATAAACAAAATAAATAAAAACGATAAAATTGGATTTTCCAAAACCAAAATTTAAAAAAATAATAATAATAAAAATGATTTTTGGACTTAGAAAAATATGTTTTCATGAAATGAAAATTAATTGATTAGATCATAGGACCATCAAAAATAATTTTCATAAAAATATAAAATTTAATGAACTTAAATTGAGAATAGTTCAAAAATTAAAATTGACCAACAAATAAAAATTTTTTTAAAAAAAGAACTATGTTTTGTCTGATCTCGATTAGTGAATACGTAGGCACCTGCAGGGCGACATAAAAAATAAAAAAAATGTTTTTTTGTTTTTTTTAAATATTGTGAATAATTATTTTGTAAATATAAGTTTTTTTTAAAAAGGAAATATATTTGTTAATATTAATATTCTAAAAAAATAATAATAATAAAAATGAATAAAAGCACATAAAAATAAAAAAAATGAATAATGTGATTTGTGAATATTGTTTCATAATGTATTATTTGAATTTTTGAGCATGAAAAGGATAAATTATAAATTTAAAATTCCAAAAGTGGTAACCATTTGGTTTTAATAGGTTAGCTCCCGAATCCATGATATCTGGTTTTTAAAAAAAAATTTGTTTTTTTTTTTTTAAATCAAATTTTTTCGCAGACTAGTAGCTAAGTTAGGATCAACCGATCCATTGATCCTAGCTTTTTATTTTTTCCCGATTTATATCGGGTAGCGACTCTAAAAAGTTTTCAAAAATTAAAATTTCTTTTAACCCCTAGTCAAGGATTCATGTTAAATGGGTTCGGGTTTAATATGAATCGAGTTAGGAGAAATGAACCAGATAGGTGGAAAAAATCCAGGCTCGACAGTAATTATATAAAAATAGATATATAAACACCATCTCAAAACTGTATGTTCAACATGTAACTTAGCCTTCTATGAATGTCCCATGTTCAACATACATTTTTGCCTATCTATATATGTATGCTGCATATTTAATATTTGATTTTACAATGTAGTAAAATTCTCATATCGTATTTAATACATGTAACATTTTTTATTTTCAGTAAATTACATCTCTTTTATGTGATTTAATTATTTTCATGTGATTTGTATATTTATAGAATTGGTAAACACGTGTTACATCTTTTTTTAATATTATTATATATTTGAAAGGGAATTTTATTTCTAAACTTTAGAGCATATATGTATGCTAAGTTATAATTTATTAAGTTATATTTATATTTTACCCTTAATTTTTACTAGGATAGTACTAAACCAAATGATGATGATGATAAATAAGATGCATCTCACACATGACCTGAATACTAGTATAAATAATGGCCTTACATTTCAATCGTTGACAACCTAAGTGAAAAATTTTAAATGCTCCATTTAAGGACTATAATTCTATATAATATCACATTGGCCTTTTAATAGTTTTGCTACTCTCTCATACCAAATCACACTAGCTTTCACACCTAGTACCTATATATGGCAACCTCAGACCGCCTATCACCACCGCACCACCATGTCATGGCCGCTCTTGTACTCGCTGAACCGATCGCTTATCTATTATGCCGCTCGTTGCCATGCCATCGGAAGAATTGCGAGAACTTAGCCAGACGCGTGAACCAAGTAACAAATTTGTTGGCAGCGATAATGGCTCGGACTTAGTGCGGTCGCCAGATATGGCTGATCCACTTGAGGGCTTGGCGGCCTTGCTCCATAAAGCGCTCACTCTTGTGGAGATGTGTAGAGACAGCAGCTTCCTCTATATGGTGGCTAACGGGTGGCGCGTGGTGAATGATTTCAGGCAACTAGAAGAAGAGATGGACCGTTTTTTCAGGACTGAGCCTTTTGTTTCTTTGGTTTATGACACTCGTTTTCAGGTAACAGAGTCTAATGTATTTAAATATTATTCTTTCATGAGCCTTGTGAATTTTACAAGTAGTTTATAAATTTCAAGAAATACTTGGGACATACACTGTTTTTAAGAATAATATAGTTAATTCACAATAATTATTCATATTTGAACGGTTGAACACTTTACTTTTTTTGAGAAAACGTCGAACAGATGTATGATAAGCTTTCATGTTTAAAAACTAACATTTATATACATATATATATATATATTAAATTGTGATTAACATTTGAAAAGCCTTAAGTTATGATGATTGAAATCCAAAATTGGATGATGTTATATAAACGTATAGAAATAATTGCGATTGTATTAAATCTAGGAAGAAAAATTTAATAAATCCAACTGATATATTATAGTATGATCCTGGATTTTACGGGGTTTGCTTTTAGAATAAAATAATATTGTTTTCTGATAAAACTGGATTTATAAAAAGCAAAGGTCAACTGGTCAAGGACAAGGAGCTGATAAATTAGTCGTTGTTTCTTTAATTAAATATCAATTTTTTATTTCAGATAAGCACACAGGACATGTTCTTAACTCAAGGATGTTGTGTTTCTGCAGTTTCTAGATGGTCACCTGCGAAATATTCAACGGTATCCTGGGGAATACACCCTGGAAGAAAGAGAAATGCTGTTTCGAGACATCATCCTTAAACCGGATAGAAGCAAAAGAGATGTAAAAATATTACAAATATTTTTATCTAAGTTCTATCCAAATATGAAATTTCATGAAGCTCTTGAAGAGGAAAAAGAGAAGCTGCAGATTGAATTGCAGAGATCACAAAGTGACAATGATCTAGATCAATGCCGTCTAATAGCACAACTTATTGGATTGATTGAAGGTGTTATTGATACAATCCCTGGCAAGAAAGTAAACAAGGTGCCTGTCAATGAACCAGCCATTGTGATTCCAGGGTGAGATTAGAAAGTAATGTCTTTAATGAGATTCTCGCTTTTAAATTATTTCAACAAATTATGTTAATGGATAGCTTTTTAAATGCATATTTAAACTGTATCAAGGTATAGCTTTTAGGCATGGTTTTTCATTAAATGGTCTTAGGTACATATCCAACGCAAAGTCCATGGCTGAGGGTTTAAGGGAAAAGATGGATGAGACTGAGCGGCAAGGTGATCTTCTTGGGTGTCCCGTGGACCCTGGCTTGAGTATGTATTATTTCCTCTTTAATAGACTCTAATGATGTCCGCTATGCAATGCTATATGTTAAAAAGAAAATTAAAGTGCGCTACGGTATGCATATACAAACTAGTTTGCTAGATAGATCACCTTCTTGCATTTAAATGTAATATCATGAGGATATACTCTATTATGTGACAACTAATATCATTAATCTAGTCGTAAAGATGAAATTAGGCCTATTGATAACATTAATTTAGGAAAAGAAAAGGCATGCTATTAACTAGAGAAATTAAAGTCAGAATGAGATGGATCTTTCTTTTATAGACCTAATCTTTATAAACTATATATTTTGGAGTCTTAATTTAGTAAGATGATATGGACCAATTTGAACTCAAGAGGTTGAACCAAGATTAGAGTAAGACACAAGGTCAAGCAGAGCTTTTAAAGAAGAGAAATAAGGCTTCTAAAAAGATGCACCCTTAAGAACATGCCCATGTTCTAACTTGTGCACAAGTGTGCACGCAAGAGTATGCGTGTGTTCTTACTCTTGCACTTTTCTGAGTTCATTTTATGTTTATATTTTTGATGTATTTTATTAGAAAAAAAATATTTTATGACATTTATACCTCTAGGGTTATTAGGTGACTAACATTTAAGGTATTGTAAACATTATTTTCATAGAAGTTAGATGAATGATAACCCTTATCTAGACAATTCTATCTAAAACCCTTAGTTTTTAGTGATTCTTCAAGTCATGACAAACACACCCTTGAATCTCAATTTGAGTGTGTCGTCACATTAATTAATTGAATTCAAAAACCCCCATTTAGGTATAATTTGTACAATCATATCAAATTATAATTAAACACAATTCAAATTAATTTATTGTTGTCATTATCTCCTTTAAATTAATTTGTCCATATCTTTTATTTTTATTATTCAATTCACGAAACCCAAAAACACCGAAAGTATGTTGATTTCACTTTTCATGGAAATTTGAGCTTCCACCTGTCAATCTATATAAGGATTTTACCCATATAATCTTGGTATGAATGTTGTAGGGTTCTTCTTGTTGTGTATCCCTCCTATATGGATTATTATTATTATTATTATTATTATTATTATTTAAAAAAAATTGAAGAGGATGAGGCGTAGCCAAAATGGCTACGTAAAATGGTGTAAGAGAATTCACTAGAATTCTCAGGAATGAATTTTCTTCATGAAAGGCAGGCTGGCCTTTGATAATTGCCGCCTTTTTTCCGTAATGCAAGTATCACACATAATAATTCTTTCTATGCCAGCAATATCATCGGTTTGTAACCGACTTTAGAGCAACGTGAATGGCAAGATTTCCTTGCCTATAAATATGTATTCATTACATTTGCCAGAGAGAGTTTTCCTAGCTTTTGTATGCGTGAGTTATTTATGTGTGTGAGTTGCCAAAGCAAAATTGCTTTGAAGAATATTATTTAGAGAGAGAGATATTTTTGGGGAGTGATAAAATAGTGAGGATATTTTTGGGGTGTTTGGGAAACACTTGTGAGCCACTACTTTAGATTTATCTCAATTATTTGTATTGTATCTCTCTTGTAAGCTTACTATTGTTATAGTAGAAGAATTTTTTGGAGTTGGTCCCGTGGACGTAGCCTATTCAAAGGATGAACCACGTTAAAATTTTTGGTGTCATTTATTTTATTTTACTTGCTTTGCTAGATTTTATTTAACCGTTATCCGCCTCGTATCTATTTTATTATTTTCGTTGCGTGCTCGATTTCCCAACACTTCTCTTAAGGTTCTTTGGGAGTTTCTCATGAAAGACAATTTTGATGCAGGAGAATCAATGATGAGCTCGGCTTTCATGACGGATGCGGCAAAGAAAATAATAAATAAACCTGAGTCTTCTATGGAACCAATGATGAGTGATATGATAGATTTGATGAAGAATTTTATGCAAGAGCAGAATAATCGAATTGAAGCCTTAGAGGCTCGTGTCACGAATGCCTTAGGGAATGGAGATGTTATTGCAAAGCAAAACATGACACCTCGAGGAGTAGTGAATAATCCAGTTTTGGATGAAGTGGATGATGGCAAGCCACCTCAGAGAAAACTACATGGTCTAGCAACTATTATATTAAAGATTCCTCAATTTGATGGAAAAGGAGATGCGGATGATTATTTTGAGTGGGAAGATCAAGTTGAGAGAATTTTTGAATGTTACAATTATGATGAAGAGATGAAAGTTAGACTGGCTGCTTTGGAGTTTACAGGTTATGCAGGTTTATGGTGGAAAAATGTATTATCTAACAGGAAGAGGATTGGGATAAATAACGTAGCTACTTGGCATGAGATGAAGCAATTACTACATAAGAGATTTGTCCTTCAAGATTCTTTCATGAAATTATATTCTCTCGAGCAAGGTAGTTTAAGCGTTGAGGACTACATTAAGGAATTTAAAAGATTGATGATTCGATGCGAGGTGGATGAACTTTCAGAGCAAACCATAGCAAGGTTTGTGGCTGGATTGAAATTTGAGATCAAACTTGCTAGTGTACTAGAGCATCGGCTGTTTGATACACTAGAAGATGCGATTCAATTTGCAATCATGGCTGAGCGACAGAGAATTTCTGATAATCCATAGGTAACATCTAAATATAGTACTTCTATTCAAATTATTGATTTTACTGGTACAATGCATGAAAAGATGTTACTAATAACAAAATAGTTGAGAAGAACAAGGAAAAGGTTAATTCTGCTGCTTATGTAGCAAGGTCAAAATTCTCATAGTTCCTTTAAAAATCCTATGGGGAATAAATGTTTGAAATATTTGGGATGTGGAAATTTTTCTAATCAATGTCTAAAATATCCTGAAAATATATGTTACAAAGTAATAACAATAACAAAGTTAATAATATTAATAGACAATAACAAATCATATTGGAATAAAAAAAATATATATATATATATATAGCAATCAATAATGATAATAATATTGTTCAACAAATATGATAAGGAAACATTAAGAATAAATATAATAATGTAACAATTGGAAATTAAATAAAATTACAAGAATAAACAATTAAAAGGGAGACAATTATTAATATGAATTACATATCATAAAACAAAGAGTGGAAAAATAGGCAATTTAGGGAGTAATTAGCTAAATTAATACAACACTTATGGGCATGGAAGTCATTTCTCAAAGGTATAACTATATTTGAGGTTCCACATCCCCATATAAATACTCTAAATTTTCTCTCTCCTCTCATTTCTCATTTCTCAAAAATCTTCTTCAAGAAGTTTTTCTCTCATACTCTCTCTAAATCTTCATCAAGAAGAAAACCATAATCATCTCTCTTTATTAGGATTTACAATCTTACACAAGAAGATTAAAGAGAAAAGGTTAAAATAATATCCTATTCTCTATAATCTTTTGATCAATGATACTAATACCAAAATTAATCATAGGTTAATCAAGTATCAAAAGGTAAGAGGAGGTGTGCTAAAGAAGCATCATCAACAAGCAAATTTAAACTTATAATTTTGTGTTCATGTGATTTGTGTTGTTGTGATCAATGATTTAATGATGAAAACACAAATTATGTTATTAGCTCTATAGATTAAGGAATGGAGAGTGAATAATATTAGTTTATGTTGATAATTGAGTGCTGGAATTGAGGAAAGACTAATGTTCATGGTAATTATTTGATCATTAAGTCATGATTTAATTTGTAAAACTAAGACCGAAGAATAAATTACAAAACACTAAATTAACATGTAATGATGATTAAGGATGGCTAGATATCAGATTAAACATGGAACATTTAAAAAATCACAAAACAAGGTAAGTTAGCATTAGACGTCTTCCTGTGGTGTCAACGTAAGTGGCCGAATCGGCGGCCAGATGACATCTGCTGGTTGTGACGCTTTGTTGGCCAAATAGCTAGGGATGTGTAGTTTGTAGACATATGGCCAACCGATCAAGAACCGGTCTGAAATGGTCTTAATTTTAGGAAAACCAGTGATGTGTCTATCTGTTCCTTTGTTCCTAGACAAATTATGTTTAATTAAAATTATAATTATAATTAATTAATTATTTTTGGATAATGGAACTTTGTGAGCATGTAAATTAATATGTTAGGTAGTTTACATAAAAATTTGGGCTCAAGAACCATGTTTAAGTTGGTGAACCAATTGATTAAAGTTGGGATGTGCACTAATTTTTCATAGAAAGTAAAATATTAAAATTAATAAGAAATTGATTCTAATCAAATCAATATGGAATAAATGTAAATAATGTATTTTCATATTAAAATATGAATTTTAAGATGAATAATTAATTATTTTAATTTTATCAATTTGTTTCATAAAATAGATATAAGTAATAATTTATAAGATAATATAAGCTTAATAGGAAGCTAGTTTAGGTTCTTTAGCACATTTAAGAATAAAGTTAAAATATTAATGACATGAATGGACTAATGATATCTTAGAAAAGTTATTCCACTTGATAAAAGTTTGTTTGATTAATTATAAGATATGTTATTAAAAATATCACTTTAAGGACCTAATTACTATAGGTAGGCTTAGATGATTAAGTTAGGTATAAAATGAACTTTAATATATGAAATGATTTAAAATAAAAATTTACTTTAAAACATGATATTAATTTATAAATTAATATTTTAAATAGGAATTAAGTGAAATCTCAAATTAGAATAAATAATGTGTATAAGTAACTTGGGAATTGAGTAATAATTAATCTAATGAGAATAAGTGGTTGAATAGGTAACTTAAAACTTATTTGAGATAATTTCCTTATATAGATTCTTGTCCTTTAGATTACCTCACATCTGTTTTGCAGTGGGATTCCTATTTGTATACAAGTACGCAGTGACTTGAGTGTTGCTTGCTAGGATAGACATCCTAAAATGAATTAATACTTAAAAATGACCTAATAACTACTTGAGTGAGCTTGTGTCATTTAATCTAGTTCAGGAATAACAACCTTGCACGCCGATGCCAACACTGTAGTTAAATGCTTAGACCACCCTATCAATATATGGTACATTGAGGTGACTTGGTGAATAGCTAATAGAGCGAATGATATCGAGGTAACGCCTATCTAGATCAATAAGAAATAATATAGTGTGGCTCATGTTAATAGGACCGATGAAGCCACATTATATTATGAACTGTGATAGGTAGAGATGAGTAACGGTTGTCAACCCTAAATGGGGATACTTATTTAGAATTTCTTCCAGGGAATATAGATAGTTGAGTTGTCTATATCAATCCCTTGAGCAGTTGTTGTTACTTAGACTTCTAGATTCCCACAATGTATTTTCGAAGTGTGAGTGCTCTACTATTGATTTGCTATCTAAATTAAATATATAAGTTGATTGTTATTGCATGTGCATTAGTATAAAAACATGTGATTATATCATGTGTACTTGTATTATTGTTATATTAGGCTTCGGTACACTTCTTCTTTTTCAGGTGGTGATGAGACTAATGAAGATCCTTCTGACTATTTGGGTTTTCGTGTTGACGTAAATGCTCCTGGATGAGTGGAGCAACTAGATTTATTGGAATACGTTGTATCATATCTTGATGTTTCTAGTGAGGGTAGCTTTGTTTTTTGCTTTGGTTGTGAGAGATATATGATTAGGTCTGTAGAGGTTAAGTTGTATTTGCTGCGATGGGTTCAGAGCAGGCTTGTATTAGCTGCTATTTACTTTTGGATTGTATTTGGTTTTCTTTATTATAACAGGACATATGTGATAGCATTGATGTAAACTACTAGTTGAGGTGGCGTTTAGTAATCTGTTCCTCTTTAGATTTTTCACAAAGTTCATATGATTCACAAAACTAAAAGAATGATTTCATAATCTAAAATTTATAAAAACATTCATGGTAAATAGACTAGTAATAATTGTCTTTGCATGCAACACCTAAGTGTTATGTGTGAGACGAATGGCTACGCTTTGACCTTATTCCGGGCATGACAGTGTCCAAACCATATGGTAATTGTTATTAGAGGTCAAGAAGTGGTTGAGGTTGATCATAATGAGATAGAAAAAATTGTAGAGGGAAAATGCAAATTATACTAATAGTCACGAACTAGAGGTACATTTGTCACATTGTTGGGTTTTCATAAGGTTTTAGGATTTATAAAGATCAAATCTTTTACAGCGGAATTCAAAAAGAAAACCCTAATCTAGAATCCATGTGTTTTGATTAGATTAAAATAAAAGGAATAATTCAAATTTATACCTTTAACCTTGAAGCTTGAAATAAATTGAGAGATCAGATCTATAAGTGCCGCGAATTCACAATCCCCTCTACGGTATTCACACAAATGAACACACCTTTCAAAGGATATTTTGCATACTAGCGCTGTTTAGAACCTTTCTAGACTAGATCGAAAAAAGTTCCTTTTAACGACTCTCGTGTTTTACTCCTTTTAGTTTTACAGAATTTCTCTGCAGGTCTAATGTCAACAACACATGTCATTCACCTTAAAAAAAAACCTCTTATGTCTTATTTATACTGATATCAATATAAATAATAACATTAGTGCCCCTAATCTTATTAGGGATAAATTAACTATAAATTAATTTATTAATATAAGAATTCCTAGTCTAATTAGGAATTATTATTGTTTTTAACAAATTATATCTATTTATTATTCTTAACAAATTAAGATTAATAATAAATAAATTTATTATTCCTACTGGACTTATTTAAATTTAGTCCATGATCCTTTTTTTGTTTATTCTTTTGTGTGTAACCCTGTAGGTTCACTTGATGTTGGCAACTGACTTGAAAACCATTTTCGGTCAATAAAACATAAGTAGTCTCTAGCAAGACGTTATGTTTACCCAAATTAAGTAGAGATCGATAATCCGATTTTACGTTATCCATAACTTATATTATTATCCTGTTGTCACATGATATCTAGAGTGAACATAAGGCATGAAGAATGCCACCCTTATATTGTTCAACCTTTTCATTTCTCGATTTCCAAGTGAATTGACAAAACAAATAAAATTGATCACACTATCAATTCATTTGAGTATGGCCATGAGTTTCTCGGTTTCAATTATCGAGGGGTCTAGAGATATCTCTCCTATAACAAGAGGGATAAATCCCATCTTAATCATTTGACTTCCTTTACATAATTCACATTATGCCCAATCATGAACTTTATAATTATCCGTTTAAAGATAATGTTTGATTGAGTTGAATCATAATGTTTCTCATATTGGAACCTATGGCGATTTCAGGTCTAAGGATACATTGACATCGCTATTGTGAGAATCACTTATGATACTATTCCATGTAGTGATCTCATTGCGGATCAGTCTAGTACATAGTTCTTTAATATGTGCTTATGGATTTGATTTGTATTCCCATACAAATAGACATCCCATGAGTATTTAAAAAAAAAAAACTCATAATATATTTAATTCATTACCATTCCCATAATAATGAGCATATAGGGACATTTAAAATAATTAAATTATTCATGGATTCTATTATAAAGTAAACATTGAAACAATATAATAGAAATGTCTTTGTATCTATAATATATATATATATATATATATAATGACGATATCCAATAATTAGCCTAAGGTACAATCACTAACACATACCCTAAAGGGTACCATAGTTGTGCCATAATACTATGTAACAAATTAAAGCATCTAAATAACATTAAGGTTATTATTGGGCTTCTAAAGAGACACTCATTCATGACACAACTAGTGACTTATAAACGGCATCAAGGTCATTTAGAATAAGTTAATAATGCACATATATATATATATATATATATTGATTGCCAATAAATTATACCAAAAGGTACAACATTTTGAGATAAGTTTATTTAAGGCCATAACATTTTGAGTGGTTTATTTAAAGTTATAACGTTCAAGGAAGTGGTCAATTGAGATCATTATCGACACATGTCACAACGTGGTGGATGTTTTGAATTTTAATTAAATTTTTCTTTTATTGACAAGTATCAATAGTGACCTTAATTAATTTACTTCTCTAAACGTTGTGATCTCAAATGAACTACTCGAAATGTTGTGATCCCAAATGAATCACTCAAAATGTTGTTACCTCAAATATTCTTATCCCTAATTGTTATGGCTTTCTAATATAATTTACCCTATTGATCACATCTTTAAGTACTAGTCATTACTTAATAGTTACAATTCCTCTAAAATCACAAAGTGGGTCATACGATAACATAATTAACAATAATAATGATAACATTGAAAGTTTCCTTCTTCATTGTTGGTCTTTATACTTAGTAAGTTCCTTCCATCACCCGCTTCTTAACTTTATAACATCTTAGCATCATACCTATTAAGCTCGAATTTTAATTTATAGTTCATTTTTTTTAATTTAATTCGTATTAAACTCTAACCCTTTTAATATAAATCATCGACTTAAGAATTAAAAGAGATTAATTATTTTGCAAACTTTTAGGAGTCGTTATCCAATCAAAGTCGGGAAGAAAGTAAATTAAGATCGATGGGTTGGTTGATTTTAATTTAACTGCTGATCTGAGATAAAATTAATTTAAAAATCGATTTTGAACCAAAGATGATAAGTTCAGAGATTAATCTATTAAAACCTAAATAGTTATCACATTAAACTTTTTAAATTATATTATATTCTTTTAATGCCTATTATTACAAAGTTATAAAGAGGCCATTGATTGTTATTTTGATTATTACAAAATAAAAAAAAAGGGAGGGGGGGAATAAGGTTTTCTTTCTTTATTTTTTCAGACGCTCTGTAGGCACCTACATACCCGCTAATCGAGATCAAACCATCATATTTCCTTTAATGAAGACTTTATTATATTGATTTATTTTAATTTTAGAACCCGTTCATTTTAAATGCATTGATTTTTATTGATTTTAATAAAATAAGCTATTTTGGCAAGATCAACCCTAAAGACTATCAATTTAACTTTTATTTAGGAAAATAAATTTTCTAGGTGACAAAACGATTTGTATAATTAAATCATCAAGCATAGCATAACGCATATCTTGGTATAATAATTAGCATAATATCATCTATATATCAAATACTCAAGCCAACAACATACATATCATATATTTAACCACCATATGCAATCAAAATTAAAATCATCACAATTTCAATTACTATCGTTTTCAATATTATTCATATGACCAACATGATCTCATTATACTTACATGTTGCCACATACGTAACATAAATCATATATCAAAAGTAGCTATTTATTTCAAAGAATAGGTATATACCACATGTTATAGACGATATTATTATCTAGCATTATTCCAAATATCATTATTATTTTTTATTATTAATCTCATTACTTCTATTGTTTATTATTATTACAATCCATGCGATATAACTATTTCACCAAATTAATTTATGCCATAATTATTTTTGTGCTTTATATGTATCTATAGTGACAAGTGGATGTCATGCTGTTAGACTCGGCCCACACAAAAATCCAAGCCCACTCACGAAACCCTAATACTCCTGAACTAACACTCTGTTTCTTATTCTTCTTTCGTACTCTTGCTCGTTTTCTCTCTTGTAATATCTAAGAAAACCCTAATCTCTGTTTTGCTCACTTTTCTTCCTCTCTCGCTCAGTATCTAATGTTTATATGCTGTGCAGGTAATCTGATATGATCTGGAAAGTGTTAGTTAAAATCCAGAACTAGCTATTACAGAAGTGTTTCTGAGTTCGAGCCTCAGTATGCTCCACAACACACAAGTGTGTTTCTCAAAAAGGGGAATCCCTCTTCCTTTTCCCTTGCTCTGTATTTATTTCATATTTTTCCTTTTCTGTTACAACAGATCTGAGTTTGTTACATGCATAACAGATCTTGAACTATAGAGCTGTATTCTAACTATTACATGTATACTGCTAGTTGTATGAACTACTTGCTAACTGATTACAACTGTAATCTATATATATTTTAGGACAACTTGTTATCCTCTTACTCTGTCGTGTAACAGATGACTCCCCTTCTGAAAATACAACCTTATCCGCAAGGTTGTAATGAGAATAAATTTGACAAAATCTGTCATAGTCTTCCCAACTAGCATCTTCCAATGGTAATCCCTGCCATTGAACTAAGATTTGCTTTATAGGGTTTCCCTGAACCACCAAAACTCTAGAATTAATAATACTGAGTGGTTCCAAAATCGGATGATTATCTATGGCTTCTTGAGTTAACTCCAAAGAAGCCGTAGAAGAACCAAAGTATTTCTTTAAGGAAGACACATGAAAAACGTTGTGAATTTTTGAATTTGGTGGAAGCTCAACCTTATAAGGACATTGTCCAATTTTCTGAAGCACTGATATGGCCCATAAAACCGCTTAGACAACTTATGAAAGTTGCTAGCAACTGAAAGTTGTTTATATGGCTTGAGCTTCACCATCACCAAATCTCCAATATCAAACGTAACATCAGTTCGATGAGCATCAACAAGTGTCTTCATTCGCTGTTGAGCCACCCTTAAATTGTCCTTCAAAGAGGACAAAAGTTGATCTCTAGTGGATAATTCCTAATCAACTGCATCCAACTTGGATGTGCCTCTTATATAAGCTGGAATTGTTGGTGGAGGTCTTCCATAAACCACCTCAAATGGTGTACTCTTCGCTCCTTCATGATATGAACAATTATAAGCAAATTCAGCCCACGGAAGGAATTTAACCCACTTCTGAGGTTATTCCATTACAAAGCACCTCAAATATTGCTGAATAGTTCTGTTCAAAACCTCCGTTTGGCCATCTGATTGTGGATGATAAGCAGAACTCATGCACAATTTTGTGCCACTTAAAGAAAATAATTCTTTCCAAAATTTACTCATAAAGACAGAATCTCTGTCAGAAACAATAGTCCAAGGAATACCATGTAATCTAATCCCCATGTGCAAGAACAGCACTGCTACTTTAGAAGCAGTGAAATGTTCATCCAATACCCCCAAGTGACAATACTTGGATAATCTGTCCACCACGACCAGAATAACAGTATAATTTTGAGATTTAGGAAGACATGTGATGAAATCTATGCTCACATCTTCCCATACTCTTTCTGGAATAGATAATGGAACTAAAAATCCAGTTGGTGATCTAGTAACATATTTCATCTGTTGACAAATCAAACAGTTCCATACAAACTGCTCAACATCACTCCTCATACCTTCCCAGAAGAACTCTGCAGAAATCCGCTTAAAAGTTTTCAGAAACCTAAAATGACCAGCCATTGGGGTTGTATGAAATTCCTGTAAAACAAGAGGCACCACACTCGAAGATTTCACCAAAAATAACCTGGAATGGAAATACAAAAATCTATTTTTCCAAGTTAAAGGATATTTATGATACAACCCTGCAGCTAGGTCAGAAATAACAGCTGTGAATGCTGGGATAGTCTGATACTCTTGTTTAAGCACATTTAAACTTGAAAAACAAGGTGCAGACAATCCAAAATTCTATCCCTCCTCCCTATGTTGCCTTGACAAGGCATCAGCTACTATATTCTCTTTGCCAGCTTTATAAGTAATGGAGTAATCATAACCAAGTAATTTGGACAAATATTTCTATTGATCAGGTGTTTGAATTACCTGAGTCAGAATTTCCTTCAAACTCCCATGGTCTGTACGAATAAAAAAATGTGTCCCTAAAACATATTGTCACCACTTCCGAACATATTCCACAATGCCATACAATTCCCTCACATAAGCAGATGCCTTTCGTAAATGAATAGGTAATTTCTTGCTAAAATATGAAATGGAATATTCTTCCTGCAACAAAACAGCACCAACAGCTATACCCAAAGCATCTGTTTCAATGACAAACTGTTTAGCAAAATCTGGTAATTTCAAAAGTGGTGCCTTAACTAGTGCTTCCTTAAGTTTCACAAAAGCATCGCTTGCTGCATCTAACCATTCAAAACGGTCTTTTTGCAACAAATCTGTCAATGGTCCAGCAATTTGAACATATCCCTTAATAAATCTTCTATAATATCCCGATAAAGCCAGAAATGCTCGTAGTTGTTTAACTGACTGTGGAACTGGCCATTGCTGAACCCCTTGTACCTTAGATGGGTCAGGACTCACACCTTGTATAGAAACAATGTGTCCCAAATAGTCAATAGTATCTTTTCCAAAAAGACACTTACTAGCCTTCAAATAAAACTCATGCTACTGTAATGTCTTCAAAACTAACTCCAAATGACTCAAATGATCAGTCATATGCTTGCTATAAATCAGTATGTCATCAAAAAACACAATGACAAATTTACGAAGATAAGGTTGAAAAATGCGATTCATGATTGATTGGAATGTAGCTGGAGCATTGGTCAAACCAAAGGGAATTACTAAAAATTCGTAATAACCCTGATGTGTCCGAAAAGCAGTTTTTCAACATCACTAGAATGCATACGAATCTAATGATATCCTGATCGCAAGTCTAATTTTAAAAAAACAGAAGCATCATGCAACTCATCCAATAATTCATCAATTGTTGGAATCGGAAACACATCTTTTACTGTCACTTGATTCAAAGCCCTATAGTCAATATAAAAACGCCATGTCCCATCTTTCTTTTTAACCAAAAGCACCGGACTCGAAAAAGGACTATTACTATGCTGAATAATACTTAGTTCCAACATATCATGTACTTGTTTCTCAATTTCATTCTTCTGAAAATGTGGATATTTATATGGCTTAACATTTACTGTTTGTGCTCCTTCTACCAATTGAATTCTATGTTGAATATTCCTTAATGGAGGCAATGATGAAGGTGCTTGAAAAACTGATGCATAGCTATCCAATAGATGATCTAAATCTCTATTGTTGGTGGTAATGCAACATGAAGTAGAAATTACCTCTCGAGCCACTAATTGAAAATAAGAAATGACAGCATCCTGTTGAATCAACTTACGAAGTTGATTGTGAGAAATCTGAGACAATAAATGCTGATCATCACCCTTGAGCACCACCATAGACCCTTTGTAAACAAATTGCATGGTAAGTATACTATAGTCAATTGTTACCGGTCCTAACTACTGCAACCACTGCACACCCAGCACAAAATCTGCTCCCTATATAGAAAGAACATAAAATTTATCCTGAAAAATTAACCCTTGTATATCCACATCCACATTTTCACATTTTCCATCACAAGACAACTTACTTCCATTGCCTATCATCACATTAAACTATCCAGCTTGAACAACAGACAATCCCAAATGTTTCGTTACTCTCGTTTGCACAAAATTATGCGTACTTCCCGAATCAACTAGGACAGAAATGTCTTGTCCTTTTACTTTCCCACAAAATCGAAGTGTACGAGGTATATTATGTCTTGCTAATGCATGATAACTAATGGTACCCTCATCCAACTAAACTTCCTCACACTCCACCTCCTCAAAACACTCAGAATCCTCACCTCCTTCATCCAACAATAACATAAATTTTGCTTTACATTTGTGTTGTCTAGAGTATTTTTCATCACAGTAATAACAGAGACCCTTTTCTCTTTTCTCTTGAAGTTCAGCTTGTGTCATTTTCTTGATGGGTAATGATTTGTGACTTGTTGGAAATGGTTTGGAAAATTGTAAGGTAAAAGTGTTTGAGGTCGTGTTTAAGGGTAAAGTGTTTGAGGTTGTGTTTAAGGGTAAAGTATTTGGATAAGATTTAGTGGCTAAAGTGTGTGGATATGTGTTTGAGACTGACTGGAAAGTTTGATTGCGAAAAGAAGTATCTGAAAATTTAGATTCATGCATCTTTGCAAGCCAAATAGCATGATGTAAAGAAGTTGGTCGTGCAATTTGCACCTCTTTTCGAATATGATGTTTTAATCCTGACACAAAGCAACTCAAAAGAAAAGATTCAAAAATACCAGTAACTTGATTTGACAAGGCCTTAAAATCTTTCTGATATTCACTCACAGATTTTCGTTGAATCAATTTTTATAAAGCACCTTGAAAATCTTCATATTCGGACGGACCAAAACGAGTCTTGATAGACTGTAAAAATTGAGACCACGTGCTGATCTGTTTATTTTGTTCAAGCCATTGAACATACTGTAAAGCTTTCCCTTCCATTGCAAATGTTGCAATGTCTAACGCTGCTCCTCGGGAACTTTATGAAAGTTGAAAAATTTCTGCATCTGATATATCCATCCCAGCGGATCTTTACTAGAAAATTTCGGAATTTCCAACTTAATGCCTTTCATCAATGAATCAACCATGGAAGATGATGAATGAGACACTCTAGAACTATCCTGTTGAACACCAACATTTTGCTCATTCTGATTTCGCATATTATCAATCTTTTCACCTACTTGTTGCATAGAAGAATTGACAGTAACATTCAATTATTGGATATTTTGATGCATCATGGACATGGATTTCATTGATTCTTACATCTGTACTTGCATGGCTTTCATAGTATCTACTAAAGAATACACTAAACTTTGTAACTTGGCAAATTCTTCTTGCGATCGAGTTGCCATTGCAAATGAACGAGAGCACCAATTTGTTAGACTCGGCCCACACAAAAATCCAAGCCCACTAAACCCTAATACTCCTGAACTAACACTCTGTTTCTTATTCTTCTTTCGTACTCTTGCTTGTTTTCTCTCTCGGTAATATCTAAGAAAACCCTAATCTCTGTTTTGCTCACTTTTCTTCCTCTCTCGCTCAGTATCTAATGTTTATATGCTGTGTAGGTAATCTGATATGATCTAGAAAGTGTCAGTTAAAATCTAGAACTAGCTACAATAGAAGTGTTTCTGAGTTCGAGCCTCAATATGCTCCACAACACACAAGCGTGTTTCTCAAAAAGAGAGAATCCCTCTTCCTTTTCCCTTGCTCTATATTTATTTCATATTTTTCCTTTTCTGTTATAACAGATCTAAGTTTGTTACATGCATAACAGATCTTGAACTATATGAGCTGTATTCTAACTATTATATGCATGCTGCTAGTTGTATGAACTACTTGCTAACTGATTACAACTGTAATCTATATATTTTTTAGGACAACTTGTTATCCTCTTACTCTTTCGTGTAACACATGCAGTATTATTATCATTCATCCATACCTACATACCTACATATGATGCGCGTACGTACATGATATATCAATTTTGCTTCTTAATATTATCATTATTATTTCATTATCATTATTCCTATTCATTTTATTTCACTAATATTGTATTATAACTATTACTTTTAGCCATACAATTACTACTTTCCTCATTAATTATTAGTATTTTTTATGCTTTTCAAGCCCTTAATCCTATAAATGCCATGCATGCATATATGTATTCTACTTATAATTATTTAATTATACTATTATTTACCATTTGTCAAGGCTGGATTTTTCATTCATGATTTAATTTATTTTAGCCTGATTAGTATCAAACTCTAACTCATTTCATATAAACCCTCGACTAGAAATTAAAAAAAATATAATTTAAAAAAAATTGAAGGAGTCGCCATCCAATCAAAATAGGGAAACAAATAGTAAGTTAGGATCAATGGTTAGTTGATCATCACTTAGCTACTAATTTGTGAGAAAAATTGATTTAGAAACCAACTTTTTATAGAACCAAAGATTTATTGGGTTCGGTGGGTATCCTATTAAAACCAAACGAATACTACCCAAAACATTTTAATTAAAGATCATTCTTTTAGTGCCCTTGAATCCATTGAGATTAGAAATATTTATAAAGTTATAACTTTACAACTAATTATTAATTGAAATAGTATTTACAAGTTAATATTTACATTAATTGTATCTATATTTACCTTTGGTAGAATTTACAAATAATTGCCAATTGAATATTTACAAAAAATATATATATATTTTTTTTAAGTTACTCCGTAGGTGCCTATATACTCGTTAGTTGAAATCAGACATCATATAGTTCTTTTATGAAAATTTAGTGTGTTGGCTACTTTTGAAATTTCAAACTCTTTTCAATTTAAGTTTCTTAAATTTTAAAGTTTAATAAGAAAGTGAGTTTTAAATTGTGATCCTATAAGTTATCAATTTAGTTTCATACATGTATAAAAAATATTTTCCTAGGTGGCAAAAAGAATATTTTTTATTATTTTATTTATATATTTTTATGTTGTTTCGAATGATTTTTATTCTACCAAATTTATCATCATCATCTTCATCATTAATCATACATTTTATTTACACAAAATGATTATTACATTATCTTTATTTTCTTTTCTTTATTATATTTTTTCTTTTCTCTTTTAATTAAGTTAATTAAATAAGTTAACTAATAAAAAAAAATATTCAAACTTGACTAGACTTGGAGCGCGCGGACTTGCAGGACAGCAGGATGGATACGCGGGTCGGACTTAGTGCAAAGTCAGGTCGGGTTCGGTGCAAGGCGGCCGGTGATGATGGAATCCGCCGTTCTGGCAGCCTTGGAGGCAGTGGACATGTTGGACTGGACTAGAGTAAGGCAGCAGATGGTCTTGTGGCAATGGTTCGAGTAAAGGAACAGCCGAATGGTAGCTATTCATGACGGGCGCAGCGGTGGCAATCGGTGGTCGTCATCGAATCTGCTAATGCCATCCTTGGAGATCAAATAAGCTCTCGATCGAAGGATTATCTTACTTGGATGCTTCTTCGAAAATCCTAACTTCAACAAACTTGCTAGATCTAAACTTTTTGAGATGATTTCTGTGCAATTCTTCTTCTTCAAGGCATTATACGAGCTTATATTTACACTATAAGAGCTCGAGTTAAAGTTGGAATGAATCAAAGATGTGGACCCCAAAGTCTCTAAAATTAGGGTTTCGATCTTTTAATTATGGAAATTACCACAATTTGAGCGATTTTAGAGAATAAAATCAAATGATATGACAATTATAAGTGATGAAACTTCAATTATTATTGGAATTGCTCGAATGTCACATGAATTGTATAAGAATGAAATCCACAATTTTCACTTTCCCAATCTAACTATCAATGTAGTAAAGAAATTTTGGAAAACCGTGGACCAAACACAAAGTACCATGTGGCACTTCCTGGTTTGAAAATAAAAAACCCCAAAATGTCTTTATCATAAGTTAACCTCTTGCTTACATATTAGTATGTTTTACCATTAAGCCATTGACCTATTTTTCCAATTTGTTTTACAAGCAAATGGAAATTAAAGCTTTGTATATGGGACTCATTAAATAAGCTAGTCTATTGTGGTCTATTTAATTAGGTCCATAATTAAAATTTATATTATGTTAAGCGTAAAACTAATCTTTTATTATTATAAACTCTCTTTTATCTAATTATATTATTACTTTTATAATTATTATATATTTTTTATTTTTATTTGTTTCGAAAAATTTTGGACTTAATATAATATTTATTTTCTTCATGTTTAAAGCTTTATTGGGAAAAATTAGGTATCTACACTTTTGGTTTTATTATTTATTTATCTTTTCTGTTATTTATTATCATTATTTATATTACATAAGTGAGGAAAAAAAAAGAACATACTAAACTTACATGGATAGGATGGAGCTCTAGTCGAATCTCAAGTCGGGTTGCATCTTACCTGACGACAAATGGACATCGCAGATGGCGGATCGGTAGCCAACGACAGGGAGGGAGTTGGTCAAGTCGGCTTAATTTAGGTCGGCAAGCACCCAAGTGGGTTTGATTCAAGCCAAAAGAGCTTGATGGTGGTGTTTCTAAGCCTCAAACAACAATCATCGACACCTCTTAGTAGCAGTAATGATCTTATGCTCCTTTGGACAAAATTGAACCTTCAATTTGAAGTTCTCGACTTCTTTATACTCCTTATAACATTCAAATCCCTCGAATTTGCATGCAAGGTAAAAGAATTTCAAAGGAAAACTTCAAAACCTTAGGTTAGGGTCATTTTTAAAAAACTTATTTTTAATAAATTATTTATAAAGAATTAGATACACATAAAAAAAAGTTAGCACTTCTCATTAAAAGATCAAATATAGATAAAATATAAATGTAAATCAGATATATTTACACATATCATTTTTAAAAAAATACAATACAAATGAAAAATAGACCATTCAAACAGACCTTTAAATATGAGAACATGAATTTGAATTTGTAAGTAATTTTGAATGAAGTTTATGCTTAAATGGGAGCCCAATTTACACTAGTAGGACCTTGATCTAAGTTTAAAATACACCAATTCGTGCGAATTCAAATCTTGATATTTTAAGATTTGTTTTTCGTGCAAATTTGGGATTCACATCAAATTTGGATGTTACTTCCCCATTAATTATGATATATGTAAGGATTGGAAGTTTCTATGATCTTTCAATCTGCCTAAAAGTAAAGATTTAAATCAAATCTTCATAATCTAGGAAAGTGAAAGGATGATTTTTTCCAATTTTCATGAGCCAGTTTAATCTAGAAAAACCCTAAGATTTCTTGCAAATTGGATATCAATTCGAAGTACCCCATGCCTCTTTTGCAATTTCAACATTAATTTGGTAAAATTACAAAGCAAAAATGGCTCCAAAATAGCTTGTTCAAGCGTGTATGTCCAACTAGAGGTTGAAGATGATGATGATAATAGTGTGCACGTAGAGCTGACATGATGCGTGCGAGCCAATGGGTGCAAACCACATGTCCTCTTCTAAAATACATAAAAGGTAAGGTCCTCCTAGTTTGGACCTATGACCTACACTTTGCATGCAAGTGAGTCATCTATACAGTTATTGGCCCATACCTCATTCATTTTTACTTAAAATAAAATGATGAAGCTTAAAGCTTGGGTCCATTTCAATAAATTAGCCTATCACAATCTATTTCAATGATCATAGCCTAAATATATAATAAAAATATACTATATTAAATCTGCATATTTTTTAAGGCCTTTAAAATAGATTTTATATATAATTTATTGGCATATTATATTAAAATGTGATGAATATAGGTTAAAAATAATATCTTGTTTTTATTATATATTAAAACGTATATATATATATATATATATATATATATATTTAAGCTTTATTAGGCAAAATTGGGATGTCTACAATACCAATGTTAAGTACTTGACACAAGTCTTGGGCTACCTTGAAACACAATAAATTTACAAGGGAGTGGGCAAACCAAAGCTTAGTGAAATAATCAAACTAGACCACACATCAAGCAAATATAAACATGTTTTTATTAACAATCATACGCAAGGCAACAATCAATCACGTGAGCACCCACAAGATTGGATGACAAGAATTCAAATAGGGTGTAATTTATACCCTTCCACCATTGTTTCAAAAATACAAAACCTCATCACTAGTCTAAGAGAAACTAAGAATGTTAGGAAAAAGGAATTTATTATTATTATCTTATCACTTTAATTATCAGCATCTTGTCATCTTAACTAATTTTGGAAACTTATAAACACCTTAAGTATTACCATTTTCCAACGTTGATACCATGAGCGATGTTCCTTGCTTTACTGTTTAGTTACTATGGAACCGAGCAAGTCTACTAGACACCTCATGCATAACCATGAACTCAGTCACAGGATACCACAAGCATCACCATAGAGCAAAATATAATGCATAACAATGCTGACTATCTATGCAATTCATGCAGTCTTGCAATGCATGACTAATTAGTACAAGGCCAAATGATATTAAGTTCGATTTTTAGGGTGACCACTCTACTTACAGACACTCACCAATCATTCATAAGTTCAACCAATATTATCACAAAATTTGTTTTCTCTTTTGGCTTAATATTCGATTCAAAACAATCAACCACCAAGCAGTAGACATATACCCAATTCCCTACACACAATCATTTATATAAATGCTGTAAACATGCACAGCTATATTATAATTACAAAAAATATGATAAAGTCAAAGCTACTTATCTATTCATGATGTCTCTACTCGTTGTAATAGTTTATGGGGATGTCTTGATAATCTAATTCTCTTAGAATAGAGAAAAGTACACTATTATAAAGAAAATCAAATATAATATCCTATAAGTATCTAAGTATCCTAAATTAGGGTTTTGATATACCTAATGTGACTTTCTCATTCTTAATCTTATTTTAATGTATAAGCAGCCGTTCTGAAACTTGTAAGGCCCATTTCACTATACTTTTCCGAAATTAACCTAGTGGGGCCTATGTAACTATAATTTGATCCGAAAAACATTCTATACAACTCAAAACGCTAATTCAATTGCATATTCTTAAATTATGCCTATCATTCTCATTTTAAGTCTAACCGCGAATACAGATAGTCATTGGAAAGTTTATTTTATGTACAAGTATACCTATTTAATTTAAATTACTTTATTTTTTCTTTATTAGCTTTTTGGGTCGAGAAGAGTTTGTGTGTGTATATATATCCACATATCAAGTTCCCAATTTTATACTTATGGCTATTATATCGTATTTGACTCTTTATAAAACTATAACTTCTATTTGTATTAGTCTATATGCTGAAATGCCTATATATGTGTGTCCATATTATAAGTTTTTCTATTTCTTTATTTTAATTGTAAAATCAACTAATATAATTGGTGGTAAATTGTTGTACTTCTTATCAATATTTAACTACAAATTTTGTAATTACCTTATGTGGGCCGAAAAACATATGTAGGCGTATTTAAATTGATGTTATTTTTCCATGTGATCATATAATTTGATCTCCTTTAATCCAATTGATCCTCATACTATCTTAGTTATGAATTATACTACAATTTTCCTATATTGCATATGGGCCAAGATATACATATTTTCTATCCATTTCACCTTTCTTGATCAAATTGCTACTAATCTAACTTTTAAATACTAATTAATCATATATTGTACATCTATTTACATTTATCTTGAATTTAAACTAATATAAGTCTCCTACCATTACTATTAGGCCGAAAATATGCATATGTGCATATACATATAGTATTGTAATATGGCTAATTGGTGAGTTCACATAGTTAAATTCATAAAATGAAAGAAAAATCACAATATAAATTATATTTTTATATTGTGATTTTTCTTTCATTTTATGAATTTAACTATGTGAACTCACCAATTAGCCATATTACTTGACTTACATGAATTATACTAAACTCAAATTGGATACCTTATTTGTATTTGTTACTTGAGTTGTATATATGCGCGCGCACGCATATAAAATTGACATAAATTAACTAACTCAAATTGAGTTGTATGTATGTTTTCCTTCTTTTGTCAAATTAACTAACTATATTTCATGAATTAGTATAAAATTGACATTAAAATTGCCCTGGTTGTCTTAATTCCCTAACTAGGTCAAGACATACATATATTTATATTCTTATATTTTTCTTTGCTTTATTCACGTAATCCATTATTTCCAACATTTGTGATCCTAAATATGAAATTAAACATAAATTCCACAAATTAGTATATTTGGGTCGAGACACACTCACACATATGTATGGATATGTACTTATTTTATTTTAATTTCTAAGTGTCGTTTCAATAAAAATTCTTCATAAAATAAGATTAATACTAATATAATGACATTTAACCTAGGATTTAAATTAAAGCTTGTATGATTCCTACTTAGCTAGTTATGGTCAAGACATGCATATATGTATATCTTATTATAATTTTCTTTACTTTGACTATATGATTCGTCATTTCTAGTATTTATAAGTCTAAATTCATTAATTTATAATTTAGACATAAAAATTCCTCAATCTCATATATGTGATATGTGGTCAAATACATATATACGCATACATATATCTATTTTATTTAATTTCAAAATTGTCCTTCAGTAAAATTTATTCCATAAAACATAATTATTTCTTATATTATGACCTTTAATGCTTGGATTCAAATTGAAACTTGCATGATCCCCCACTTAATTACCTTGAGTCGAGACATGCATACATACATACATACATATATATAATAATATATTTCCTATTTAGTCTCTCTTTTGGTTAATTTAACTTCATGAAACTTAGTTACTACTCAGATAATGCTATGTATTATAGGATTTGTTTTAAATCTAGCATGATCTTACTTGTTTCCCTGCATGTCGAGAGACACACACTTATATATACATATACAAGTTATATTCAGCATTTCCTTTTTCAATCTGATCAATTTCCCTAATGTGATTATGATTTACCTTGGATTTGTGGAGTTGGTTAGCAAAGTTTTCACCTCCTTAGAACGTGAACGGAAACCTTAGGAAAGAAAATGGAATAAATGGTCTTAGTAACATCTAGGAACTCCTATAGAATAGTTCTAGTGAATATAGCTTTTCCTATTTTGATTAGTTGAAAGCCTTTTCCTTTTTTTTTTTTTTTTTTCAAAAAATACTTTGTTTCATTGAAACGAACCACAAATCCTTACGTATCTTGTGGCCTAGAACCACAATAAAAAAAAAAAATAGGAGAACAGCTAAAGGAAATGGGGGATAAGGTCCCCTAATATTTATGCACATCCTCTTCTTGCCCTGGATGCAACCCTACCGGCACACACATTGGCGTATCTATTTATTAGAGAAAAATGACAAATATCAAAGCTAGACTTCATCCTACAGATATCTTCAATGCACTGTATAGTTTTCCATGAATCCTCCATGCAAATCATGATACTTATAAAGACGAGCATATTATCTATCTCAATTTCAATCAAAGACCGGGACTTCGTGATTGTCATATCAACTGCAGCTTTCACGAATAGAGCTTCAACTACTTCAACATCTAAACAGGACAAGTTTGAGGCCATCATAGCTAAAAGGGAGCAATGTCTATCTCATGCAACAAGACCTATACCAGTTGTGTTGGATTGAGCATCAAAAGAGGCATCGCAGTTAATCTTGATAATATCACCAGTTGGTGGAGTCCAATATTCCTTCTTCTTAGTGGCACGTTGATGTCCAGCATTATGCTGTCTCAATGCATGAGAGTGAGATGCAACACAGTTTGATGGCCCTTCAAACCTACCCTATTATGTCGATTGCCCTGCAGTTTTGTATCCTTGTTTGGGAATGTCACTGGGTGAACAGGTACCAACACATTGCGATTCAAGCTGAGGATAGGAAAGACCATTTGCCATCCCATGCTATTCGTAGGCAATACGGTTCACTCTTCCAATGATAGCAGCTGGGTTTAGGTTTTGGTTATCAATAACAGCTTCATTTCTATGTTTCCAAATGTACCAAAGAATAATGAATATAATCTGTAATTTTTGTTTCCAATCAGACATCATCTTCCCCATATCTTCCGCCAACAGCCATAGCCATTCATAAAATCGCTTGGTTGAAATTGCATCACGTTTTATCCCTGCTATTTCAAGCCAAACAACCTTCGTCCAACTGCATTGTAGGAGCATACGCTCAACAGTTTCCATCGAGTCGCAGAAGGGACAAATTGCCAATGGCCTACATTTTCTTCTAAATAAGTTGCCATTTGATGTGAGTGAATTTGAGCAAGCCTTTTTTATCTTTGATTAGACATCAACATGCCAAACAATTTGCCAAAGTCGCTTGCCAGGATTAAAAGAGGAAGCTTTATTCACTCTCAACGACTCCTACTTGGCTTTCACTCTACCATAACCTGTTTTCATAGAATAACACAAACCATTTATTTCATATGGCCAAATCAAAGCATCTTCCTTGTCATGAGATGGTTATTGTATTGCACTCATAGCCTTTAAGTCTTCCTTCAACACCCACTCTCTTAATTCCTCAATTTTCCACCTGTTGCATGCGGAATCAATGAATGAAGCCACTAACTGATCAACATCCAGAGATTCTCTCACCATCAGCTGAATTTTGTGATTTTTCACGTTAGGAACCATGGATCCTTCCATGCTCTAACCTCATGTGTTCTTCCCATTGCCTATTCTCCAACAACAAGTCTCCTTGATAACCTCTTACCTCTTTGTAAACTTTGCTAACACCAACTAGCTCTTTCTCCTATATCAAATTCTAAGAAATTTGTATCGGTAAAGTAATGAAGTGGAGACAATGGCAAACAGGTACCTAGAGAAAGGGGATAGAAACTGGTGTGTTACCATTGGGTGGCCTGAGGACCCTATCCTAAAGGAAACGAGCTAACTCGAAGAAGTCACTATCTTTGGTACTGAGTTAGGCCGGCTTTTGGCCATATTCCTTCATTTGGTGAGAATGGTCATAGAGATTTGTTATGGAATAAAATATTATTTTGTCTCTCCTATCTCTCCTGATATTCTATGGAATCAATAGATTATAATATTTATCCTCTTCAAAAATTCTCACTCTTATTAAGTTTTCGAATTTTGATGCCATTAGCCTAGATATTCCTAAAATCGATAGGCTTTTAAAGATCTCAAGCCAGTATTTATGCTTGAATCAACGGTTTGCGATAAACCCTAATTTATCGCTGCGTCAGATTGGTATTAGACCGATGTTCACTTTTGGTAACAATGGCACCTCGTAGACAAGCTAATCAATGTCGTGCTGCACTGTATGAGATCTACAATCGCTATGATCTAGACTGAAGGATCAAGCAAATGATCGATGAAAAACTAGATGTTGCATTGGAACATTGTTTAAATGTGGTAGTTGATCACTTAGCAAAGAAGTTGTGTACGTTGATGGGGAGCCAAAGGAACTAAAACCCTAGATTGGGACAAAACCCTAATATGATGTCAGATGTGGATGAGGCAAAGGATGATTCCTCTTCTGTTGAGGAGATGAACAACATGATGAAGAACTGTGTAGGCGTGGTAGGCCTCGTGTAGAGGAAGACTAGAAGCATTGGGATTTGGGTATGAGAATAGAGATATTGGAGTTTCATGGTAGCCTCCAACCAAAGGAATTCTTGAATTAGTTGGCGACGGTTGAGGAGATCTTGGAGTTCAAAGGGGTCCCTGAGGACAAATGGGTGTAGTTGGTAGTGACCAAACTCCATGGTAGAGCCACAACATGGTGGTAACAGACAAAATTAGCCCGATGTAGATTAAGAAAATCTAAAATCTCCTCATAGGAAAAGATGAAGAAGCACTTGCGAGCACTTTCTTACCTTACAATTTTCAGTGCATCATGTATCGAAAGTTGTAGAATTTGAAAACAGGAAAATAGGTCAATTGACGAGTACACTTCTGAATTTTTTCAATTAGTAGGTAGAAATGAGATTTAGGACATGGAGGATCAATTAGTTGCAAGATACATTAGAGGGTTAAAGTTGCAGATTCTGGATACCATTAATTTATTTGATTCTGTGAGTGTATCTGTCATGTACCAGAGGGCACTAATTGTAGAGAAGCAGTAGAGGCGGTCGAGAAGTAGTATGTCTAGTATTGGTATATTCAGTAGTTGGGGTGGTAGTAGTAGCAATGAGTTGAACCGTTCTAGAAGTGAGGGGCTTGAATAACAACACCTATGGTCATGTTAATAAACCTAATACTAATGGTGTTAGCACTAGTGGCATCAAATGCTTCAAGTTTGGTGAGAGTAGTCATCGACAATTGAAGCGTAAAAACACAAAAGGAAAAAAAAGAGGCACTTTTTTCTTATGAAAACCTTGTTTTTGATGATAAAGAAGAGGAGGATGAGGCTGTTTTTGAAGTCGTTGGTGATGGAGGCCCAGTTTTTTATATATAATTTGATGAAGAAGAGATTCTAACTAGAGATGGAAATGAGAGTTTAGTAGTAAGGAGGTCCTGTATGACTCCTCAAGCTGTTGAGCAAGATTGGTTGAGAACAAACATCTTTCGATCTACTTGCACAATTCAAGGCATGGTGTGTAGATTCATAATGGATTCGAGCAGCTATGAGAGCATCATATCAACAGAGGCAGTACAGAAGTTAGACATTAAACCCGAGCCGCATGCTAAGTCGTATAACTTAGCATGGCTGAAGAAGGGAAGTGACACAGCTGTTTCTAAATAGGTATTGGTTACATTTTCTATAGGCCCTGTATATAAAGATTTTGTGTGGTGTGACGTAGTTGCAATGGATACCTGCCACTTACTATTAGGGAGGCCATGGCAGTAACATTGGAATGTGATGCATGATGGTAGAGCTAATACTTATAAATTTGTGCATAAGGGAGTAAAAATTGTGTTGATTCCTAATAAAGAGACTGCTGAGTCCAACATTGTGAAACAAAGTGGCAGTAGTAGTATGTTGTCTATGGCTAGATTTGAAGAAGAGTTACAAGGTGCCAAAACTATTTCTAACATGGTGGGAAAGGAGGTAGCCAAAGAGAGTATTGATAAGAAATGGAGAGATGATGATTTGTTGTAGGAGATTTTGTAAAGGTTGTAATTACAGAGGATCGTTTTCCTATAGGAGGATACACTAAACTTTTAACTAAGAAGATTGAGTCGATTGAGATCATAGAGAAGATCAATCCAAATACTTATAGATTGAAGCTGCCCATCCATATTCGAATAGTAAACGTGTTTAATGTGAAGCATCTCATCCCATACATTGGAGATAACTTGCATGAAAACAATATGAGGGCAAATTCTATTCAGCTAGAAGAGGATGATGAAATAGAGATAATGACAAATAGGTACCTAGAAAAGTGAGATAGAAACTAGTTTGTTACTATTTGGTGATTTGAAGACTCTATCTTGAAGAAAACGAGCTAAGTCAAAGATGTCATCACCTTTGGTGATAAGTTACACTGGTTTTTGGCCAAATTCTTTCATTTAAGGCCTCAAATGATCATTTTTAGCATTTTTGGTAAGTTTATTTTTCTTATACCTTTTTATAGGAGTGTCGATTTTGCACCCCATCTGTAGCATTAGTTTTGTCTTTTTGTGTACTTTGTCCCGAGACTTCTTTATTTTTTTACAGTTTCGGTTTAATTTTTGGCAGCTTTAAGTTAGCCTATATATTATATGCCATAGGGTAAATGGACGGACACTTATCAATTTTTTTAGTAAAATTTTAGAGCTGTCATTGCTCTTTTCTCAAATTTCGAATTCATCATAAAATTTCGATTTTTGATGCCATTAGCTTAGGTATTTCTATAATCAATAGGCATTTGAAGATCTCAAGATGGTATTCATGCGCGAATCAATGGTTTGCCATAAACCCCAATTTATTGCTGCGTCAGAAAGTATATGCTTTTCAAAACTCTTACCCATAGAGCTTTTGTGTTTTCCATAATCCTCCACACAATTTTATTGATGCCATATGCTTTTCAGAGCTGTCATTGCTTTTTTCCCAAATTTCGAATTCATCATAGAATTTCGATTTTTGATTCCATTAGCCTAGGTATTCCTAGAATCAATAGGCTTTAGAAGATCTCAAGTCAGTATTTGTACACGAATCAACGGTTTACGATAAACCTTAATTTACCGCTGTGTCAAAAAGTACATGTACCCATAGAACTTCTGTGTTTTCCATAATCCTCCACATAATTTTTGCTAGCATTGCATCATTAAAGGGCTCGAGATCTTTAAATCTCAAGCCTCCATTTTGTTTTGCAACAGTGATGTCTTCCTATTTCTTCTAATGGATTTTCCTCTTATTTTGATTGCCACCTCACCAAAATCTTGTAAATAGTGATGTGACTTCTCTACACCATTTTTTGGTATACTTGAAAACACTCATTAGATAATTAGGAATGGCAAATGCAACCACCTTCAACAATCTTTCCCTTCCACTAACAAATACAAACAAAGTCTTCCAACTTTGGAGCTTAGCACTTGTCCTTTCTTTGACAACCCTATTCCTGCACTCTTAGATCTTCCCCAGTCAGTAAGGAGACTTACATATTTCTTTGGCTAATGCTCTTTTACAATCCCTAGTAAGGAATAGCAAATTTCTTTGATTTCTTTCAGGGTATTGAGATTAAAAGAAATAGATTATTTAAGAAAGCTTACTTGTTGACCCGAAGCATTATAGTAGATAGCTTTAAGGTTACGAATGTTGCTATCTATAGATTTCACAAAATAAAAAGTATCATCTATAAAAAATAGATGGGTTAGTTTAGGTGAATGCTGTTAGATTTTAATGTCCTTGATATTTCCTCTTGCCATTTCTTTTCTTATCATAACTAATAACACATTTACAACTAGTAGGAATAGATAATATGATGATGGATCCCCTTGTCTTATTCCCTTTGAAAATGTAAAACTATTCACTCTTTTTCTCATTCACTGTAAGATTATGGGGTAAATTACATCAAAAGCTATCAACATTTGACAAGTAAATTCATTTAAGGTATTAGCGTTTTTAGTGGTGAAAAAAAAGTATTAATGTTTAAGAAGGTATTAACATTTTAAGTGATTAAAAAGATATATTAACGTTGGCAAAGTGAGTTAAGAAGGTATCAATAATTAACAATTGATGAAATGTTTGAGAGATTTAATTGAAAACTAATCAAAACATCAATATCTTAAATAAACTTTGCAAAAAATAGATACCTCATTTGATACACTTTTCCAAATGTTGAACCTCTTTTTAACTACTGAAAACATTGATATCTTACATGAACTTGCACCCCTCACCCTCCAACCCCACCCAACAAAAAAAAAAAAAAAAAAAAAACACCAAGACATTGATACCTTCTATTGTAAGTTACATTAAGATTATAAGATACAAATTAAAGAAAAGTCATTATCCATTCAATCCATTTTGAGTTAAAGATCATCTTAAGCATGAGTTTTTCCACAAAAACCTATTTCATTCTATCATAAGCTTTAGCCATGTCAATCTTAATTGCACAATCAAATTTATGTATTTTAAACTCGTCCGGATCCAAAGCCTCAAGGATCTAAGTTGGAACATTGCCTATTTAATTACAAGGGTTATCAACTGCTCATTAATCTCAGTACTGTGACTACACCCACTTCATTTAAAACATCATCCACCATCGAACAATCCTCCAAGGTAAATAAATTTCGTAATGTACTGAGATTTAGTTAATAATACCATCTTCTTTTTCCATCTATTCACCAATTTCAGTTTTAATACTGAGAATTTTATTCCTTTTTTATATATTTTTTTTTTCATATGGGAAACGAGGAAATAACCCAAGAAACAAGGAAATTAGGCACAAAAATTTCTAGGAAATGATACGCCAATAATTTCCTCTAACATAACCTTCTTCATATGTTTTTTTTTTTTTTGGTGGGGGGGGAGGGAGGAGAATGGAGGGGTGAGGGGGCGCTCTTCAAAAAAAGTTATGCCTTGCTACAAATTATAGGCCAGAGAAGCAAGCTCATCAACGCCTCTATTTCCTTCATGGTATATGTCTCTGAATAAACTATAAGAGAAATTATATGATAAATCTCTTTTGTTGAGCATGTTAACAATCATTAAATTGTCCAATTCCAAGTACACTTTCTGAATATTATGCATCTAATAAAGTTCCAGACTTTTCAATACACCATTTAATTATGCAAGAAAAGTGTTACCAGGCTCTGTGTTAAAACTGAAACCTATAATCCATTCACCATCTATGTCCTTCAGTAATCCTCCCGCTATTGTCTAACCTGTTTAAGCATTATAGGAGCCATCTGAATTAACTTTCACCTGATCTCTTGGAATTTGGTTTCCAACATATAAACGGTTTTCCTTAGTAGTATTTAATCTTTGTATGGCCTATTCTACTAAATTGAAATTGTTCACTTGTTGAAAAATATTTTCTGTATGATTAGAACATAAAGGAGGATGATCATCAAATAAAATATGGTTCCTTCTTTACTGAAGATACCAATATCCCACTCCAAAAATTTGACTCCATTGGATATTATCCTTTTAGCACTTTTGGTTGCTCAAATTATCTCTAATCCAACTTTCATCATTTGAAGACAAAAACCTAGTGGCAATCTCAATTGGGACCAAATTATACCATACTACAATAACTGAATCACAATCACAAAGAGCATGAAAAAAAGTTTTTGTTTCTACCCCACAAACTTGAATCTGTCAGTCTCTGCCATCTTCCTTTTCCGACATTCCAAACTTGTTAGGAGTTTCCCATGACACATTAACCATAAAAATAGTCTAACTTTTTCAAGACCATTCCATTTCCAAACGAGCTTCCACAGTTCATTTTTTATTAGATCCTCTTCCCCATAAATCAAACGATAGGCGGAACTAATAGAAAATTGGCCAGATTTCGAAAATCTCTAGTATGGTAAATCTTTTCCATCACACAAAGTTGGGGTTCGATAGCAACAATCTACACCAATAAGTCTGAGGGAAGAGCAAAAGCAAAAGAATTCCTATCCCACTCCCCTACATTTGTACAAAATCTTTCACAACTGCATTCTTTTGAATTATAGACGTATCACAAGACACATGATCAATCAATCTAACAGGGAGAATAACTATTGATCTTTCCAAAACTGAACTCTTTCCGCATTACCCAAAGCCCAAGCATAACCACTTTGCAGCTTATCCCAAAATTTGTTGATACCTTTGCAGATATTAGAACTCTATACCTTTAAATGATCAAAAGTACCTATATCATTAATCTTATATTTGCCTCTCACAATCTGACACCAAAGTTCATTAGATCTACAATAAATTCCTTAAGAAATCTTCATCATAAATGCATCATTGATTAGTCTCATCTTTCCTATCCCTAGTCCTCTATACCATTTAAGAATACAAACAATGTTCCAATTAACTAAATGAATTTTATGAACTTCCTCATTACTACCCCATAGGAAATTCTTGCACAAAGAGTCAATCTAGGAGGAGATTTAGGTATGCACTAACATTGATTACATTGTATATTAAAGGATAAAACTCAAAACAGATTGGGTGACAGTTACTCCTCTAGCTAAAGAAATCTGAGTAGGATGAAAATCTAAACATTTTCTATTCACATTATCCACTAGATATGAGTAAATACTATGAGATGTTCTTCATGAATCAATGGAACCCTAAATACTTGCCTAGATTAGAAGTTTTCTTGAAACAAAAGCTATCGGTAATCCTTTTAGCTAGTACTGGACAAGTATTATATGAGAAAAATATTTCTGTCTTATCCTTGCTAATTTTGTGGCTTGAAGGCTCCGAAAAAAATTTCAGCACTTTTGAAATTATTTCCATCTGTTTCAAAGAGGCCTGTGCAAAACAAACTAAATCATCTATGAAGAAGAGATGTGATATCTTAGGTTAATTTCTTGCAATAACCAAGGGTTTCCATCTCCCTTTGTGTACTTCTTCCATAATCAAATGAGCCAAATGTTCCATACAGAGCACAAAGATATAGGGGCCTAAGGGATCCCCTTGTTTAACACCTTTGGAAGGCAAAAAAGAATCAGTAGGCACACCATTCCATAAAAACTCCATCAACGCTGAGGATACGCAAGACATAATTGAGGCTTGAAGCTTTTATGGCCATCCAACCAAACAAAGTGTATCAGCAATGAAATCCCATGAGAGATGGTCATAAACCTTTTCTAAATCAATCTTTATCGCCATCCAACTTGACTTGCCCTTCTTTTTCTTCATTGAATGGACGACTTCTTGAGTTATAATAATGTTGTCCATAATATGCCTACCTAAGATGAAACTGGATTGCATTGGGTTAACTAACTTGCTCATAATCCCTTAAGTCGATTTGCTATAACCTTGGTTATAAGTTTATAGTGAATATTACATAGGCTTATAGGTCTTAGGTGATGAAAATCCTCTAGATGCTCACATTTCGAAATAAGAACTAGTCCTGTCTCATTTGTATTTTCAACTAATTCACTGGACTCAAAGAAAATTTTCACCATTTTGCATAACGAGCTACCACGATTTGCCACCGTGATTGATAAAAGAAGGCATTGAAACCATCCAATCCAGGGGCTTTAAGTGGTCCCATATCAAATAAGGCTTGTTTCATCATTTTCGACATTTTGTTTAAGATTTCTCAAATTAGAATCCAAAAGAGTTAGAAACAAAAAATATGAGCACAACTTTGGTCTTCTACTTAGATTCTCCTCTTTGTAAAGCTTTTGAAAAAATTAATAGCCTCTGATTTAAGCCTATTTTGATCCATACACCATTCACCATCAATTTGCATCTTTTATTTTTAAACTTATTGTGTTGATGAAAAAAAAGATGTATTTCTATCTCCTAAGTTAACAAAATCAGCATTTGCTTTCCATCTCCAAAACATCTCCTCTTGAATTAAAAATATTCTCTAACTCACTATTCAGCTCCTCTTCTAATATTCTCAAGTTAGGGGTAGAGGAGTTTCTAAAGCCTTCTATATCCCTCACAATTGAGCTAATATTCCTTTTTTCCACTTGAAAATGTTACCAAAAACTTCTTTATTCCACACAGATAAATCATTTCTAAAGTGACTCAAAGCATCTTCCAAATTCAAATCATTATTTCAAGAAGTAGAAATAAAGTTCTTCCACTCCTCGTGTGCTACCAAGAAGCCAAAAAACGAAAGTTTCGAGCTCTAAAAGAAGGCATCTTATAAAAAAGTTAGATAAGCAAAGGGGATGATTTGATTTAATTTTTGGTAGATTGAGGACCTTTGTATCTATAAATTTAGCTAACCACACATTATTTCCTACCACTCTATCTAATCTCTCAAAAAGGAGACCTCTGTTCCATGTGAATTTTGGTCTTGGAAGCCTAATCAAACATTTCGCAATCCTCCATCCAACTTCCAAATTTCTAACAAGGATGAGAGCCTCTAGTCACACCACCCTTCTTTACATCCATTAATAAAAAAGAATTGAAATCTTCTACCACGAACTAGGGAAGGCTCCCACCTTCTTCTAATTGGTTAAGATGATAACATAAGGAATGTCTTTGATTGGGATTTAGGCTACCATAGACAGTTGTAAATTGGAAGGTTTTCCCATTATTCAGATGCACCTCCATATGAATGAATTGGAAATTATTTATCAAAACGAAAACTCTAACAAAATTACACCATCCCACCCAATTACCACTAGAAAAACCATCAGCTTCCACCTTATGCGAACGATCAAATCCCAACCTCTTAATAATTTTGTTAACTCTGAGTCTACTTACTCATGCTCCACAAAAATTACAATATGAGGTTTGTGATTCATTCAAAATAACTTCATAGTTCTGATAAAATTTGTATTGTTTTCCCCTTGACAATTCCACACAAAAATGATACAATCCATAAAGATAAGGACAGGGAAAAAAGGGAAACTTACAAAGTTCCTATGTGTCATTATTGACCTATGTTACTTCCATAACTTTCTCTTTTTCCAAGTCCACATCCTTCTGCGCAAAATTAAGATTGCCATGTTCATCAATATTTAGAGCTTCCTCCAACAACAAATTGGGAAAGGTTTTACTTGAGCATTTGCCCACATTTTTCATTTGAGGTTTTCTTTTTAAGTTAATTGCCCCTCTTTTTTCTTGTTGTCTTCCCATACCTCCTATTCTTTGCCAGATAGATGTAGTCAGAATTTTACTTCCCACATTACCATCTTGCTATTCTATTTTGCTCAATGGAATCTGAACTACAAAGTGCAAATTTTTACCCAAAAGAGAAGTCTCAATCAAGTTATTTTGTTCAAGAAACGATTTAGAAGTGTCTTTAGATGAAGAATCCATGAACAAAGGATTGGACACCCTAGCATTAGACTCATTAGTTTTTCAGGCTTCATTCCTCTTACTCACCTCCATAGTCGAATGGGTTAGAAAGTTCAGACCTGATGGAGAAGATACTTTATTATGGGTTTGGCTTAACTTTCCTTTTTTTCTTTTCTTTACTTTTGGGGCTGGCTTTCTTTTCATTAATTGTCATTCTATTATTATTTCTAGTACCCTCCTACCTATGGATATTTACATCAGGCACCATATTCTCCTCATAATAAGAAGCTTTTTCATTATCACCATTATTGTCCTCCTGCAAGTTTGCCAAAATATCAAATCTTGACTTACCCAAACCTTTGCCTTGTTCTGTACCTTCCTTTATTGATCTTCTCCTTCCCCTCTTTAGCATGTGCATCCGCAACCCTCGGTTGTTTACCCCTGGCTGCACATCTACATACTGGGGATCTGAATTCATAACATTTTACTAGTTAAAGCTATTCTCATTATTATTAATTTCCATTTCAACCAATTCATCTTTATCCTTTTTTTTTATTGCAAAGCACCCTTTTGTGCCTGTACTTTCCACCCTTGAAGCAAGTCATAGGTAAATCTTCATACTCAACCCTTTGCATTAGGCCATCAACCACTATGTGAGAAACCAAAGGTTTTTTTATGGTTTAATTCCACCGCTACCCTTGCAAATTCCCTCGTTAGGCTTCCTTAGTATTATAATCTACCTTCCTAAGCATACCAATAACATTAGCAATCGCTTTAATCATACTCTTATTGTAGTACAGAATTGGCATTCCTAGAAAGCGCACCTATGCGATGACTGAACTAGCATTTTTTTCTAATGTATCAATAAATGGATTCCATGATTGCATTGTAAGATAATTGCCAAAGATAACGCAAGGACCACCTAACAGAGCATAAGATAATCCTTTGAGTTATTCAATTGCACAAGATAAAAATTGTTATCTAGATCCACGATCTTCACTTCTCTAGGGGGTTTCCAAAGACTATTGATTCTATACTTCAAAACATGAAACCCCATTGGCTTACCCAAAAGTTTCACCACTAAGGAGTTTTTCATCTCATCCATCATCATTTTGAGCTTTATCTGAAAAGTTTATCGTAGAGAAACCATCCTCTTTCATTACTTCCACATTGACATCTTCAATGACAAAATCCCTAAAAATCTCTTCAAATGCTCCACCATTGCCTTCCAACATCAAAGTATCTCTGAAAGAAAGAGGTGGTGATTGAGCCAAAGGATTACCATAATGACTCTTCACCTTCTTCGTTGCATGATTTTCATCCGTAAGATCCGGTAGGGTTTCCTTCAAGAGAGCGTCAGAGATTTCCATCCCAATCATTTCTCATTGCTAATATCTTTTTTAAGTGCACTTCTATATAAGCATTAGCTATCGATATATTTTAATTATGGAAGGTGGATGCTCAATTATCATCGTCTGAGAAGCACATTGATGTTGTAAAGTCTATGCCTTTGTTTGAAGATATAGAATTCAGGTTTTTTTTCATGCGATCAACCTTTGTATGATTAAGTTGCCAAAGAAGGCATATGTGCTTCACTTTCAATTCAAATTGTTGAGGTAAATTTGGATTAAAAAACTTAGTTTTCTTTAATATGAATATATTACAGTGATGTACCGTTGAAATTTTAACATGCTTCCCTATGTGGCAACTAGTCTATGGAAGGAGTTCATGACTAATCATAGTATCACTATTAAGTATTAAGTAATAAAATTTGAATGAACATGTTGTTAAAATTTAAAAACTTAGTTTTCGTAAGCACATCTCAGGGTTTGATGTACACTTTGAAATATTAAGTGTTTGGTTTTGTATAATTCATTATGTGGTCATAATTTCATAATCAAGATAATGAATTAGAGCAAACTAATCTATGTATTATAGCTGACTTCCCCCTTTTTGTAGTACTGCAAATGCTTACGTAGCAGCACAACATATTATCATGCTATTTTCTCAAGTTTTTTTAGAGAATAGCCTGGTGAAATTCAAAGATGCAATGGAACCATTTCATAAAATATTCATTCTTTCTCTAATTTGATCATATCTTAATTTTTCTTATTTTTGTCTAGAACTTTCTTGACTTTTATTGCATACTATGAAATTGACACTCATGTGATGTTAATTTGTCTCGCGTTTTTAATGCACCTAAATCATGTTCTCCCTCGTTGTTATGTATTAAAAATGCTAAATTTGAATTTATTGGTTTAATGAGGGACATTAGAGGAGTTATGATGGCTACATATAGGTATTCACAGCATCTACTTTGTGGTGTGTGTGTGTTTTGCTTCTGGGCCACAACATCTTATATTTGTCTTTTAGTGAATGTTTTAAAAAAGTTGGTTTGCTTTTTCACTTTGCACTCCTTGTATCTTGGACGATCATCACTCTTCTTCCATCTTATGGCCAACGACTATTCTTCCATCCGACAACTATTCCTTGTTCGCTGACCAACGACTATCATTTCATTGAGGTACTCTATACTACTTCTACAAATATATCTCAGGGTTAGTTTGGGTTTGTTTGTTTGTCTTTTATTATACATTTTACTAAAAAAAAAAAAAAAAAAAGAAAGCCATGGTCGAACATGAATGCGCCTATACTGGGATATTTAAAAAAAAAATGAATGTGCTTGATTTCTTTGTTAATATTTGAAACACCTTCTGTTCGGATATATACAACCCCTTTTAACAATAGCCAAGAAGAAAAAGCAATCTCTCCCTTCTTCACAATCACGATGCCCATGCATAGCCAACAATAATAGCAACAACAACAGCAATAGCAATATAACTATCGCACATTGCTATATTAGAAGTACGCTTCACTCCCATACCTCGACCAACTCCCCTCTTTCTACCAATCCAATTGTGCATCTCTCTCTCACTCCTCAACCTCATCGATCTTTCCCCTCATGGCATCAATGTCATGGTATGCTCCCAAACAAAAATCCTTAATTTCTTGCTCTTTTCTTTATATGGCTTTTCATAAATAACTTACCTAGCTTCCAAATTTTGTAATGCCTAGATTTATTTTAAGCTGTTAGATTATTGTGATGCATTAAATAAAATACAAGGCAGTTTGATTGAACTCAAGCTCCGAGTAGTTTATACGTGAAAGCCTGACCTTTATGATGTTTGGCTCAACATTGCTGCAAATATAATGTAGCTGAAGTGGTTGTCTTTAAGTGTAAGTCAAGTTTAGTCATTGATAGTTGTCAGGTTAGAAATATAAAATTTTTACATAAAATGAACCTTAATTCAAACAAGCTTAATTGAGTAGGGTTCGAGTTTGTAAATTACCAATCATGCTTATGCTTAAAATTCAAAGCTTGATCCAATCAATATAATTACACTTCAACATGGTAGCTTATTATTTAAGAGAACTTAAGTGTGAACACAAAAACTTTGATGCTTGCATCCCTCTCTACTATATACTATAAGATGACAAATTGAATAGTTGGCGGCCAAATAGAACAATAAGAATTTTCTAAATTGGTTTCCATTTATTGCCTCGGTCCATTTACCCACCTAAATAATCCACAAAACATAGGGTGCACATTTCATGTTTATCATAAATGACATGTTGATTTGCAAGGATGGATGAGACAATAAAATATTATCCATATTATACATGCTAATATTAATTGATAGACAGTATAAGGAGGAGCAAAACATTTTGTGCTCATGATGTTTGTAACTTATAGCTATCGATATATTTTATTGTGGAAGGTGGGTGGTTAGTTATCATCGATTGAGAAGCACATGGATGCTATAAAGTCTATGCCATTGTTTGAAGGTATAGAATTCAAGTTTTTCTCTTACAATCAACCTTTGTATGATCATTTGCCAATGAAGGCGGATTTACTTCACATTCAATTTAAATTGTTGAAGGTAAATTTGGATTAAAAACTTAGTTTTCTTTACTATGTATATATTACAGTGATGTATCGTTGAAGTTTTAACGTGCTTCCCTGCATAGCAACTAGTACATAGAAGGAGTTCATGACTAATCATAGTATCACTATTAAGTAATAAAATTTGAATGAACATGTTGTTAAAATTTAAAAACTCAGTTTTCGTGAGCACATCTCAGGGTTTGATGTACACTTTGAAATACTAAGTGTTTGGTTTTGTATAATTCATTATGTGGTCATAATTTCATAATCAAGATAATGAATTAGAAAAACTAGTCTATGTATTATAGCCGACTTCCCCCTTTTTGTAGGACTACAAATGCTTACATAACAGCACAACATATTATCATGCTATTTTCTCAAAATTTTTTTAGAGAATAGCTTGGTGAAATTCAAAGATGCAATAGAACCATTTCATAAAATATTCACTCTTTCTCTAATTTGATCATATCTTAATTTTTCTTATTTTTGTCTAGAACTCTCTTGACTTTTCTTGCATACTATAAAATTGACACTCATGTGATGCTAACTTTATCTTAGGTTTTTAATGTGCCCAAATCATGTTCTCGCTCAATATTATGTACCCAAAGTGCCAAATTTGACTTTATTGGTTTGACGAGGGATGTGAGAGAGTTGTAATGGCTATATAGGTATTCACATCACTTTTTTCCTTTTTTTGGGACACTAGCCTATAACATCTCATGTTTTCTTTTAGTGAAGGTTTTAAAAGAGGAGGTGTTGTGAATTCTTATCTATTGCCATCATAACTCCTCTCATATCCCCCATCAAACAAAAATTCAAATTTTGAAATTTCAATACGTAACATTGAGCTAGAAGATGATTTGAGTGCATTAAAAACTTGAGACAAAGTTAACATCATATGAGTGTCAATTTCATAATATGCAAGAAAAGTGAAGAAAGTTCTTGACAAAAATAAGAAAAATTATGATATAATCAAGTTAACGAAAGAGCTAATACTTTGTGAAATGGTTCCATTGCAACTTTGAACTTCACCGGCTATTCTCTAAAAATTCTTGTGAGAAAATAGCATTATAATATGTTATCTTGCTACGTAAGTATTTATAGTCCTACAAAAAGGGAAGTTGGCTGTAAAACATGGACTAGTTTGCTCTAATTCATTTCTTGATTATGAAATTATGCCATCATAGTGAATTATACAAAACCAAACACTTAGTATTTCCAAGTGTACATCAAACCCTAAAATATGCTTATGGAAACAAAGTTTTAAAATTTTAACATGTTCTTTGAAACTTTGCTACTTGATAGCGATACTATGATTAGTCATCAACTCCTTCTACAGACTCCTTGCCACATAGGGAAGCACGATAAAACTTTAATAATACATCACTGCAATATATTCAAAGAAAAAAAAAACGAAGTTTTTTTCCAAATCTACCCTACAATTTAAATTGAAAGTGAAGTAAATCCACGTTCCTTGGTAACTAATCGTACAAAGGTCGAATGCAAAAAGAAAAAATAAACTGAATTTTGTATCTTTAAACAAAGGCATAGACTTTACAGGATTAATGTGCTTCTCAATCGATGAGAACTGACCCACCTAGCATAATACCAATATTGATAGTTGTAAGTTACAAAGATCATAAGTACAAAATATTTTACTCCTCCTTACACTGTCTATCAATTATATATTGTCGTTTATGGTATGGATAATATTTTTTATCTCATCCATCCTTACGAATCAAACATGTCATTTATGATAAACATGAAACGTGCACCCTGTGTTATGTGGTTTATTCAGGTGGGTAGATGGATTGCGGCAATAAATGGAAACCAATCTAGAAAATTATGATTATTCTATTTGGTCATATGGTATTCAATTTGCCATCCTACAACATATATTAGAGAGGATGCAAGCATCAAAGTCTTTGTGTTCACGTTTGAGTTCGCTCGAATAATATGCTACCATGTTGGGTGTAATTATGTTGACTGGATCAGGCTTTGAATTTTAAACTTGTGCTTGATTGGTAATTTACAAACTCGAGCATGCTCAATTAAGCTTATTTGAATTAAGATTCATTTTATGTAAAAATTTTATATTTCTAACTTAAAAACTATCAGTGACCAAACTTGACTGACACTTAAAAGACAACTACTTTAGCTACAATATGTTCAAAACAATGTTGAGTCAAACATCATAAAGGCCAAGTTTTCACATATAAACTACTCATAGCTCGAGTTTGACCAAACTGCTCTTGTATTTTAATCAACACAACCAATAATCCCAAAGCTTAAAATAAATTGGACATTACAAAATTTGGAAGCTAGTAAGCTATTTTATTGAAAGGCATATAAAGAAATGGATCAAGAAATTAGGATTTTTGTTGTGGAGCATACCATTACATTGATGCTGTGGGGGACGAGACAGACGCAAACGAGGAGAGAAAGACACACCATTGGATTGGTAAAAAGAGAGGACTTGGTCGAGGTCTGGGATTGAAGCGTACTTATAATATATCAATGTGCGATAGTTATATTTCTATTGTTGTTGATCTGTTATTGGCTATGCATCAACATCGTGATTGTGAAGATGAAAGAGACTGGTTCTTCTTTTTGGTTGTTGTTAGAAGGGGCTCTGTATATACGAAGATAAGGCCTTTCAAATATTAACAAAGAAATTGAGCACATTCATTTTTTTATTTTTTATTTTTTCAAAATGTCTGGATACAGGTGCATTCACCCTGGCACATTGGTGCCAAAACATTTTCTTCCCTTTGCTTGGCTCTGCTGTATGTCAGAATATATTCTCCTATCCTCCTGTATGTTTGCTTTCTCAACCCTTTTACTTTGTTCATCTTGCAACTGTGCTATCAGGGATTCAATTAACTTGGCATTACTCATAGGGTTGTCTCGTCTCCATTTCAACATTCTTTACGATTTCTCTGCAACCAAAGAAAGAAAGCCAACGTCGTTTAAGCTTAAAAAGTATCTTCCCTTTTGCTTCTTTAGAATCCTTAAAAGAATTAGTGGTGAATGATCTAATCCAACCGCACGTAAATTCAAAATGTGGGAATTTGGGTAATGACATAACCAGTCTGTATTGACCAATTCTCTATCTAAATGTTTCTTTACAATATTTTTTCTCAACGTTTCAACCCCGCATGGTGATTGGGTTATATTTTTCAACAATAAAGGCTGATGCTGCGGTGAGTAAATGTCAGGCAAGATTAGCACAATATCAGTTTTTATTGACCATATCTATATTTCATGTTGGTAGTCAAAGATTCCTTCAATTCTTTTGTCATAATAGTCTCTTTTCCTAGAGTAGTATTCTCCTTAATTAATTTCGATTCAAAGCTTTCCGTAGATTGATTGGCCTTTCCATATTTTGTATAACCTTCCTTTTTTGTATATGCTTCTCCTTCCTACCCACGTCGTTGTTCCAACCATCTCTGGCCATTGAACGTTGCTCGTAATGCCGGCCTCAATTCTTTTAAAAGAAAACCGTCGTTATCTTTTAGAGGGCAAAGTCTTGTTAAATCATCGATCAAGCCGCATTCAGAGCAATAATCTAACAAGAACTCATACTTAGAGGAAATCATTATTTTTTTACCATCAGGATTTCCTACCCACCAGCCATCTGTAAGCGGTTGCTGAATAGCAAGTCAAACTTTAACTCGTAGGAAATCCTTTTTGGCTGCACTCACTGGTTCAACAGCAATTACTTTCCCTGGTTTGGATCCAATTAGTTCTGAATTCTTCTCAATTAACATAGCCAAGGGTAATCCATTGATCTGTACCCAAAAGTTAATACTAAAAAAATCCAAATCATAAATTTTCTGATGTTCTTCCTGTCTCAGTAGTAGCATAGGACAGCCATTGGATGACCAAGGTTCGGATTCAGTAATTCTGTCCCATATAATATGATCTTTGGAAATGAGCAAAAAAAGATTCTCCTTCATATGTGGTACTTCAAAACGCCCGAATCGGTTCCACACACGATTCGGAGTATTAATGAAGCCAATTCTATGCATTGGTTTATCTCTGAAAACCTTCCCAACGATATGCATAGGTCGTTCAACTGGAGAAAACTCGAGGTCCAGAAAGACATGGCCACTGTCATCAATCGATTAATTGTCAAAGAAGGCTATTCCTAAAACAAATAGTAGACACAAATAACTAAATAAGAAAGTATTTAAAAATAACTAATAGAAAAACATGAATGGAGATATAAAACCTTGTAGATAAGAGGGAGATATCGAACAATTAAAGAAAGATATTGGAAGCATCACAATGATGTGATCAAGCCCATAAAGGGAGAGACAACAATCTCTACGAAGAACTTTGAATGGATAGGAGCGTTTGAGATTAAAATTTGGTGAAGTGTTCTTGTGTTTGCTATTGTGTTCAGCAGGGAGGGAGAGGAAGAGTGCTCACAGCAAGAAAGAAAGAGAGATTGGACAGTTTTCATTTGATTTGATTTTGATTTTAATTGATTGTTGGTCATAATGATTATGTGGATAATTTTTATTTACAAATTGGATATTTATCTATTGTAAATTTGAATGGCTCTTGACCTTTGATCCTTGGTAATTTTTTATTTTTGTTCAGACACCTTGGTAAACAAAAAGAGTTTTTTTTTTTTTTTTCTTTTGGGCCAAAAAATTTAAAAAGTTAATTATTCAAAAATTGAAAGGGTAATTGTCAAATCAGCATTTAATGCATGATTTTGTATAATTTTTCCCTATTTACAAATTGAAAAATTTTCATTTGTTGGCTCCTCTTCAGTCACACAACAAAGGAGGAGTTGATGGAATAAATCTCATGAGTTGAGGTGTGGTTAGGTTTCCATAAATATAGACAATTAATATAGTTTTGTAGTGATTATTAATGAATATAAGGACAACTTTATTAATTTATACAAAACATGAATATTTAAATTTAAACTTAGTCTAATGAACAAAAAAAATATATCTTAGGTTTCTAAACCTTATATAATATTTCTTTTATAGTTTTGAGTTGATGTTTAGGGTGCCATATTTATGTGATTAAGTATTATTAGACTTTACCTTTATCCAATTAGAGTTTAGGGCTTTTAGGGTTTGATTTAGGGTTCATCAACCTGTAAACCTAAAATTACTTTATATTTATTATTTACAATGTCATCATTATAGTTTTAGTCATTTGTTTAGATATTGGTATATTTCATATCTTGTGATTTATCTTTAAGCTATAATTTGCTAACCGATAGACTATACAATTATAGCGGGTCACTATATATGTGTGTATCATTTTATCTAACCATAGTTTTTAGAGTAAGGAATTTTTCCAAGGGTTACATCATCATTTTGAATTGAAGGATTTATTGCTGCCTTTAAATGGGATACTTAAGAGGATTTTAAGTGTTACTCCATCAATTTCAAATAAGCAGTGTGAAAATATCTTTTTCATCAAGTGTAAAGTGGGGGACGCTATATGTTTGGTTATCATTAATAGTGGAAGTTGCACAAATGAAGTTGCTGTGGCAATGTTAAGAAGCTTAAACTACCAACTGCATTGCCTTCAAATCCTCACAAGTTGTAGTGGCTTAATGATAAAAGAGGATGTAGAGAAGAGAAGCAAGTTACAATGCTGATTTCAAATCCTGATAAGTATATGGATGAGATCCTTTGTGATATGGTACTAATGAATGCTTCACACATACTATTGCGTAGGCCACGGTTATTTGATCATAGAGTGATGTATGATGGCTATTGTAATTCATAGCTTTTGAGAAAGATGGCAAGCAAATCACATTGTGTACTATGAGTCTTGTGCGGCTAGTAATGCCTATAGGAGATGAATGCGAGAAAATAGAAGAATAGCTTGAGGTTGAGAACGCAGGATGAATAGCTTGAGCATAGTATGGTTCACGGGGGATGCAGTGATGTGTTTGTTGATTTAAGAGTTGATAACTTCAACTTATGAGAGCTGCTAGTTCGAAGGGTTTTGAAGAGGTGGGTTTGAGGAGCTTGATACTGGATGTAGTGTTTGAGTTAAGGAGGGCTAGGCAATATTACTCATTTATTATTTAGTTCTATGTTTGCAAGTTCTTTATGAAGATTTTCATGACTTATCCAAGTGATTACCTAATTCTAGATTTAAGTAAAAATCTTATTATGCCCATAGGTGATGAAAGGGATCAGTTTATGCTTAAGATATTGGATCAAGATTGGAACAAGACACTAGGATAAGTAGAGCTTTCAAAGAAGGGAAATAGTGCTTATAGAGAAATCCGTGCCTAACACCACGTCTGTGTTCTTACTCGTGCATTTTTCGAGTTCATTTTAATTTGTTTGTTTGATATATTTCATTAAAAAGGATTATTTTATGACACTTACAACCCTAGGGCTATTAAAGGAACTAGTATTTAAGGTCTTGTATATTATCTTCATAGAAGTTGATAAATGATAACTCTTTTCTAGAGAATTCTCTCTAAATCTCTTATGGTATATTTGGTATACTAGAACAGAATAAGACTAGATAAGAATAACAATTCCTTCTTTTATAGTTAAGGATATTTTCAAATAAAACATACTTTTTTATCAGAAATAGTCATTCCTCTAATAAAGAGAAGGAATGTTGATTCCTTATTTATTCTATATTACATGGAATAGATATTTTTTTATAGGATTTTTCGCAAACCAAACAAGGGAATAGATCTTGTGGGGAAATAAAGTTGAAATACTAATTTTATTCCATTCAACCAAACATAGTGTTAGTTCTCATTGATTCTTAGAATCGACAAACAAACCCTTGAATATCAATTAATTATGCCATCACATCAATTAGTTAAATTCAAAAACCCCATTTAGTTATTATTTGTGTTATTATATCAATACAATTAATACGATTCAAATCAATCTATCAGGGTTAAAATTAATTTGTCTCTATCTTTTATTTCTATTGTTCAATTCTCAAAAGCCCAAACATGCCAAAAATATTTTCATTTCACTTTTCACGGAAATTCGACCTTCGGGACATTAAACTTAGATACAAACTTATTTGTATTACATGTGAAAAAGTAGTGGAAAACATATGGTTTATAACCATAAAGTCTCTATAAACAATTTCCAAATGTACCTTATGCAACATTAATGTTATCTCGAGCTACCTTCCTGAATAAGACTAATTGTCGTGTTGAACCATGTAATACCTAGTTAGGCAATTTGCATGTTTGAAAGCTTGCACATATCCATGCGGAACATTCTCAATGGGAAAAACATGTGAGTTAATCTAATTATAAATAAAATGATAGTATTAGTACCTATGAGAAAATATTGATCATGTCTTGATGCGCAAAAATGTAATTTCTCAACTTGCTTAATAGCTCATGATCAAGCACTAGCAACATGCTCATGTAGTCTCCCTTCTGTGGATGCGGTTACTGTTGCATAATGAGAACCCATTTGTCGAACCCAAAACAGCTTGGTCAATTCAACCTTGGTTCAATCAAAATAGGCCATGAAAGCAGGTTAATCCATGCATGTTGCTCAAATTGCCCCGATTGACCTTGGCGGTTGGACCGTCAACTGGTTAAATCAGCCTAGTCGACCAAACCCGGTTAAAAGGGTCAAAGTGCAATAAAAAAAATCTACTGGAATTTTTATGTTAAATTTTCTCTTCACATAAAAATGCATATTTAAGTTAGTTATTAAATAATTATTTTTTTTAAAACATAGTAATTATATCATGAAAATATACTCATAAATATATTCTTACTATATTATAAATTTATAAAATATAATTATTATAAATACCATCATAATAATTTAATAGCTAATTAATGAATTTTATCTAAATATAGATCTAATTATGCCAGGGGAGAGGGTTGATGTTAATCCATGAGTCATTAAGTAGACGTTGTTAAATCCATATGTTTGTCGTTAGTTTGTATTACACATCTGCAACTTGGGCCGGAATGTAAAAACCATCATTCACATACATACCATTAATTAGCTTGCTATTTTTCTTCCATGGACCCAAGACAAATTTCAAAGGCTCCCTCTATTTTCATCTTACACAGGTACGGTTGTTTCTTCTTCTCCATTTCTTTTTTTTTTTTTTTGGTGCCAGGAAAGATTATATGATGATTTCTTAGCACATTTGATCTGCTACTGTCATGCACCGGTGCAAGAATTGCGTGAGCAGGAACTGAGAGGTGTCAACCATACTTTGATCAATTTTTCTTGATTCATTCCCACACTGCCAGATTTTTGTACTTGAAGACCCCCATCATAGCACGATCCAATTAAGGCAAAATAAAAGAAGCGACAGCCCACCATTCCAGTACATAAAGCCTCGAAAAGATGGTACCTTACAAGGAACAGAAAGAGGATTCTAGCACCAAGACAGGCTGCAACTTTGCTAGAACAAGGTAAATATAGTAGTAACTGAATATAAGTCAGAATCAGTTGGAAGAGCAAAATGTATGTAAAAGGTTTGCATCGTGTCGACGAAGATATAAGTTGTTCTAAACAATTAGGTATGCGCACTTTTCTTGAGTTTAAAAAAGTTTCGACTGTGACAACCAAATTACAGATTTCTAAGGCAAATTTCATTTTTCTAGAATTTGCATCTCTTTTACAGAACATATCAAATCAATGAAGTTGATTCCTTCATGCAAAAGACAAAAGTTAAAAGGTAAGGGGAAAGAAAAAAACACCATTGAAGAGATCTCATGGGTAGTTTCCGTGATTTATGAAACTAAATTCAGCCAAAATTGAAAAAGGCGGCTGCTTCCTCAGATTGTTCCAGATACGTCTATAACTATGTTTAACGCTGAATGGTAAAAATTGGCATAAATACCACTATCATGGCTTGTGATGGTAACGAATTCTAGGACTTCCATCCGCAGGATCCACCTATCGAAGCCGTGATTTAGTTAATGTCAAATGCAGCAACTACTTTTGTCCTGCGAAGAAGTTTCCCCATGCTAGCTGTCTCTCAAAAGCTAAGGGGTATCAGCAAGGAAAAAGAAAGCAAGATATTCACCTCATTTTCAAAGATTCTACAATTCCACCTTTCGGATTTCTGTTGTATTGTCATTACTTCCTGGTGAGAAGAGCAGACGGAGCCATCCCAAAAACTTGTTGATCAGTGATGCTTGCTCTACATGCTTCACCTTGCATATAACATCATAATCATGCTTTGAATGTGGAGCAACTATCTTTTCCTGCAAGAAAATGCAACAAAGGAAAGACTAAACACACTTCTAACAACTAACTAACAAATCAGATGGCAACCTTTATCATATTGATGGATGCCTCCTTTTAGAAATCTCTTCTCCTCAATTTTTTAATCTTCCTACATTTTTCTAAATCTTAAACAAATTTTACAAAGTAAAAAATTAAAAAAGAAAAAAAAGCGGGATTGCTCTGTCTAAGCCAGATGAGAATGTAGAGCATTTTACAGTATCCCATTTGGAGATATAAACGAGCCAAGCTACTCACAAATTACTTGACCCGGATCAACCCAAGCTCAAAAGATGCATTAGTAAACAAGCCAAACTCAAGTTTCAATTTAAACTCACAAGATGACCATTAAACTTGAGAGTAAGCTCCTAAGTAGACTCCTAGGTTTCATATGCATATAAGATACACTAGCAAATTATGATCTACGATGTGTACTAAAATATAATATAATGGTAGAATAAAAATTTGAAATAGACAATAGCATAGAATTTTTTTTTGTAATGAAAAATAGTAAAGATTTAAATATAAATAAAAAGAAGAATAAGAACAAAAAGAAGTTATGTTATGTTATGTTTGGTACACGAGAATGAACCCAGAATAAAATCACGATTTTAGGTTTCATTTCATTCCTCATGTTCGGATATACTTTCAAAAGCCGAAATCGCAATTTATTGGAATCGACGATTCCATCTTTAAAAGAGAATTCAATTCCGCCTTTGAGAAGACGAGATCGGAATTCCATTATAGCTTCTTAATTATATGTAGTTTAATTACCTTTTTAACCTACCAAATATTTATATAGACAACATTTATTGCTAGGGATATTTTTGACATTTACATTATAACCATTTCATTCCATTAAGGCTTCCAAATATAGAAATAGATTTGTCATTTCAAAACCCATTCCATTCTAATCAATTTTATTCCAAATCATTCTCGCGTACCAAACATGATCTTAGAGACATCATATTTTTATATGCATAATTATGGAAGAGGGAGAGAGTGGGAAGAGAATAATTTAACCAAAGGAAGATTGTATAAACATGGAAAAGAGGGCGAGAGAGAGAGTATGGAGAGAAAAGTGGAGTGGGAAAAATAAGAGAGAAAAAACTGTAAAACGCGATTACAAATATTTATAAAAAAAAAAAAAAAAAAACAAACAAACCTGTAACATTGGAAGGTAGAGAAAATGTGACAATGTGAGTACTTTACTTTATATTTAATTTTGGAGTCGAATTATTGGGTATTTTGCTTAATAACAGTAACAAATAAAATATTAAATTAAAACTTAAAAATTGATTTCAATTATATAAAATAATCATTATTTATTGTCCAATCATCAAATTATTTATATATTTATTTTATATAATTAGTTCCCTAGATTTGACATTCTCATACTCTTAGATTACACATGAGCTCAAGTTGCTGCGAGCTATTCGAGCTTAGCTTGACTTAAGCTCAATTTATAAACTAGGTAAACTCAAGCCTATATTTCAAACTATGTAAAATGTCCGACTTTGCTCAAACGCAAAATTTTTTTAAACGAGCCAAACTGAAACTTAAAAAAAGCACGGCCAGTTTGTAACTCTGTCCTCACACATGCACACACAAAGGAGGAATAAAGGGAAGGATTAGGAGACAAGAGCAAACAGTACTTTCTTTGTGCAAGCTAAATTAGAAAATTCCACGTTTTCATTCGAGGACAATAATCAAATTTAACAGTGAGGATGTATGTGTGGGAGCTTGTTCTCTATGGGCTGCTAAAAGCTTTCTTCACAATAAGTATACTAATAAAGCCTACTCAAGGAATCTCTGTTTGAATTGCTTAATTTTTATTTGTATCTTATCTGCATCTACATCTTATTTGTATTATATCTTTTCGATTTTTTTATAAGTAAAAATGTCTAATTTTCATTTGTATCCATTTCTTCATATACAACCATCTAAAAACAATAAAAATAAGATGTCAAAACAACATGAAAAAATGAAACAAACAGAGCCTTAACATGAAATATAGAATATACCTTGAAAACATCAAGAGGACAGAAATCAACTCCATCACAACCCTGTAAAAAAGCCCCATAAAAGAAATGCCAATAAGTAATGAAGAAGTATGGAACTGTCTATTTTTATAAAATAAAGAAACAGCAATTAAAACTTAAAATTTTTCATTTCCAACAACTAAAAAGGAAGATTGAGAACCCAGTCAAGTATCTACCACAGCCAAGTATCTACCACAGCTAACAATACATAGTCTAGGAAGTTCATCAGGAAACGTTCAGTAACATAGGGATAGATAACTAACAATCAGAAAGAAGAGGATCCAAAGTAGTCACAACTTACAGGCAAAATTACAGCATCTTCATTGTGCAACACTTGGACATAGTACTTGCTCGAAGAATTACCAGCACAATTATAAAGTACCAGTATGTTATTGCCACCAAAAGGTGCTACAATGCTCCCCCTCCACTGTCTGCTGTGGGGTGGCTTGGGAGGAAAGTCCAAAGGTCGTTCCTTCTGTATGAGTTGGAACCCTAGGAAAAAAGGAATATAATTTGAATATGCTTTATGTTCAACAAGTGAATTAAGAGTCAAATAAAAGCCACCCATAAATACAATTTCAATTTTGAATAACTTTGCAAATAAATCCCACTTATTTTAGTTACAAAATAAAGGATCAATAAAAATCTTACCAGAACCATCAAGAAACAGACCAAGGAGACATGAGAAGGGAACCACTGTTTCTGCATGAGCGAACCGAAGTCTTGCTTTTTCATAACTCCCTGGAGGATGATTCTCTACAAGACATAAAAAGGAATCAAGGAGAAAGACAATTATTATGTAGGAAAGCAAATGCTCATGGAAGAAGATAAACCAGCACAGTTTTTGTTTTAGGGTATGCATTCCTCATTCAAGTCTGCAGCTTGAATCTGAGTGAGCAACTGCAAATACTACATAGCTTGTGAATATCAGAATATGTGGGAATCTAAAAGGGAATCGATGCCAAGAAAAATCTGCATTGATGGTCCAGATGCTGATACATAAAGCAAATTGACATCCCTTTGTTGACTTGCTCAACAATCATAGAAACAGAAAACAAGGAAAAAACTAAAAAATTAAGAATTTATGAACAAATTACACCTATTGGGAGCACTAAGGAAAAAAACTTCAGTTACACTTGCACTTTTGATGCCACTACCTAAGATAAACAAGAAGCAGCAAATTTCTTTCCTGAACTGCTGTACATCAATATACTGAAATTCAACTGTCCTGAACTTCAAAAAATAACCCTACACGGCTGGAATTTGTGCATTCTCCAGCGCAATGTCCTCAGCTTATGTAACAAAGCCTAGACCAACCAAGATTACTATAACAATGGAAAATAGAGAAGAAAAATCACAAGCCCAAATTAAAGAGCTGAGCAGGACATTTTTACCTTCATGAGCCATAATAGCTTGTTCCATTGAGTGGAGAATATCTTCCAACAAGGGCATACCCATTCGATAATTTAGTGCTTTGCCATAACCCTTTAGTATGAAAAATTCTAAATCATCTGTCCACTCCAGCAAAGCAATCTTGACATGTAAGATAAGATTTGTTAGTATATTATCGACACAAGAAAGGCACAAAGAATTGAAAATAAGAGCTTCGAATCAATATTTAAACAAAATGAATGAGCGATAAATAACCACATATAAAGACAAGAAGATGCCGCTTTTCATATCTCTACAAATAGATAGCCCAAGTTCTACTTCTATCGCTCCTTTTGCAAGGTATTTCCAATAATTCCTTCCAAAATCATTCTTGCCAAACCCATACAGAAGAATTAAGGTATAAAATCATCAAAAATAAACAAATGAATTATTTACCCAAAAAAAAAAAACAAATGAATTATTTATTTAAAGTAGTTCAAACATTAGCCTTGTGATTGCCTTGTGCAGGTATGCTACCCCTTTCCATCCTTTGATGGTTATACATCTCTTTCCTTTAAGGAAATTATCTGTTTACCCAAATACAGAAAAATAATAATAATAAATAAAAGTATGGCACGTTTACAAGTTATAGTCTGTATATTTAGCACTAAGGGACCAGTGAGCACCCAATACCCATTAACCAACTTCCTTGGATTAATCACTTCAGTTTCTTTAAGAAAAGTATACTAGCACAAAATTCACTCCCTACAGATGAGAAAAATAAAAAAAATTCATATTAGCCCAAAAAGAATTGAAGAATTCATCCAACATGCTTACAAGTAAACACATTTTCCTCCTCTGGATTTTCAATAGATTAGAAAGTTCAACAAGAAGCTGATCCAAACATTCTAATACTCAAAACTCAAAAGTTACTTAAGAGAAACCATGTGAGCAGATGCACATGCCCATTGCAAGAAAGAGAACGAAGAGGGGGTTTTTGACCCTCAAAGGGTGTTACAATGAAGCTGACACCAAGAGTTTCTGTATGGTGGTTATGGAAGGAAAAGGATTGGGATGGAGATTGTGCAACGCACTGTAATGGTGGTTTAACATGAATTGCAAAGGGTGCTGTGCAGAGACAGTAATGGAGAACGATAATGGAAATATGCATGCATGTGAAGTATCTGGGGGCTCAATGAATGCCAGTCTCACATCTGATTCAGGTTCCTAACAAGCTGAAATCCCATCTTGCTCGTTTGTTGCTTTGTAAGACTTGTCTTTAATAAGTTTTACCTTACATCAATGTAATTAAGGCACATGTCTTTGCATTCAAGGCTTGTCAAACCATGATATTGAATTAGCTGGTCAGAAAACCCACAGGACAAATCAACATAAGCCAATGTACCTCATCAGGAGTGAAAAGAGCACATGCTTGGTTTGTTATATCCAATAAGGAAGCTTCCTGTGAACCAAAATTTATAGATATCTTAGCAGCATATAATCCTAATTCTGGGTCATGCCAAAATTAGTGGGTATGCGTATAAAACAAAATATCAGAAGTAAAGAACTTGAAGAACTTGTCACCTGTTTACACAGAAACCAGAGAGAAGAGGTATCCTGTCTTGTAAAACCTAGCTTTAATCGTTCGCTTATTGCCTGAGTAATTTCATCAAGAATGGGTTCCTTCAGTTTGTCAACAGCAGGCTCCTCCTTTTCTCTATACGACTGCATTACAAGTAGAAATCATATCAGAGGATGTTGTATTTGTATAGTCATAATTTTTTGCGAGTCTAGAGTAGAAGTACACAAATTCAAACCCATTTGTAGATTTTATTCTCAATATATTGCTCTACAAATTGGTTCACACTTATAACACCCGAAACGAAGGGAAGGGAGGAAGAAGAAGAAGAAGAAAGAAAGAAAGAAAGAAAAGGGTAGAGAGAGATCCTTCTTATCTCCCCTTTCAACAAACCTTCCATTTCCTTTAAACTCGCCAGGTCAACTAGCTTCATTCTATTAAAACCTTGCAAATGCTCTTGATCCCATAAGAAATAATCAGATAACACAATGCAGCTCGCATTATTTGATTCTATTAGAAAAGATAAATATACAATTTTTAATATAACAAGAAAGAGCTTCGTATAACTAAGGAGCTGGCCTTCAACCACAAATCATGAAATGGCACTTGAAGAAGGTTTTGATGTCTCAGTTATGAGCAATAGAAAGATTCGAGTGATAGCAAAAACTTTCACTGGATAGACATACTTTAAAAAAATGCCAAATCTACGAACAAGCTAGAAGTGTAGTGTATCTATCTAGCAGAAAAATGCTTCCATTGTTTATATGGTGTGAGCTCAATCAATTCTCAGTTGATGATATGTATTAAAAGTTATGGCCTATAAATGGTTCTACTCTTAAGCCCTTCACTATTTCTTGCATTGCCAGTATGGATATTTTTCATATTGTATTTATTTTAATCCTTTTGAAAAGCTGTTTTACAAAACATCTTAGTACTTTGCCTATCCTATTTATTAAAGCAAAAGGAGCTTTCTGCCTCATCAATTTCATCTAGTATTTCATACATATAGTTCTTCACCTTTATATGATTCTAGCAAAGTTAAATGGAACAAGAATTTATTCCAGATTGACATTGTTTCACATAGATATCTCCTTACGAAAATATAACTCTCCAATGATTAGCTAGAAATTTTGAAACCTATGTAAACAATGATAAGAACATCATCAAGTTCCGCAAAATCATGTGGATCACCATGGCCTATGCCGTGAACTTATGGACAATTTCCTCCCTTCTTGGCAACAAAGGTTAAAACCATGACTTAAAACACTCACATTGGAATGCAAACTTAAATTGGAAAATAAGCAAAAAGGCTGCAGACAATGTACCTTGTAGTTTTCACAAGAGTCAAAAAACCTCAGCAATATGTCACTCGCACGACTCTCGCTCGTAACAGAAAAGGCACGTTGTTTCCCAGGTCCAAGAGTTCCTCTTCCACCAAATAGCCCCATGCCAAAGGCCACTGCACTTGCTGACGCCCTAGGAACCTTATTACAATATACAAGATATAAAATGGCTACCTATGTCCATTGAAAGTGTGAAATATCTCAAACAAGGCTAAAAGGTAAAGATTTTTCGAGCTTGCCACAGCAGTCCCATTATACTCAGTTTTACAAGATATCAAACAAAAGGAAGCAATCTTAGAGTTTCAAGATGCCAATTTGAAGAAAGCACCAACACAACCAGAACATTAAACATAAGCAAAATGGAAGGTCACCAGTTGAGACACTATTATCTGTGCTTCAAAGAAGAAGATAAGATGACAGAGAGGAAAAAAGAAGAATTCAACATACTTAGCATTAAAAATAAGACATCTTGAATTTAAGAGCTTGTTGAGGGACTCGATCAAAGAATCACCCAAGTACAAGTATTAACAATTATTTTTCAATTAGTAATTCACAGCTCACCTGTGTTGCCTTCACTTGGTAGATGTCAGGATGGTATTCCTCGTTAAACAATTCAGGAAATCTTTCTCGAATCCTGATTCCAAGTTCATACAATTCTTCTTCTCCCTTGATAATTAATTCGCCACCTTTTGTTTTTCCTTTCCAAGGAGATTCCCATCCCCTCAACCAGGCAGGAACTTTCTCCAACGACACCTTGTTTTGCTCAGCATCACTCAAAAGTTCCTTGAGATGTGAAGACAGGGTATTCAACTCTTTCATTCGTTTCTTGGTCGGAGCGCGAGTCCCATGTCTTGCCTAAAACAAGAAACTGAACTGAGACTGATATCATTTCCCATGTCTGAAGAGATATATAGTCAACAAATTCAATAAAGCAGCAATACTGAACAATGGAATTTCCTCGACATGAATTCACCGTTACAATAGCGGCATTAGTTACATTAAAACTGCTTTTAGAACGCTTTAGCAAATTGAAAACCAGTTTAAGAAGGTGAACACAAAGCAAGACTGTTACATTAGAACTTGAAGTAGACTCTTCATTAATCTAAGAATGGGGCCAAAAAAGGGTAATACCATGATGGTGGCTTAAAACTTGCTTCACCACAAATCAAATATGATATTGATCCATAAAAAGCCTTTTAATTGCTTGGCAAGCTCTCTGATTCTCCATGCCTCATTATAGTAAAATAAATTGAAGAAAACAATCATAACAGAATGATGCAAAGCACTGCTCGGAGCCAGCAAAAGGAAGAATGAATGTGTTTTTACCACACCTGCCAATGACTATGGAAAGAACAACTCCAATACATCAAAACTTAATGGATAGTATTAAAAACAATGTAGCAATATACATGTGAATTTAAACATCTAGCACAACATTTTATTCCAGGATCACCAGCTTTCTTAAACTTCACTTGTATGTCAAACCAGTCCTATGAAAGAAGAAAAACAATGATTGATTCTTTTAGATGCACCCCTAGTATTCTCAAATTAAAGAAAAATGATTAGCAATAGAAATAAAAACAAAAGGCAGGTGACTTTACAAGCAATTCCATAGAGAAATGCTGATTAGGAACTGTACAAGCAGCATGCACCATTGAGAAAGAGTAAAGTACCCATTCACAAGAGGACTGGAAACAACTGAAAATTCATTTCTAGGAGACTATTATGTGCAAATCATTGGAAAACATATAATCTAGGTGATATTATCCCTCAACCATCAATACCAGGAAAAGCGTTACCTTTGAGATGGATTAATGTAATTGAAAAATGTCCATAATGTAGAAAAGGGATGAAAAGGATTTTTTCCACTTATATAAGAGCAAAAAAAAAAAAAAGCACTAGGAAATCCCAAGTTCTGTAATGAAGATAGAACATTCATGATAGATGATCATCTAGGAGATAAGCAAACCAACATGCATCATAAACAATGAACTTTGAAAACTAAGTTACCACAAGATTTAAGTGAATAGGAATGCAAGTATCTGGGATTGTTGAGGGATTGAAGTCCTTGTTCACAACATCTTTCACCATGCCATACCTGTACGAAATCAAAATCAGACAATTGAATAGAAATACTAGTTGAGTGCTGCCACAGCACTTAGCTGAACTCAAAATTCAAAAGCATAAAATAAGAAACATGTCACGAAATCAGATGGTACTAGGCACCTCAGTTTTAATTAACACATTTTAGAATTCATTACAATCTATTGTCCGAATTGAATCTGACATAGGTTTCTCATTTTCACTCTAACATATCAACTGAATGAAAATCTGCTAACCAAAAAACAATTTCTATAAAACATTGGCAACAAACAATTTACTTTTGCATATTAGATGATACTATACTATAATGGCAAAAAACATTATATAAATTCAGGAAAAAAGGATGCAACAGTATTTAATCACCAAAATCATCACAAAAAATAATAATAACAATGATACAAAAATATACATTTAACAAAGAAAGCTCATAATCCTTTGCCATTACATAGATATAGGGATAAAGTATCCAGTCCCCTCTCTTAGTCCATTTGGTATCCTACATCAAGAACTCTCGCACATAATAAATTTTCGGAAGATCTCCTCAAAAGTACTAAACTTTATTTCAGTAAATGACTATAACTTTCACTTGTAGTAATCAAATTCTAAAAACTAAAAAACATTCATCAATCAACATCCAAATAGTGCATCCCCGTGCAGTGCTGCTGTCTTATCAAAGCTGAAATCGATAAATTCATTATTAACCTCTATTTTTCTCAATTAATTGATTTTATCCCTTCTTTTTTCTCAATATGTCGCCTTAATGCCGCAGCGTGCTTAGCATCCAATTGATAATTCAATTGAAAGATTCAGAACTCGATTACATTCATCAACTTCACAGTGCACACAGCTAATTTCCAACGAATATTTAATGTTTAAATTCTGTGATTCGGACGAGAACGAAGGAGAACAAAACACAGATTAGGACCAGAACATTTTAAGATTAAATAGCTACGATCCGATATAAACAATATATAATCCAACTCAAACTTTCCCTACATTCATATTCATCATTCATCAACATTCCATACGATCTTTATCTTTTTTTGTCTAATAAATCACATTCCTGCGTCGAATCAAATCGATAATAATGAATTAAAGCGATTCGGAGTCCATTTTATCGATTCGTCTAGCCAAATCCACCATTTCTTCACTGATTGCTGGAGAGAGAGAGAGAGAGAGAGAGAGAGAGAGAACCTGGTGACAGTGGAGAGGTGCTTGCGTACATCGAAAGTTTCTTCGGACTTCGAGCCTGCGATGAAGAAGAGCAGTAGGCATAACACTGGAACCGACTTAAATTTCTTCTTCATTTTTTCTACCATCGGGAAGGCAGTTAGAGTCAAGCTATTTTATAGCCAAGACCTTTTTTTTTTTTTTTCCCCCCTTTTTCTTTATGAAATCCTGGGTTTTCTTGGATTTTCTGTTTCTCGTCTGCAACTGTATTGCATTGGGTATATTTGCTATTTTTTTTAAAATTACTATATATTTTTTATCTATATATATATATATTTTTATAAGTAGTTTATTAAAAAAGATTTGAGAAAATTGTACAGGCCCTTTCTATTACATGGAAAATCTATTATTTATTACATCCATTATCTATTATCTTTTATATTATTATTAAGTCAATCTTGATGATCGGTGTCAAAACATCTATTACAGTATGATAGTTATTTTCTTATACCGAACTATTATTAGTTTATTACTGTCTTTATTTTCATTCTTCTATTATTATTAAGTCAATCATGTTGATTGGTATCAAAAAATCTATTATGGTATGATAGTTATGTTATTATATTGAACTGTTATTAGTTTATTAATATCACTATTTCCATAACAAATCATCATCATTTTTTTTCTTTTTATTCTCGCACACTTTGTGTTTTTGTAACTCTAGGAACTCCGCCTACCGAGATATTATCCGCTTTGGCCACATGCCGCACTGTTTTGTTATTTTGATACCAACACTTCATAAGAGGTCACCCATCATGGGATTCCTCTGCACAAACATACTTAACTTTGGAGTTTCAACGAACTATAAGCCACTACACCAAAAGGCACCTCTATGATTACAGTTCCACAACCACAACCTATATTTAAGGAGTATCAAATTTATAAAACTAATACCACCTATAATGCCTCAAAACTCTACTCATCGAGATATTATTTGCTTTGATTACACTTCGCATAGTTTTGTCCTTTTGGTACCAACACTTCCCAGAGGATCACCCATGATGGGATTGCTCAGCATAGAGCACGCTTAACTCTGAAGTTTTGACGAACTTTAAGCCACCATACCAAGAGGTGCCTCTGTGATTAGAATTTCACAACCTATATTTAAAAGGTTTCACATACTCCCCCATTTATAAAACCAATATCATCGTTTGTTTCATTACATAGGTCCAGAACCACACGAGGCAGTGAGGACACATTCTTCTACTTCCGGCTAGTGAACTGCTCTGATACCACATGTAATACCCCGGAACTCTACTCACCAAGGTATTGTCCGCTTTAATCACATGCCGCACGGTTTTGTCCTTTTGGTGCCAATACTTCTTAGAAGGGAACCCATCATGGGATTACTCTACACAAACCACGCTTAATTCTAGAGTTTTGACGAACTCCAAGCCATTACACCAAAATTCAACTCTATGATTAGAGTTCCACAACTTATATTTGAGGGATATCACAGTTTTTCTCTAGTAATAAATAATTTCAAAACTTTTTATCATCTTATATTATTAATTTTCATATAAGATCATTTTGATATTACTTTTTATTTTATACATTTAAAATATTATTATTTAGTATTATTATGATTCTTGAAATATTATTTTATTTGTTTCGTAAACAAATGTAGTGTTTACAACTTACTAAACAAGAAAGGGAAAAAAATTAAAGGATAACCACAAGGCTATATATTACTAATTATGTAAATTTATTATAACAAAGTATTACCAATGATATTATAAGATATAATATTGAAAATATTTTGTTACCATATCTTTTTATATTAACATTTCATGAAAAAGTTCTAAGTTATATATATATGTGTGCGCTATATCTTTAATATTACCTTTTCGTATCGTTAAACTTCATAAAGAGTTTAATAAAATGTAAACCACCATATTTATGTTAATTTTAAGACTACATAAGTTTTATAATTTTAAACCTCTTTCTTAATTCTCTTTTAAGAATTTTTATTTTTTTCCAAAAATTTTAATTGTTCATCTATTTTTATTCATAGTACCTTTCATTATTTAAAATATTTATACCTTTTTATTGATTTAAAAACATATATTATAGAAAAGTTCCAATAATTCAAAGGATTACAAATTTTCAAATATTATTTATCTTATATATCTATAAATAACCACATATTGTGTATTATAAATATTCTTTAAAAATTACGCATTGCATTAAGTTCTAAGTAATTTGCAATCGAATAAAAAGAAGGTTTTAATTTTAGTAGGTACTTAGCTATATAAATGGTAATTACTTTGAAAACTATCCACATGGCATCCATGTTCATGTGTTAAAAGATAATTATTAATTACCCAGCATCGCTATATACTATCTATTGAATTTTTTTCCTTTGCACAATAAGAGTAAACAAGAGAGTCAACTAATAATAAAAGTCAAAATAAGATTTGGCACAAAATTTTTATTTATTTTTGTAATTATTATTTAAAATTAAAAATATTGATTTAATGTTTTAAAATATTTATTCTAACACTACACATCACATGTGGTGAACAACTATCCATAATTTCTAACACATAACTATATATATTCTGGTTATTTTAGATATTATCTACACTCAATATACATATATTATATATTATAATTAGTAGTTATCTACCACGTATATAGAGTCAACTAATAAAGCAAAAATGAGGTTTAGTGCAAAAGTTTATATATTTTATAATTAATTATTTAAAATGAAAAAAAAATCATTTGATGTTTTAAATTTTTTCTTGCAACTAATTAAATTTTATCAATTTTAACTTAATTTATTTTAATAATTACTTATTTATAATCAAATACAATAATTGATTTGAAAAGTTTATAGATGAAAAATAAATTAATACCTTTAATTATAAATATAGATAAAATTAAATAACTAATATTTACCAAGCATGTGTTAAAAATGATAAATAATTGAAGAAAGAATGATGCAAATTTGTATTAATACTATAAATAATTTATTTTCACTAATAATTTTGTTTTACTTATTTACATAAACTAGCAATCTCATATACATTAATAAGATGTCTAGAATGGGATTGTATTATGAGATCATGATTATTTAATTCACATTTTTCTTCATCTCTAACTATTATAATCGCAACTTGAGACATGGTTGGAAGAGAATATTGATATTGGCCAGCAGTTTTGTTTACGAATGATAAGCTGACAAACCTGCATATCCAGTGTTCCCAATCAAAGTAGTTGGTGGACAAAAGGATTGTGATAATTCAAAACATAAAAAATTGTCACTATAATTTCCATACTCAACATTGGATTTCAATAAGACAATTTTCTCACTATCTTTATCGTCTATGTATGTTTGCAAAAAAAGGGCCTTTCATGGTTGGTTGGTAGGAAACTACCAATATTGTATATTGAACCTTAGATTCGAGATGTGTAGATTCCATGGTTCCCAATCAATAGAGTGTCATCCACGTAGACACTCATTCAAGTAAAGGCAAATATGTGATTGTAAGATCAAATGTGCTGGCAAAAATGTCTTCCTAGATTGCTTTGAGTAATAAAACGTTCAAAAAGATAAGGGAGTGGTGAAGGCATTAGCAAAACAATTTGTCATCTTGAGCAGGACATTTTAAGATGGTTCGTATTGGAATAACAGTCAGCACAAAATTAACTTATTATGGTAGAAGCAAGACAGAATAATTGATATTCACTACCCTCATGAGATCCCCTAGCTATTCTAATACTGTCATGTCAATGCAGTAGGTAGACTATTGGTAAATATGATTTATAAGTAAGATGTGGCAAAATACAATATGTAAATACTAAAAACTATGTATGAAAGAAATTTATATTTTGACAGTAACTGTAGGTGATGTTGAATTCATTTACATAAAAATGACGATAATTTGCAAATTCTAAATAAAATGAATAAGTTTAAGATGGAAGTGAGGAAACAAAAGAGAGAGAAGATGCATTCATGTATAAGCATACATTCATCTTGGTAGCATACAAATAGTTGTAATCAATGTATGAATCAATGGTACATGCTTGCATTTGGTATAAAGTGAAATGATGGGACATTTTCAGGAGCTACATTTTTGTTTTCAATGAAAATATAAGAAATTAGGCAAAAGAAAATGAATGGAAGAATTATAAAGATGTATATGGGTATGAGTATACATTGAGCATGTCGATGAGTGGAACTATCTACATAAGACGCTCTTCTACATGAGCGAGCAACGTGGCCAATATATATTAAACGAAGGCTTAGAAAAGTTTAAATAAGAAATTATGAGTTAATGAGACAAATAACTAATATGTTATCAGATAGAAATGACAATCATACCCTTGTTATGGAAGGAGTCATCAAGTTGGGTCTATCATGCCTCTAAAAGGGGCCTAGTAGGATTACTCCAAAGTTATCGTATCACGTGTACACCCATAATATGAGGATCATTTGCAAGTCCGAGTATACAAGGCTCTACCTAATTGTTTACTTTGCAAGTTTCAATTGTATAGCTACACTTTTTTTATAATTAAAGGAATTCGATTTCCCACAGCTCACAAGAACCGCAAAGATTCGGTATCCCCCACCAAATAGTAAAAAGGATAGATAACCTTTATAATACAAAACTTCAAATAATCATACAATTTTATCTATTTCTTTTTCTAAGTTTATCTTACATGATACAAAAGTTCAAACTTATATACTACTAATATAATTTACATTCTAAGTTCATATTCATATCTTTATGGAATCCACTGAAGAAGAACTCTCTTCACATACTCCCAGCCTATTCTAGCATAAGCCATTCCTATACAAAAATTGTAGGGATGTGAGTTAAACCACAGTTCAGTGAATAACCAGACTAGGCCACACATCAAACAATTACCAAGCAAGCATATACAATGCAATAATCAATCATATAGGACATTTACAGTTTGGATGATCAGAATCTAAACCAATGGAGATTCATGCCCTTTATTGGGGGTTGAAGGACCGGTTCAAGTAGTTCACTCCTAGAAGAGATTGGGAATTAAGGAAGGAGAAATTTTCCAAACTTATTTACTATTATATATTTGTGTGTATCATAATCTCAACTTCACCTTAAAACCTCAGAAACTCTACTGAGTATTAATATCCTCAAGCCAACTCCAACTCAGGCAACATCTTTCGATACCTACTTAGTTCCTATGGAGCTGACAACCTAATGGTGACCTTTACCAAATTCCCTAGGCATAACAAAACATTATTATGGAATCGGAATATTAATACGTAATATGGATACCATGCTAATAGAGGTTACGTTGGCATGCAATGCATGTCAATTTCACTTAATGGATCAAACATTCATCAATATACATTACACCATAATATTAAGTAAATGGTTATCAATTTTAATATTAAAGTTTGTCATTCATCCAAACACCATACAGCATGCATTGATCCCATCCCCATACATAACCAATTATGTTTATATTAATTCATGTGCAACTATATTACAAGCACATACAATGTGATAAAGTCAATGCTACCCACATGTCATCCTGACTAAGTCTCGGTAATCTTTTAGAAACTCAAAAATTACTCTATTTCTCCTATGAAAAGAAATAATAATCACTTATTGACTTTCTTAATATATACTTTATTAAATTTTAGTATTCAACTCACTTTTAGCTTATTATTTTACACTTGGTCGAAAACATAGTCTTATATTTATTTTCATTGTGTTTTTCTTAATCTTATTTTAACTATATATCTTTAGTTAACATGATTATATTACTCATAATTTCTTTGTTTTGTACTAATATACACTTTATATCTTTATTATGTTGTGTATGCCAAAAGTCATACTTATATGCATATCCTACATCAAGTTCATATTAAATATTCATTTTTTAAAAACTCTTTTAATCAAATACTAAGTGTTTTAACAAATTATCAACTTATGTGAAAAACTCATTTTAACAAACATACATTTGAAACAATATATGCCCTTTATTATTGATGGCTAACCTATCATATTACAATTATATTATCTCTAAGTCATTTATAGGTTATTAAACCTATATTAATTTAACTCAGCTCAGTTGATTAGAATTAACTAACCTAATTCATTCTAGTTCATTAAAGTTCATTAAGTTGAGTAGAGCTTAGATTTATTAACTAATTCATTTTATATCTAACATTCATATTAACTTAGGTCTATTAATTTATTCTACATTTCAGGTTACATTTGTATAAATATAACTTAATTTGACTAAGTTGGTTAAACTTAACAGATATAATTCATTTTAACTCATTAAGATTCATTGAGCCATGTTAAACTTAAGATTATTAGCTAAGTTCATTTTATACTAAGAAACTATGTTAACCTAAATTAATTACTAAACCTATTAATTCACTCAACTTATTCTTAATTATTTAAGTACTAACATATTATATTATATATTATTTATCTATTTCATTTCATCTTTCTTTCTTCTCTCTTTTTTTTTTTTTTTTTTTTACAGGGCACAGATCACGCCTTGATCACGTTGTCATTAAGGAAGGGACAATGATTAAAGGCGATCGCAAGCTGAATCACGCTAGTGATTGCCCAAAATTTTCTAATGCAAGCCTACAAAGGGACGTGTCATGCCTGTGACTGTCAAATAAAATTTCAACCTGAGGCTACTAAGGGCCGTGTTACGCTCATGATCAATAATGTATCAGTTATTGTGATTTCCCTACTTCTTTAACTACCTGTCTACTTGTTTTATTCTCAAAACTCAACCCACAACATCTTAATAACAATATGCAAGTTCAAAACCATAACTTACAACATCTGTATTCATATTATTACATTTTATATCTTCAATTCATATAATCAATTATCTAACCTATACACATATAAACATAAGCCTAAGTTTTAGTTACATGCTCATATATCCTTAGTTTATAAATTTTATCACAAACCCGACTTATATCTAGCTTTACTTCATCACATATATGCATAAACAACAATCAAAATAAAGAAAATAACTATACTTACATGTTTGACAAACTTAACTAACTTGATCTTCATTACCACTACAACTTCATAGTTGATGAAGCTACTACATACTTGATTTCATCTTCTATCTTGTTTTTCATCTTCTATTTCTCCATGTGATCTTCTTAAATTTGAGATTTGGTGTTAGGCTTTGAGAGAAAAAGAAGAGAAATGAGAAGAAGAAGAAGAGCAAGAGAAAAGAGAGGAAGAGGAAGATAAAGAAAGAACCGATCAGCAAAAGAAAAGCAAAGGAAGAAGAAAATGAAGGAAAAAGGATAAAGTCAAAATCTCAAAAGATATTTATGAGGAGAGGTTTTGGGTTTAAACTTTTATGATCATTATCTTAAGTATCGAAAATAATTAAAAAGTAATTTGAGGATCTATAAAATAGAAATTAATAACTTGATTTATGAATCTAATTTATAAGAAATCGAATCTAATTTGAGTTTAGACATAAGAATTGATATTTTAAAACAAGCAAATGAACCCAAAATTTATGGGAATTAAGAAAATATGATTTAAGTTAAAATGGCTGAATTAGGACATTTTATGAATTTAAGTAATTAAACTTGAGAAATTTGAGTGATTTATAAATTGAAAGAAAAGGTGGTCCAAGTTGATGATTTCAAGGATTTAAAAATTCAATTCATAAAATAGACTAAAGCATAGGGTATACAAATTTACTAAATATTTAAATTGAATTTTTTGAAATTGAAAAAAAAAAAAGAGGTTTAGTTTGAAATTTACAAAAGTGGTAAAATTTGATTTGTTGAAAAAGATTGTTAAAGCAAATAGGCTACTTGAAAGGATCATTTGAAATTTTAAATTTCAATTAATCTATCTACTAATTTGATTATATTGAATTGTCTAATCACACTTTATAATATATTTTACTTAATTTGATTAAATTATTTAAGTTGATTTCTAGTTTGATCATTTTTATATTAAGTTTTGTTATTATATTTCATTTCTGAAGAAATTTCGAATTATTTGCCAAGCATTCATATTTGTTAAGTTTATTTGTTGTGGGTATTATGGTTACATTGTTTCGGTCTTTTATCACATCTATTTGATGCTCCTTGCTATTTTCATTTTCGTGAAGTGTATTGAGATTTATTGTTATTTAAGTTTAGGATCACTTTTTTATAATCATTTATTTATTCATCATTTATATGTTATTTTCATAATTTGAAAATTTTCAATCTTTCTTTAACTTATTGATTGATATTTCATGCAATATAGTATATATATAAAATAGTAAAATTTGGTTTAACATTTCAACCTTCCACTTACTGATCTGAAAAGACTTGGACTTGATAAGGGTAACAAACAACTGCAACTCAACTTGACTCGACTCATCTTGACTCTTTTCTCAAATGACACATGACAACACGACACTAACTCACATAACATGACAACTCAACAAATGAAGGTTGTATGTTTGCTTTTCCATTCTTATCTATATATATATGATAACGTGCATATGAACATATAGTACTCATATTCATTTAATTATCATAGATGTGAAATTTTATAACTTTTATTAGTACCATTATCTTGTTAATGTTGTAATTGAGATATCTCATTTTCATCATTTACGTATACATCGAATTTACCATCTTATTTTTTAGGAGTATTGCAATTATTTATCATCTATTAAGTTTTAAAATTACATAAGAATACTATATTTACAAGTTACTATCTTTAATTGTAATTTATCAATTACAAAAATTTTCTGATTTACAAATTACTAGTTTTTATTAATTCTCTTAAATTTACTAGAATCTTTATAATTACCTCATTAGTTCGTTGAATTATTATCGATCATTGATTGTGAAAAGTTACAGGAATTTATATTTTAAAATTTTATCGACAACTATTTTAACTCTTAACAACAATTAATCTGTTTATAATTTTTAATAGTCTTAAATCATGAAAAATCAGGAATCATCGTTGCGACTTTTTTACATTATCTACTTGTTAATTATCGTATCCAAGTTGAATAAACCGCGATGTTTACAGGGTTGCATGTTGTTGAGTATCTACAGGTACTAGGATGAAGATAACTTAATGTACAATAGACAATAAACAAAGCATTAAACCTTTAAATCTCATATACATATATATTTTTTCGAACAGCAATACGTCGATAAAATGTATATAGTGAATTACCGAATGCAAGTGAATGGGTTAGACGATGTATTTTTGTTAGTGTGTGCCTCTTCAAAGTGTTCTCTTTGAGAAGCACATCCAATGTTAAATGTGGAATCTATATTTTTCGATAATTCAATCAACAACATGCTAGATGATCTGATGTTTGTTGTGCGATTCAAAGTTCCTTCGAGCACATTGGAGATTTTCACTAATAAATTCACATTAAGTTGATACAATTTGATTCAATGGTAAAATAATAATAATAATAATAATCTATGCAAAAGGATGATGGAATTAAGATATTTAAGACAATTTTTTTTTTTTTTTACTAAAAGCATAACATGATTGCCATATACTAAGACAATTGAATAATGAATGGCTTTATATAAGTAGATTAGTCTATTATTGCTAAAAATTAAACTAAATAAATATTTTATTGATGAGATCATAATAAAATAAATGTATCCATTTTTAAATGTGAGACTCAATTCCAATTATTGTTCCATTGATAGGTTAAATGTTGACAATTCACTGGTTATTTTTGTTGTAGTATTTAAAATTGTATGTTATTTTTGTTATAATATTTTAAACTATAGGGTAATAACTCATAACTATTCTAATTAGGCTTAATTAAGTTTATTACTCATTTCTAGGTCCTAAAATACCTATTGGATTTAAATTCACTTTTTTTGAGCCCAAAAGCCTTAAAAAAACAATTATTTGGCCAATTTAGGATCTACAATGCCCAATAGGTTAATTAAAGATAAAATCCAATTCTTTTGAGCTTATATCCAATTCTTAGGTCCGATATCTAATTTTACTCTAATTGGATATAATTTCAATATTTAAGCCCAAATCTACCTAAATTATAAATTATATTCTTTAATGGGCTCTACTATAATTTCTTCAAAGCTCATTACCTTAAATAACATATAAGATTAATGTTCTTATTGGCCTTAATTTAGGATCCCTAAATGCCCAATACTCCAAAATAAGAGTTTTAATATCCTTATCCTATGGGCTAAATCCAAAACAATTAAGCGCATTATCTTAAAAAAATTCAACTCAAGATATTAATTAAGGTTCTTATGTGTGTGTGTGTGTGTGTGTGTGTGTGTGTACATATATGACCTTACCTTAGTAAATAATTCAATAATTAATATGAATTTGATAATTAAGTTATATACTCGATACTTATATGAACAATCTTTCTTGAACAAATATTTGTTTACCTCTCAGCCTATCTTTTGATTATTCATAAAATTCATATTTGATATTAAGTATGTAGTGAATTACATGTTGCTTGATTAGGATAGACATCTTGAAACTAATTATTACTTAAAGACGATTAATAAATAATTAAGTGATTAATTGTGAGTGTTCGTTTCTTAGAGTTAGTCAGAGGGGCAATAACCTTAGTAAGCGATACAAGCACGATATAAGGAGCATAGGCCATCGAAGATGGCTTGACAGATAACTAAAAGGAAAAATGGTAGCAGGATAATGTTAGCCTAACTTGGTGAGAAGTTGCAACAGTTTAGGGTCGTGGGTTAAAATTGGATAGTATGATAAATTAAAATAGGTAAAAATGCGTAACGGATATAACCTTTAGATGAGGCTATTACTTATGTAGAAATAGGAGATAAATGTATTCGGCTTGCATTTATCAAACCTTGAACAGTTGTTACTACTCGGGACCTTAAGTTGCCAACATGTTGCCAAAGTGTGAATGCTTTTTTATTTGATTTGTCATACTAAACAAATGATATAAAATGTTAGTTGATGCAATTGCATTTAGACTATGTGTGTGTGACCATATTGTGTGTGTTTTTGTTACTGCCATACACAGCTTCGATTCATTCATTTCCTTTTCAAGTAATGATGACTTCGACTTGATGCTTATGTTTATCTCAAGTATATGATGGATTTGTATGAACTTGTTGACAAGTAGACTGGTTAGGATAATTGGATTGTTCATATACCTAATGAAAGTTGTTTATCTTTTCAAACTAGTATTTTTTTCCCCTTTTCTTTAAGGGTCTTGTATTGGGTCGGGTTTGAGCCCATGAGCTATATTACCCTTTCAGCTACCTAGACTATAGTTTACTGTTGGTACTTTGGCTACTTGATACTATGGTTTTATGAACTAGTCTATATATGTGTGGGGTACATATGTGAGTACCCTCTTAAAATCTAATACAAACTATTCCTTTCACTGTGATCACAATTGTTTTTAAAATCTAATTAATGATTTCAAAATCTAAAATTGATTGATAATGATTACGATAAACACTAACTTGAAGGTAGTATTTATGTATAACACTTATGTTAAACCGGAGACACCTTTACCCTATATGGGGCGTTGGCAAAACCAAATTTTATCTTTTAATTTTTCTGTATGAAATATATATATAAATATATTTTTGTTAATTTTCTTATTTTATATCGATCATCAAAGATTTACTTTTACGTCTCTTTTATTACAATAAATTCCATGATTTTGAATCAATACCATTCATATTATAATTAAGGTTTATCTTTTATCTTTTTCCATGATGTGCAAATTAAGTTTAAAATATTGCTTCAAAATGCAAATAAAAATTTGCTTTCTGTATAAGTGCAGTTTGTGCAGATCTTATTTCTTTGTGTTTTGTATAAAGGTTAACTTTTTTTTATTATATGTTACTCGCAATATTTTGCTAATAAAAAAGTCATACAATTTCATCCATTTATACAAGGCTTGTAAGGATGAAGTTGAAGATAAGAGCAAATTTCATTTTGTCAATACCAAATGGAGATGTTTAGAATCCATAAAGAAACAATATCACATAACATTTTGTTGATAAAAAAGTTATACAATTTGATCTATTTATACAAGGCTTGTAAGGATGAAATTGAAGATAAGAGCAAATTTCATTTTGTCAATACCAAATGGAGATATTTAAAATCCATAAAGAAAGATTATCAATTATGAGAAATGACTACTCCACTAATAAGTCCTATCTAATAGAACTTTTTTTTCTTTTTTGAATAATCTATTAGAATGTAAAACTAATATTGTTTCTTCTAATTGTTCTTTTTTATTATATTATTATTATTTTTAAAAAAATAATGTTGGTAATGGTCAAATGTAGAAGACGGGTGTGTTTATATAATTAGAATGGGCTTATAACCATATATCTTTCGTCTTCCATGTTGAATGTGTTTAAATAGTAAAACCTTATTTTCCTCATAGTCCTGAACCAAAAAAAAACAACAAAGAATAATACAAAGATATGTATTAACATGCTTTCAATTGGCCTCATTTTGTGCATATAATCACATTTTGAAAAGAATAAAGAAATTATATATTTTTTTAATTTTCAATATGAGAAATATAACAATAAAGAGAAAGATAAACAAATAGTACATAAGAAAAATTGTTGCAAAATGGTGTCATATTAAAAAGGAATTCATGGATGTATGAAATGGTAATTCACGTCTATAATAACATGATTGCCATCCTTTGAATATTATTTACCTGTGCCTTGGACTTAAAAATGCATTTTATTTTATTGTGAAAAGCAAGTTTAAATGCAAAGCGCCTTATATTATATATTATAATGAATAGATGTATTATAGATGATTAAATATATATCATACATATGACCAAAAGATTACATATTAATGCTATATTTTCTAATCAAATACACATGGTTTCTATAACATTTTATTCTCTTTATGGAAACCACGGTCGCCTATAGAATTTTTCTTATTTGTTTCTACCCTAACTTTAACTTTCTTTGCAATTAAGGTGATGCTGCCACCAAAAAAGCCTTTCAATTTTTTATGTTGTATTATATTTTTACTAATAATATTTCTATATTTTCAAAATAATTAAACCGCGTATAGGGCGGGTTTGTACCTAGTTCACCTATTTTCAAAGTTTCTACAATTCGTCTCGCTTTTTGGTTGCACCATCATCACTTCCCTGTGCATGCTTCCCATTGCATATAGTATTATAATCATGCCTCAAATGTGGATCAACTATCTTTTCCTGAAAGAAAATGCAACAAATGAAACGTTAAACTCACTTCTAAGAATTAACTAACAATATTGATGGACGCCTCCTTTTCAATCTCTTCTCCTCAATTTTTTCTTCTCTCTACATTTTTCTACATCTTAAACAAAATTGAAAAAAAAAAAAAAAGAGATTGTTGTGTATAGACCAGCTGAGAATGCAGAGCATTTTACAGTGAGGCTATAAATGAACCGATATAATCACAAGCAACTGGAGCTTAGGGGATGGATTATTGAATAATCTAAGCTTAAGCTCGATTTCAAACTTGTTTATTTAAACAAACTATTTTGGGTTTCAATTTAAATTCACAAGCCAACCCATTTAAACTTAAAAATAGGCGTCAAACTGAGTACGTTGTTATGCAAGCTAAATTAGAAGATTCCACATTTTCATTGAAGGAGAATAATCAAATTTGACAGTGAGGGTGTGCGTGTGGGAGCTTATTCTCTATGAGCTTCTAAAGCTTTCTTCACTCTAAATATTACTAATAAAACCCAATCAAGGAATCTTTTCAACATCACATGTAGAATATACCTTGAAAACGTCAAAAGGACAGAAATCCTTTCCATTACAACCCTGTAAAACAGCCCCAAAAAGGAAAATGCCAATTAGTATGAAGAAGTATGGAAACAGAGCACCTTTATCAAATAAAGAAACAGCAATCAAAACTTTGACAAAAAATTTCATTTCCAACAACTGAAAAAGGAAACTGAGAACCCAGCTGGGTCAAGTATCTACCACAGCTAACAAAACATAGTCTTGAAAGTTCATCAATAAATATTCATTAACATAGGAGCAGATAGCTAATGATCAGAAAGAAGAGGATCCAAAATAAGTGATCTACAACTCACAGGCAAACTAACAGCATCTTCATTGTGCAACACTTGAACATTGTACTTGCTTGAAGCGTCACCATCACAATGATAAAGTACCAGCATGTTATTGCCACCAAAAGGTGCTACAACGCTGCCCCTCCACCTTCTGCTATGAGGTGGCTCCGGAGAAAAGTTCAGAGGTTTTCCCTTCTGCATGAGTTCGAACTCTGAAAAAAGGGGAAATAATTTGAATATGGTTTATGTTTAATGAGTGAATTAAGAGGTCACCCATCAATACAATTTCAATTTTGAATAACTTTGCTAATAAATACCACTTATCTTAGTTACAAAGATGAAGGATCTATAAATATCTCACCAGAACTGTTAAGAAAAAGACCAAGGAGACATGCAAAGGGAATCAATGTTTCTGCATGAGCGAACCGAAGTCTTGCTTTTTCATAACTCCCTGGAGGATGATTCTCTACAAGACGTAAAAAGGAATCAAGGAGAGAGACAATTATTATGTAGGAAAGCAAATGCTCGTAGAAGAAGAAAAACTGGCACAGTTTTCATTTTAGGGTATGCATTCCTCATTCAAGTCTGCAGCTTGAATCTGAGTGAGCAACTGCAAATACTACATAGTGATACAAGACAGTTTGCTCAAATAGAATCCGAGTACACAAAAGCTATAGAAACTATGAAAGCTCAACTTTAGAGGTTAGAGGTTACCATCAACAGTATGGCCAGCCAGCTCTTAACAACCTCCCACTTTCAAAAATCAATCTAACCGAATTTTTCCCCCTCTCTCCTCTTTATTTCTGACTTATATAGGCACACTCTCTAACTAACTTGTCCAGCTCACCACTAACAAAATATCCTAACAAACATATACTAACAACAGAATATACTAACAAACATATACTAATAACATTTGTTACTAACAGAATATACTAACAATGCTTTATTTGCTATCTTTATTTATCTATTCCCATGTATTATTTTTCTCTTCTCCTATAGACCTGCATTATAGGTCTAGATCGCCCTTCTTGACTCGTATCAATACCTCCTCCGGTAGAATTGTCCTTGTCCTCAAGGACAAAAGTAGGAAATTGACTACAAATAGCGGTTGTATCTTCCCAAGTAGCAGCTGAAGAAGGAGAATCAGACCAGTGAATTAACACTTGAGGAACCTCCACCCCTTCCCGAACATCATAACGGCGGCCCAACACACGGAGAGGATAAGGACCATCCTCAGCAACATCAAACTCCTCATCAGTAGGCAAATCAGCCACCACAGGAAAAGATCCATGAGAGCGTTTCAACAAGGAAACATGGAAAACAGGATGCAACTTGCAATTGTCGGGCAGCTGTAATTGATAGGCCACTTGTCCAATCCGACGAATAACTTGATAAGGACCATAAAAACGAGGAGCTAGCTTAGAAATAGGTTTAGTTCCCATCCTCGTCTGTAGAGCTGATCTAAGTTTAAGAAAAACCCAATCACCCACTGCATACTCCACATGCCTCCGGTGTTTATTGGCTGCTGCACAATTTCTCAACTGAGCTCTCTCCAGATTACCACGTAGTTGAAGCAAAATCTGATCCCGAGAGCTCATAGCCAGCCGCAATTGCTCATTCCATACTTCCTTATGGACATATAAAGGTATAGCTGGAGGTGGACGACCATAAACAACCTCAAAAGGAGTCATTCCCAATGAAGTATGAAAAGAAGTGTTATATGCAAATTCTGCCCAACTAATCCACTTAGCCCAAGTATGAGGCAAATCGGATGCAAAACATCTAAATAACACTCTAAACAACGATTTAAGACCTCGGTTTGGCCATCCGTCTCCGGATGATAAGCGGAACTAAAGTGCAAACGTTTCCTTGTAAAGTAAAGAGCTCTTGCCAAAATCTACTAACAAAAAGTGGATCACGATCACTAACAATGGTTTGAGGAAACCCATGAAGTCTTACAATTTCCTTCATGAAAAGCTCAGCTACTATGCGAGCATTATAAGGATGTTTAAGTAATATGAAGTGACCGTATTTAGAAAAACGATCCACCACACAAAAATAACATCAAAGCCTCTAGAACGAGGTAAACCCGAAATAAAATCCATGGAAATGTCATTCCAAATAGCAGTAGGAATAGGAAGTGGGCTTAACAACCCAGCTGGAGCTAAATTCTGAATTTTATTCCTTTGACAAACAGCACATTGAGCTACAAAGGTTGCAACATCTTGCTTCATCCCCACCCAATATAGATGCTGAATCAATCTTTTATATGTCTTGACAAAGCCCGCATGACCCCCAACAAGCGAAGAATGAAACTCATGCAAAAATAAGGGTACCCAAGTAGACTTAGCAGGAATCACTAACCGATTGTGATAATACAAAGTATCTTGGACCAAATGAAACCCTCGACCTGCTTCTTTCCCTTCCTTCAATAGATTAACCTTAGTAGCAAGAAAACTGTCATGTAAGACAGCAGTGCGTATGGCATCCATATCGGTCCAAATGGGACCTGAAATGCCAGCCAACATAATGTCATTCACTTGGCCATCTCCAAATTGTCTTGACAAAGCATCAGCTGCGCCATTCCCGTCCCAATTTATATTGAATCTCAAATTCGTATCCCAATAACTTCGCTAACCAATGTTGTTGGTTAGGAGTAGTAATCCTTTGGTTCAACAAATATTTCAAACTCCGCTGATCAGTTCGACAATGAACTTCCTTCCCAACAAATACGGCCGCCAATGATTGATAGACAAAACTAAGGCCATTAATTCCTTTTCATAAGTAGACTTCATCATATTTCTATCCGAAAGAGCCTTGCTAAAATAAGCAATAGGTTTGGCATTCTGCATTAGGACAGCACCAATGCCTGTTCCCGAAGCATCACACTCAATAACAAACTGTTGAGTGAAATTGGGCATAGCCAAAACCGGAGCATGTGTTAAAGCATGCTGCAAGTACCGAAAAGAAGATAAAGCCTCCTCACTCCATTCAAAAGCATCTTTTTATAGAAGATTAGTGAGTGGTCTGGCTATTTACCCATAATTAGCAATAAACTTCCTATAGTACCCCGAAAGGCCTAAAAAACCACGGACAGCTTTTAAAGTAGAAGGAATAGGCCAATCCAATACAGCTTGGACCTTACTCGGATCAACAGACACTCCTGCAGCATAAATAATGTGTCCTAGATACTCCAAAGAAGCTTGGCCAAAAATACATTTTTTTTTATTGGCAGTGAATTGATGCTGTTCCAGCAACCCCAATACTACTCTCAAGTGCTGTAAATGTTCCTCCATAGTAGTACTATACACCAATATGTCATCAAAGAAAACCAATACAAAGTGTCGTAAATGAGGACGAAAAATGTCGTTCATAGTAGACTGAAATGTGGATGGGGCATTCGTAAGCCCGAAGGGCATGACTAAAAATTCATAATGCCCTTGGTGTGTTCGAAAGGCGGTCTTGTGAATATCCGCTGCATGAACACGAATTTGATGATATCCGGCCTTTAAATCGATTTTAGAAAAAACAGTAGCTCCATACAACTCATCCAACAACTCTTCAATGACCGGAATGGGATATTTATCCGGAATAGTAGCAGCATTTAAAGCCCTATAATCCACACAAAAACGCCATGACCCGTCTTTCTTTTTTACTAGAATAACAGGGCTAGAAAAAGGAGAACAACTATCTCTAATAATACCCGCAGCCATCATCTCTTTGACCAATCTCTCCACCTCATCCTTTTGAATCTGCGCATATCTATAAGGGCGGACATTAATCGCATTAACTCCCTCCTTTAAAGGGATACGATGGTCAGAATCCCGAATAGGAGGAAGAGTAGTAGCTGTAGCAAAAACGTGGTCAAACTCAGCCAACAAGGCTGTAATGCGCGTATCCACATGGCTTGCATCAGTAACAGAATCAGTCACATCCAACCTCCACAAAACACAACCTACATCTTCAACACTCAAAAATTGCAAGGATTTAACAGTAGTAGAGGTCTTATGTAACGTTGGATCACCACACAATTTAACCTCTCTCCCTTCAAATGGTATTTTCATAGTCATTAAATGCCAATCTACTTTGATTTCACCAAGAGTTTTCAGCCAAGCAACTCCCAGAATCAAATCAATATCGCCTAAGTCCAACACAAAGCATGTAACACGTATTTGAATATCTCCAATGCTCAACAGCAAATGCTCACAAAGGCCACTCGAATGAATATGCTGGCCATCTCCTAACGCAACAGAAAACAAAGGAGTAGGACTTACTTGTAATAGGAGATGCTGAACCAAACGACGAGAGATGAAATTATGACTCGCTCCGCTATCCACCAAAATAACAATTTCCTTACGCAATAACACTCCACGGAATTTCATTGCTCGAGGACCATTAAAACCATTCAAGGCCAACAAGCTTAAAGCCATAGGAGAATGACTCTGCGCCTCATCTCTAATAGCTTTCCTTGGACTACCACTCTCCATTAAAGCCACACCATCATACAGGGCGCCATCATCTTCAAGAATAATCAATCGTAAAGACTTATTCGGACATTGGTGATTAGGAGAATATGGTTGATCACAATGAAAACACAATCCGCGTTTCTTTTTATCTAAGTACTCAGGATATGTCATCTGCTTAGACATGTTTCTTGGTGGAACTCTTGGGGGAACGGATGAAGTAACTGCGGATGAAGGAACACGTGATGTCATAGGACCAGGAGATAAAGAAGCTGGATCACTCAATTTCTTATCAACAGAAATTGAAGTACCTTCCCAGGATGAAGAAGGACGTCCCCATGAAGAACGTTCAGACGGAAAACTGGACGCTTGAACCGAAGTACGAGCAATCGAATTTGTGCGAGAATTAGGAAAACTCGATACAGACCTAGGAGGCACAGAATCACCTCGTGAAGAACTCAAAGAAACACCATCACGACCGCGATGTAAAAAACAAACACTGAACTCGAATTCTTGTTCAATATGGAAAGCTAAATCCATGGCTTCCGCCAATGAGCTAGGTTTCAATGTTTTGACACGAAGTCAAATATCATCGCGCAATCCACCAAGAAAATAGCCGAGAAGTTGCAATTCAGTCATATCCGGAGCTTGTGAAGTAATTGCTTCAAAATCATCAATATAAGAAGTAATAGTACTAACTTGCCGTAGGGTTAATAAACTCTCGTAAGGATTGAGAGCTGAATAACCTCCATACCGCAGCAATAATTCGCGTTTCAACGTAGGCCAGTCCAAACGAGACAGCCGCCGTTTCAACATCTTGAACCAATACAAAGAACGACCGCGCAAACACATGGAAGCAAGAGGAACTTTGCGATCGGCCGGAGTACGATGTATCTCAAAATATTGTTCCACTAAAGTAATCCAGTGAACAGGTTCGAATCCATGGAATTCCGGTAAAGAAATATTCTCCGCATTACGTTTGTAATCCTCGTCATTAACACACATCTCATCAGTTGCCATCTTATCCGGCGCAATTGGATCCTTATCAGTCGGAACGAGCTGAAGAAGTTCCCGCCGATCCATTCAACGGTGGAGAACCGCGACGCTCCTGTAATAACTCCTTGAGCAACGATTGAAGTGTAGCAATAGATCGATCGAATTTAACATCCATCGAATCGAGTTTCGCAACTGAATCACAAAGTTGCTGCTGCAAATCGGCGACCGAAGAACGCATTTCTCCACTAATTTCTTTCAGTTCCTTCTCAACCGAATCCATCCGAGATTCCATTCGTGTCATGATTACACGAGAAGCCACAGACGGCGCCAATTGATACAAGACAGTTTGCTCAAATAGAATCCGAGTACACAAAAGCTATAGAAACTATGAAGCTCACTTTAGAGGTTAGAGCTTACCATCAACAGTATGGCCAGCCAGCTCTTAACAACCTCCCACTTTCAAAAATCAATCTAACCGAATTTTTCTTCCCCTCTCTCCTCTTTATTTCTGACTTATATAGGCACACTCCCTAACTAACTTGTCCAGCTCACCACTAACAAAATATCCTAACAAACATATACTAACAACAGAATATACTAACAAACATATACTAATAACATTTGTTACTAACAGAATATACTAACAATGCTTTATTTGCTATCTTTATTTATCTATTCCCATGTATTATTTTTCTCTTCTCCTATAGACCTGCATTATAGGTCTAGATCGCCCTTCTTGACTCGTATCACATAGCCTGTGAATATCACAATATGTGGGAATCTAGAAGGGAATCGATGCCAAGAAAATTCTGCATTGATGGTCCGGATGCTGATACATAAAGGCACATTCACATCCCCTTGTTGACTCACTCAACAACCATAGAAACAGATAACAAGATTACTATAACAATGGAAAACAGAGAAGAAAATAGCAAGCCCAGATAAAAGAGCTGAGCAGGACATTTCTACCGTCACGAGCCACAATAGCTTCTTTCATGGATTGGAGAATATCTTTCAACAGAGGCACACCCATTTGATAATTCAGTGCGTTGCCATAACCCTTTAATATGAAACACTCTAAATCATCTGTCCACTCCAGCAAAGCAATCTTAACATATAAGATAAGATTTGTTAGTATATTATCAACACAAGAAAGGCACTAAGAACTGAAAATAAGAGCTCCAAATTATTATTTAAAATAAAACTAATGAGCGATGCATAACCACATAAAAGACAGAAGATGCTGCTTTTCATATCTCAACAAATCGATATCTCAAGCTCTACTTTATCTATCCTTTTGTAAGGTATTTCCAATAATTTCCTTCCAAAATATGCATGATAATGGAAATATGCATGCAGGTGAAGTATCTGGAGGATCAATGAATGCCAGCCTCAAAACTGATTCAGGTTCTTAACAAGCACAAAATCCCATCTTGCTCATTTGTTGCTTTGTAAGAGTTGTCTTTAATAAGTTTTACCTTACAGCGATGTAGTTAAGGCACATGTCTTTGCATTCAAAGCTTATCAAAGCATGTTATTGAATTAGCTGGCTAAAGAACCCATAGGATAAATCGGTTATAAGCTAATGTACCTCATCAGGAGTAAAAAGAGCACATGATTGGTTTGTTATATCCAATAATGAAGCTTCCTGCGAACCAAAATTTATAGATATCTTAGCAGCATATAAACCTAATTCTTCGTCAGGCCAAAATTAGTGGGTATTCGTACAAGACAAATTATCAGAAGGAAAGCACTTGAAGAACTTATCACCTGTTTACACAGAAACCAGAGAGAAGAGGTGTCGTTTGTTGAAAAATTTAGGTTCAATCGGTTGCTTATTGCCTGGGCAGTTTTATCAAGAATGGGTTCCTTCTGTTTGTGAACATCAGGCTTCTTCTTTTTCTTGTATGACTGCATTACAAGTAGCATTCATATCAGGGGATGTTGTATAATCATAATTTTTGCAATTCTAGAGTATAAGGACACAAATTCAATCCCGTTATAGATTTTATTCTCACCATACTGCTCTAGACATTTGGTCAACATTTATCCCCCTTTTCAACAAATGTTCAACTCGCCATGTCGAGTACTTTCACTATATTAAAACCCTTGCAAATGCTTCTGATCCCATAATAAGTAATCGCATAACACAAATGCAGCTTGCATTATTTGATTCTATTAGAAAAAATAATATATAGTTTTTAATATAACAAGAGAGACCTTCATATAACTAAGAAGTTGGCTTTCAACCGCAATCATGAAATGGCACTTGAAGATGGTTTTGATATCTCAGTTATGAGCAACAAAAAGATTGGAGTATTAGCAAAAACTTTTACTGGATAAATATACTTTGAAAATATGCCAAATCTATGAACAAGCCAGAAGTGTGTCTCTCTAGCTCAAAAACTCTTCCATTGTTTATGTGGTGTGAGCTCTGTCAATTATCAGTTGATGATATGTACAACTACATTAAAAGTTACAGCCTATAAATGGTTCTACTCTTAAGCCATTCACTATTTCTTGCACTGCTTGTATGGATATTTTTCATACTGTATGTTAGTTTAATCCTTTTGAAAAGTTGTTTACAAACCATCTTAGGATTTTGCTCTCCTAATCATTAAGCAAAAGGAGCTTTCTGCCTCATCAATTTCACCTAGTATTACATACATATGGTTCTACACCTTCATATGATTCTAGAAAAGTTAAATGGAACTAGACTTTAAATCCAAATTGACATTGTTTCACATAGACATCGCCTTACTGAAATATATCTCTCCAATGAGTAGCTAAAAATTTTGAAACCCAGGTGAACAATGGTAAGAACATCATCAAGTTGCACAATTTTTAATGGAGATCACCATTGCCTTGTACTTTTGGACATTTTCCTCCCTTCTTAGCAACAAAGGTTAAAACCATGACATAAAACACTCAGCTAGGAATGCAAACTTAAATTAGAAAATAAGCAAAAAGCCTGTAGAAAATGTATGTACCTTGTAGTTTTCACAATAATCAAAAAACCTCAGCAATATGTCACTTGCAGTATTCTCACGTATGACAGAAAAGGCACGTTGTTTCCCAGGTCCAAGAGTTCCTCTTCCGCCAAATAGCCCCATGCCAAAAGCCACTGCACTTGCCGATGCCCTAGAAACCTTATTATAATATACAAGAAATAAAATGACTGCCTATGTCCATTGAAAGTGTGAAATATCTCAAACAAGGCAAAAAGATAAAGAATTTTCAAGCTTGCCACAGCAGTCTCATCATACTCAGTTTTGCAAGATATCAAAAAATTTGAAGAAAGCACTAAAATGACCAGAACATAAAACAGAACCAAGATAGAAGATCACCTATGAAGACACTATTATTTGTGCATCAAAGAAGAAGAAAAGATGAAAGAAAGGATCAAAGAAGAATTGAACACACTTAGCATTAATAATAAGACGTCTTGAAATTAAAAGCTTTTTTAAGGGACTCGATCAAAGAATCACCAAAATACAAGTATTATCAATTATTTTTCAACAAGTCATTCACAACTCACCTGTGTTGCATTCACTTGGTAGACGTCGGGATTGTATTCTTCATTAAACAATTCAGGAAATCTTTCTCCAATCCTAATTCCAAGTTGATACAATTCTTCTTCTCCCTTGACAATTAATTCTCCACCTTTTGTTTTTCCTTTCCAAGGAGATTCCCATTCCCTCAACCAGGCAGGAACTCTCTCGAACGACACCTTCTTTCGCTCAGCATCACGCAAAAGTTCTTTGAGATTAAGAGACAGGGTATTCAACTCTTCCATTCGTTTGGAAGTGGGAGCACGAGTCCCATGCCTTGCCTAAAACAAGAAACCAAACTGAGATTGCTATCACTTTTCATGTCTGAGCAGATATATAGTCAACAAATTCAAGAAAAGCCACAATATTGAACAATAAATTTCCTCCACATGAATACACAGTTACAACAGCAGCATTAGTAGCATTAAAACCACTCTTTGAATGCTTTAGCAAATCGACAACCAGTTTAAGAAGGTAAACACAAAGCAAGAATATGTTACATGTGGATTTGAAGTAGACTCTTCATTAATCTAAGAATGGGACCAAAAAAGGGTAATACCAGTGGTTTAAAACTTGCTTCACCGCTGATCCAATAAAAAGGCTTTTAATTCCCTAACAAGCTCCCTGATTCCCCTTGCCTAATAATAGTAAAGATATATAGAAGACAACAAATCATAACAGAGTGATTCAAAGCACTTCTTTGAGCCAGCAAAAGGAAGAATGAATGCGTTCTACCACAACTGTCAACGGCTATGGTAAGAACATCTCCACTACATCAAAACTTGATGGATAGTATTCAAAAATAATCTAGCAATATACATGTGAATTTAAACTTCTAGCACAGATCTTATTCAAGGATCACCAGCTTTCTTAAACTTTTAATCAGTCCTAAGATAGAAATGATTGATTCTTTTGGATGCATCCCTTATATTCCCAGATCAAAGAAAAATGATTCCCACTAGAAAGCAAAACCACAAAGGTAGGGTACTTTACAAGCAGATCCATAGAGAAGGAGTGCTGACTAGGAACTCTACAAGCAGCATGCACCAATGAAAAGGAGTAATGTACCTATTCACAAGAGCACTTGAAACAACTGAAAACTCATTTCCTGGAGACCATTATGGGCAAATCATTGGAAAAACACACAATCTCAGTGGTATAATCCCTCAACCATCAATCAGTACCAGGAAATCTCAATCCCAAGTTCAGTAATGTACATAGAGCATTCATGATAGATGATCATCTAGGAGATAAGTAAACTAGCATGCATCATAAACAATGAACTTGGAAAAATAAGTTACCACAAGATTTAAGTGAATAGGGACGCAACCATCTGGGATTGTTGAGTCTTTCACCATGCCATACCTGTAAGAAATAAAAAATCAGATAACTGAATAGAAATACTAGTCCAAGTGCTGCCACAGCACTTAGCTAAACTCAAAATTAAAAAACATGGAAATAAAAGACGTTTCATGAGATCAGATGGTGCTAGGCACCTCAGTTTTAATTAACACATTTTTTGAAATTTTTTAGAATTCATTACAATCCATTGTCCTAATCGAATTTGACCCATGTTTCTCATTGTCACTCTAACATATCAATTGAATGAAAATCTGCTAACCAAAAAAAAATTTCTATGAAACATTGGCAGCAAACAATTTACTCTTGCATATTTGATGATACAATACTATAATGGCAAGCAAATATCATATGAATTCAGGAAAAAGGGATGCAACGTTATTAAATCATCACAAAAAAATAATGATAACAATGATACAAAATATACATTTAACAGAAAGAGCTCATAATCCTTTACCATTAGAAAGATATAGGGATAAAGTTTATAGTCCCCACTTTTAGTCCATTTGGTATCCTACATCAAAAACTCTTACGCATAATAAATTTTCAGAAAATCATCTAGAAAGCCTTAAACTTTTTTCAGTAAATGACTATAACAGTCAAATGTAGTAATCAAATCCTAAAAACTAAAAATATTCAGCAATCAACGTCCAAATTGTGCTTATTTTAGATTCTGCGACTTCTTATCTTACCTTATTTAATATCTATAATCAGTTTATCTATATCTATATTATTAAACAAATACTTCATGATATTGGACTTCATTTTTTAAGTACAATTTTACCTCTAAATATATTAAACTAAGGAGTAAAATTATGTATAATTTAATAATTTAGTTTAAAAACATCATGGCTTTTCAATAATTTTACTTTTCTTCACATTTATTTTCAAAATTTTTATCAATGATCATGTAAACTTTATAAATATGTTAGCAAAATATTAGATGTACGTTTAATTTCTTCACAATTATTTGAGGATATTATATGTATAATGTAGCTTCAAAAAAATATTTCACAAAAACAAATTTAAAAAAAATATATAAAAGTAGTGTTGTTGTATCATACTATGGGGATGCGATATAATTTTTTTTTTTTTTTCAGATTTACACATGTATCGCACGTTGGTTGTGCGATACACTATAACGTGTATTGCATAACAAATGAGCGATACACATATAATAATACGTATATCGCTCATTGGTTATGTGATATAGGGGCGAGACTGTATCGTACAAACTTCTTTTTTTTTGTTTTTTTGTCTAGATCGCTATATCTCTAACCGAAGATGCAATATAAGTATAAATATTTGTATTTCCACACCAAGATGCGACATAACAATACTATTTTGGTAATTTTTTTTGTATAACTTGTATTTGTGTATTTTTTTCCAAAAAACCTTAGACATGTGTTCCACCACAATTATTTCCATAATTTTTGTCCATAATCATATACTTTCTAAATCCATCAGCAAAATAGTCAATGCAATTACCCAATTACATGTGCATTTAATCTATATAAACTCATTGTAATGATCCGCCCCCAAATTATCCTTAGGCAATCAGGCTTAATGGTTTCACACACAATCAAGTACTATTCCTCCCATGCCCGTGACCACCCTAGCTGCAGCCATCGCGGTTCAATTGGTAAGAGGCGTTACTTTTAAGACAAACAAAAGCCACATGTCGTAAGTTTGAACCGTGATGGCTACAGCTAGTGTGGTTACGGGCATGGGGGGACAATACCCGATTGTGTGCGATTCCGCTAAGCCTGACGGCCTAGGGTAATCTGGGACGGATCGTTACAATCATCATCATGACGATTCGTTTATTGGAATAAGATTGAAAATAGCTTTATAAAAAAGAATTAAGACAAATATGTGATAGAAATCCTTGTTTATAATGGTGCGTGATGAAATAAAGTGGAAGCAATTACATAAGCATCATTTGTTGATGAAAAGAGGGAGCATATGAAGTACAACACTAAGAAGAAAGGAGCCGAAGGATATAAAGAAAGCATACTAAGGGAAAATGATAAAGTCAAAGAAGACGACAAGAGGAAGAAGAGTTAAAAGAAATTCCAACTTTATTAAATTGTGTTTTTCTAGGTTAATGGACGAGGGGTTTAAAAGGAGGCAAAGAAAGAAAATTAAGATTATACTATATGTATATGTATTTAAGATAAATTTGTGATATCCCTCAAATATAGATGGTGGAACTTTAATCACAAAGGCGCCTTTTGGTGTAGTGGCTTGAGGTTCGTCAGAACTCTAAAATTAAGCATACTCTGAGTAGAGTAATTCCAGAATGGGTGACCTCTTGGTAAGTGTTGGCACCAAAAGGATAAAATCTTACTACGTGTGGCCAAAGTGGATAATACCTCGGTAGGCAAAGTTCCTAATGTGGCTCTAGACCCACGTAATGATTTTGACGAGGACATCAGTTCTATAAGTAGAGGAGTATGTGATACCCTTTAAATATATATTGTGGAACTCTAATCATATAGGCGTATTTTAGTGTAGTGGCTTGAATTCATCGGAATTCCAAAGTTACGTGTGCTCTAAACAAAGCAATCCCAAGATGGGTGACCCCCTGGAAAGTGTTGGCACCACAAGGACAAAACTATATGGTGTATACCCAAAGCGGACAATACCTCGATAGGTAAAGCTCTGGGGCGTTACAAAATTATACTTGAAGCCTAAAGGTCATAACGTGTGATAAGTTTATTTGAGGTCACAACATTTCAAGTAGTTAAAATTAGAGAAGTGGGTCAATTGAAGTCACACCATTGAACACTTCTTTGTGAAGCTCCAATAAGTGTCATGCTAGAACACACATGGACAAAATCAATAAGTTAAAGTACTTCTTTTTCTTCCTTAATCCTTTTCTCTCTCTCCAACCTAACACATCTTCTTCCTTAGTCCCAATCTCTCTCTCCCTCTCTCTCTCTAACCTCTCTCTCACTGTTGGAACTAAGAGAGGAATGTACTTACCATTACTAAATTAGGCGCCAACCAATTACCAAGTCGCATCAACCTACACGAACTTAAGCAGGCCAAACACCTATGTATGGCTCTCATCTACCTCTTAATCTCATCTCATCTCTTCACCAAACGCCAAACACCATCACCTTCACATACTAAATACACACCAGACACACCATCCCAAAACACTAACTGTTTAGATGATGAAACTAAGTTATGGCCTTTGCTTTCTATTGATCCACTGCCGTACTAAAGCCTTAAACTCTCATCGTCACCTCCTTCACTGCACTAACTACCCATTGAAATTAAAACCCATTACCATGAAAATAACATGATAACGTTCGTGATGTTTTCTATACCTTTTGAAATCTTTTAGATGTTAAGTTTTTGCTTATGCATTTCCCATTTTTTTTTCCCAAGTAAATATCTTTCTTGATAATTTATATGCTAATAATTGCTTTAAATAATAATTGTTGTGCTTTGTATATTATAATAATTAATTCATTTGACTTAGACATTGGAAGCTTTTTTTCACTTATGCATTTTCCTTAATTATAATAAAGGGTTACCACTATTAAGTTTTTATAACTCTTGACATAGTTCTTTTGACCTTGTTACTTTTTCAATTTGGAAAGCTTTTTATCACTTATGCATTTTCCATGATTAAGTTAAAATGAAAAGTGGTGACTTTTAAGTTTTACAAAAATTATTGCGTTATTTGGGTAATGTAATTAAAATAATGTAACTCTTGAGATATCACATTACCTTTTCAAAACTTGAAGTATTATGGCACCTCCCACATCATTGTTTACCTAAATATATGTGCATGCATAATACAAGATCTTATCACTTTTCTTGCTTTCATACCTTTTTAATATTACCTTTTATTTTGTACTTTTTAAATGTCACTTTTCTTTTTGTAATATTATATTTGTTACATTTTTATAAACAACTTGAATCATAATTAAAATTCTAATCTATGTATTACATGAGCTCATAACTAGTCCATTTATAATGCATAATTTTTGAAGCTTTTTTTTTTTGTTTTTATCTTATACCTCTTCCTTAATACCTATTTGTATTATATTGTTTTGATATTGTTTTTTTGTATTATTACAGTTTTGAAATATTATGTATTGGTATCTTTCATATTCTGTACCTCTTCATGATTACTTTTTGTATTGTGACTTTTAATATTATACCTCTTCATTGTTATTATTTTCTTATATTATATCCTTTCAATGGGTTTTTTTTTTATTTTTGTATTATTGCAATTCATAAAATATTATCTTTCTACATTAGTATCTTTCATTTTTTATACTTCTTCACTATTACCTTTCATATTGTACCTTTTTAATATTACTGTTTCATGAAATATTATCTTACATTTTTGGTATTACCTTTTCGTGCTACTGTGTCCTAAAATAAACACATCACCTTATCCTTATCTTTCAATAATACTTTTGAAAGAAGAGAGATTTGACAAGTAACCACTTCGTATATATATTACATAACTATAATATACATAATTTATTATAATGATTATCTTATCTTATTATGATATATAATTTTGGAAATTTTATATTATTGTTCCCTTTCGATATTCACCTTTCACATCATAATTATATTTCATAAAAAATCATTAAGTTTACCCTTTTTTTAAAGTTACAACTTTTACACAACTATTATTTTCATAACTCAAAATATTACAACTTTTTAAAAATATTTTATTATTTATATAATTATTAATAGTCATATAAATTACAATATTTATTGTATATTTATAGATGTTATTTAAAATTTTGCATATTGCACAGGGTACTAACTAGTATTATTATATAATTTCAAAAGCCTTTTTGTATTTCATATTAGTATTTTCTTTTCTAAGTCATATTGATACATTTTCGTATTCTTGTGATGTTACATTTCATAAAGTATTATATCTTTTCATATCCATACCTTTTCTATTATATATATATATATATATATATTGTACCTTTAGTATTAGTATTTTTTTTCCTAATTTGTATTGGTACCTTTTTAATATTCTTGTAATGTTACATTTCATGAAGTATTACATCTTTTCATGTTAATACCTTCTATTACAATATATAAGTTTAGAAACATTTTTTTTCATAACTTTTCATATTGGTATTTATTTTTTTACTAATCTATATTGGTATCTTTTTAATTTTTATGATGTTACATTTCATGAAACATTACATATTTTCTTATCCATACATTTTAGTATTGTAATTTTTTCACAAAAAACTGTTATATAAATACCTTTTTGTACTATAACTTCATGCATTATGCAAGTTTTTAACTAGAAATATATAAATTCTAGAGTTCTTGCTATCTTATACCTCTTCATTAGTAGCTTTTTGTATTATGCTTTTTAGCGTTGTTTTTCGTATTATTTTGTGTACAGTTCTTTCAACTTTTATACCTCTTCAAGATTATCTTTTCGTATTGTACCTTTTTAATAATATCGTTTCATTAAATATTATTTTTTATATTAATACCTTCTTAGTATTATACTTCTTCGTTATTAACTTTCTGGTATTATACCTTTTCAATATTGTTTTTTCGTTTACTTTGTTGTATTATGCATTTTCAACATGTTTTTTTTTTTTGTATTATTGCAATTTTAAAAATATTGCCTTTCTATTTAGTTTTTTCGTTTTTTGTATCACTTCGCTATTACCTTTTTATATTGTATTTTAATATTACCATTTCATGAAATACTATCTTATCTTTCTGGTTTTATCTTTTTGTACTGATATGTCCTTGAAAGGACATATCACTTTATCTCTATCTTTCAATAATACTTACAACTTTGGAAAGAAGAGAAAATTGAAAAGTAACCACTTGACATATATATATATATATATTATTACAAAACTATAATATATATATAATTTATTCTAATGAGTTATATTATTTACGTTATCTTATCTTATTATAATATATAATTTTGAAAATTTTATACTATTCTATCCTTTCAATGTTAACTTTTTATATCATAATTACATTTTATAAAAAATAATAAGTTTTTTCTTTTTATTAAGTAATACTTTTTACACAACTATTATTCTTATAGCTCAAAACATTGCAACTTTTTTAAATATTATAATAATTTATATAATTATCAATAGTCATATACATATATTTATTATATATATATATATTTATGAATGTTATTTATGCGCGGGTACGAACTGACATTCTACAACACTCAAATCCGAGACAGTAGCCACATTCACAATGAGGAAAGTAATATTTTACAAAAAATATCAAAATATGTCAGCTTCTTGCAGATTGCATTCATCAACTTCGCAGTTCAGGCAGCTAATTTCCAACAAATATTTAATGTTTCAAATGTGTGATTCAGACCAGCATGAACGAGAACACAGATTATTAGGAGCAAAACATTCTGCGATTAAGTAGCTTTGATTCGGCTTATACAAGGTATAATCCAATTCATGCTTTGCCTACATTTATATTCATCATTCATCAGCATTCAGTACAATCCTTATTTAGAGCGATTGAGAAATCTGTTATGTGAAATATGGTAAGTTCCATTTTTTCATATAGTAGTCCTTAGGTGGGACTTTTTGGGTTGGCTAAAAGCCGACCTACCATTTACTCTACTGACCAAATCCACCCTTTCTTCACAGATTGCTGGAGAGAGAGAGAGAGAGGAGAGTGAGAGAAGAGAGAGAGAGAACCTGGTGACGGTCGAGAGGTGCTTGCGTACATCGAAAGTTCCTTCGGAATTCGACCGTGTGACGAAGAAGAGCAGTAGCCATAACACTTGAACCGCCCTAATTTTCTTCTTCATTCTTATTTTTTTTATTTTTCATAGAAAAGAAACATGCAAGTTGAAGGGGATATAGAGTCCTGTCCTTTTATAGACATTTTTTTTTTTTTTTGTTCTTTTTGAAATTTTTTGTTACGTGGAAAATTTTTAGAAGAGCAAAAGCTGTAGTACGTTGGGCCCATGCACCAGATAGCTCGTGGTTAATATAAGCCATATATAATATTAATAATAATATACACGTACTGGATAATTATTAATAATTTTTAATATAAGATTATATGAATATAATTATTTTAAGAACTACCTATACTTTAATTAAAATATAATTATTAATTACTCACAACATATATACGTATTATCTATTAAATTTTTTTTTTCCGTTTGAGTCGGACTATATGGTGAATAACCATAACTATATGGATGACAATTAGAGAAACAAATCACAGCCCACCCATACACGTGTTGTAGATTGTGTCTATTAATTATTTTTCCCCTTGCCAACAAGGTCAACTAATAAAGCCAAAATGAGATTTGGTACAAAATTTGATTTATTTTTATAATTAATTATTTAAAATTAAAAAATATTAATTTGATATTTAAATTTTTATTTTGGTATTATACATCACATATAATATATATATATATATATATTAAATAATCATGACTACATGGATGACAATTATTTTAGAAACAAATCATATCTCATCTATACACGTGTTGTGTATTGTGTTTATTAATTATTTTTCTCCTTTCCTACAAAGTAAACTAATAAAACGAAAATTTGATTTATTTTTATAAGTAATTAGTTTAAACTAAAAATATTAATTTGATGTTTTAAATTTTTATTCTATTTATAATATATATGTGGTGACTAATTACCAATAATTTTCAACAAGTGATTGTATTAATGGTAGCTACCTACCATATGTACCTAGTGTGAACTAAATATTGAATATTTTCCCCTTTGCACAACAAGTCTCACCGACAAAGTCAACTAATAAAGCTAAAATGAGATTTGGTACAATATTTGAATTATTTTTAATTAATTATTTAAAATTAAAGATATTATTTTGATGTTTTAAATTTTTGCTTTGATACAATGTGGGACATATAATATACATGTGATAAATAATTATTAATAATTTCTAACATGTTGCTAGATAGATAGTAGTTGTTTTAAAAATTATCCACACTCGATTCATATGTTAAAATATAATAAATAATTACCCGCTGCATATACACATATATAGTGTGTACCATCTATTGAATATTTTTCTCCTTCACACAATAGGACTCCCAATAGAGTCAACTAGTAAAGCAAAAATGAGGTTTGGTACAAAATTTTATCTATTTTTATAGTTAATTGTTTAAAATAAAAAAATGTTAATTTGATGCTTTAGTTTTTTTTGTAATTAATTAGTTAAATTTTATCAGTTTAAACTTTATAAGATTAAAATACTAATATTATCCAACGTGTATTAGAAATGATAAATAATTAAGCGAATTAACTATATACATGAATTATTTATTTTTATATTTTTTAGCAAGAAAGAATGATGTAACTTTATATTAACCCTATAAATAATATCTTTTCACTGATATATTTTGTTGTACTTATTTACATAAATAACTACATGCTCAATTTAATATATATATATATATAAATGACTAAACATTTTCAAACAATTGATACTAATGCACGGGTCAAATTAGGCTTGAAAATCGGACCGAATCGGCACTAAAGGATCTGAACCCAACTCTTATAGGCAATTTGTGACGGGCTTGGGACAAGTCTAGGTTTGGTGCAAGGCCTTGAAACTTTAAAAAAGGGGGAAAAGTAGTAATGATAATATAATAATAATAATAATAATAATAATAATAAAATGTTTTAAAAGGTAACTTGGAAACTTATGATTTATTCAACATTTAATTACAATACAAAAAATAAATATGCTTACATGTTTGGTTAGATTTGTATCACCAATTATAAAGTTTATTTTCTTAACAATAGGAAACTTGTTTTCATCTTGGAATATGTGAGACTTTTTTTTATCTTGAGAATATATGACACTTGTTTTGTTTTTATCTTGAAGAGTATTTGTAAGCCCATACTGCTAATATACAACTAAAATAGAATAAATTTATATATAAATAAATTGGCATTTTAAATAATTATTTAAGAAAATGGGTGAAAAACTATAGTATTCCTAGATCTAACTCTTATTTAAGTGTATAAATTTTTCCATATAATTATAAATTTATTTTTATTTTTTTCATTATATCAAAAGAAAATATTAAAAGTTGGTCGGTTACACAGATCCGAACATTGCTCAGCAAATGCTAGCAGCTAGTTCCACAATCCAAATCGATTTAACCATCCACTAAGTTGGTTCCAGATTTTCTACTTGTGGATCCATGATCAGACAAGTCTAGACTGATAGTAAGCTGCATAAGGGCAGTTCATGGAAAGGTATAAATGAAATAGGGATATCAGTTGTTAGATTTCATATTCAGCATTGAAGATAAGGTATCAATTGCCCTTATGCAGCTTAATGTGATTGGTTTATATCCCTTGAAGATAAGCCTTGTGTAACTTTCCACTGGCCGACTAACGTTCCTACTTGGCCGCAGGGACAGCTACAGCATAACTTGCACATAGTTATTCTTGCAAATATATATATATGTGTGTATGTGTGATTTTATGTATCCTTTATGGTGAATGTAAATCTTATCCACTCCCTTAAATTTTATTTGAAAATATTTCTTTCTGAAGTAATTTAATATACAAGTTTGATTTGACAAATGTATATTGACAACTGTTGAAATACGAGTTTTATTTTTTTTTGTTTTATTATATGAAAAAGAGCAAAAGGACATGATAAATATCTTTTATTATGATGTGAATCGTTACATTACACAATTTTACAATATAAAAAGTGTATATAAAATTAAAAACTTTAGAATATAGATCTTAGTTTTAGGTTTTAGCAAATATCGCCATTTATCTTACGATGCAATGTCCATATTGATAGGATTAATATATATATATATTATATTATACTTGTTATATTATGTATATTAGAGTCATCAAACTTATTAAAATGTGTAAATTAAATTTTAGGATACAAAATTATATATGAGAAGTGGAAGTCTTAGGATATATTTTATATATAAAATTAAAAGACACAAACTTAGCTTCTAATAATTTTATGTGAATATTGCCATGCCTTACTTGATACATTGAAATTGATATTCTTGTCATTCTTTACATAAATATTTGAATACATATCCGATAAATCTTTAGGATGTGAAATTGTATATAAATATGGCAAATTTTAGGGTATAGATTTATACATAAAAATTGAAAAAAAATACTGATTTAGATTACTTGTCAATGTTCTCCTGATATGAATATACTGCCTATTCATGCACTGCCATGCTAATACTTTGATATATGTCATATTTACTAGTGCCTGTGTGGTGATTGAAATTATTATAACCTGTAATGTAGACTATCAAAACATTAGGATTAGATCTTGAAAGACGAAACTCTCCTGTAAGAAATTAGGATAACACATTTAATTTATGTTCTATATATAGTAAATTTATGCGATATGCTATCTTCAGTAGGGATTAGGAATTGTCCATAGGAAGTGCTATGTGTGTTTGAGATGTGAATCTGTTGTGAAGCTTATATGCAATGGAAATGCCTAATTTGGTACCTGTAGTTTAACGAAAAAATCAATTAAATACCTAAACTTTAAACATTAAAAGGCCAAATTTCTTATTTAATTGGACTTTTTATACCCTTAAACATTGCCCTACTTAACATCGTTAATTTATTGTCTAACACATGTCTATTACTTAAAAGATAATAAAATGAGAGCATGATAATATATAAAATATACATGTCATGACTCGTATATGGACCTGGTAGGTTGCTCAGTCATGGTCAGGTGAGGCCATTGACCAATGTGACTTGCTGGGTCAACACAAAAATTAAAAAAAAAATTAAAATGAAAAAGAAAAGTGAAAAAAAATTTTAAATAATAAAAGAATGTTTAAACTATTTTTAATATGAATATTGAACATTTATTACTATTTATCACCTTCAATGGTTTGTTATTGTTAACAAAATAAGAAATAAATATGTTTAAAAAGTTGTCTCATTGGATTTTTATACACTTCTAAGTAAATTGAAATATTATTTCTTAACAATGTAGTGCTTTTTTTTTCTTTGGTCTTTGTGGGAATTGTATATGTGTTGAGTATTTTGTAGTACGATATTACTTGTTTATTTCATAACCACGAGTAGATATGATTGTGTACAAATGTGCACGATGAACAAATCTTTTAATAAATGGATTAAAAAATATTATTTTTACTTTTTAGCTCAACTTTATGTTAAATTGAAAAATTGGTTATCTTAAATTTAAATTTATCTTTCAGTTTGTTTTTTTTTTTTTCAATTTTTCTTTTAATCTTCCAAAATTATGTCTACCCACCGTGACTCATTGTTGTAATCAAAATAATACCCCTTGTTTCACGTGCAAAGCCTAATGCCTAATGATGAATATAGTGAATCCCTTTCATTTATAAGCACTTTCAAGTGCTACCATACTTGTAGACACCAACGGTCTGTTTGGATGATCTATTTTTCATCTATATTTGTATTTTTTTTCAAAATGATATATACAAATATATCTGATTTACATTTATATTTTATTTACATTTGATATTTTAATGAGTACTGTCAACTTTTTTTCATCTATATCTAATTCTTTATAAATAATTTGTTATAAAAAAGTTTAAAAAAGGTGTCTGTATCTATAGTCTACCAACAAACAAATAGACCCCAAAAGAAACATTAAAGATCCGAAATTTCTCGTTCTAAACAACAGATATAAAATCCTTATAGATTGAAGTGAAATAGAATGAATTTTTAAAAAGTTAATTTATTAGATTTTGGTAAATTTTTCATCAAAGTAAAGTCTTGTTTTTTAACAACATGGGACTATTTTTTCCGTCTTTGTAGGAATTATGTATATGTTGAGTATTTTATAATATGACATTCCTTATTTCACAACCATAAGTAGATACATTTGTGTATAAATAAATGTACACCTTAAACAAATCTATTAACATATAAGCCAAATGTTGTTACTCTTAAGCATAACTTTATATTAAGTTGAAAATTTAATTATTTGAAATTTATTTTATTTTTAATTTTTTAGTTGCCTTCATTTTTTAAATTTCTTTATCTTTAAAAATTATTTTAAAATAAAAAAGAATAATTATCGGTTCAACAAGCCATATACCAATCTGTGAACTATTGGGTGGCTTGATCTAGCCTCATCCGCCCAACCCAGGTTGAGCCTCATCGAACTCGTGGCTTGGTGGGTTTAGACCGATATGGAGGTTTACCGTAAAATTCTACATACAAGCAGGCTAATGCTGGCCCGATGGGAATGGAGAAAGGCTTTGCCGTGTAATATATGCCTAACGAGTAAATGCCTTTTATTTTTTGACACTTAAGCATATTCATGAATCACAAATGAATGAATGTTAATTATTTTAAAATTACACTCACTTGTTAAAGTATGATTTATAGTTACCTATCACCTATACATACATGTGATATGTATTATGTATTAAATATTTTTTCCCAGTGGCCTTGCAAATGAATGTGCCTAGAGTTCATGTGATGCACCCATCATATCCCACCAAGGGTCCATTTGAATTAATTTGTAGTATATATCACAAATAAAATTATAACATATGAATATTTTTATGACAATTGTACACTACAATCAATATTTATTGGAAAATGTTTTAATGGATATTGCACATATGTAATATATATGTAGTAAGGAACTACCAATGATATTCTAATACATAGCTATTAGGGCTGATATTCTAATACATAGCTATTAGGGCTGCAAAGGAACCGAGCTATTCGTGACTTACTCGAGCTTAGCTTGTTTAGCTAAATAAGCCGAGCCTAAGCTTTTCCTCAGGTTCGCAAGCTGACTTATGAATAGGCTTGTTAAGGGCTTGTTTAATATATATATATATATATATATATCTATAATATTGATATTATATTATTAATTTATATTAATATAATATTATATATAATTATTTATATTAATTTAATATTACAAATATAATTGAAAAATAATTATATATGCTAAACGAGCCGAGCTTAAGCTTGTTTGGCTAAATGAGCCTAACGAACAGAGCTCATGCTCGGACCTACATATTCCAAGCACATTAAAAGCTCGACTTAGCTCGAGCTCATTAAAAAATGAATGAGCTTAGCCCGAGCCGGCAAAAGCTTGGCTTATTTGCAGTCCTAATAGCTATGTGGGTGGTGGTCACTTTAAAAACTATCTACCACCTTATTACTGAAAGACGATTCATAAATAATTAAGTGATTGATTGTGGGTGTTCATTTCTTAGACTTGGTCAGAGGGGCAATAAACTTTGTACACGATAACAACACGATATAAGGAGCTTAGACCATCGAAGATCGCTTGATAGATAACTAATAGGAAAAACAGTAGCATGATAACGTTAGCTTAAATTGGTGAGAAGTTGCAACAATTCAGGGTTGTGGGTTAAAATTAGATAGTACGATAAACTAAAATAGGTAAAAATGCGTAATAGCTATAACCCTTAGATGGGGCTATTACTTATGTAGAAATAGGAGATAAATATATTCATCTTGCATTTATCAAACCCTTGAACAGTTGTTGCTATGAGGACCCTGAGTTCCCAACATGTTGCCAGAATGTGAATGCTTCTTTATTTGATTTGTCACACTAAACAAATGAAATAAAATGTTAGTTAATGCAATTGCACTTAGACTACATGTGTGTGTGACCATATTGCGTGTGTTTCTATTATTGTAGGGACCTGCTATCACCGCCATAATAAAAACAAGTAATAACAGTTCCCCAATCACATATAACCTGCAGAATTATATGTAAGGTTGTCTTAGAGGAAGTGTTTGAAGTATTATTTGCATAAACTCTCAATACTTAACATCTTAAATTTGAAAACTATTGATTTTTGTAAAACTTGAAATAAAAACACAACATCATATTTATCATATATTACAAGGAAAATAAGTTCAAAATATACAGATAGCTAGGTTTAGATATTATAAACAAAGGCTTCTTACAAGCCTTATAAAAGTTACAAAAGGTAATTCAACCTATATCATCTAATGTACACATCAAAAGATTCTATAACTAGGCAATTAAAAGTTAGGAATTCCATCATGGTCCATAGTTATATCTAATCCTCCAGGTCGTCTAGGAAATCCTCAAAATCAGTACCATAACCTATATTCGCGTAAAACTCGTCTTGTTTGCCACCTGAAATAGTTAAAATATGAGCCAAAGCATCAGTACACAAGTAACAAATACAAATGCGAAGTGATTCACACATACTTAAACTAAATAGAAATGGAACAGTCATTAGATTATTAGTTAATCTTTAATCAGCTAAACAACACTGGAGTATTCAAACTCTGGACAACATGGATTTCTAAGGAAACCTGAGTAACGATCACGACGCTCACGGGGTTAATATAAGTAGCTCAGATACTTATATCTCCTAGATAATTTTTTCTAAAACGAAGAAGTAATTTCATTTAGGGTTCTCAGCTGTTTCTCGACTTTACTTAACTCAATCCATAATATCACTTAATTCAAGTGTTCCCATAAACATTGAATTAAATCATATTACATCCTTTCAAAAATAAGCAAGTGTTATACCGATACCGAATACCCTATTAATTACCCACTGAACCACTTATGAAAGTCATTGCAAAATGACAAGGGTGGTCTAAGTGCCTAAAACTACCATGTCCCCAATCTGAGTAGGGTATCGCTCTTCGAACCAGATTCAACAGTATAAAAAACACTCATACAAATAATTGTTTAATTTCCTTAATTGAAAGAAAATTTAAAGAATGTCTATCCTAACAAAGAATCAAGTAAGTTACTGCGTACCTGAAATAGCTCGGGAACTAATAGGGTTAGCTGAGCGAGGATCTATCACTATACAAGAAAATATTGAATTTCTCACTTAGTTCAAGCACTAATCAACTAGTTTCAAACATATCTAATCAAAGAAATTCAAATAAATTATTACAAAGTCATAACATAGCATTTAAACATCATATAATATCATACAATATTCAACAAATATTCAATTGATCATATATTAAGCTTTGGAAAATATTGGAGGAAGTTTTTGAAAATAAAAACTACAGGGAACACGTTGGCCTTCAACACCGACCACATTGAACCGGTGCACTATGCACTAAAACTCAATGCTTGCTATCATTGGCAGCGTTCAAAAAATACGTCGACAGCCTTTAGTCTACGCCGGCGGCTTTGAGCCAGTGTAGACTGCAACTCCAATTTCCAAAAAATTTCGAAAGTTTCACGAGGTTGGTCCATACCCCTGGATAACCCCAACACCGGCAATGTTTCCATGTACGCTGACAGCATGGGACGCTACGCCGATGGCCTACTGCCGGCGTAGACCCCTAGAACAAAATCACACGATTTTTACGAATTCCCCTGTTTTCTTTACAAAATTTACTCATTTAAAAAATCCTGCAAACTTATTCTAAGCTTCCCAAAACTTGTTATATGTTCTTAACACCATTCAACAAGTATTAATTCCTCTTCAATCCATCAACCATTCAACTACAACATCACAAATTCACACTTCAATTCCACATGCCCTTACACTACTTAACCCTAAAGCCATCTCAACACAATCATCCCCACACTCCCAAATTCATATAAAACATATACTACAACTCCTTAAGCAATATAATTCTACTCAAACCACCATCAATGCATAAAAATCATTCTATCATCAATTAGCACATAAACCCTATTCTAACAAAAACTTAACTTAAATACAAATAAGGCAAGAAGAATACACTTACCACATGGACTTGGAGCTTTGGTTTAATGATCTTGTTGTAAGCCTTTGAGGGTTTAAGTTGTAAAAAATGAAGGGTTTAATTGTACATGAACATGGGAGAGCTTTTGAGGGAATAGAAATAGGTTTTGAAGCTTTTTGGTATGTGTAATGGTGGTCTGAAATTTTTGGATGAATTTTGCACTTCAAAAGTTGATATTTATCCCTTTGGTTGACTTTAGTGGCTGCCCTAATTAAGTCCTTTAATTGACTTGGATTTGACTAATTAATGAAGCTTACTTTCTGGCTAATTAAATGTGGTCTTAGGCTTCATTTGTAACAAAAAAAAAAAAAAATCTACTACAAGTTGATTTAATTACATGCATCATCTAACCTATTCTAATCATATTTCATACATTCTAATACATTTAAAATTTATAAACTCAATATTTAATCATTCTAAAATATTTAATTATTTTTAAAACAACAACTCAACTCTTTATTCATGCATTAATATAATTTACATATATCACATTTCAAAATCATATATAATTTCAATAATACATTTATAAAATATAAATTGGGAAATTCATGGCTATTTCATTTACTGTCATACACGGCTTCGGTTCATTCATTTCCTTTTCAGGTAATGATGACTTCGACTTGGTGCTTATGTTCATCTTAAGTACATGATGGATTTGTATGAACTTGCTGACAAGTAGATTAGTTAGGATCATTGGATTGTTTATATACCTAATGAAAGTTGTTTATCATTTCAAACTAGTATTTTTTTCTCCCCTTTTCTTTAAGGGTCTGTTATTGAGCCCATAAACTATGTCACTCTTTTAGCTACTTAGACTATACTTTACTATTGGTACATTGGCTACTTGATACTATGGTTTTGTAAACTAGTCTATATATGTATGGGGTACATAGGTTAGTACCCTCTTAAAATATAATACAAATTATTCCTTCCACTGTGATCATAATTGTTTTCAAAATCTAATTAACGATTTCAAAATCTAAAATTGATTGGTAATGATTACAATAAACACTAACTTAAAGGTAGTATTTGTGTATAACACTTATGTTAAACCGGAGACACCTTTACCCTATATGGGGGGTGGCAAAACCAGATTTTATCTTTTAATTTTTCCGTATGAGATATATATATATATATATAAATATATTTTTGTTAATTTTCTTATTTTATATCGATCGTTAAAGATTTACTTTTATGTCTCTCTTATTACAATAAATTCCATGATTTTGAATCCATACCATTTATATTATAATTAAGGCATATCTTTTGTCTTTTTCCATGATGTGCAAATTAAGTTTAAAATATTGCTTCAAAATGCAAATCAAAATTTGGTTTCTTTGTAAGTAGTTTGTGTAAATCTTATTTCTTTGTGTTTTGTATAAAGTTTAACTTTTTTTTTTTATTATATTACTCGCAATTTTTTGCTAATAAAAAAGTCATACAATTTCATCCATTTATACAGGGCTTGTAAGGATGGAGTTGACGATAAGAGCAAATTTCATTTTGTCAATACCAAATGGAGATGTGTAAACCCTTGAATTTTTCACAATTCTTAAGAAAATAATTCTAGGAGTCAAACACTAAAATTGAGACCCCTGAAAAATTGACCCAAGTTAAACGAAATTCTAGATATGATCAAATTCAAAAATTCTTAACCTTGAGAAAAAGAGAACCCTCAAAACAAAATGGAAAATCCAACAATCGATCGATTCAACATCTGTACGCTAACCAAATCATCTATCCGATCTCTAACAAGCAAATCAAGATGATATATTCCAATAACGCTCAATAACAAAATACTAAAACCTTAAATTCTTCGGTGAATTTTAGAATAAAAATTTCAATTACCATCAAAAGTCAAAAAAGCCAACCTATAACCCTAGACTCAGTTAAACAATCCCGGGAACTGATAAATATTAAATAAATCATAAATAAAATAACAACAAACATAAATGTTGAACAAAAAAAATAACACGGTCAAAAACCCCAAAATTTTATGATCTTATGAATAACTCAATAATCTTGAAGTCAAACGACATCCTAAAAGTCAACCAAGTCTACAATAAACCCTCGTATTTATATCCGGCAATCTTGTGCTCTTAAACCCTAAACAACGGAACTGAAGTAATTGTTGATAATAGTTAGTAATAATATAGGTAAGCCTAAAAATATCAAATTCGCAAATTTCTAGTATCTTTTGGATTTGAATGGGATCAGTTTTAGAAAATCGTGCCCTGGTACACCGGATAATAAAAATATTCCGATAACACCGTTAGATTCGTAATAATATAAGGATTTCAAAAATATCAGTTTTAGAATTTTTTCAAAATTTAAAAATATCTGATATAGCTCGTTTACGCATATTTTTATTACTATCAGTATTTTATTTGTCTAGTCTACTATTCATTGTCTTATCTTACTATTCATTACTATTCACCTATTTCTATTTTTCTTTACTACCTATACACCTATTTTTTTATTTTTTATCTTTCCAATACATTTTATATTAAATCATATCTTACATATTAATTTTTTCCTTACAAAAATTACAAATTTAATCTCTCTCTCCTCTCTCCATGCATGGCTGACACCTCTCCCATGTCATCTTCCCTCATTATTTTTCTTTTTCAATTTATTTTATTATACATAATTTCCCTCCACATCTATCTATAAATACCCCTTTCCCCTCCACTTCTTTCACAACTTCATTTACATAATAAAACTCTCTCAAAATGTCTCCTCAAATCCTCTCTCCACAATATTTCTCTACTAAAACTCTTTTCAACTAAATTCTTCCAAAATCTTTCTACAAAATCCTCTTCTACACATAAACCATTTAGCACATATCACTATCTACATAATGTAAATCTACCATCTTCATCCTTCATAAAAAACACTTTTAGGTAAAGCTTTCAACCACCTATTTACTTATGTCATGTAACTTAGCATAATTATAATGTTGTTTCTTAAAATTCATATCAGTTGTAGAAGCAACTGCATGTTTATGTTTTATTCTTGCACATGCCAAGAAATTCTTATTTTATTATCTTGTTATTATGATCTTATGTTGTTATTATTGTTATTGTGCTTCTAACTTAACAACATATATATATATATATATATATTATTATCTATATGTATATCTATATATTTCATAAAGCCTAAATGCTCACTAACTTTTACTAACTTGCTTTTATTATTCTTAATGCTCTTATTATTGCTTTTTCTTTTCTTTTTGGGACTAGTCTATTCTTAGTTTAAGGTTACCTTTATGAAGCTAAAGTTCCCAATACTTGACCATACTATCTTGCTTATTATTATCTTGCTTCTTATCTTATATTTTCATCATCTCCATACCATATGCTCATATACATACATATTCATAATGATATTGTCTCAGCAATATTTAAAGTGAATTTTTTTTAATAAAAGAACTTGAAACTAAACTTTGTATTATGTAACTAGTCACTAAATAAAGGAGTTGTCATCAACAACTTTGGAAATGGATTTTCGCAACATTTTCTCAAGTTTTTTCAAAGTTTTCTCAAAGATAACAAGGATGGTTTTAACAAGGAAGTAAAGGAAATAAACACCTTCTTTTCATAATAAGATAACCTAAGGTTTAGTAAAAATAATTTGTCGGTATATACATTTTTTACAAAAAGTTTAAGATTAAAGTTTTTTTAACTTCATAATAAAAACCAAGAAGTAAACTAGTTTTCAAAGTTAAGATAAAATCAACTCATTAAATTATACACCCACTTAGGAAAATAATGATTTTCAAATTTCTAAAGAAGGAACCTATTTTCAAAGAAATAAAAAGAATATAAATATGATAAGTTCAAAAACAATGGATTTTATCAATAATTTAAAAAGAGGATTTCTTTTCAAATAAAATTGGTAAAGGAAATAAAAGACCAAATTTTAGAAATAAAATTTATTTTTAAAGAAGTAATAAATAGAAATATAAGAGGAAAGAGATTTATTTATCAAAACTATTCTAAAGGCAAATCTATAACTCCAAATAAGTTATCAATAACTTAATAAAAATTTTTAAAAACTTTATTTTTATCACTAGAAGCAAAATTGTAAAAGGCCAAAGTTAAGGAAAATTTATTTGTTTTAGAAAAAAAATTAGAAAACAAAATAAGAATATATTTTTTTACAACAACCTAAGAAATTATAAAGCTTCTCCGAAACACTTAGAAAAGGATTTGCTAAGTTTAAATTTCAACACCTTAAGATGAATTGTTTTACAAAAATAATCATTGAGATAACACCATTAGAATTTTTGCATATAATATGAGTCTATATATACACTTAAAGGATTTTTCAACTATATATATATATAATTTATATTTTTGCTAAAAATTTTTTGAAAAAAGTGAGTTTAGAAAATTGATTGACAAAGGCTAGGGTTTTCGTTTTGAATCACCATGCCTTTTGGTTAGAAATTGATAGATCTTTTCGAGTAAGTAGAAATTGGTATATAATATGCAAAATTATGAGTTAAAATAAGCAAGTTATGGTCATTTTAAGTTGGAATTTATTCTACGTGATTCTTTACGAACACAATAAAAAGAATTAGAAAGCTTAAGTAGAAATCCCACTAAATACTCATCCTGGGTATTCCTTTTGTCTAGGTGATGCGGAATACGAGATTTCCTTTCCTAAGGATTACTACGACTAAGAAGTTTGCGAAATGAACAAGTGAGTTATTCATCTTAATTTCGTTACTAGCTTATGCTTGTAGATTACTAGCATTAATATACTAAGAAAAGATAAAAATAGACATGAATAGGGAATTCAGGGATATGTGTGTGTGAGTGTGAGTGTGTGTGTGTGTGTGTGTGTGTGTGTGTGTGTGTGTGTGCTTCTATGCTTATGTAATGAAATGAGAATTAAGAATATTGTAATTTCAAATTGATTGTTTAAGTATTTTGTTTACCTACATGTATGCTTGCTTATTGTTTGCTAAATTTTTTGATCGTCCCTAAGAAACCTTAATAAGGTTTAGCTTAAGAAAAATAAAACGTTCACGCACAGCATCCATCGAGTCACATTTCTTTCAAAAGGCAGCTACTCTTAGGCATAGAGTTGGATGGGCCGTTATCGTGTTGGGACACGGGCCTTGTTCCTTCCTAGAGAATCCAAATCGCTTGGGGAATGCAACTCTAGGTTTGGAGCTGAGCCAACCGAACGCTTTAGGAGGGTACCTGGGGACTAGTAGTAGAAGGTCAAGGATCTTCATCAACAATTCCCTAACCATTCGACATAGAGGGGTAAATCCATTATATATATAGTTTCCAGATAACTATATATATTTTTGTAGTCGTGTGATTGTTGCATAGCATGCATAGCATATGCGTGAAAATTTAAATGAATTTTTTTTGTTATCATGGTGCGAATGAAAGAGAATATCTTACTAAGCTAGTTGTAAGCTTATACTCCCATAGATTTTTATTGAAACAGGTATATCTATGACTCTATTTGAAGATCATGACATTAAGGAAGTTATTGATGGATTTTAAGCTCTTATGGAAGCAATGGGAATATAGGATGAAGTTATTTTTTGATTTCCTTATATGTAATGTATGCCATGTTAGTATTTTGGAGACTTCTAAAGAAATGTATTTATATAGATTTGGAGAAAATAGTGGGGGTCTACCCTTAAGATTTGTAATCAACCATATTTATATTTTATGATAAGTATTCTCCTTACCTTGTTACTTAATCATTATTAATACAAATTACACTACTCCGTTGTATTCCCTTGATTGTGATGTACGCCTTATACACAATATAGAAGCCTTGTACATATTATAGAAGTCTTTGTGTAACGAAGGTAGTCATTCCTAGGCTTTAGTATTGTGTACGGCGGACTGCCACGTTTAGGGTACCCTTCGAGGCGTGACAATTTAAGTTGGTATTAGAGTAATAAGGTTTTGGAGAATTAAGAAAAAGGATGCTAGGATATTAAAGTGTTAGAATATGACCTTAAAAAAAAAGGTAGATGACTTATAAGATTCGAATCCTGATGTCTAAGAATAGAACTCTACCCTGGAGAATATTAGAGAAAGTCAAGAAATACTTATACAGGAATTTGAGGATTTATAGAAAGATACTATCACTGAACAGGAATACTCACCTTGGAATGTTGGCCTAAATTGGAGGGAAGTAGTAATGATTTGGAGAAGGAACATAACAGAACGATGAGGAGAAAACATGAAGGAGACAAAGAATCAAGATATAGGATGAATAAAGTAAGCCTACCTTAGTGATTCCAATAAGACTCGATGCATAGTAACCCTATTCAACTCCTAGCTGAGACCAATTAGAAACAAGATAATTATAATACCCCTCATATCAATAAGACCCTTAGGTGAATAATATTAAGTGCTTACTTGTCTACTTGTTTTATTCTCAAAACTCAACCTACAACATCTTAATAACAACATACAAGTTCAAAACCATAACTTACAATATCTATATTCATGTTATTGCATCTTATATCTTCAATTCATATAATCAATTATCTAACCTATATACATATAAACATAAGCCTAAGTTTTAGTTACATGCTTATATATCCTTAGTTTACAAACTTTATCACAAACCCGACTTATATCTAGCTTTACTTCATCACATACATGCATAAAACAAATCCAAATAAAGAAAATAATATACTTACATGTTTGACAAACTAAACTACTTGATCTTCATTACCACTACTACTTCATAGTTGATGAAGCTACTATATACTTGATTTCCATCTTCTATCTTATTTTTCATCTTCTATTTCTCCATATGATCTTCTTAAATTTGAGATTTGGTGTCGGGCTTTGAGAGAAAAAGAAGAGAAATGAGAAGAAGAAGAAGAGAAAGAGAAAAGAGAGGAAGATAAAGAAAGAAAGAACCGATCAACAAAGAAAAAAAAGGAAGAAGAAAATGAAGGAAAAAGGATAAAGTCAATATCTTAAAAGATATTTATGGGTAGAGGCTTTGGGTTTAAATTTTTATGATCATTATCTTAAGTATCGAAAATAATTAGAAAGTAATTTGAGGATCTATAAAATAGAAATTAATAACCTGATTTATGAATCTAATTTATAAGAAATCGATATATAATTTGAGTTTAGACATAAAATTGATATTTTAAAACAAGCAAATGACCCAAAATTTATGAGAATTAAGAAAATAGGATATAAGTTAAAATGGCTAAATTAGGAAATTTTATAAATTTAAGTAATTAAACTTGAGAAATTTGGTGATTTATAAATTGAAAGAAAAAGGAGTTCAAGTTGATGATTGCAAAGGATTTAAAAATTCAATTCATAAAATAGACTAAAGCATAGAGTTTACAAATTTACCAAATATTTAAATTGAATTTTTTGAAATTGAAAAAAAAAAGAGGTTTAGTTTGAGAATTACAAAAGATAGTAAAATTTGATTTGTTGAAAAGATTGTTAAAGCAAATAGGCTACTTGAAAGGAACATTTGGAATTTTAAATTTCAATTAATCTATCTACTAATTTGATTATGTCGAATTATCTAATCATACTCTATAATTATTTTACTTAATTTGATTAAATTATTTAAGTTGATTTCTAGTTTGATCATTTTTATATTAAATTTTGTTATTACATTTCATTTTTGAAGAAATTTTGAATTATTTGCCAAGCATTCATATTTGTTAAATTTATCTGTTGCGGGTATTGTGGTTATATTGTTTCGCTCTTTTATCACATCTATTTGATGCTCCTTGCTATTTTCAAATTCGTGAAGCGTATTGAGATTTATTGTTATTTAAGTTTAGTATCACTTTTTTATAATCATTTATTTATTCATCATTTATATCTTATTTTCATAATTTGAAAATTTTCAATATTTCTTTAACTTATGTGACTGATATTTCATGCAATGTAATATATAAAATAGTAAGATTTGGTTTAACCATTACCATTTCAACCTTCCACTTACTCGATCTGAAAAGACTTGGACTTGATAAGGGTAACAAACGACTAGAACTCAACTTGAATCGACTCATCTTGACTCTTTTCTCAAATGACACATGACAACACGACACTAACTCACACAACACGACAACTCAAGAAATGAAGGCAAGTTCGCTTTTCCATTCTTATCTGTATATATATTACAATGTGCATATGAAACATACGGTACTCATATTCATTTAATTATCAGAGATGTGATATTTTATAACTTTTATTAGTACCATTATCTTGTTAATATTGTAATTAAGATATCTCATTTTCGTCTTTTACGTATACATCGAATTTACCATCTTATTTTTTAGGAGTATTGCAATTATTTATCATCTATTAAGTTTTAAAATTACATAAGAATACTATATTTACAAGTTACTATCTTTAATTGTAATTTATAAATTACAAAAATTTTCTGATTTACAAATTACTAGTTTTGATATTAGTTCTCTTAAATTTACTAGAATCCTTATAATTACCTCATTAGTTCGTTGAATTATTATCGATCATTGATTGTGAAAAGTTACAGGAATTTATATTTTAAAATTTTATCGACAACTATTTTAACTCTTAAACAACAATTAATCTATTCATAATTTTTAATATTGTTAAATCACGAAAAATCAGGGGTGATAGCTGTGACTTTTTTTACATTATATACTTGTTAATTATTAATCCAAGTTATATAAACGGTGATGTTTATAAGGTTGCATGTTGTTGACTATTTATAGTACTAGGATGAAGATAACTTAATGTACAATAGACAATAAATAAAGCATTAAACCTTTAAATCTCATATACATATATATTTTTTCGAACAGCAATATGTCGATAAAATGTATATAGTGAATTACCAAATGCAAGTGAATGGGCTAGATGATGTATTTTTGTTAGTTGTGTGCCTCTTGAAAGTGTTCTTCTTTGTGAAGCACATCCAATGTTAAATGTGGAATCTATATTTGTTCGATAATTCAGTCAACAACGTGCTAGATGATCCTATGTTTGTTGTGCGAATATAGAGTTCCTTGAGATTTTCACTAATAAATTCGCATTAAATTGATACAATGATTCAATGGTAAAAGAAAACTAATCTATGCAAAAGGATGATGAATTAAGATATTTGAGACGATTTTGTTTATTTTTTTTTCTCAAAGCATAACATGATCGCCATATACTAAGATAATTGAATAATGAATGGCTTTATATAAGTAGATTAGTCTTATTATTGCTAAAAATTAAACTAAATAAATATTTTATCGATGAGATCATAATAAAATAAATGTATCCATTTTTTAATGCGAGCCTCAATTCCAATTATTTTTCCATCGAGGGGTTAAATGTTGATAATTCACTGGTTATTTTTGTTATAGTATTTAAAATTGTAGGTTATTTTTGTTTTAGTATTTTAAACTATAGGTTAATAACTCATAACTATTCTAATTGGGCTTAATCTCAATTATTTAAGTTTATTACTCATTTCTAGGTCCTAAAATACCTATTGGGTTTAAATTCACTTTTTTGAGCCTAAAAGCCTAAAAAAAACAATTATTTGCCAATTTAGGATCTACAATGCCTAATAGCCTAATTAAAGATAAAATCCAATTCTTTTGAGCTTATATCCAATTCTTAGGTCCAATATCTAATTTTGCTCTAATTGGATATAATTTCAATATTTAAGCCCAAATCTACCTAAATTATAAATTATATTTTTAATGGGCTCTACTATAATTTCTTCAAAGCTCATTACCTTAAATAACATATAAGATTAATGTTCTTATTGGCCTTAATTTAGGATCCCTAAATGCCCAATACTCCAAAATAAGAGTTTTAATATCCTTATCCTATGGGCTTAATCCAAAACTAATTAAGCGCATTATCTTAAAAGAATTCAACTCAAGATATTAATTAAGGTTCTTTTGTGTATGTGTGTGTGTGTGTGTGTACATATATGACCTTACCTTAATAAATAATTCAATAATTAATATGAATTTGATAATTAAGTTATATACTCGATACTTATATGAACAATCTTTGTTGAACAGATATTTGTTTACCTCTCAGCCTATCTTTTGATTATTCACAAATTTCATATTTGATATTAAGTATGTAATGACTTACTTGTTGCTTGATCAGGATAGACATCTTGAAACAAATTATTACTTAAAGACGATTAATAAATAATTAAGTGATTGATTGTGAGTGTTCGTTTCTTAGACTTGGTCTGAGAGGCAACAACCTTGGTACGCATACCAGCACATATAAAGATTTAGCCATTGAAGATGGCTTGACAAATAACTAATAAGAAAAAAGGTAGCAGGACAAAGTTATCCTAACTTGGTGAGAAGTTGCAACAGTTTAAGGTCATGGGTTTTATTAAATTAGATAGTATGATGAACTAAAATAGGTAAAAATGTGTAATAGCTATAACCCTTAAACGAGGCTGTTACTTATGTAATAATAGGAGATAAATGTATTCATCTTGCATTTATCAAACCCTTGAACTTGTTGCTACTTGGGACCCGAGTTCCAACATGTTGAGAGTGTGTTGCTTCTTTATTTGATTTGTCACACTAAACTAATGATATAAAATGTTAGTTGATGCAATTGCATTTAGACTACGTGTGCATGACCATATTGTGTGTGTTTCTATTACTATCATACATGGTTTTGGTTCATTCCTTTTCAGGTAATGATGACTTTGACTTGATGCTTGTGTTCATCTCAAGTATATGATGGATTAGTATGAACTTGTTGACAAGTAGATTGGTTAGGATCATTGGATTGTTTATATACCTAATGAAAATTGTTTATCTTTAAAAACTAATATTCTCCCCCTTTTATTTAAGGGTCTGGTATTGAGCCCATGAATTATATTACCTTTTCAGCTACTTAGACTATACTTTACTATTGGTACTTTGGATACTTGATACTATGGTTTTGTGAACTAGTCTATATATGTATGGGGTACATATGTGAGTACCCTCTTAAAATCTAATACAATTATTCCTTCACTGTGATCACAATTGTTTTCAAAATCTAATTAACATTTCAAAATCTAAAATTGATTGGTAATGATTACGATAAACACTAACTTAAAGGTAGTATTTATGTATAACACCTATGTTAAACTGAGACACATTTACCCTATATGAGGGGTGGCAAAACTAGATTTTATCTTTTAATTTTTCCATATAAAATATATATAAATATATTTTTGTTAATTTTCTTATTTTATATTGATCATTAAAGATTTACTTTTATGTCTCTCTCATTACAATAAATTCCATGATTTTGAATGAATACCATTCATATTATAATTAAGGTTTATCTTTTATCTTTTTCCATGATGTGCAAATTAAGTTTAAAATATTGCTTCAAAATGCAAATCAAAATTTGCTTTCTTTGTAAGTGCAGTTTGTGCAGATCTTATTTCTTTGTGTTTTGTATAAAGTTTAACCTTTTTTTATTATATATTACTCGCAATTTTTTGCTGATAAAAAAGTCATACAATTTCATCCATTTATACAAGGCTTGTAAGGATGAAGTTGAAGATAAGAGCAAATTTCATTTTGTCAATAACAAATGAAGATGTTTAGAATCCATAAAGAAACAGTATCACACAACTTTTTTGCTGATAAAAAAGTTATACAATTTCATCTATTTATACAAGGCTTGTAAGGATGAAATTGAAGATAAGAGAAATTTCATTTTGTCAATACCAAATGGAGATGTTTAAAATCCATAAAGAAACATTATCAATTATTAAAATGACTAGTCCACTAATAAGTCCTATCTAATAGAACTTTTTTTTTTCTTTTTTGAAACTTACATCATTACTTGCATGATTTCCAATTATTATAAGCCATGGAAATAATGTAGTTGGACTATCTTTCTTTGAATAATCTATTAGAATGTAAACCTAATGTTGTTTCTTCTAATTGTTCTTTTTTATTATTATTATTTTTTTTTAATAACATAATGTTGGTAATGGTCAAATGTAGAAGACAAGTGTGTTTATATAATTAGAATGGGCTTATAAACATATATCTTTCGTCTTCCATGTTGAATGTGTTTAAATAGTAAAAACTTATTTTCGTCATAGTCATGAAAAAAAAAAGGGAATAATACAATTATATGTATTAAAATGCTTTCAATTGGCCTTATTTTGTGCATATAATCTCATTTTGAAAAGAATAAAGAAATTATATATATATATTTAATTTTCAATATGAGAAATATAACAATAAAGAGAAAGATAAACAAATAGTACATAAGAAAAATTGTTGCAAAATGGTGTTATATTAAAAAGGAATTCATGGATGTATGAAATGGTAATTCAAGCCTATAATAATATGATTGCCATCCTTTGAATATTATTTACCTTTGCCTTCGACTTAAAAATGCATTTTATTTTATTGTGAAAAGCAAGTTTAAATACAAAACGCCTTCAACTATATATTATAATAAATAGATGTATTATAGATGATTAAATATATTCATACATAAGACCAAAAGGTTACATATTAATACTATATTTTCTAATCAAATACACATGATTTCTATAACATATTATTCTCTTTATGGAAACCACGATGACCTATAGAACTTTTCTTATATTTTTCTACCCTAACTTTAACTTTCTTTGCAATTAAGGTGATGCTGCCACCGAAAATGCCTTTCGAATTTTTATATCGTATTATATTTTTACTAATAATATTACTCTATTTTTAAAATAATTTTTATATTCACCTATTTCTAAAGATTCTACAATTCCCCCTTTCGGATTTCTGTTGTATTGTCATTACTTCCTGGTGAGAAGAGTAGACGGAGCCATCTCAAAAACTTGTCGATCAGTGATGCTTGCTCTACATGCTTCACCTTGCAAATAACATCATAATCATGCTTTGAATGTGGAGCAACTATCTTTTCCTGCAAGAAAATGCAACAAAGGAAAGATTAAACACACTTCTAACAACTAACTAACAAATCAGATGGCAACCTTTATCTAATCAGTATTTACACAACCAAAATACGAACACAGGATGTTATTTATCATATTGATGGATGCCTCCTTTTAGAAATATCTTCTCCTCAATTTTTTAATCTTTCTACATTTTTCTAAATCTTAAACAAAAAAAAAAAAAAAAAGGGATTGTTGTGTGTAAACCAGATGAGAATGCAGAGCATTTTACAGTGGGTCAATAAATGAGCCAACATAATTGCAAGCAACTGGATCTGGATCAGCACGAGCTCAGGGGATGGATTATTAAACAATCCAAGCTTAAGCTTGATTTCAAGCTTGTTTATTTAACAAGTAAGTTTGAGTTTCAATTTAAATTCCCAAGCCGACTCACTTAAACTTAAAAAGAGGCATCAAATTAAGTACTTTTTTATGCAAGCTAAATTAGAAGAACAATAATCAGATTTGACAGTGAGGGTGTACGTGTGGGAGGGCTTATTCTCTATGAGCTTCTAAAAGCTTTCTTCACTCTAAGTATACTAATAAAACCCAATCAAGGAATCTTTTAAACACATGTAGAATATACCTTGAAAACGTCAAAAGGACAGAAATCCTTTCCATTACAATCCTGTAAAACAGCCCCAAAAGGGAAATGCCAATTAGTATGAAGAAGTATGAAACAGAGTACTTTATCAAATAAAGAAACAGCAATCAAAACTTTGAAAAAAAATTTCATTTCCAACAACTACAATGGAAATTGAGAACCCAGCCGGGTCAAGTTTCTACCACAGCTAACAGAACATAGTCTTGAAAGTTCATCAGGAAATATTCATTAGCATAGGAGTAGATAACTAATGATCAGAAAAAGAGGATCCAAAATAAGCAATCAACAACTCACAGGCAAACTAACAGCATCTTCATTGTGCAACACTTGGACATTGTACTTGCTTGAAGGGTCACCATCACAATGATAAAGTACCAGCATGTTATTGCCACCAAAAGGTGCTACAACGCTGCCCCTCCAACTTCTGCTATGAGGTGGCTCTGGAGAAAAGTTCAGAGGTTTTCCCTTCTGCATGAGTTCGAACTCTGAAAAAAGGGGAAATAATTTGAATATGCTTTATGTTTAATGAGTGAATTAAGAGTCAAAAAAAGGTCACCCATCAATATAATTTCAATTTTGAATAACTTTGCTAATAAATACCACTTATCTTAGTTACAAAGATGAAGGATCTATAAATATCTCACCAGAACTGTTAAGAAAAAGACCAAGGAGACATGCAAAAGGAATCAATGTTTCTGCATGAGCGAACCGAAGTCTTGCTTTTTCATAACTCCCTGGAGGATGATTACCTACAAGACATAAAAAGGAATCAAGGAGACAGACAATTATTATGTAGGAAAGCAAATGCCATGGAAGAAGAAAAACTAGCACGGTTTTTACTTTAGGGCATGCAATCCTCATTCAAGTCAGCAGCTTGAATCTGAGTGAGAAATTGCAAGTATTACATAGCCTATGAATATCAGAAAATGTGGGAATCTTGAAGGGAATCGATGCCAAGAAAATTCTGCATTGATGTTCCAGATGCTGATACGTAAAGGCACATTCACATCCCCTTGTTGACTCACTCAGCAACCATAGAAACAGATAACAAGGAAAAAAACTATAAAAATTAAGAATTTCTGAACAAATTACAGCTATAGTGAGTACCAAGGACAAAAACTTCCATTACGCTTTTGATGCCACTACCTAAATTATTCAAGGAAGCAGCAAATTCTTTCCTGAAATGTTGTACATCAATATAGTGAAATTCAACTGTCCTGAACTTCAAAAAATACCCAACACAGCTGGAACTTGTGCATTCTCCGGTACAATGTCTTCAGCTTATGAAATGAAGCCTAGTCCATCCAAGATTACTATAACAATGGAAAATAGAGAAGAAAATAGCAAGCCCAGTTAAAAGAGCTGAGCAGGACATTTTTACCTTCATGAGCCCTTTTAGCTTGATCCATGGAGTAGAAAATATCTTTCAACAGGGGCACACCCATTTGATAATTTAGTGCGTTGCCATAACCCTTCAATATGAAACTCTCTAAATCATCTGTCCACTCCAGCAAAGCAATCTTAACATATAAGATAAGATTTGTTAGCATATTATCAAACAAGAAAGGCACTAAGAACTGAAAATAAGAGCTTCGAATTATTATTTAAAATAAAATTAGTGAGCGATACATAACCACATAAAAGGCAAGAATATGCCTCTTTTCGTATCTCTACAAATTGATATCTCAAGCTCTACTTCTATCCATCCTTTTGTAAGGCATTTCCAATAATTTCCTTCCAAAATATGCATGATAATGGAAATATTCATGCAGGTGAAGTATCTGGAGGTTCCTAACAAGCTCAAAATCCCATCTTGCTCATTTGTTGCTTTGTAGGACTTGTCTTTAATAAGTTTTGCCTTACATCGATGTAGTTAAGGCACATGTCTTTGCATTCAAAGCTTATCAAAGCATGTTATTGAATTAGCTGGCTAGAGAACCCATAGGATAAATCGGTATAAGCTAATGTACCTCATCAGGAGTAAAAAGAGCACATGATTGGTTTGTTATATCCAATAATGAAGCTTCCTGCGAACCAAAATTTATAGATATCTTAGCAGCATATAAACCTAATTCTTCGTCAGGCCAAAATTAATGGGTATTCGTACAAGACAAATTATCAGAAGGAAAGCACTTGAAGAACTTATCACCTGTTTACACAGAAGCCAGAGAGAAGAGGTGTCCTGTCTTGAAAAATTTAGGTTCAATCGATTGCTTATTGCCTGGGTAGTTTCATTAAGAATGGGTTCCTTCTTTTGGTCAACAATAGGCTTTGCCTTTTTCTTGTATGACTGCACTACAAGTAGCAATCATATCAGAGGATGTTGTATAATCATAATTTTTGCAAGTCTAGAGTATAAGTACACAAATTCAATCCCGTTATAGATTTTATTGTCGCCATACTGCTCTAGACATTTGGTCAACATTTATAGCACCCAAAAAAGGAAGGGAAAAAAAGGGAAGAGAGAGATCCTTTTTATCTCCCTTTTCAACAAATGTTCAACTCGCCATGTCTTCAGCTTAGGGTGGAGTGATGGAAAAAAGGAGTGTTTCTATCACCATATAGAAGCCAATTAATATAAGATCTCTAGTGCCAAAACATTTCTTCCTGTCCCCATAGATCATCTAGTTGGGTTTGGATAAGCTCTTCCTCTTCTAGATTAAGCTCATTGGGGTCATTTTGGAACTTTCCTAGCTTATTCTTTAACTCTTCTATCAATCTGCGGTTGTTAGGGAAGGTTTCTCTACTCTACTTTGTCAATCTTTTGCTACATTCAACCAAGCTTTTTATCATATCTTCCAGATTTCTATTTGTGCTGATTTCCTCCCAGACCTTTGTCACTATATGACCACCCCTGTTGATGTTCTCCATAGATTCTCAAAACGAAATCTCCACTTCCCTTTTCCATCAACATAAAGGGTATTTACAATGATAGCAGCATGATCAGAGCCTATAGAGGGCTCATTCAAGACCTGTGTTTTTGGATAAGAATCCATCCAAGCGGATGAGACAAGAGCTCTATCCAATCTCTCATTAAGAAGGGTCCCCTTGTTTCTATTATTGGACCATGTAAAAGATGGACCAATGCATCCCAGATCATACAACAGAGCCTCCGAAATCATGTTATTAAAAGCAATCATCTATCTTTTCTCCTTTGGTCGGCCTCCAACCTTTTCATCCTCGTTTGTTATTTCATTATAGTCACCGATACACAACCAAGGTCCTGCCACAGTCTTTGAAAGATGAACCATCTGATTCCACAACTCAAGTCTTTTCTTAAAAGACATAGGAGGATAGATCCAGGTAAAGAAACCAGCACTAGACCAATCATTCCACAGAATTTCACTGTGAATATACCAACGACAACTATCAATAACTTTGATATTAACATCTCCATTTCACCAGAGGGATAGGCCCCTACTGATTCTAAGAGGGGTAACATAGTAAGAGCTTGGATACCTAAGCCGATTCTGAATCTTCTCCAACTTGCTGCATTTATTTTTGGTTTCCATTAGGAAAATTGCACAAAGGTTATGCTTATTTATAAGATCTTTAAGATGCCGAACTGTCAAGGAAGATCCAAAACCTTGACAATTCCAAGATAAGTATATCATGGCTCCCGTGTGGCTATTGAGGGCTAGCCACCACCGCCACATATAGTTAAATCACCTATAGGAACATCAAACAACCCTGACTCAAACACAGCTTTTTTCACAACTTTCTTATTCTTTTTTCGGAGAGTTTTCTTTTGAAAACCTTTATGTCTTGTTACCTTACAAACAGTTTGAGTCTCAAGGATCTCCTCTCCTCAATAGAGAACTTAGCTTTCTTATCCATCTTGATTTCTTCAAACTCTCTTTGCCTTTTCAAGTTCATTCCCTTGAAGGCAGGAACCAAAGACAATGAGGCTTCTTTTGATTCTTTAGGTGGATTCTCTGTATCATTTAGCTTCTCAGGCTCTAATTCATCTTCAGAGGGAAAACTCACAAGGCACTGCTCTTTTGGTCTAGTGGATCTCAGATTCATAGAAGATAGGCGAGCATTCTTTGCTTCATCTAATAGGTACAACGCTTCATGCCCCTCCGCTACCTGACCACTGCTCCCCTCCAACTCAGAGGAATCCTTCTTTTCCTGCTTATTATACACATTGGGTAAAGAGCTACTGTCACCTACAAGAACATTAAGCGAGAGAGGAGATAGGCTTTGGATTTCAGCTTTATGAGGGTCCAAAGTTGAGGGGGAAGATAAAACTTGGGGTACATTTTTGTGAGATTCACATGCCATGGCTTGGTTGGAAGGTAATAAACAAGGAGGGTTAGAGGGAGATGGATAGTTCAAGGGAAATTTGGGCATAGAAGGTAGTTGATGGATGGATAAATTAAATCTGGGGGAGGTTAAAGGAGGAGAGACTAAATTAGAAGGGGTTGATTGGTTGGAAAGAAGATTGAGTTTGAAGTTTTGGTCTAAAGAAATATTTGTGGCTGAAGCAGAGGAAGGGCTAACGAATGACTAAATAGGGAAGGATTAGTGGTGGATTTATGCTGATGTTGAGGCAGGAGGGTGTAAGGAGATTTCAGACCCTTATTGGAGGAGTTACTATTAGATGTCGGAACCCAATTTTCTTTGTCCATGTTGCTTTCCAGCCTATTGGCATCCAAAGAAGCATAGGGGGCAACATTCTTATTCTAAATTGGTCCAGCTTTTAAGGCATTGCTAAAACTAGCTTTCCCATCTTTAAGATAAGAGCACTCTTTAGCAAAATGGCCAAGTCTTCCACACACAAAACAGAAATCTGCAAGACGTTCATATTTAAAGGAAGCCCCGTATTTAGTACCATCTTTCATATTTACCCAAGCACCTGGCTTCAAAGGCTTTTGAATATCTATCTTGATCTTCACTCTCAGAAAACCACGGCATAAACCAGTATCAAATTTCAAAGGTTCCACCTCCACAATCATGCCTACAAGGGATCCCAGCTTATTTGCATTCACCCCAAACATGTGATTTAATTGTACACCATGGATTTGAACCCAGATTAGCAGTAAGCATAAATCTATATCCTCAATCCTTTTATCACTTTCCCAAAGTTCTAACACCATCAGATTCCCCATCACTGCCCAAGGACCATCGTTGAGAACTTTCAGAGCCATATCAACACTTTCAAAGGCTATTAGGAATAAGTTAGTTCCCAAAACAGAGCAACTCATATTGCCATATGAATAGGGTGATGGGGTGTATCTCGAGAATGAAAAGGAATTGGTCAACTTTCACTGATTATTTTCATCTCTTGTTTCGAACTGAAGGCAACTGGAACTGGGCGGAGTGCTTAAATTGGATTGATTCTGTTGTGATGGATGATATGAACCTATTGTTATGTGCACCGGTTTCTAAAGAGGATATTAAAGAAGCTACGTTTCAATTAAACACCCTTAAAGCCCCAGGTTTGAATGGTTTCCCGGGTATCTTCTATCAATCTTATTGGAGTTCTATCGGTCCATTGGTGATAGCAGTGGTTCAAAATTTCTTTGTTTCAGGTACTTTCCCTCTGCCTTTAAATCACACTGACCTAATTTTGATTCCAAAAGTCCAATTTCCTTCTTTTGTATTTGATTATCGCCCCATTAGCCTTTGTAATAACCTTTATAAAATCATTTAAAATATTTTGGCTAATACATTAAAGTTATTCTTTGATAAAATCATTTCGGAAAATCAAAGTGCTTTTGTTCTAAGGCGGATGATCTAAGATAATATTATCATAGCACATGAGATCTTTCATTTTCTAAAAAATAAAACCAAAGGGAAAAAACACTTTTGTGCTATCAAGATGGACATGAGCAAGGCTTATGATCGTATTGAATGGGATTTTTCAGAAGCTGTTATAGCCAAAATGGGCTTTGGACAACCTCTTGTTAGGTGGATTATGACTTATGTGACCAGTTTATCTTTCAATATTATTGTTAATGGAAAGGTGGTAGGTTTTGTGGATCCTTCTAGAGGTATCAGACAAGGGGATCCACTATCCTCATATTTGTTTGTTCTAATTGCTGATGTCCTCTCGAAAGGTTTATCTATAGCAACTAGTAATGGTCTTCTCAAAGGCATTAGAGTCAAACCTTCAAGTCTTGATCTAACCATCTCTTATTTGCAGACGATTCTCTATTTTTTCTGGAAGCAAGTAATAGAGGGTTGTAAACCATGAAGAGGATTCTACTAGACTATTGCAAGGCCTCTGGTCAAGCAATCAATTACTCTAAGTCATCAGTTTTCTTCAGTAAAAACTCCTCAAATGAATGGAAGACCAAGGTGAGAAGAGGACTAAACATATCTAGCACTGAAGATCCTGGTTTTTACTTAGGTTTACCTACTCTTTGGGGTAGATCCAAGTGTGATGCCTTATACTTTGTTAAAGAGAAAGTGCTAAGGAAGACTCAGGGTTGGAAACAAAAGCTTCTAAATGAGGCGAGCCGTGAAACGCTAATCAAGTCAGTTGCCTATGCTATACTTATTTACTCAATGGGCATTTTCAAGTTTCCCTTCAAATGGTGTCAACAAGTAAATTCCCATATTACTAACTTCTGGTGGGGTCAGCGGCAAAGAGAAGGTAAGATTCATTGGGTCAGTAAGGAGTGCTTATCTAAAGCTAAGGAAGGAGGTGGAATGGGGTTTAGAGATCTACGCCTCTTTAATTTAAGTCTACTGACTAAATTAGCTTAGAGGGTACATCAAAATCCACAAGCCCTATGGGTTTGGTACCTTAAAGGAACCTACTATCCTAATTGCTCCTTTAAGGAGGCAGGCAAGGGTAGTAGAGCGTCTTGGGGCTGGAGTAGCTTAATAGAAGGGAAGGATTTCCTCTATAGGAACGCAAATTGGATAGTTGTCAAAGGAGACAAGGCCATGGTCGGGTTAGATAGGTGGATTCATCTTCTACAAAATAAATGCTTGTCTCAAGGAAGTAGTAGAGAACCTAGTTTGAGGGTCTATGATATCATGGATATAGAATCATTGGAATGGAAAGTGAGGAGTATTCAACACTTACTTTCAGATTTCGAGCTCAGGGCCATCAAAAGCATGCCTATCTCAAGATCAAATATTGAGGATTGACTAGTGTAGCCTTTTGACCGACGAAGCGAGTGCACTATAAAATCCGTGTATCATCTACTGCATGAGAAAAGGAAGATGATTAATCAAAACAAGCCATCATCATCCAATCAAGTTCCAAAGCATATTTGGAAGCAAATCTGGAACAACAGATTCTTATCGAAAATTAGGCATTTCCTTTGGCGTATGATGTCAAACGCAATCCTAGTTATGCAAAATCTCCAACAACGACAAGCTACCAATTCTCCGACATGCCATTTCTGCAATGAAGTGGAATCATCAGAACATGCCATTTTATGTTGTAATTGGGTTACATGCGTTTGGTTTGGGTTGTTAGGTATACGGGTTGGAAAACAACAAATCTCTTCCTTTGTTGTATGGTGGGACAACCTAGTGGGAAAGTGTAAACTACTGAAGGGGGAGCATCATCGGAAAGCAATAGAAATTGGTGAAGTGGCCTGGGGAATTTGGAAGGAAAGATGTGATGCCATTTTCAATCACAGAATGCCAAACCCTAAGAATACAATCTACAGTATTATTGCCCAACTAAAGGAGAAGAATTACCTCGAGCATTTCTAGAGGTTGAAACAGCTTCATCGAATGATCCAGGAACTGAAGCATTTGTTGCACCTTGCGTTAATTTGGTTGCTACAAGTATAGAGGAGAGAGGTGGACCTAAGACGGAACGCAACATTTCTGAGAGTTGCTTGGTGAACCACATCCTTTCTTTACCCTCGGTGCAGGAGGATCATATGCCCACTGGTACAAGTGGTAATTAGCTTCACATGATAACCATGGGTCTGCTTGCAACGGGGGCCTTTCTATTCGGATAAATTCAAATGGGCCTTGGATTGGGCCAAATGAAATGGGAGGGGCTACTGTTGTGGTCAGAAATCATGTTGGACGGTTAATAGGAGGATCCTCGATTTTGGATTTATACCCTTCAGTTGAGGCTAGTGAAATTGCTGCCTTGAACCTTGGGATTGACTTGGCGAAGAAGAATTTTTGGCCAATCATCTGTTTTAAATCTGCTGCAAGTAGGTGATCCTAGCCTTCAAAGGACACCGAGATGGTCTTCATTGGACCTCCTTACCTTATTTTGAAGAAGGTCTTTCCCTCTTAAATTCCTTGCCGAATTTCAATGTTCCCTTTGTATTTTTAAGAAGAAATGCAAATAGTGTTGCTAATTAGGTATATATTGTTTTTAGGAGGAGGATGTGTCCATTTGATTGATGGATCTCTACCCCATCGTTCCTTCGAAGTCACTCGCTCGTGATTTGTCTAGTCATACTGATTTAACTTGTATTATTCCCGACAATGGGTAATTTTATGAATGCATTTGTTTGTTTGATTAGTAAAAAAAAAAAAAAAACTTGCCATGTCGACTACTTTCACTATATTAAAACCCTTGTAAATGCTCCTGATCCCATAATAAGTAATTGCATAACACAAATGCAGCTTGCATTATTTGATTCTATTAGAAAAAATAAATATATAGTTTTTAATATAACAAGAGAGACCTTCATATAACTAAGAAGTGAGCTTTCAACCGCAATCATGAAACGGTAGTTGAAGATGGTTTTGATATCTCAGTTATGAGCAACAAAAAGATTGGAGTAATAGCAAAAACTTTAATTGGATAAATATATTTTAAAAATATGCCAAATCTATGAACAAGCCAGAAGTGTGTCTGTCTAGCTCAAAAACTCTTCCATTGTTTATGTAGTGTGAGCTCAGTCAATTATTAGTTGATGATATGTACAACTACATTAAAAGTTACAGCCTATAAATGGTTCTACTCTTAAGCCATTCATTATTTCTTGCATTGCTTGTATGGATATTTTTCATACTGTATGTTAGTTTAATCCTTTAGAAAAGTTGTTTACAAACCATCTTAGGATTTTGCCTCTCCTAATCATTAAGCAAAAGGAGCTTTCTGCCTCATCAATTTCACCTAGTATCACATACATATGGTTCTTCACCTTTACATGATTCTAGAAAAGTTAAATGGAACTAGATTTTAATCCAAATTGACATTGTTTCACATAGACATCTCCTTACTGAAATATATCTCTCCAATGAGTAGCTAAAAATTTTGAAACCCAGGTGAACAATGGTAAGAACATCATCAAGTTGCACAATTTTTTATAGAGATCTCCGTTGCCTTGTACTTTTGGACATTTTCCTCCATTGTTAGCAACAAAGGTTAAAACCATGACATAAAACACTTAGATAGGAATGCAAACTTAAATTAGAAAATAAGCAAAAAGCCTGTAGACAATGTATGTACCTTGTAGTTTTCACAAGACTTAAAAAACCTTAGCAATATGTCACTTGAAAGATTCTCACTCATGACAGAAAAGGCACGTTGTTTCCCAGGTCCAAGAGTTCCTCTTCCACCAAATAGTCCCATGGAAAAAGCTACTGCACTTGCCGATGCCTTAGAAACCTTATTAAAATATACAAGAAATAAAATGACTACCTATGTCCATTGAAAGTATGAAATATCTCAAACAAAGCGAAAAGATAAAGATCTTTCAAGCTTGCCACAGCTGTCTCATCATACTCGGTTTAGCAAGATATCAAAAAATTTGAAGAAAGCACTAAAATGACCAAAACATAAAATAGAAGTGATGCAGTGGAAGGAATGGGACATAACTAATTGAGAAAAGTAACATGAGAAGGAAAACTAGGAACAAGCGATGGAAAATCCAACACTGTCACTAGTACGCTGGCAGCTTTTGAACCAACGTTGGCGACTTTTGTTCCAGCACAAGCGGCCTTCGTGCAACAAGTTTCAACGTTGGCTATCATCAGTTAAATACTGGCGGCTTTCAAGACATAAGCTGGCGGCCTTTAGCCGGCCTTCATTTGGCGATTTCTTTTTTTTTTTTAAGTTTTATTTTATTTGTTTCGTTTCTTGCTTTAAGGTTGCAAACTCCTATAAATATTTTAGGTTTTTCACATTGTAAGATAGTCTTTTACATCTATATTTTCTTCAATATAGGGTAGAGTCTCTTTGATTCCAAATTTTGATTGTTTTATCAATCTTTGATGCCATTTAATCTGTATTACATGTAATCAATCCATATGCTCCTACACTGTGTTAGTTGGTATCAGGGACGTGTTCGCTCTTGGAGTAACGATACCGCCTTGTAGAAAACCAAACCAACATTGTGCCGCTATGGATGAAACTTATGGTCATGATGACCTAGATCAATGGATTAAATAGATCATCGATGAATGGATTGGTGCAATGGAATGCCGATTTAGTGGGGTAATGGATCATATTACAGAGAGCATGGAAATATTTGTACTGAATCAGAATAAAGGTAGAAACCCTAACTGATTTGATGCGTAATTTTGATATGATAGATTTTGAGGAATCAGATGAATGACTTCTCTTTTGTTAAGGAAACTAATAGTCGTTGGGAATTAAGGATGAACACAAAAATCCTAGAATTTGATGATGATTTGTAGGCAGAGGAAAAGACATTATTGGTTGATAAAACTGGGGAAGAAGAATATGATGCTGTCTTTAGAGCAAGCAGTAATGGTGAACCAATTTATGATGAGACTATTTTTGAGGCTGATGAAAAGCTAATCTTGATATTTATGTTGATGATGAAAAATATGAAAATTTTGAGCCTATTAATCTTGGTGAAGCAATTTTTTTATTTTTATGCTGATGAACAAGAAGTTGTACTAAGAGATGACAAGGTGAATCTACTAGTTTGGAATTCATATATGAATCCTAGGACAGTCGAGGAGGAGATTTGTGATTCTAATATTGTGTTGGCTTTTGTGGGTGAAGAAGGTCATGTGCAGATTTGCCACGTGAGAATGGTAGAATTCGTGTTGTGGAAGAGTTAAGGAGCTTCGTGGTTATACATGTGAAAAGTTGGGATCAAAAGGTAAATTTAGTTGAATTTGCACACAACCATGCCATCATCCATAGTATTAGATGAAGCCCCTTCTAGGTAGTTTATTCTCTTAAATTCAAATGGATCTTGTGTGATACAATTAAAATTCGATGGTGAATTTTGTCTCACCAAGAGAGTATGATGCAGTGGAATGAATGGGACATAACTAATTGGGAAAAGTGGCATAAGAAGGAAAAGGAGGAACTAGTGATGGAAAGTTCAACACTATTGCTAGTATGATGGTAGCTTTTGAACCAATGCTGGCAGCTTTTGTTCTAGCACAGGCAGCCTTTGTGCAACAAGTTTCAATGCTGGTGGCCTTCAGTTCAACATCGGTGGCCTTTAAGACATAAGTTGGCCTTCATTTGGTGATTTCTTTTTTTAAGTTTTATTTTATTTGTTTTGTTTCTTGCCTTATGGTTGCAAACTCCTATTAATATTTTACGTTTTTCACATTATAAGACAGTTTTTTACATCTATATTTTCATCAATACAAAGCAAAATCTCTTTGATTCCAAATTTCGATTGTTTTATCAATCTTTGATGCCATTTAACAGGTATTACTCGTAATCAACGGTTACTTGAAAATTATTCTTTTGGGTATTCCTTGAATCAACGAATTTGTAATAAATCCATACGCTCCTACGCTGCATCAAGAAGCAAGATAGAAGAACACCTATGAAGACACTATTATTTGTGCATCAAAGAAGAAGATAAGATGAAAGAAAGGATGAAAGGAAAATTGAACACACTTAGCATTAATAATAATACGTCTTGAAATTAAAAGCTTTTTAAGGGACTCGATCAAAGAATCACCAAAGTACAAGTATTGTCAATTATTTTTCAACAAGTAATTCACAACTCACCTGGGTTGCTTTCACTTGGTAGACGTCGGGATTGTATTCTTCATTAAACAATTTAGGAAATCTTTCTCGAATCCTAATTCCAAGTTGATACAATTCTTCTTCTCCCTTGACAATTAATTCTCCACCTTTTGTTTTTCCTTTCCAAGGAGATTCCCATTCCCTCAACCAGGCAGGAACTCTCTCCAATGACACCTTCTTTTGCTCAGCATCACTCAAAAGTTCTTTGAGACGAGCAGACAGGGTATTCAACTCTTCCATTAGTTTGTCAGTAGGAGCACGAGTCCCATGCCTTGCCTAAAACAAGAAACCAAACTGAGATTGCTATCACTTTTCATGTCTGAGCAGATATATAGCCAACAAATTCAAGAAAAGCCACAATATTGAACAATAAAATTTCCTCCACATGAATACACGTTACAACAGCAGCATTAGTAGCATTAAAACCGCTCTTTGAATGCTTTAGCAAATCGACAACCAGTTTAAGAAGGTAAACACAAAGCAAGAATATGTTACATGTGGATTTGAAGTAGACTCTTCATTAATCTAAGAATGGGACCAAAAAAGGGTAATACCAGTGGTTTAAAACTTGCTTCACCATTGATTAAAAAAAAAAAAGGCTTTTAATTCCCTAACAAGCTTCCTGATACCCCTTGCTAATAATAGTAAAGATATATAGAAGACAACAAATCATAATAGAGTGATTCAAAGTAGTTCCATGAGCCGGCAAAAGGAAATGAATGCGTTCTACCACAACTGTCAATGGCTATGGTAAAAATCTCCACTACATCAAAACTTGATGGATAGTATTAAAAAATAATCTAGCAATATACATGTGAATTTAAACTTCTAGCACAGATCTTATTCAAGGATCACCAGCTTTCTTAAACTTTCAATTCAGTCCTAAGATAGAAATGATTGATTCTTTTGGATGCATCCCTTATATTCCCAGATCAAAGAAAAATGATTCCCACTAGAAAGCAAAACCACAAAGTAGGGGACTTTACAAGCAGATCCATAGAGAAGGAGTGGTGATTAGGAACTCTACAAGCAGCATGCACCAATGAAAAGGAGTAATGTACCTATTCACAAGAGCACTTGAAACAACTGAAAACTCATTTCCGGGAGACCATTATGTGCAAATCATTGGAAAAACACACAATCTTGGTAGTATAATCCCTCAATCCCAAGTTCAGTGATGTACATAGAACATTCATGATAGATGATCATCTAGGAGATAAGTAAACTAGAATGCATCATAAACAATGAGCTTGGAAAGTTGAGTTACCACAAGATTTAAGTGAATAGGAACGCAACTATTTGAGATTGTTGAGTCTTTCACCATGCCATACCTGCAAGAAATCAAACATCAGATAGCTGAATAGAAATACTGGTCCAAGTGCTGCCACAACACTTAGCTAAACTCAAAATCCAAAAGCATGGAAATAAAAGACGTGTCATGAAATCAGATGATACTAGGTGCCTCAGTTTTAATTAATACATTTTTTGAAACTTTTTAGAATTCATTACAACCTATTGTCTAAATCGAATCTGACCCGTGTTTCTCATTTTCACTCTAGCATATCAATTGAATGAAAATCTGCTAACCAAAATAAATTTCTATAAAACATTGGTAACAAACGATATACTTTTACATATTTGATGATACCATACTATAATGGCAAGCAAATATCATATGGATTCAGGAAAAAAGGATGCAACAGTATTAAATCATAAAAAAAAAATGCTAACAATGATACAAAATATACATTTAACAGAAAGAGCTCATAATCCTTTACCATTAGAAAGACATAGGGATAAAGTTTCTATTCCCCACACTTAGTCCATTTGGTATCCTACATCAAAAACTCTTAGGCATAATAAATTTTCAGAAAATCACCTAGAAAGCCTTAAACTTTCTTTAGTAAATGACTATAACTGTCAAATGTAGTAATCAAATCCTAAAAACTACAAAATATTCAGCAATCAACGTCTTATTTAATATCTATTATCAATTTATCTATATCTATATCTATATTATTCAACAAATACTTCATGATATTGGACTCCATTTTTTAAGTACAATTTTACCCCTAAATATATTAAACTAAGGAATAAAATTATGTATAATCTAATAATTAGTTTAAAAACATCATGGCTTTTCAATAATTTTACTTTTCTTCACATTTGTTTCCAAAATTTTTGTCAATGATCATGTAAACTTTATAAATATGTTAGTAAAATATTAGATGTACATTTAATTTCTTCACAATTATTCCCATAATTTTTGTCCATAATCATATCCTTTCTAAATCCATTAGCAAAATAGTCAATGCTATTAACATGTCCAATTAATCTATATATACTCATCATCATGACAATTCCTTTATTGGAATGAGATTGACAATACCTTTATAAAAAAGAATTCATACAAATATATGATAGAAATCCTTGTCTATAATGGCGCGTGATGAAATAAAGTGGAAGCAATTACATTAGCATCATTTGTTGAAGAAAAGAGGGAGCATATGAAGTACAACATTAAGAAGAAAGGAGCCGAAGGATATGAAGAAAGCATACCAAGAGAAAATGATAAAGTCAAAGAAGACCACAAGAGGAAGAAGAGTTAAAAGAAATTCCAACTTTATTAAATTGTGTTTTCCTAGGTTAATGGATGAGGGGTTTAAAAGGAGGCAGAGAAAGAAAATTAAAATTATACTCTCTATATATGTATTTAAGATGAATTATATCTAAAGGTCATAACGTGTGATAACTTTATTTGAGATCACAACAATTCAAGTGGTTAAAATTAGAGAAGTAAGTCAATTGATGTCACACTATTGAACACTCCATTGTGAAGCTTCCATAAATGCATGCTAGAACACAGGACAATCCCAAATCAGGCACCGACCAACTACCAAGTCCCATCAACTTACACGAACTCAAACAGGCCAAACACGTATGTATAGCTCTCATCCACCTCTTAATCTCATCTCAACTCTTCACCAAACACCATCACCTTCACTGAAATAGCCATAAATTCCTAAGTCATGTTTTATAATTGTAATGATCCAATTATGCATGATTTTGAAATATGATGAATGTGATTTATATTAATATATGATATATGTGTTATGTTGATGTGTTAAAATACCTAAATGTCTTAGAATTACTAAATATTAAGTTTATAAATTTGTGAGTGTAGTTAAGAGTGTGATAAACTAGCTTAATACAAGTAAACATACTAAAAATAAATAAATAAATAATTCTCCTACATAGCAGAATTTTTAGACATTAACAAAGCCCAAAAACACACATTTAATGCCCAAAATAAGCTCATTTATTTACTAAATACAAGTCCATTTAAAACCTTAAATAAGACAGTCCCAAAAGTCACCCAAGATGATAAATATCATCTCATAAAGTGTAATTTTCGTCCAAACATTTCAGACATCAAATACACTCCTTTACAAACTCAAAAACCTCATTTTATCTTCTCCAAAAGCTCTTCCATGGATATGTAACACTAACCCCTTCAACTTCTACAAAGCAAACCATTAAAAGCTTGCAATAAAACCACAAAATCAAGACGCAAAGCTCTTAAGGTATGTGTGTTCATTTGTTTCAAGCATACTTAAAGTTGTGCTTTTTATTACGATATGGTTTGTATGCTAAAAAAGAGATAGAATGGTTTTCATGTCTTATTGGTAGTTGGAGTAGTATTTTCATACTAAAAGAGCTTGTAGTGTGTGTTAGATATGTAACTTAAAGTGTTTATATAATTAAAGTGTAGGATAGTGATGTTGTGAAGTATGTAGATTAAATGAAGTTGGGGTATGAATTGTGTTTGATGAGTGATGATTGGTGTTTGGTGATGTTGGAGTGGAGTTTAAACATGTTTCAGGAATGTAACTTTCATAGTAGATACATATGTTAAGTAGTAACAAGTTTAAGTAGAGTTTTGACATAAGTTGGAATGGATGAAGGAGATGATATGTTTAAAGTTGGTTAAAATGATGTTTGAGATGTTTGGAATGAAGTTTATGCATGTAAATAGATGTTGGAATACATGTATATTGAAGTATGATGTTGGAAAGATGTTTGAAGAGGATTGAAAGTGCGTAAAAGCTGCATTTTTTCAAATGAAAACGAGGGAATCACATTTAAAAATTTTTCCAGTTGTACACTACCCCTTACACGGATTGTGTATATTTACTCGTGACTCCATAGAATCAAATTTCCACATACACTACCTCCTACTTGGGTCGTGTATATTTACTCGTGACTCCACATAATCAAATTTCTATATACACTACCCTCTACACGGGTTGTGTATATTTACTCATGACTTCACAGGAGCAAAATTTTATACACTACCAATGTACACGGGTCGTATAGCCTTTCCCTGTTTCGCAGCCTAATAGTATTTTAAAAGTAAATTTTTCATTCAATCTCCGATTGAGGTGATTCAAGTTGCGTTGGAAATCTTGAAAAAGAGATCTACAACTTTTATGTTTTAAGTTCTTACCAATTTCAAAAGTATCAATGCTTAAATTTTATTTTTTTTTTCAGCTGACACAATTTTCAAAAGGTTAAAAACTTATGTTTCCTTGTTAAATGTGTGTTTGCTTAGGAAATGAATCTTTTTAAGCCAAATTGAGATAGATAAGTCAAAAGTGATATGTTGTGCTAATGAATTAATATAATCAAGCATGATTTAAATGAACTTATTGTATGTCTTAAGTTACGTATGTGTGAGAATACATGTTATGTTTTATGCGAACTTTGTTTAGAATTGAACTTTATGCAAGTGTGAGTTCTTGTTTTGAATTAGTGTTAAATTTTTATTAATTTAATCTCTTTTATCAGATTATTTGTCACCTTCAGGACTAGCTACACCTTCTTTGTTTGAAAATATCACAGATATGCAGTAACATGCTTGTTTCTTACCTAGGATAGGCATAATTAAATTTACTCTAATTTACGAAAACTTAAACTATGTTTTAATTGGTTGTCCATTATACTATTGAATTCGGTTTGGGGAGTGGCACCCTATCATGATGCAATGACATAATAGTTTTAGGTGCTTATGCCACCTTTGTAATGATGCAATGACTTTTATAAGTAGTACGATGGGTAGTCGATGGGGTTTTTAATATCGTATAACATTTACTTAAGTTTAGGATGAAGTAACATGATTTAATTCGAGATTTTGAGACTTGAATTGGGTGATTTTATGGACTAAGATAAGTGAAGACCAGAAATGGCTAAGAACCTTAGATGAGACTATTTTTTGTTTTTAGATATATCATCTAAGAGATATAAGTCCCCGAACAACTTATATCAACCCTTTAAGCGTCGAGGTTGTTACTCAGGTCCCCAAAACGTCCCTGTTGCTCGGAGTTTGAGTACTCCAGTGTTGTTTGATTAATTAAAGACTTTCTAATAACCTATTGATTATTGCATATGCATATAGATTAAGCTTGTGTGCATCACTAGCCTTTGTTTTCATTACTTGTGTATTGGCCTTTGGCTCATTATTTTATCTTTTCAGGAACCCAAGATGATGAGTTTTGCTAGCACGAGTTTATAAGACTGATTTTGAAGATTTTCTTGATGGTTGGAAGATTAAGTTAGCCAAGGACTACATGGATTCCTTTTTGTAATAGATTAAGATAGACTATCTTTTAGAAGAATATGTATTAATGTTGGAGCTTTGTTTATCTTTTATATCTTTTGTTTAAGATTGTTATTAGCCTTTGTTTGTAATATATATACTTAGTTATGCATATTTAAGTTTTATCTCTTATGATATGTGATGATAATGATGTATGTTTTTCTTAGAAGTTTAAAAAATCTATAGTTCTCAAATTCGTTCTTATAAGGAATTTACACAAACAATTCTTCAAACACTTTTTTTAGAACAACCTTACATATAATATTGCATGTTATTTATGGTAGGGGACTTGAATCCATCTATTTTATATAGGTGTTGAGCTCGGGTCCTTACATTTACATACTGAATACACACCAGACAAACCATCCCAAATCACAAGCTGCTTGCATGATGAAAATAACTTACGGCCTTTGCTTGCTATTGACCCATTGGCATAATAAAACCTTAAACACGCATCGTCACCTCCTTCACTCATTTTTTCAAAAAAAAAAAAAAAAAACAGTTCTAACATTGAATTGATATTCATAGGTTTGAATAAAGAATGGTTATTCAATATTTTGTGTAATAAGGATTTATCATGGAATCGCTATTCAGTCTAATAGCCATTTGTAAGAAATAAGGCTGTAATAGAATTGTAATTATAGCGAAGTGAAGGAGTAGTGGCATTTTTGTAATTTTTTAAAATTAACATTAATTTCCTTTTCCCCTAATAAGTGCTTTAAATAATAATTGTTGTCTTTTGTCTATTATAATAATTAATCATTTAACTTACATTTTTTAATATAGGAAGATTTTTTTTACTTATGCATTTTCCTTAATTATAATAAAAGGTTGCGACTATTAAGTTTTTATAACTCTTGACATAGTTCTTTTGACCTTTATACTTTTTCAATTTGGAAAGCTTTTTGTCACTTATGCATTTTCCATGATTAAGTTAAAATGAAAGGTGGTGACTTTTAAGTTTTACAAAAATTATTACATTATTTGGGTAATGTAATTAAAATAATGTAACTCTTAACATATCACATTACATTTTCAAAACTTGAAGTATTACGGCACCTCCCACATTACATATTGTTTATTTAAATATATATGCATATATAGTACAAGATCTTATCACTTTTCTTGCTTTCATACCTCTTTAATGTTACCTTTATTTTGTATTTTTTAAATGTTACTTTTAAAATTTTAATCTATGTATTATGTGAGGCTCATAACTATTCCATTTATAATGCATAATTTTTTAAGTTTTTTTTATCTGATACCTCTTCCTTAATACCTATTTGTATTATACCATTTTGATATTGTTTTTTCGTATTATTACAGTTTTGAAATATTATGTATTGGTATCTTTCATATTTTGTACCTCTTCATGATTACTTTTTATACTGTAACTTTTAATATTATACCTCTTCATTGTTATTATTTTCTTGTATTATATCCTTTCAATGGTTTTTTTTTTCTCTTTTTGTATTATTGCAATTTATAATATATTATCTTTCTACATTAGTATCGTTAGTTTTTCATACTTCTTCACTATTGCCTTTCATATTGTACCTTTTTAATATTACTGTTTCATGAAATATTGCCTTTCATATTGTACCTTTTTAATATTACTATTTCATGAAATATTATCTTACATTTTTGGTATTACCTTTTTGTGCTACTATGTTCTTAAATAAACACATCGCTTTATCCTTATCTTTCAATAATACTTTTGAAAGAAGAGAGATTTGATAAGTAACCACTTCGTGTATATATATATATATATATATATATATATTACATAACTATAATATACTAGCAAATGTGCACCCGATTTTGCGTGTGCAAAAATAAGTAAAATTGTATAAGACAATCCACGATATATGAAGTTATTGAAATGAAGAATTATCCTTGTTAGTTAGAATTGCTTACTTCTAAAAATCTACACTGTAAGGAAAAGGATTATTTTGACACAATTGGATAAGGTATAAATGGATAGATGTATAATTTTTACTATAGCAAATAGAAAATGTTAAATTTGTATATAATTAAACTATAGATCACAAAAGAAAAAAAAACCTAAGATATATTTCTTACTAAATAATAATCCTTATGGTTATGATCGAATTCAATAATTTACATGTTTAAACTCATTTAATGATAAAACACAATTCCTACACCAATAAACTAAAAGTATTGTCTAGTCAATTCCTAATTATATATGTGAAAGCACTTCTTTATTAAAAAATATAACAACTCAATTTTTTAAATCAAAGATCTTTATTTTTTTTTCTCTTTTATTTTAAGACAAAAGACACATCCCATAATTTAAGCAATGCAAAAAGATCAAACCTAAATTGAGTAAATTTTTGTTATCCAAACTAATCAAACACGTTCATAAGAATAAATATAGTATTGTTACATATGCATCGAGGTGCATCCACAACTAATGTATAAGAATGAAAACATAAATGCTAAAATGGAAAAGATTAATATTAAACAAAAATAAAGTTGATTAATATATATATAATATATATATATATTTTTTGGCACCAATAAATCAAAATTCATTTAATATTATTAGATAAATTGTAAGAATAAATTATTTTATATTTTAGTAAGGAACTACGTAGCAATATAGTAGCACACATCTTATATGTCCCATGTCAGTTTCATATTCCCATGGCATTGTATCATTATAATAAATCACTACATTAGATGTTCAATCCAACTTTATTTTTTTTTATTAGTTTTTTTCCATCAATAATCTAATTTTATTTTATAATTTGTCCATGATACAAACGTTGTTTAATTATAATGTTATCATTAAACATATTGTATTATTATAATATGTCCATGACTATGCATTGTTGTGTAATTTGACAAATGATGCTTAAAAAGGGAAAAAAAATCACCAAGAGTACACTATAAATCACTTTAAAAGTCTCAAGAATATTAATAAAGACAAATGGCATCCCCGTGGACACACTATGAAACATTCATTATATATTTGGTTACAATGTTTTTTAATGGAACACTGGTTAAAAATAAATCTAAAACAAAATTACATCTTAAAAATTATAAAAACAATATATATATATATATATATAGGATAATAATAAAAACTCAGAAGCCCTAATTTTACTTTTTCTCAATCACCCAATATTCCTCATATCCTGTTAGATCCTAATCTCTTTGAAGTTTGCAAAGCATTCTGTTACTCTTCTTCACTCGTGTCTTTCAAAATCCATAATTCTTTCTGTAAGACCTTTATGCTACATTCTTTAAAGAGGGATTACTAATTTTCCAAAAGATGAATGGTCTAAATTTGATTTCCAAACATAGAACCTATCTATAATTTTTAGGAAAAAATCAATATATTGAATGCATTTAGATGAATTCAAGCACTTGTTATCACCAAACTCAAGCACCCAAAATTCCATACAAAATACGATCTTATCATTAAATAAAAAATCTCAACATAAAATTTAAGGGTCCGCATGATTTTTTTAATCGAAATCTTAATTCTAATGTTTTTCTTTTTCTTTTTTGGTTAAATGTCATTTCTAAATTCTGATTTTTATTCCAATCGAAACACTAAAATTGTTTAGATTTCCAAATCAATGAACAAACTAATTAATGAAAAACTATAAATGACTAAAGATAATAATAAAAAAAATAATTGAGTTTACTATCTGGCACCCTCCTACATTATTTTAAATATCAATAGAAAAGGAAAAAAAATGAACAAAATATAAATATAAACATATTTGCCTAATTGTTTTTCTCGTAACTCAAGCCATTAGAAGGTCAAGGTAGAAACTTTAAAAATTATACTATTGAGGACTTTAAAAATCATACTATCGAGGATGAAAAATAGAAATAATAAAGACTTACATTTCAAATAAATATATGTCCACTTTTGGAAAAGTTGCACCAAAGCCTTCTTCTTCCAATTGCAAATTGAAGCACAATGTTTGGTCATGCATTAAAAAAGCAAAAGCATTTAAATGAAACTATTGAATAAATTCACTCGTGCAAAGTTTCAAATTTTGTGTTGTCATTGTTCGTGAGATTTCACGGTATCAAAGAATTAATTTTAAATATGCTTAATAGGAGTTACTGAAAGTAGAAGAAAGAAAGCATGGATGAGGAAAAAATGGAGGAGATAGGGATGTAAGAAAGACAATGTGATTAAGGAAGAAATGAATATAAAGAGATAGACAGTTATTGGATTGGAAGGTGACAAAGAAAAAGGAAACGAATGGAGAAAAATAAGGAAGAAAGGAGATAGATAATAAGTTTTAACTGTTAAAGTATAAGATAATATTTTTGGAGTCAAAATAAGAAAGATCACCCACATTGCATGTGCCGAAACAAAAAAAAAAAAAAAAAAAAGGAATAGTTATTTTTAGAGAAAATAAAAATATAAAAATAGAAAGCAGATGAGAGAGAGAAAAATAGTAGAGTAACTATCATACTTTGGTTTATTTATTTTTGACACCAATAAACCAGTATTCATTTAATATTAATAGAATAGATTAATAGATTTATAACTGTTAAAGCTTAGGTTTAAAATATTTGACACGAATAATCTAGTTTTCTTTTAATAGTAATAGATATAATTTATTATAATGATTTGTATTATTTATTTTATCTTATCTTATTATGATATATAATTTTGGAAATTTTATATTATTGTTCCCTTTCGATATTCACCTTTCACATCATAATTATATTTCATAAAAAATCATTAAGTTTATCCTTTTTTTTAAGTTGCAACTTTTACACAACTATTATTTTGATAACTCAAAATATTACAACTTTTTAAAATATTTTATTATTTTATATTATTATTAATAGTCATATAAATTACAATATTTATTGTATATTTATAGATGTTATTTAAAAATTTGCATATTGCGTAGGGTACTAACTAGTATTATATAATTTCAGAAGCTTTTTTGCTTTTCATATCTTTTCATATTAGTATTTTCTTTCCTAAATCATATTGATACCTTTTCATATTCTTGTGATGTTACATTTCATGAAGTATTATATCTTTTCATATCCATACCTTCTATCTATTTTATGTGTGTGTATATATATATATATATTTTCGTACCTTTGGTATTAGTATTTTTTTCCTAATTTATATTGGTACCTTTTTAATATTCTTGTAATGTTACATTTTGTGAAGCATTATATCCTTTCATATTAATACCTTCTATTACAATATATAATTTCATAAACATTTTTTTTTCATACCTTTTCATATTGGTATTTATTTTTTTACTAATTTATATTTGTACCTTTTTAATATTTTTATGATGGTACATTTCATGAAATATTACATCTTTTCTTATCCATACATTTTAGTATTGTAATTTTTTCACAAAAAAAAGCATTATATAAATACCTTTTTGTACTATAACTTTCATGCATTTTGCAAGTTTTTAACTAGAAATATATAAGTTCTGAAGCTTTTGATATCTTATACCTCTTCATTAGTAGCATTTTGTATTATGCTTTTTAACATTGTTTTTCGTATTATTATGTGTATGGTTGTTTCACCTTTTATACCTCTTCAAGATTATCTTTTCATATTGTATCCTTTTAATAATATCGTTTTATTAAATATTATTTTTTATATTAATACCTTCTTAGTATTATACTTCTTCATTACTGACTTTCTTGTATTACACCTTTTCAATATTATTTTTCGTTTACTTTGTTGTATTATGCATTTTCAACATTGTTTTTTTTCGTATTTTTGCAATTTAAAAATATTGCCTTTCTATATTTGTATCACTTTGCTATTATCTTTTTATATTATATTTTAATATTACCGCTTCATGAAATACTATCTTATCTTTTTGGTATTATCTTTTTGTACTTCTATGTCCTTGAAAGGACACATCCTTTTATCACTATCTTTTGATAATACTTACAACTTTGAAAAGAAGAGAAAATTGAAAAGTAACCACTTGACATATCTATTAATATTAAAGGAAAACTGCATAATTCGTGTAAAAAAATATTAGCCAATCTTTGACGGTTATTCTTTTATTCTCCCCACTCTTTCTCTTTCTCTCTATTCTCCCTCTCTCTGGATTACAAATCTTCCCATTTTCTATATTTTTTTTATAATTATTCTCACCTTTTCTTTATTTATTTTTTCTTTTTTTGTACACGCAACATAGGTGCATCGTATGCTAGTATATATTATTACATAACTATAATATATATATATATTTATTCTAATGAGTTATATTATTTACCTTATCTTATCTTATTATAATATATAATTTTGAAAATTTTATACTATTCTATCCTTTTGATGTTAACTTTTTATATCATAATTACATTTTATAAAAAATAATAAGTTTTTTCTCTTTTATAAGTAATACTTTTTACACAACTAGTATTCTTATAACTCAAAACATTAGCACTTTTTAAAATATTATAATAATTTATATAATTATTAATAGCCATATAGATATATTTATTATATATATTTATAAATGTTATTTATGCGCGGTTACTAACTAGCATTCTATAACACTCAAATCCGAGACAGTAGCCCCATTCACATTGACGAAAGTAATATTTTACAAAAAAATATTAAAACATGTCGGCTTCTTGCCGATTGCATTCATCAATTTCACAGCTCAGACAGCTAATTTCCAATAAATATTTAATGTTTCAAATGTGTGATTCAGACAAGTATGAACGAGAACACAGATTAGGAACAGAACATTCTGCGATTATATTATTTAGAGCGATTCGAAGTCTATCTCGTCTAACAAGAAAAAAAGATAGGTAATCCCTCGTCTCCCAATTTTTTTTTTCAAGACCCTTTGTCGAGAATCTGTCATATAAAATATGGTACCGTAATAATTCTACATGGGATATCATTTTTCCAAATCCATTAACTCTACTGACCAAATCCACCCTTTCTTCACAGATTGCTGGAGAGAGAGAGAGAGAGAAGAGAGAACCTGGTGACGGTCGAGAGGTGCTTGCGTACGTCGAAAGTTTCTTCGGAATTCGAGCGTGTGATGAAGAAGAGCAGTAGCCATAACACTTGAACCGCCATAAATTTCTTCTTCATTCTTACTTTTATGATTTTTCATAGAAAAGAAACATGCAAGATGAAGGGGAAATAGAGTCCTGTCCTTTTATAGACTTTTTTTTTTTTGTTCTTTTTGCAATTTTTTGTTAAGGGGAAAATAATAATTTTCTAATACATAATTATATGATTGTAATTATTTTAATAACTATTCATACTTTAACTAAGGTATAATTATTAATTACTCACGGCATATATATATATATATTATTTATTGAATATTTTTTCCTTTTGAGTTGGACTATATGTTGAATAATTGTAATTATATGGATGTAATTATTTTAAAACAAATCACATCCCATCATACACGTGCTATGTATTGTGTCTATTAATTATTTTTCCCCTTGCCTAAAAAGTCAACTAATAAAGCCAAAATGAGATTTGGTACAAAATTTGATTTATTTTTGTAATTAATTATTTAAAATTAAAATATTAGTTTGATGTTTAAATTTTTATTTTGATATTATACATCACATGTAATATATAGATGATGAACAATCATGACTATATGGATGACAATTATTTTAGAAACAAATCACATCTCATCTATCTGCTGTGTATTGTGTCTATTAATTATTTTTCCCCTTACCTACAAAGTAAACTAATAAAGCTAAAATTTGATTTGGTACAAAATTTGATTTATTTTTATAAGTAATTATTTTAAACTAAAAATATTAATTCGATGTTTTAAACTTTTATTCTACTTGTAATATATATGTGGTGACTAACTATCAATAATTTTCAACAAGTAAATGTATGGATGGTAGCTACCTAGCATATCTACCTAATGTGAACTAAATATTGAATATTTTTTCCCTTTGCACAACAGGTCTCATGGACAAAGTCAACTAATAAAGCTAAAATGAGATTTGGTACAAAATTCGAATTATTTTTAATTAATTATTTGAAATTAAAAATGTTATTTTGATGTTTTAAATTTTTGCTTTGATACTATGTGGGACATATAATATACACATGATAAATAATTATTAATAATTTCTAACATGTAGCTAGATAGATAGTAGTTGCTTTAAAAACTATTCATATGTTAAAATATAATAAATAGTTACCTATCGCATATACACATATACAGTGTGTACCACCTATTGAATATTTTTCTCCTTCACACAACAGGACTTCCAATAGAGTTAACTAGTAAAGCAAAAATGAGGTTTGGTACAAAATTTTATTTATTTTTATAGTTAATTGTTTAAAATAAAAAAATGTTAATTTGATGCTTTAGTTTTTTTTGTAATTAATTATTTAAATTTTATCAATTTAAACTTTATAAGATTAAAATACTAATATTTATCCAACGTGTATTAGAAATGATAAATAATTAAGTGAATTAACTATATACACGAATTATTTATTTTCATATTTTTTGCCAAGAAAGAATGATGCAACTTTATATTAAAACTATAAATAATATCTTTTCACTGATATATTTTGTTTTACTTATTTACATAAATAACTACATGCTCAATTTAATATATATAAATATATATATGACTAAACATTTTCAAATAGTTGATACTAATGCACAGGTCAGATTAGGCTTGAAAACCAAACCGGACCGGCACTAACGAATCTGAACCCAACTCTTACAGGTAATTTGTGACAAGCTTGGGACAAGTCTAGGTTTGGTGCAAGGCCTTAAAACTTAAAAAAAAAAAGGGGAATAGTAATAATAATAATTATTATTATAAATGAATAATAAGAAAATGTTTTAAAAGGTAACTTGGAAACTTATGATTTATTCAACATTTAATTACAATACAAAAAATAAATATGCTTACATGTTTGGTTAGATTTGTATTACCAATTGTAAAGTTTATTTTCTTAACAATAGGAAACTTGTTTTCATCTTGGAATATGTGAGCCTTTTTTTATGTTGAGAATATATGACACTTGTTTTGTTTTTATCTTGAAGAGTGTTTGCAAGTCCATACTGCTAATATACAACTAAAATAGAATAAATTTATATATAAATAAATAGGTATTTTAAATAATTATTTAAGAAAATGGGTGAAAAACTATAGTATTCCTAGATCTAACTCTTATTTTAAGTGTATAAAATTTTCCATATAATTATAAATTTATTTTTATTGTTTTCATTATATCAAAAGAAAATATTCAAAGTTGGTTGGTTACACAGATCCAAACATTGCTTAGCAAATGCTAGCAGCTAGTTCCAGAACCCAAATCGGTTTAACCATCCACTAAACTGGTTCCAGATTTTCTACTTGTGGATCCATGATCAGACAAGTCTAGACTGGTTCTAATCCATTACCATATTTTCATTATATTTTATTTATATCTTATTTGTATCTGTATATGATTCGTATGTGGTTTATTTTATTTATTTATAAATAAAAATGACTGTTTTTTTTTCATCTATATCTATTTTATGATAAATAATATATTAGAAAATATTAAAAATAATAAAATAATATTTCAAGTGGCGTGTGTGTAACAATTTATTTAAGATGTGAGGCTAGTTATTATCTTGAAGCTGGTCAGGCGTTTTCCAACTTGTAAGCTATGCTCTCTGAAATCGGTAACGGAATGAAAGGTAGGAAAATTTATCCGACTATAATATCTATACATTTTAACTACGGTGAAAGGGAATGGAAAGGTATAAATGAAATAGGGACATCGGTCGTTAGATTTCATATTCAGCATTGAAGATAAGGTATCAATTGCCCTTATGCAACTTAATGTGATTGGTTATATCCCTGAAGATAAGCCTTGTGTAACTTTCCACTGGCCGACTGACGTTCCTACTTGGCCGCAGGGACAGCTACAGCATAATTTGCACATAGTTATTCTTGTATATATATATATGTGTGTGTGTGTGATTTTATGTATCCTTTATGGTGAATGTAAATCTTATCCATTCCCTTAAATTTTATTTGAAAATATTTCTTTCTAAATTAATTTAATATATAAGTTTGATTTGAAAATTTATATTGACAACTGTTGAAATACGAGTTTTATTTCTTTTGTTTTATTATATGAAAAAGAGCAAAAGAATATGATGAATATCTTTTATTTAATATGAATCGTTATGTTACACAATATCAAGGTTTTATTTTCTTTATCATATTTGAAACCATTGTTAGAAGCTGGAATCGTAATCCCTTAAAATTAAGGATTTTGATCAAGAAAGAATTTGATTTACAAATTTTGATTCATTCCCATAGCTTTATTAATGATTATTACTTTAATTACCTTATTATTCTATATATATTAATTATCTATATTTATTTTGAAGGTTATTTTTAATAAATCTCATCATATCCCATGCATTCCATCTATATTTATTTTGAAGGTTATTTTTAATAAATCTCATCATATCCCATGCATTCCATCTATCTCTTGAGCGTGTCTAAATATAAGGATGGATTTTAAATTCCAGCCAATCATCCAACAACGTTTACCAAACCCAAAGCCGCATGGAACGAACAGAGAGAGAGAACCAAGTTTCCTTTGCCTTGTCCGATTTTATGTTGTTGTAGTGTTTTTATTCGCTATTCTTATTTTTATTTTATTCTTTTATTTATTTATCCCAGTATAAGATGTTGCAAATGTACATGTAATACTCAAAAATAGTGGAAATATGAATATAGTAATATATATATTAATAATTTTATATGATATCATATGGCACACAATCTTAAGTGACCATAAAATATATGGATTATCGAGCAAAAATAAATATATAATATGTCATATTTGTATACGAATGTATTATATGTTTATATTATAATATGCATGTTGTGCTTAGCAAGTTTTTATAAGCAATGTTCTCATATGTCATATTTCGGGATAAATATGTAAGTGTGTGCATTATATTCATTAAATCTTCTAAAAGTTAAATAAATGAAATTTTACAATATAAAAAGTGTAAGGCCCCGAACTTACCCCTATATTTAAAATAGGTAAATACAGTTCCTATACCACATATAATCGCGGTATTATATGTAAGGTTATAATCTAGGATCAATTTGTATAGTATTAGCTTAAATATCTTATAAGAACAAACTTTTTACTAATAATACATATAACATTCCATAAAATACAACTTTTAACTTCATTACTTAATAAAAGATCCAAATATAATACGACCATATATATATATATTATATATATAAACATTACAAACAAGGCTCGTAAACAAGCCATTTACAGAATATTACAAAAGATAACAAAGGTCTTAAAACATATATACATATAATACTAGTCTATTACATAGGGTTCCTTCTTGGTCATGGTCTCTTCTAATCCTCCCATTCATCTAAAAACTCTTCAAAGTCTTATCCATATCCCATACTCATGCAGAACTCATCTTCCACACCTAAAATGATAAAATATGAGCAGAGGCCCAGTACATAAGTAACAAAAAAAAATGTGTAATGGCACACATGATCTTAAACTATAATGCAATGATAATCATTTAGTTATTAGATAATCTTTAATTAGTCAAACATCACTAGAGTATTTAAACGAACAACAAGGATATCTGGGGGTCCTGAGTAACGATCACAACACTCAGAGGGTTGATATAAGCAGCTCGGATACTTATATCTCCTAGATGATATATCCATAAAAGAGAAAATAACCTCATCTAAGGTTAACAGCCGTTAAACGACTTCACTTATCTTAGTCCATAACATTATCAAGTCCAATTGTTCCCATAAACATTTGAACTAAATCATATTACTTCATTCTAAGCTTAAGCAAACGTTACGTTGATATCGTCTTTCCCAAGTTTCTCGCTGCACCACGTAGGAAAGTCTTATCAAAAGAGGGGTAGCCTAAGCGCCTAAACTACCGTACCTCCAATCTGAGCAAGATGCTGCTTCCCGAATAATATCGATCTACCATCTAGGCCATATACGGATTTAAACAACGTAAGAGACATCCAATTCAAACAAAATTTAAGTTTTTCTATATTATAGTTAATTAAATATATGCCTATCCTAAGCAGAGAACAAAAATGTTACTGCATTCCTTATGTAGGAAATCTAAATAGAACCTCAGGAATCCTTCAAAAGATAATCCAAACTCAAATCAACATTATATACTTGGAATTACACTTAAAGCATATCAAATCTTAAACTTAATACTTAAGAATTCAAATATAACTTATACAAAGTCATAACATATCATTTATACATTTATCAAGATCATTCAAGCTCACAAAATCATCATTTTTAACTTCAATCCATATATACAATATAACTAGATTTATCTTAACATTCATGGAAATTCAATTATTTGTTAAATCTAAAAATATAATTAAATTATGCTTAATTTTATCACTCAATCATCATTACACCTCAAATATCATTAATCTATCTCATTTTAGTCCAAAAATATCAATTTCATATGCAAACACACATTTAACAAGAAAACATAAGTTTTTAACCTCGTTTGAAAATTATATTAGCTGAAAAGAAACAAAATTTAATCTTTGATAATTTTGAAATTTAAAAACTCAAAACATAAAAGTTGTAGATCTCTTTTAATCTTTCTATTGCAACTGAATCACCTCAATCGGAGGTGGATGAAAAAGTTATGGATAAGTTACTAATAGACTGCGAAACAGGGAAAGTACACGACCTGGTACATGGCCATGCTTGAGCCGTGTAGGGCACTAAAAAGTTACCAAAAAGGAGTTTTTCAAGGTTTTATGGCCTGCATGACCACATACCCATGTTAGGGAGGGGGGTTGAAAAAGTGATCGAGAGCTTATTTTGATCAACACAAGTTGTGCACGCTCATAAACCAGGTAGTGCTAATCTGGAAAATTTTTTTACAGCAATTTGCACATTTTTCATGTTTCCTTTACACAATATATCAATTTTTACACATTCAAACTCTCTTCAAAATACATAGTAAACTTCCTATTACTTGGTGTATGAACTTAACATTATCCATTACATTCCAACTCATCAAACAACATAAATATCATTCAAATTCCACTCTCCATTCAATACAACATTCAGTACATACATAACTTCACTAATTCTAACTACACTACTCATATTCCACTTCATTTTACCAACACACTTCAACTACTTAACATACACATATTACAACTTCATATGGCAGCCCAAACACTTCAACAATTAACTAACAATTGCAAACTATTAAAGCTCATAACAACACAATATTCATATTTACCATAATCTCTAAATTAATAAACTTGCACTAAATATAATATACACTTACCTTAAGAATTTGGGCTTGGTTAGAAGGCTTTTAATAGGAGGTCTTAATGGTCAAACTTGTAGGAATTTGGGTGGGGGACTTGGCCTTGATGTTGGAGTGGCTTTGGAAGAGGAAAAAGGTTGAGTTTGAGTTTGTTTGGAGGGCTGTCTTGAAGAGGGTCTGATTTTGGACAAAAATTGCAAGATTTTGGCTTCTTATCCTTGTTTGACTTTAAAAGAAAGCTTTTAATTGGGCTTAAGTTGGGCTTTATATAGCTTCATTTGTTTGAATTAAAACAAGGCTTTAGGCTTGTTTTGAGTTTAAAAATATGCCATCACACTCACACATACATGCAATATGCATTAAATTAAATTTAACTCATTTCATCATTCATCCAACCACATTAACTAAACATAATTCTTAATAACACAAATACATATATACCTATATATTAATATTAAGCACTTATTATACTAATGCAAACACATATATTTTACACTCCTAAAATACATGCATTAAATTATGCTACTTAATCTATATGCCATACTTGTTATTTATTTATTCTAATATGCAAAACTATTTATGCACATATATAACATGATATTAGGAATTCATGGCTATTACAAAAGGTGTATATAAAATTAAAAAGTTTAGAATATAGATCTTAGTTTTAGGTTTTAGCAAATATCGCCATTTATCTTATGATGCAATGTCCATATTGATAGGATTAATATATATATTATACTTGTTATATTATGTATATTAGAGTCATCAAACTTATTAAAATGTGTAAATTAAATTTTAGGATACAAAATTATATATGAGAAGTGGAAGTCTTAGGATATAATTTATATAAAATTAAAGACATAAACTTAGCTTTTAATAATTTTTATGTGAATATTGCCATGCCTTACTAGATACATTGAATTTGATATTCTTGTAACTCTTTACGTAAATATTTGAATACATATCCAATAAAATATTAGGATATGAAATTGTATATAAATATGGTAAATTTTAGTATAGATTTATACATAAAATTTGAAAAATACTGATTTAGATTACTTGTCAATGTTCTCCTGATATGAAGATACTGTCTATTCATGTAATACCATGCTAATACTTTGATATATGTCAGATTTACTAGTGCCTGTTTGGTAATTGAAATTTATTATAACCTGTAATGTAGACGATCAAAACATTAGGATTAGATCTAGAAAGACGAAACTCTCCTGTAAAAAAATTAGGATAACACATTTTGATTTATGTTCTTTATATAGTAAATTATGCGATATACCATCTTCAGTAGGGATTAGAAATTGTCTTTGTGAGGCTTATATAAGATGAAAATGCCAAATTTGTATCTGAATTTTAAAAGATCAATTAAATATCTAAACTTTAAACATTAGAAGGCAAAATTTCTTATTCAATTGGACTTTTTTACCTCTAAACACCACCCTACTTAATATCGTTAATTTATTATCTAACATGTGTCCATTACTTAAAAAGAAGAGACAATAAAATGGAGTATGATAATATATATGATATATGCGCCATGACTCGTATATGGACCCGACGGGTTGCTTGGTCATGGTTAGGTCAGGCCATTGACCAATATGACCTACTGGGTCAGCACAAAAATTAAAAAAAATTACAAAGAAAAAAAAAGTAAAAAAATAAATATAAATAAAAAAGAATATTTAAACTATTTTTAATATGAATAGTGAACATTTATTACTATTTATCACATTCAATTTATTGTTATGTTAACAAAATAAGAAATAAATAGTTTAAAAAGCTGTCTCATTGGATTTTTATACACTTCTAAGTAAATTGAAATATTATTTCTTAACAATATAGTGCTTTTTTTTTTTTTGGTTTTGTGGGAATTGTGTATGTGTTGAGTATTTTGTAGTACCATATTACTTATTTATTTCATAACATAAGTAGATATAATTATGTAGAAATGTGCAGATGAACTAATCTTTTAATAAATGGATTAAAAATATTATTTTTACTTTTTAGCTCAACTTTATATTAAGTTGAAAAATTGTTATCTTAATTTTAAATTTATCTTTTAGTTTGTTTTTTTTTTTTTCAATTTTTCTTTTTATCTTCCAAAATTATTACGACCTACCGTGACTCATTGTTGTAATCAAAATAATACCCATTGTTTTAGTATAGAGCCTGATGCCTAATGACGAGTTTGGTGAATCCCTTTCATTTCTAAGCATTTTCAAGTGCTATTATACGTATAGAGACCAAGGGTCTGCTTGGATGATCTGTTTTTCATTTATATTTATATTTTTTTCAAAATGATATATAAATATATCCGATTTACATTTATATTTTTTATATTTGATGTTTTAATGATTATTTATAAATAATTTGTTATAAAAAAGTTTTAAAAAGTGTTTGTATCTTGTAATCTACCAAAAATAAATAGACAAAAAAAAAAAGAAGTTAAAGCACTGAAATTTCTCATTCTAAATGACAGATATAAAATCCTTATAGGTTGAAGTAAAATAGAATGAATTTTCAAAAAGTTGATTTATTAGATTTTGGTAAATTTTTCATCAAAACAAAGTCTTGTTTTTTAACAACATGGGATTATTTTTCTGACTTTGTAGGAATTAAGTATATGTTGAGTATTTTATTGTATGACATTGCTTATTTCACAACCATAAGTAGATACATTTGTGTATAAATAAATGTACATGTTAAACAAATTTGTTAACATATGAGCTAAATGTTATTACTGTAAAGACTGACCTATTTAATCCTAAAATAAAACAAGTCAAGTCCCCAACCACATATAATATTTTCATATTATATGTAAGGTTGTCCTAAAACTACTTGTTTATGTTGATTGTTTGTTTAATACCACTATACCTTCATTAAAAAAAAAAAAAACTTTTTAAAACAAAGATTGCTTACATGAGCAATCAATACATATTTATATTAAAACAAAAGGTTACAAAAGCTTGTGTCAATCTTATGACACAACAAAAGAATTTCATGTTATTTAACCTGAATAAGAAAACAAACTTTAAGATCTCTTTAAACAATACAAGGCTTAACTAACAAGCCTTCTATACAAAATACATTTAAGTTTCCAAAACAACTTTCTACAAAAACTTCTTCTTAAACCACTTGGCACTCGAAATCCTACTCGTCCCATTCATCCAACAATTTCTCCTAGTCTATCCCATATCCCAAATCATCATAACAGTCATCATCATCACCTAAAAAAACAATAATAAGCCAAAGGCCTAGTACACAGCAACAAAACTAAAGGGAAAATGGCAAGCAAACTTAAATTAATGCAACAACTCAATATCTCATTTTATCTTTATTTAATATTTATTAAACAAATCAATATTGGAGTACTCAAACTCCGAGACAATCTAGGGAAATCTGGGGTCTTGAGTAACGCTCTCGATGCTTAAGAGGTTGATATAGGTAGCCCGAATACCTATATCTCCTAAATAGCTTTACAAAGAAAAAGTAATCTCGTTTAGGGTTCATAGCTGTTACTCAACTTTACTTAACTTAATCCATAATATAAAATAATTCACATGCTCCCATAAACATTGAATTAAATTATATTATTTTCTCTTAAGATGAGTAAATGTTACACTGTTACTACATTCCTTATCGATTACCCGTTAAGCCATTTAAAAAGAAGTCACCATTGCATCATGGTATGAATTCAGTACATCATGACAAGTGGCCTAAGTGCCTATTCTAACATGTCATTGCATCATGACATGTTCGCCACTCCTCGGACTGGATTTAAAGGCGAAAAACACAATCAATTCATGCAAAACTTAAGCCATCTTGAATTTAAGTCAATTCAAAGTATGCCTATCCTAACAAACATTCAAGCAAGTCACTACGTACCTGTGTTATGAAGAGAATCAATAGGAGCACTCAAAAGAGGATCAATGGAAGAACTCAAAGGAGTATCTATCACTGTTACAAGAAAAATCAACTCAATTAACATTTTTACTTAGTTTTATGCATAAAACTTAACTAAATCTAAGTCTAGCATTCATGGAATTTCAAATAAATATAGCACAAGGTCATAATATATCATTTATACATTTATCAAGATCATACAAGCTCACAAAATCATCATTACACATGAAATATCATTAATCTATCTCATTTTAGTCCAAAAAGATCCATTTCCTAAGCAATCACACACTTAACATGCAAAAACGAGTTTTTAAACTTTGTTTGGAAAATGTATGAGCAAGAAAGAAGTGAAATTTAAGCATTGATAATTTTGAAATTTGTAAAAAATCAAAACATGAAAGTTGTAGATCTCTTTTTAAGCTTTCCAACGCAATTTGAATCACCTCTATCGAAGGTCATATGAAAAATTTATGATTAAAATACGAAATAATATTGCGTTAAGGAAAACACAAGTCACGGTCGTGACTTTTGGAAAGCTATCATAAAATGGTTTTTGAGCTAAGAATCACGACCGTGATTTTTAAGTTTAAAGTTTTTGACCAACCTAAGGCTACCAAGGGATGGATCACGACCGTGATTCTTGAAATTTGCCCAACCCGAGCCTACCAAGGCTTGAATCACACCCATGATTCATGAAAACTTCCAAAAATAAGCTTTTTCTCTTAAAATCATGCCTTGATTATGAAATTTGTTCAACCCGAGCCTACAAGGCTTGAATCACGACCGTGATTTGCTTCATAATTACTTATACGAACTCCCCTATTTTTCACACTCTTATTTATCAAACTTTTGAATATTCTACTTAACTTCAACACAAACCAAACACTTCTAACATTACTCCCACACTTCAAACTCATAAAAACAACATTCTAAATACATTGTTACACTCTTTTACACTTCTAACCACTTCCAACTTCCTTCTAAACTTCACATAACTTAAACTACTCAAAATCAACTTCAAGCTTTACCAACACTTCTCACTACTTTCATAACACATATAGCAAGGCCATATAACAATAAAACATAACCTAACATATATCAATGCATAAAACCATTCAACTCAAATGACATTAAACTCATCCTACCATAGATTTTACATCTAAATTGCAAGAAAGGAAATAAAACAAAGAGTTTATATTAGCTTTAACTTACATGAAGAGGCTTTGGCTTGGAGAGATTGTTGAGTCCAAAGGCTTGACATTGGTTTTGGTTAGGGCTTATGGTTTAAAGATAGAAGGAAAAGAGAAAGGAAAGAAAAGTTGGAAAATTCGTATAGAAAATGTGGGTTGCAAAAGAGGCCCATATTTGATCAAATTTGGGACTCAATTTTATCATAAGTTTGACTTTTGGGCATATATGACTTAGGTTTAATTTGGCTTAATTTAGAGTAAATTTGAGCTTGAAAATGGACTAAATTTATTGAAAAATTATGCTATAAATTCTTTAGGCATTTTAAAAGTTGTTTTGATAATTCTAAACATAACACATACATATTAATTCATAAAAGACACAAATATTAATTATACTATACACTCATTAATATACATAAAACAATAGCATTGATAACATAATATTAATTCATACCTATTACTAATACAAATTTCATGCTAACAAGAAAATAGATATAATTCAAATTCCATTTTCATACTCATTTCATACATCAAATTCACTCAAAACTTACTATTTATAACTAATATTATATTTACATGAAAATTAAATTATTAAATAAATTAGGTTATTTCAATTACTCTTAAGCATAACTTTTATTGAGTTGAAAAATCGATTATCTTAATTTTATTTTATTTTTAATTTTTTAGTTGTCTTCATTTTTTTAATTTCTTTATCTTTAAAAATTATTTTAAAATAAAAGAAAAGAATAATTGTCGTTTCAACAAGCCATACATTAGTCTGTGAACTATTAGGTGGCTTGAACCAGCCTCGTCCGCCCAATACCTAAGCTGAGCCTCACTGAACTCATAACTTGGTGGTTCAGGCCAATATAGGGGTTTACCCCAAAGTTATACATACAAACAGATTGATGCTGGCCCGATGGGAATGGAAAAAGGCTTTGCCGTGTAATATATGCATAGCGAGTAAATACCCATTATTTTTTTACACTTGATCGTATTCATGAATCACAAAATGAATGAAATGGTAATTATTTTAACATTACCACTCACTTGTTAAAGTATGATTTGTAGTTACCAACCACCTATACATACATGTGATATGTATTACTTATTAAATATTTTTTTGTCCTAAGTGGCCTTGCAAACGAAAGTGCCTATAGCTCATGTGATGTGCCCATCATATCCCACTAAGGGTCCATTTGAATTAATTTGTAGTACATACCACAAATAAAATTATAACATATGAATATTTTTATAACAATTATATGCTACAATCAATATTTATTTGAAAAGGTTTTAACGGGTATTACACACCACATGTAATATATGCGTAGTGAGTAACTATCAATGATATTCTAATACATGGCTATTAAGGCTGCAAACAAACAGAGCTATTTATGAGTTACTCAAGCTCGGTTCCTTTAGCTAAACGAGCCAAGTTCGAGCTCAGTCTGAGCTTGTCCTTAGGCTCACAAGCTGGCTTATGAACAGGCTTGTTAAGGGCTTGTGAGCAAAGCTCGTGAATAGGTTCGTTAATGGCTCGCGAGCCAAGCTCGTGAGTATGACTCGCAGGCCAAGCTTGTAAACAAGTTTGGTAATTATATATATAATTAAACAATGCATTTGAATCATAGAAGCAAGGTAGTTTGGGTTCCCAAGAGAGAGGTTCTTGTTCCACCAAATCAAAAAGGACCCGAGCTCAAATGGATATCAAATAAATAATACTCTGTTTTGCAGGGATCTTCAAATGGGAACAACAAATGGTACTTGGACAATGGCTACTCTAGACACATGATAGGAGACACATCCAAATTTATAACTTGACTTGAAAGATCAATGGAGTATTATCTTTGGAGACAATTGAAAATCAATTGTTCTTGGTGAATGTAACATTCTCGTAAATAAAGATTTAATTATTAAAAATGAACTGCTTGTTGATGAGCTGAAATATAATATGCTTAATGTTAGTCAATTGTGTGATGATGGTTTTAAAATAACATTTCTTGCCAAAAAGTGTTCTATTGAAAGAATTGACAATAACCAAGCTTATTTTGATGGATATAGACAAAGAAATATTTATAAAAACAATTTAGATGATTTTAAATTATCCAATGAAACTTGTCTATTTTCTCAAAATGACAATAGTTGGCTATGGCATAAAAAATTGGGACATGCTTGCATGGATTGTAAAGACCCGACCCACCAATCCTTAAGATTTAGCAAGTCAAGTCCCCAACCACATATAATATTTTCATATTATATGTAAGGTTGTCCTAAATCTAACAATTTATGTGAATTGTTTGTTTAATCCCACTATAACTTGATATAAAGACTTTTTACAAAAGGATTACTCACTTGAGTAATCTATTCATATAGAATTTTTAAAGAAATAATTTACAATCTTGTGTCAAACACATGACACAACAAAACTTACATAAGTTTTCACAAAACAAGAAAAATAGACTTTAAGTCTTTATATACAAACGGCTTAACTAACAAGCCTCTATTCAAAATACAAAATACAAAATTGAACCCACAACTTGTTCAAAAATTTTCCTTCCTTGCCATCTTGCACTCGATTCCTACTCGCCCCACTCATCCATAAACTTCTCCCAATCCTACCCATAGCCCATATCATAACAATCATCATCACCTGAAAAGTAGCAACAGTGAGCCAAAGGCCCAGTACACAGCAACAACACTCAAAAGCGTAGTGACAATCATACTAGCTAATGCAATGCAACATTAATGTTTTATTTATCTTTTATTAGAAATCATTGATCAAATCATCATTAGAGTATTCAAACTCCAGAACAAGCCATGGGATTCTGGGGATCCTGAGTAACGCTCACAATGCTCAGGGGGTTGATACAGATAGCCCGAATATCTATATCCCCTAGATAACGTTACACTGAAAAGAATAATCTCATATAGGTTATATAGCCGTTGCCCAACTTCACTTAACTCAATCCATAATATAATTTAATTCACATGCTCCCATAAACATTGAATTAAGTTATACTATTTCTTTTCAAGAATAAGTAAATGTTGCTCAGTACTACATTTTCCTATCGATTATCCACCGAGCCTAGTCATTGCATCATGACTATTGGCCTAAGCGCCTACACTAACATATCATTGCATCATGATAAGTTACCGCTCCTCGGACCGGATTCAACGGTGAAAACACAAGCAAATCAAGCAATATTTAAGTCATTTAGAATTTATATCAAATTTAAGTATGCCTACCCTAACAAACATACAAGCAAGTCATTGCGTACCTGTCCTAGCTTGAGAGTCAATGGAATAACCGAAAGGGAATCAATCACTGTAACAAAAATAATTGCAAACTCACACTTAGTTCAAGTATATATGTTCATCAAAGCTCTAGTATAATCATCCAAAGAAATTCAAATAAATCATTATAACATCATCACATAGCATTTAGATATCATATATTATCATACAATACTCAACAAATACTTAAATGACCATTTATCAAGCTTTGGACAACTTTTAGCAAACAACAATGAGTTTTAAACTTTGTTGGAAAGTGTATCATCTGGAAAGAATTGAAATTTAAGCACTGATACTTTTGTAATTTTTAAAATCTTAAAACATGAAAGTTGTATATCTATTTTTAATCTTTCCAACGCAACTTGAATCACCTCAAACGGAGGTCGGATGAAAAAGTTATGGCTAAATTACAAACAGGCTGTGAAACAGGGAAACCAACGCCGGACTTCAACGCCGGCAGCGTAAATGTAAAAATTTGCCAGCGTTAGAGGTCGACGATTCTGGTCCCCGAGTGCACCTTCAACACCGGCAAATTCCTCATGTACGCCGGCAGTGTACCCTTCAACACCGCCAGCGTACTTTGCCGACGTACACTCTATGACAGGTTGCGAAAATTCTTTAAATTCCTCTGTTTTTTTCATGTTAAATTTACACTTCCAAATTTCTCTTAAACTCATTCCAAGTTTCCCAAAGCTTGTTATATGTTCATTACATTATTCAAACAACACCAAACATCTCCAAAACTTCATCAACTCCAATCATTATTCATCGTCTTCTTCCAACTTCCAACTTCTATCAAACATCAATTACACTTCAATATTAGGTCATCCAACCACATGCATTCACCAACACAACCATATGCTTTCTCAACACTTCCAATCTTATAACATATACCACTAACTCCTATACAACATAACACTCCTCATACAACCAACAAGGTATATAAGTCATCAAACACAATTTAAGCTTAAAATCTATTGCTAAAAAAAAACAATGAACTTGCACATTTTGAAGACATGAAACACATACTTACCAATAGAACTTTAGACCTTGGTTTTGTGATCCTCTAGCATGCTTTTGATGGTGGAAAATATAGAAAATGAGAGGCTTTCTATATAGATCCATGGGGAGCTTTGGAGAAGAAGAAGATGGGGTTTTGAAACTTTTGAAGGCTTGTTTTGGTGGTCTGAAATTTGTGCACGAATTTTGCAATAATAAAGTTGATATTATCTTAAGGTTTGACTTTTGAGGCATAAGGAATTAAGGGAAATTAATGACTTATCAAAGGCTAATTAATAAGTTTGTCTTTAGTTAATTAACCTTGTTTTTAGCTCCTTTAAGGTATAAGAATTATGCTACCATGAGGCTTACATGCATGGATCTATTTACTCATTTTAATGCATTCCAAATATAATTCTTACATGTTAATGCAATTTAAATTTTATGAACTAAATATTTAATAAATTCTAGAGTATTTGAATATTTAACACAATAATAAAACACATAATCATCATGAACACAAATCACATTCAATACATATCAAAAGCATGTATAAATTCAATAACACACATATAAATATAAGTTGGAAATTTATGGTTATTTCATTCTTCCCTCCTTCAAGAAGTTTCGTCCCCGAAACTTAACTTACCTTAATCACTACTCAAATAACTCGGGATACTTTAGTCTCATTTCATCCTCAGGCTCCCAAGTTGCTTCTCTTTCAGTTTGGCCCGTCCACAAGTTTTTACAAAAGGAATTACCTTCCTCTCAACACTTTATCAATTCTATCCAGGATTTTGATCGGCTTCTCAACTGTACTCAAATTCGGTTGAATCTCTGGTTGGTATGTAGAGATGATGGAATCAGGATCTGATACACATTTCCGGAGCTGAGATACATGGAATACATCATGCACTTCCGACAAATTCGGGGGTAGAGCCAATCGATAAGCTAATGGTCCAATTCTCTCTAAAATCTCATATGGACCAATGTATCTTGGAGTCAATTTTCCTTTAGCCCAAATCTGATCACACCCTTTGTTGGAAATTTTGAGAAACACTTGATCACCAACTTCAAACTCTAACGGTCTTCTTCTTGTGTCAGCGTAGCTTTTATATCGATCTTGAGCTTCTTCATCTTTGTTTTATCTCTTGAATCTTATCCATGCTTGTTGCACTAATTCAGGACCCAAAATAGCTCTTTCACCCACTTCATCCCAGTGTACTGGAGATCTGCATTTCCTACCATAAAGTGCTTCATAGGGTGCCATTTGAATTGTTGCTTGGAAGCTATTGTTGTAGGCAAATTCAACGAGTGGCAAATAAGTATCCCACCTATTGCCAAAGTCTAAAGCACACGCTCAGCATATCTTCCAAGATCTGAATCGTTCTCTCTGATTGCCCATCTGTTTGTGGATGAAATGCAGTGCTAAACTGAAGCTGAGTACCCAAGGCAGCATGTAACTTTTCCAGAACCGACTGACAAAACGAGAATCTCGATCGGAAGTAATTGTCTTTGGAATCCCATGTAGTCTCACTATCTCCTTAATATATATAGTGCCATCTTCTCTAAGGAATCTCCAACCTTCAAAGGTATGAAATGAGCCGATTTCGTTAATCTGTCCACGATCACCCATATGACTTCATACTTAGTAATAGTCTTGGGTAAAGCCGATATAAAATCCATGGTGATATCTTCCCATTTCCATTCGGGTACAGGTAAAGGTTGAAGTTCTCCTCCGGGTCTTTGGTGCTCAATTTTGATTTGTTGACAAGTCAAACACTTGGAGACATATTGAGCAATATCTCTCTTCAAACCTTCCCACCAGTAGTTTTTCTTCAAATCTTTATACATCTTGGTGGTTCCCGGATGAATCGAATATGAAGACGAATGAGCTTCTTTCATGATTTGTTTCCTTAAATCATAAATCTCTGGCACATAGATCCTGTCTCTAAATCTGATGACACCTTCATTGTCTACTCTCATATCCTTCTTCTTTCCTTCCAATATATCACTTCTTAAACTTTGGCTTTCTGGGTCTTCTTGTTGTCCTTGCTTAATCTGTTCCAATATGGTAGGTTGTAGAATTAAACTTGCCAACATGATCTCAACTTCATCCATAGTAACTTCAACATTCAGTTTCGAAGATCCTCTTGCAACTCTCTTTGATTTGTAACCATGGTAACCATATTCATTTGCTTTTTCCTGCTCAATGCATCTGCCACACTATTAGCTTTTCCCGGGTGATAAAGAATTTCAAGATCATAATCCTTTATTAGCTCAAGCCATCTTCTCTGGCGCATGTTCAATTCTTTTTGAGTAAAGATATACTTTAAGCTTTTGTGGTCGGTGAAGATCTTACATTTTTCACCAAATAAGTGATGTCTCCAAAGCTTCAATGCTAGAATCACTGCAGCAAGCTCCAAGTCATGGACTGGATAGTTTCTCTCGTGGGGTTTCAATTGTCTTGAAGCATAAGCTATTACTCGGTTATCTTGCATCAAGACACATCCTAGTCCCTGTATAGATGCATCACTATAAACGACAAACTCCTTTCCACTAGCTGGAAGTGCTAAGACTGGTGCAGACACTAATCTCTCTTTCAACTCTTGGAAACTCTTCTCACAATCTTCATTCCAAACGAACTTCACGTGTTTCCTAGTCAACTTCGTCAATGAAGAAGCAATCTTTGAAAATCCTTGAACAAATCTTCGATAGTAGCTTGCTAAACCCAGAAAACTACGCACCTCAGTAACATTCGTAGGTTGTGGCCAATCCAAAATAGCTCTAATCTTTTCTGAATCCACCGATATTCCTTCCTTTGTAATGATGTGACCAAGGAATGCCACTTCTTTCAACCAGAACTTGCATTTGCTAAATTTGGCATAAAGCTTCCTTTTCCTTAGCCTTTGTAAAACTAGCCTCAAGTGTTGTTCATGCTCCTCTACACTTCTTGAGTACACCAGTATATCATCAATAAAAACAATGACAAACTGGTCCAGATAATCTTTAAATACTCTGTTCATTAAGTCCATAAATGCAGCAGGGGCATTTGTCAAACCGAAAGACATAACCAAGAACTCAAAATGTCCATATCGTGTTCTGAAAGCCGTCTTGGGGATATCTTGTTGTTTAATCTTGAGTTGATGGTATCCAGATCTCAAATCTATCTTGGAGAACACTGCAGCATCTTCAACTGGTCAAATAAATCATCAATTCGAGGAAGTGGATATTTGTTCTTAATTGTCACCTGGTTCAGCTCTCTATAATCTATACACATTCTTAAGCTTCCATCTTTCTTTTTCACAAATAATACTGGAGCACCCCAAGGAGAAATACTCGGGCGAATGAATCCCAATTTCTGTAATTCTTCTAACTGGTTTTTCAATTCTCTCAATTCTGTAGGAGCCATTTATATGGAGCTTTAGATATCGGTGATGTCCCTGGTATCAATTCAATTCCAAACTCAATTTCTCTATCAGGCTAACCCTGGTAATTCTTCAGGAAAAACATCAACAAACTCTTTCACCACTGGTACCATATCCACTTTAATCTCTTCACTACTCTTCTCCCATAATTCCATAGTATACATACAAACTGGTCTTTTCCTCTCCAAGACATGTGTTACTTTACCTTTTCCAAATTAAAACTCACTTCCGCCTTCATACAATCTATACTAGCTTTATACAAATTTAACCAATTCATTCCCAAGATAGCATCAAAATCAGTTAAAGGTAAAACCAGCATATCAATTGGCATGTTCACATTGGAAATCACAACATCAACATTTCTACAAACACATGGTTCTTTAGTTTGCACCCCAAGAGTAGTATTAATACTCATTATTCTATCAAGCAACACTTCAGAACACAAACCACACTCATTCACAAAGTTCTCAGCTAAACACGCATGAGTAGCACCCGTATCTATCAATGCATATGCAGTATGATTTGCAATCTTTATGGTACCTGCTAATGTATCCACTGGAGGAGCTTTCTCATACTGTTGTAAGGCAAACACTCTAGCAGCAGTCGTTCCTTTTCCAACATTAGGACCATCATGTCTAGGCTTCTCCTTACAATTCATCACATGGTGTCCTCTCTGTTTGCAATAAGCACCAAAATATAGGCTTCAATTTTGGATTTTTGCAATCAGAAGCTCGATGACCTACATCCACACGACGCAAACATGCTTCAGGAACCCATTTACACTGAGCTAAATCAGGGGTCCAAAACATCTAGTACACCTCTTAACAAAAGGAGTAGAAGACATAGAAGTCTTCACAAATTGTCCCGAACTAGGCTTCTTCCCTATATATGGTCTTTTACCCTTATCAACATTGTCATACCTTGGGTAAGGAGTATACGATGTGGTTGATCTCTTGCCAGAAAGTACGTCTTCTGTCCCTTTGAACCCTGTTATCATCTGATATTTGCTCTAACAGTCTTGCCTTAACCACAGATTCTGATAATGTCATCAGTTGAAATTTCTTGACTTCACTCTTTAATTCCATATTTAATCCATCTTGGAACTTTTGGACTTTCATTCTTTCATCATTATAGTTTGCTCCTGCAAACCTTAACAACCTGCAAAACTCTGCATAATATTCGTCTACAGTTTTGCTTCCTTGTCTCAAACTTAGCCATTTAGAAATCATCTGTTCCCTCACAGTTGATGGAATATACTTCAAGAAGAAAGCGTCTTTGAATGTATTCCAGGGAATCGGTCTTGCAAAGCCTTCACTGTTCATCATCCACCAATTATATGCATCCTGCTTCATCACAAACACAGCTAAATCGACCTTCTTATCATCAGGTACTTGGCAAGCAGCAGAAGCTTTCTCAAGTTCTATGATCCATCCTTCAGCTTTAGTCGGATCCATGATAGTGCCGTCAAACTCAGATACTAGCTTGACAAAGTCATGTAGCTTCACTTGATCATATCAATCTTCCACTCGCACATTAAGCTCTTGCCCACATTTGGTGGATTATATTGTTGCATGAATTGTTGTTGTTGTTGATACTTCATTTGTTGATACTGTTGAACCATTGCAAACATATCCCGGAACAAATTAAACATAGCACTTGTATCTCCTGCTGGCATTTGAGGCATAGGAGGATATGGAGGCATTGGAGGAGGCATTTGTGGTTGTTGAGGATCTTGAGTAGTAGAGGCCGAAGCCGGTGATGGAGTTGAAGTAGCAGCTGGAGTAGGAGATGAGGTAGATGCCGGAACAGTAGACTGAGGAGGAGGAGGTGGCATATTCTCCCTATCTGAAGTCTGTCTAGTAATTCTCCTTGACCTATCCATCTTTAAACAACATACAATATGCACATGACATGTGATAATTAATGCAATGTTAGATTAACCTTAAAGTTAGTTAATAATAAAAAAAAAATGAAACAACATTCAAACATAACACACCATTCAAGCAAATCCTAACTCAAACCGTACTAATCTCACCGCATCTAAGGTCAAGTCTTCCTATGTTAAACAAACAATTTACATAAACACGCTCTGATACCATTTGTAAAGACCCGACCCACCAATCCTTAAGATTTAGCAAGTCAAGTCCCCAACCACATATAATATTTTCATATTATATCTAAGGTTGTCCTGAATCTAACAATTTATGTGAATTGTTTGTTTAGTCCTACTATAACTTGATATAAAGACTTTTTACAAATGGATTACTCACTTGAGTAATCTATTCATATAGAAATTTTAAAGAAATAACTTACAATCTTGTGTCAAACACATGACACAACAAAACTTACATGAGTTTTACAAAACAAAAAAAATAGACTTTAAGTCTTTATATACAAACAAGGCTTAACTAACAAGTCTCTATTCAAAATACAAAATACAATATTTAAACCAACAACTTGATCAAAATTTTCCTTCCTTGTCATCTTACAATCGATCCTACTCGCCCCACTCATCCATAAACTTCTCCCAATCCGACCCATAGCCCATATCATCATAACAATCGTCATCACCTGAAATATAGCATCAGTGAGCCAAAGGCCCAGTACACAGCAACAACACTCAAAAGCGTAGTGGCAATCATACCTAGACTAATGCAATGCAACATTAACGTTTTATTTATCTTTCATTAGAAATCATTAATCAAATCATCATTGGAGTATTCAAACTCTGGAACAAGCCATGGGATTCTGGGGATCCTGAGTAATGCTCACGACGCTCAGGGGGTTGATATAGATAGCCCGAATATCTATATCTCCTAGATAACCTTACACTGAAAAGAATAATCTCATAGAGGTTATATAGCCGTTGCCCAACTTCACTTAACTCAATCCATAATATAATTTAATTCACATGCTCCCATAAATATTGAATTAAGTTATACTATTTCTTTTCAAGAATAAATAAATGTTGCTCAGTTACTACATTTCCTATCGATTATCCGCCGAGCCTAGTCATTGTATCATGACTATTAGCCTAAGCGCCTACACTAACATATCATTGCATCATGATAAGTTACCACTCCTCGGACCGGATTCAACGGTAAAAACACAAGCAATTCAAGCAATATTTAAGTCATTTAGAATTTATATCAAATTTAAGTATGCCTACCCTAACAAACATACAAGCAAGTCACTGCGTACCTGTACTAGCTTGAGAGTCAATGGGAATAACCGAAAGGGAATCAATCACTGTAACAAAAATAATTGCAAACTCACACTTTGTTCAAGTATATATGTTCATCAAAGCTCTAGTATAATCATCCAAAGAAATTCAAATAAATCATTATAACATCATCACATAGCATTTAGATATCATATATTATCATACAATACTCAACAAATACTTAAATGACCATTTATCAAGCTTTGGACAACTTTTAGCAAACAACAATAAGTTTTAAACTTTGTTGGAAAGTGTATCAGCTGGAAAGAATTGAAATTTAAGCACTGATAATTTTGTAATTTGTAAAATCTTAAAACATGAAAGTTGTAGATCTCTTTTTAAGATTTCCATCACAACTTGAATCACCTCAAACGGAGGTCGGATGAAAAAGTTATGGCTAAATTACAAATAGGCTGCGAAATAGGGAAACCAACGCCGGACTTCAACGCCGGCGGCGTGAATGTAAAAATTTGCCAGCTTTAGAGGTCGACGATTCCGGTTCCCGAGTGCATCTTCAACACCGGAAAATTCCTCATGTACGCCGGCAGCGTACCCTTCAACACCGCTAGCGTACTTTGCCGGCGTACACTCTATGACAGGCTGCGAAAATTCTTTAAACTCCTCTGTTTTTTTTCACGTTAAATTTACACTTCCAAATTTCTCTTAAACTCATTCCAAGTTTCCCAAAGCTTGTTATATGTTCATTACATTATTCAAACAACATAAACTCCAACTCAAAACATCAAACTCTCCACCACAAATCATCATACACAAATCATACTTCAAACCCCAAATCACTACACCCAACACTTAGTCATTAACCATATGCATTTCTCAACACTTTCAACCTCTTATATTACATATACCACTAACTCCTATGACAACATAACACTCCTCATACAACCAACAAGGTATATAAGTCATCAAACACAATTTAAGCTTAAAATCTATTGCTAAAAAAAAAAAACAATGAACTTGCACATTTTGAAGACATGAAACACATACTTACCACTAGAACTTTAGACCTTGGTTTTGTGATCCTCTAGCACGCTTTTGATGATGGAAAATATAGAAAATGAGAGGCTTTTCTATATAGATCCATGGGGGAGCTTTGGAGAAGAGAAGATGGGGTTTTAAAACTTTTGAAGACTTGTTTTGGTGGTCTGAAATTTGTGCACGAATTTTGCAATAATAAGTTGATATATATTAAGGTTGACTTTTGAGGCATAAGGAATTAAGGAAATTAATGACTTATCAAAGGCTAATAATAAGTTTGTCTTTAGTTATTAACCTTATTTTTAGCTCTTTTAAGGTATAAGAATTATGTTCCATGAGGCTTACATGCATGGATCTATTTACTCATTTTAATGCATTCCAAACATAATTTACTGTTAATACAATTTAAATTTTATGAACTAAATATTAATAAATTTAGTGTATTTGAATATTTAACACAATAATAAAACACATATTGCATCCTGATCACAAATCACATTCAATACATATCAAAAGCATGTATAAATTCAATAAAGACATATGAATATAAGTTGGAAATTATATGGTTATTTCAGAATCGAAAGCTTCGTAAATCTCAGAACTTGAACAAAATTGTCAAATTCGAGGTTGTTAAGCTGAAAATTAATCAAATTAAAGTGTTTGGAGAGCTTTAATGAGTGTGTGTGAGGTCTTTATCAGTTTTAGGAATTGATCGAATTAGCAAAGGAAAGCTCTGCAAATTTTCCTTCCATCGCCGCCGTACACCATCACTAGAAACCACCACTTCTAGTGGTTCTGGGTGGAAGCCACACCGCTAGGAGCTGCCAGCACCATCTACATCGGGCGACAAGCTCCTAGAGGCTGCGCACCACCACATTCATTAGAATCAGCCTTGAAAACAACCTCAGTCTTCTTCTTCGCCCGACCGGGGTTAACTCAACGACAAATCCGAGTCAAAGTCACTAGAATCCAGTCAACCGATCCAACGTCCATATTGATCCTCGCATCTAACGGTCTAGATCAAATCAATCTGATCCAACGCACCAGATTAAATCAAGCAATTAGAAGGTCCAGATTCAAGTCAACACAGATCTGATGGCCCAAGGTAGTTTGCAGATTAGACGCTCCATATGCAATCCACCTGCATCTGACGGCTAGGATTCGATCACGCGATCAATGCTTCTGATTCAGTCAAAGATGATCCAACGGCCTTGAGCCCGTTGACTGACGGCCAAGATCACGTCCGTTCATCCAAAGGTTCAGGTTGGTCCATATATATAAAATATGTATTTTATAATAAAAATTATAGAAAATACCAAAAAATTCATAAAAATATAAAAAAAAAATCTAGAAAATTATGAAAAAATCAAAATAAAATATTTTTATGCATTTTTAGACATATTTTAATATTTTGATTTTTTTATATTTTTGTATTTTATATGTCTAATTACACATACTTGTGTTAGGAAATAAAAATTCAAAAAAATAGAAAAATGAAAAAATATGAAAAAATAAATACTTTTCAGTATTGATGTATGATATATGTGTGATACTAAATTTTCATAAATAATTTGTAGTTTTTTATCTTGACTTAAAAATGAATAAAAGCATGATAAAAATAACAAAAAAATATGAAAAATACTTAGAAAAATCCTATTTTCATAAAAATTAAATAAATGATTAGATCTTTAGGATCATCATAAAAAAGTTTTTTTTAATAAAAATAAAAAATTAAGGAACTTAAAATGAAATAGTTCCAAAATTAAAACAAATCAACAAATTAAAGTTTTCTGAAAAAAGAACTACGTTTTGTCTGATCTCGATTAACAAGTACATAGACACTTACGGGGCGACATAAAAAACGGAAAAAAAAAACATTTTTGGTTTATTATTTATTTGTTTATTCTTTGTAAATATTGTAGTTTACTTTCTAAAGAATGTAAAAAGATAAAAATTATTTGATTATCTATCCCGTGTAGTTTATTCTGTTAAATAATAAAAAAGACAAAAAAATGGTAAAAATGAAAATAAAAATATGAATTTTACATATTGTTGATAATTGTAAATATTAGAGCAATTGAAGAACATTTGGTAAATTTAAAATTTTAAAGTGGTAACTGTTTAGGTTTTAATAGGTTAGCCCTCGAACCCAAGATATCTGGTTTTCAAATTTTGATTTTCTAAATCAAATTTTTTTCACAAACAAGATCAACCGACCCATTGATCTTAACTTTTATTTTTTCCCAATTTTTATCGGGTGGCGACTCCAAAACATTTTTAAATTAAATTTCTTTTAATCCCTAGTCGAGGATTCATGTTAAATGGGTTAGGCTTTAATATGAATCGGATTATAATAAATTACCAGATAATGAGAAAAATCTAGGCTCGACAAATGCGCCTTGATTTGAACTTGTCGAGCCTTGGATTTGACCTTGCTACACCTTTATAAGTGGTCTTGTTGAGCCCTCAATGAAACTCACAATCAAGGCGGTGCTCAGAGATTTGTACCTGCTTATTGGTTCATTTTATTACTGCACAAACTCCAGTGAATAGTATACACGAAAAAAAAAAAAAAACACACACACACACACACATAAATATATATTGTTGTTCATCCAAATTGTTGACTATTAAGTGTAGTTCAACACAATTGAGTAGTTGATTATGTAACAAGTTGTCTCATTAAATTCACATTGAACACATAAGCTCAAGAGTAAGGTCACTAAGGCCTTTTGATCAATTCTCAACCTATAACCCCCTCAATATTAGGGTAAAACTGGAGTAAACCCTAACCCTAGTCAAACCGGAACTTCAAAGTCAATATGGATCAATACATACTAGTAGTTTTAACTCTAGCAATTCTGCGCTTGAAACCTAAGAACAATAGAAATAAGATAATAGTGGATTATAGTTTGAAATATATAGATAGCTTAAAAAGATCAGATTTGTCAAAATTCGATTTTTTGAATCCGAACGGGATCAATTTTCAAAAAATATGCCCTGGTGCCCGGAATAGTAAAAATATTTTGATAATACCAAAAGACTCGTAATAATATAAGGATTCTAAAAATATCAGATTCGTAATTCCTTGGTAACTAAAGATATCAGATATAATATATTTACGCATATTTTTTTACTACCGGTAATTTAATTGTTTAGTTTACTATTTATTGTACAATTTCTACGATTCATTATTATTCGTCTACTTCTACTTTTCCTTATAACCTACTTGTTTACTATACACCTACTTTTTATTGCCTATACACCTATTTTTTTTCATTTCGAATACAACTTTTTACACAACGTCTCTTATACCTTATTTACTTTTCATTACAAAAATACAAATTCAATCAAATTTGCCCCTCCCTCCCTCTCTAATCATGCTAGCCACATCCCTCTGTCCCTCTCAATTTCTTTTATTTTTACTTTATTTAATTACAACAAATTTCCCTCCATAATTCTCTATAAATACTACATCTCCTTCCATTTTTTCACATTTCTAATTTTTTCCTACCAAAACTCTGCTAAATTCTTTTCTCAAATTCTCTCTCCAAAATTTTCTTTCCAACCCTCTCTTTTCTTTCCATGATCTCCATAAGACTAACAAATTTTTCTTCATCCATCATCCCATAAACCTTAGGTAAATATTCCTAATAATTCTTCTTCATGTCATGCAACATTACATGACTATAGTGTGTGTTTCCTAAATCAATAAGGTTATGGAAGCAGTAATATGTTAATGTTTTGTTCTTGCTCACGCCTAAACTCCCATTATAGTATTGTTATTATATTGTTATTATTATGTTGTTACATTATTATTGCTCTAGTCTAACTTTATATATATTATTATTATGTATATTTATATCTATATTTCTTAGAGTCTAAATTGCTCACTAACTTTTCACTAAGTTGCTCTTATTATTATTTTTCTTATTATTATGATTTTTTGTTTCTTTTCTTTTCTTTTCTTTTTGGGACTAGTCTATTCTTAGTTCCGAAAAGCCTTGATGAAGCTAAGCCTCCTAATGCTTGACCTTATATATATATATATTATATATATATATATATGTTTATTTTTTTCTTCTATCTCTATCTTTCTTTACATACATTGTTCTCATCTTTCTTATAGCTACTTAATCATATTAGTGCATAACCATAATGATGTTTTCACAATATAGATTTCTTTAAATAATAAAAGGAACTTATTTCTTTTATAAATTGGGACTAAACTCCATAAAATATAACTTTTAGCATTTAAACTTAAGATTTTAACCCAACCACATCTTTTATAAAACTTAACTAAGTTCATCATTTACTTTGAAAATCACTTAATAAGTAAGCTTCTACAAGACTTAATTTTTAATATTACTATTCTCTTTTCAAAGTCAATATGAAATTTTTTTTAAGTTCTAATGTTGATAATTCTTTGTTATGAAAGCTTTTCTTATAAACTTACCTAAAAGGATTATGCCACCATTTAATAAATATTAAAATTAAAACAAGTTTTTCAAATGAAAGTAAAATAAACTCACTATTTTAGAAACCAACTTAGAGAAATAAAATTTGCCAACAACCTAAGAAAGTCAAGTTTTAAAATGGTAAACTTATTTTCTAAAGAAGTAGAAGAACATATTATAATGAGAGAACATGCATGTAATACGACTCAAAACATTAGATGCTATCAACAACTTAAGAAAAATTTTGAAAACTTTATTTTTCAATCACTAGAAATAAAATTGGTAGGTAAGTTAAAGGACTAAATTTTTGGAAACTAATTTATCTTTGAAGAGTTAGGGAATAAAAATATAAAAGGAAAACACTTATTTATAATAACCAAAAAAATTGTAATTTCTTTCAAACCACTTAAAAAGAAAATTTTCAGAGTCCAATTTTTCAAACCCATAAAACAAGTCATTTTATGAAAGATAATTGTTGAGATAACACCAATGGAATCATGCATAAAATATGAGTCTATTTATATATCAAAAGGATTTTTCCGACCATATACATATCTATATATTTGTTTAAGAATTTTTGGGTGAAAAAAAGTTTGGAAAATCATATTTGTAAAGGTTGGGAATTTCGTAACTATTATGTACCATGATGGTTCGAAATCCAAATAGATTTTTATGATAAAAATAATCTTAGAAATGGATAGATCTTTTTCGAGTAAGTAGAAAACAAACATATAATATGCGAAATTCTGAGTTAAAATAAGCAAGTTATGACCATTTTAAATTGGAAATTCCACCAATCCGACTTTTACCGCAAATAGAAGATAGAGTTAGAAAATTTAAGTAAAAATTATATGAAATACTCATTTGGGATTTTTTTATTTTTTGTATAAGTGACGAGGAAGGAGAAGTCCCATATCTCGAAGATTCCTTTGATTAAGAGTTTATCCGCATCATATTCGAATGAGTTTACTTCCTTAAGTTTTCATGCTCATGCTTGTGCTTATAATATTAGAAGCACTAGAAGTAGGACAAGATGAAAATGGAAAGCACATGTATCTTATTATACTGGTTGAAATTATGTTAAGAATATCGAGGCATGAATTGTTGTTAATACAAGTTTGATATATATTGCCATGTTGATGTGTCTATAAATTCTATAGTTGCCTCTAAGCTATTTTAATTATATGAAAGAATTTAATAAATGGATTCATGCATATCACATGGTGAGTCACATTGTATTTGCTATTATATACTTAGTGAGATAACGGTATAATAGTTTTTGTTGGTATAATCGATAGTATCTATGCGATGGCAACTAGCAGCCGGTATAATCTACATGTTTTGTGTTAGTGAGTTGTAGCCAGTATAATCTACATATTTTTGTGTTGGCGAATAATAGTCAGTATGATCTATAAAAGTTTTATTTAAAAAGAAAGTGTTGGTCGTCATTAGCCGGTATGCCCAACCCCAAATGAAAGGCGTAATTTATTCAACGGATGGTTCCCGGAAAACCATAGGTCTTGCTTCCTCACATGTTTGATTGCATTATATATGCTTGCTTAAATATAACTTGTTTGATATTTCGTTGGTTTCCAGTATGATGACTCGAGAATATCCTCACTAAGCTAGTTAAGCTTATACTCCCATAGATTACGTTGTCGTAAGAACATCTTTTAATCTACTGAGGTCTCCTTTTATCCCGGTTAGGCCACGCTTTTGGAAAGCTTTTTGGGGAAATTCGATCAAAGGCTTTAGATAGGAATTCCCTTAAAATCTTTTTGCTATAGAGTTTTATGCATGTAAGACTTAAGTTCTATTAAAGATCCTTGGATTTGATTGGGGGAATGCCCCCAAGTTTATGTAAAGACCTTATTATGATAAATCTAGTGGATATATGTTTATTAGTTCTTGTATGCCTTATATTACTGCTTAAACCGTATATCCCACTACTGTCTCCTATTGCTGTGTTAAACACCTTGCATATATCAAGACTTTTGCGTGGCTAAGATAGTTATTCTTAAGTCTTAATATTGTATGTGGCGGACTACCACGTTAAATGTATCCTTTGGGAGTGACACAACCCTTGCCATGGAAGGTGCAAATCCATTCTACATATGGTTTATGGATGACTATATGTAATTATTGTTATCACATGTGATTCATGCATTAGCATTCGGCATGGATGTTTAATGCAAACTTGTTTGTTTTGTTTAATGGATACGTAGTTAGAGATTTCTCACTAAGTTGTGGTTAGCTTACCTCTCTTTAGATTTTTGCTGACACAAGATTACATTTGGCTAGCACCAAGGGAAGGCATACCTCAAGTAGAAATCCTTGGAATCTTAGAGCTCATGGAAGGAGCCGTTAGGCCTTTGAATGCACATTTTGATAGTTTAGTTCATGCTATTTTGGAGATATTTTACGTTTAGTTAAACTTTGGATAACTTTAAGACTTTATTTTGGGTATTGAAGATTTAGCGGAGGAATGCCCTTAAGACTATGTAATTGATAACTTAATTTATCTATTTTGTGGCTAGTTTTCTTGTATACTATTGCTATCTCTTTAAATTGCATGACTCTATAGGCATCTCCTAAAGGTTGTGAAAATACCCCATGCATATAATATCGAGGTTTTTGCGTGACCAAAGTAGTCATTCCTAAGTTTTAATATTATGTACGATGAACTATCACGTTTAGGATACCCTCTGGAGCATAACAGATAACACTAGGGCTAAGATAGGGAAGGGTTTTGTTGTTCGCTACATTGTGTCACATGACACAATTTTTAGCCATCCAACTTTAGACAGTTTAGGGTTTTTTTATTAATTTATGGGAAAACTATGAAATTAATAACTTAAATAAGTCTATTTCATTTATTTTAACTATATTTAAAATTTTAGTTTATTTTGTTTTTCTATTGGGATAAAATTGTAATTTTACAAACGAAAGAGGGGGCGTTAAAGCATTGTTTAACTTACAATTGACTTCAAATTTAAGAATTTGACTTTTTTTTCGCTTAATGTTTTGTATTCCAGAATATTTCATAATACTTTCCAGTAAAATTTAAATTTAGATAAACTTTTGAAAAAAATTATTTTTTTCCTTATTTTGGTGACTAACTTTGAGTTCATATCTATTGTTTTATGAATTGTAAATGTTTTTCGATGACACACGATTTGTTAGAATATGGAAAAACTACCTATCGCTAAAGTTTAGAAGATTTATTTATTTGTATTCTTATTTTTTTTATTTTCTTTTTTTTTTTCACTTTTTATGCTAATATATTTTTTTTCTATGATTTCTTGTGATGCAATATTTTTTTTTTCACTTTTTTATAATTTTTTACTTAAGTTGAGAAGCCAATAAAAATAAATAAATAAAAGTTTAAATATCAAACAAATGTGAAGTTTCAGATAATTTTACCATTACAATCATTTTTTTTTTCATTACCATAATAATAAAATTGCTTATTTGTATTTTTTTTTTAATTTGAAGCATTAGAATGAAAAGGAAAAATTTGAGAGTAGAAATAGACGTGCCGAGTATTCAATATAAAAGGGAAACATATTTTTCTTCTTCTTTCTTTCAACACCATATCATAGGGATCTACTTGAGTTAAGTCACTTATCTATTATATTTATCACTTTTTCAATCTACCACTTACAATTTTTATGTATAACCTACTACATCTATAACTTTTTAAACAAACTTATAATTTTATGCAAGATACAATAGTGGATCTTACATCCTTCCTATAAATGTTATTAGATCTTGCATCTTTTTTATAAGTTTTCCATACAAAACTTTATCCAAGATTTTTTCATTATCATACAACATGATGCTTGTTAGATCATTCAGAATTTTGCTAACAATTAATTTTCGGTTCAAAATAATTTTTAAAAGTTTAATTACCTAATAAAATTAAACAATAAACAAAAACTCTGAAAAATGGCGTGCCAGGATCCTTGAGCACTGTAAGGCTTGACCCTTTAGAATAGAATGGGAGGCAAATTGAAATGAGCTTCAAAATCACATGAAACTGACGAGCGACGAGTGACGAGTGACGTGTGACGAGTGACGACTGACGACAAGTCTTACTTTCGCAGAACGGCTTAGTAGGGCCTGTTCCAATTTTCCAGATGTTGGTCCATCACTATCAACTGTTTAATTCTTTACTTTTTACTTTTATTCCCGTTCAACTTGACCTGTCTTCTTCTATAGGTGTTTGAAAAAAAGGAACCTAGATCTTCGAACAAATTCACTAGACCTATCTCGAACCGAACCCTCAAAAGACAAGAACCTATTCAAACTCGAAAAGAGAGTGCTTAGGAGAACAAGGTAGGACATGTCTAATTTTGAAGAGGCCAATCGCGTGGACATTTTTTGTGGATGCCGATGCTCTCTCTTTGCTTTTGGTTCATTTTATTTTATATTATAAAAACATTTCCAAATTTAATGACGAGATACAGATCAAGTTTTTCTATTATCTTCATCACTTCTAAAATATGTATGTGCTGCCCTTGACCCATTATGAAAATATCAAATTGTCACTGCAAATGGTCATTTCATCAATGATTTTGGATTTTATTTTATTTTATGTTATTTACTTGCAATTCAAGGATTATATACAAATTTTTAAAAGTTGTTGGGACATGAAGCAAGCTTTAGAAATTTAAATGGTCTAATCAATATATGAGTAGTATTTTTAAGTGCATATTTGTAATTATCCTAAAAAAGCATAAATCGACATAATAGGTAACAAATAATAATATGAATAAAAGACAAGGAAAATTTAAAAATTTGCAAGCAGAATATATATATATATATATGCATATTAGGCCAACTACAAGCAGAATATTTTTTATGAACTTTTTATGCGCTCAAATTCATATTACACAAATGCCACAGCCAATAATTCGACGCAGTGAGTAATCCTACCGTAGAAGGGGGTCAATTATTCAATAATTAACTTGGATTTTTTTTACGAATATATTTGGACTTGGATGCATGTAATCCGAGACGAGATGAATTACTAAGAGGCCATGTCGTTCACCATGAGCCATACTGGACTTCCGTCGTGAAATCTAAATTTGAAGCTTAACAGGGTACTATGGAATTTATTTTTAAAACACGAAATACAAACAAAATTCCCATGAGATTCTCACGACTAACGCACTCAAATTTAAATTATGGGTACTACAACAATCCATCAGTACCGTCCGCTTTAGTTTCAGAAGCAAACCGTACCTTTAGCTCTAAAAATTTAGGAACCGGAAGGAGACTGTAAATTTCTTTAGCCGAACCTTTAGTCCTAAAAATAGTGCTCTTTAGCTCATCAATTAGAAGAATTTTTTGAATTGTGCATTTATTTATACAGAAGCATATCTATTTTAGTAGTAAAGTTAACGGATATTATTTTTTCTAGCAGTTGACCAACATTATTCAAAAAATAAATAAATAAATAAAGTTCAAGTAGAATTTTATATAAATTCAACTGGGGGAAGTTCTATAGTCATATAATGGGATCGTATCACCACTTATATGAAAATTAAATAGATTATGAAAAAATAAGTGTAAAAGTTTTCAAAGGTTTAATTATGGTCTGAAAAGATCTAAACAGTTTATTGGTGTGACAAGACCGATCCTGTTGCAACCACTATGAGACCGTAGAGTTTTCCTTCAACTAGCTTCTACGATCTCGTTGACGGAACCATCCCGCTATTAATCTAACCATTAAAATAAATATAGTAAATAGTGTGAGCCATTGGTTGGTAACGGGACTAGTCCCATCAAAATTAATAACAGGATCATAGAATTTTGCTTCAACTTGACATATTTACAAGACATTTATTCCATGTGTTATTAATAACAACAACACATAAAAATATCACGAATAAGAAATAAAATTTCAAAGTATTTTTTTCCCCAATTTTCTCCTTTTTCGTTTAATTAAAGATTGATCTTGTCACGTCTCAAGGGATACCCTAAACGTGACAGTCCATCGTACATAATACTAAAGCCTAAGAATGACTACCTTAGTCATGCAAAGGCTTCCATATCATTACAAGGCGTACATCATAATCAAACGAACGCATCGAAATAGCACAATTTATAATAATAAGGATTAAGTAACAAGACAAGGAGAATAATTATTGGTCCCGTTAAAATAATCAAGAGGGGGTGAATTGATTATTATATGAAAATTTTCGCCTCTTTTAAATAAAAAACAAAATATTGTTGAAAATTGTGAGAACAACTAAATAAATAAAATGCAATAATTAAAAGATCAGAGTTAGAAGATCAGGCAGCAAAATATAGTGGTTCCACCTTGTGTGTCAGTCCACTTTTCCAGCTCTACGCAGGGGTCCTGATTGTCTTTACCGGTGATGTTTCACTATATCAAAATTCAAATTAGAGTACAATCAAGCCACCGTCTTGGCAAAGTCTTACTATTGAGTCTCCCTAGCTTAAACTTTAAGCTAATACTCAACTATAATAATAAATAACTCTCACACACTTCTCAAGAAATAACAAATCTTTGAGGATTTAAAACTATATATTTCCTCTACAAATTAAGCTCAATAAAAATATAAGAGTAAGCTACTCTTTGCGAAACAATAAATTCTTCTTTTATGAGAATCCGAATGCTTGTTCTTCTCTTCTATTTTTGCTTTTGATTCCTTAAATATATCTCTTAATCACCAATGGCTATTTCCAGCAAATTTCGTAAGACTTCTTCTGTTTTGAAAATTTAGATAAATATGACGTGATCTTCTCTTTCTAATCTGTTGTCCTTTGAATTTGACTTTTAAATGATATATAAGATGTTAGTTGTACCGAGATCTTCTCTTGAAATCCTAACTTTGGATAAACTTGAAAAAATCTTGTTATAACCACCAGAATCTTCTCTTCAGATTTGAAATTGAATGTTACCGTTCTTCACAGAATTTTCTGAAAATGGAAGAGACAGAAACTAACAATATCTTTCTTGATATAGTTTTGCCGAGACGTAATCTTTCTGGTGAATTTGTAAAAATCAAATCTTCCTTATCTAATGTATGATGTGATAAGCTTCAGTGGTTACAAAGATATTCTTGTCACAAACTTCTTAATAGATTTGAATAAACAAACCTGATATTGTAACCTTTATCCAAAAGTTAGATTTGATATCCCTTAAAAATATGAAGACCTATTCTCTTGTAACAAACTTTATCCTTAATATCTTTACTTGTATAACAAATCTTATCATAGAAAAACATCATGATAATTTTGTCATAAAAACCAATTCATGCATTTTGGTAAAAATAATTTGAAAAAAATAAAATTATTTTATCTATATAGAAAAACTTGAAAACATCTTGATGTGATTTGATCCACATGATATTAAATTCATCTTTAATGTAATACATCAAGTATATTACCCAAATATACTTTGAAAAATAAAGCTGGGTCTTGACAAATATTAAAACAAAGTTTTAATCACCTTTAAAAAAAAATCGTATCCAACTTTAAAGGTTCTGAAACAGCTTCTGTTAACTTTATCTTTCTATTGAAGAAGATTCTGAAATTGCCTCTGACTAACTTGATAAGCATATTTGTCTACTAACGTAAATTCTGAAAATGCTTCTGACTAGCATATATAAGTTTTATTGAAAGATCTGAAAATGCTTCTGAAAGACTTTCTTTAGATACCAAAGCTTAAACGAACCTTCTGAAATAACTTCTGACTCATACAACTATCAAAGGTTCTGAATAAGCTTCTGTTCAATCATACTTAGAAACAATTAATCTTCCTTTTGTTATCATCAAAATATTATTAGAGAACTTAACAATAATTATCATAAAACATAAACTTCGTTGATTACAAATCTTAGGGGCATACCTCTACTATTGTCTTCAAGTCTATATAAATATTCTTAGTAATCACCAAAATACTAACATAGCACACATTGCATATAAGGATATTACAAAATAACTTCATCCTATGATCCAATTGTTTCCATAAGAGTTTTAAATTCATCAATGATTTCCTTAATGTCATGATCTTCGAATAGAGCCACGAGTATATCTGTTTCAACAAAGATCTATGGGAGTATAAGCTTATAACTAGTTTAGTGAGATATTCTCTTTCATTCGCATTGTGATATCAAACAAGTTTATTTAATTTTTACACATATGCTATGCAATAATCACATAATTACACAAATATATGTATAGTTATCTAGAAATCATATATAGAATGGCTTTATCCCTCCGTATCGAAAGTTAGAGAATTGTTGATGAAAATCTCTTGACCTTCTACTGCTAGTCCTCAGGCTCTCACCCAAAGCTTTCGGTTGGCATTGCTTCGAACCTAGAGTCGCATTCTCCAAGAGATGTAGACTCTCTAAGAAGGAGCATGGCCCGTGTCTCAATACATTAATAGCTCATCCAACTCTATGCGTCGTCGAGTAGCAACCTGCGAAAGAAATGTGACTCGACGGATGCTATATGTGAACGCTCTATTTTTCTTAAGTTAAACCTTACTAAATTTTCTTAAGGGCAATCAAACAATTTCGCAAACAATAAGCAATCATACATCTAAGTAGATAAAATATTTAAGCAGACAATTTGAATTTACAATATTTTTAATTCTCATTTCATCACATAAGTATAAAATCACACATGCATAGATATCCCTCAATTCCTTATACATATCTATTTTTATCTTTTCTTAGTATACTAATGCCACTACTCAACAAGCACAAGTAAAGTAACGAAATTAAGAGGAAAAACTCACTCGTCCATTTCGCAATCTTCTCAGTCGTAATAATCCTCAGGAAGGGAAATCTCGTATTCCTAGTCATCTAGACAAAAGAAATACCTAGAATGAGTATTTCATAGAAGTTCTACTTAAACTTTCTAATTCTATTTCACTATGTTGCCAAAATTTGCATAGAATGAAATTCTAACTTAAAATGACCATAACTTGCTCATTTTAACTTGGAATTTCACATATTATATGTCGTTTTCTACCTACTCGAAAAGATTTATCTATTTCTAAGGTTATTTTTATCATAAAAGCCATTTGGGTTTGGAAACGGTATGGTACATAATCATTACGAAATTCCAAGTCCTAAAAACACAACTTTTCAAATTTTTCTTCATCCAAAAATCCATAAGCAAAATTATAGATATTTATACGATTAAAAAATCCTTTGAAAATAAATATATATATATATATAAACTCATATTGTATGCATGATTTTAGTAACGTTGCCTCAAGATAAAGTTTGTAAACAATTTTGTGAAAGATAGAATTTTGTGAAGAGCCATTCTTTAACTTGTGGTTAATTTGTTATTCTATAAATTTGTGACTTAGCAACAAGAAAGTCATAACTCAATATATTTTTTAAATCCTTAAGGGTTTTATATTTGTTCACAAATTCTTATTCAACAATTTATTTTTATAAAACATGATTTTTACCTATTTGTGATATAAAAACCCAAATGTATTTCTTTTTAAAGAATTTTCTAAGTTTTACTCTTTAAAACAAAATTTTAATTTTTAGATTTCGTAAGTGTGAAACTTAATCAAAGAAAATCATGATTTTATACCTATTTTGAACCCATGAATATTTTATTTTCATGTTAAACTATTTTAACTAATTATTTTCCAAAATATGAACCTTTATGTGGTTATGGAAAAAATCATTCCAAGTTGTATAAAAGATGTTTCAAGTTTTAGCATATGAGAAAAATTTAGTGAGTGACTTATACTAATCCTCTATGTTTACAATGTTTCCTTATTAATTCATAACTTCTTTATACATGGACCTTCATTTGAAAATCTTTAGTTTTGTTATAAGTAAGTGTCTAATCACTATAAATATTATTTTTATTTCCTTAATTTCATAAAAAAAAATTGCTTCCTAAAACTTAGTTCTTTAAGTTGTGTACCGATTTTACTTTTAAGTAGATTTTAACTTAGTGAGTAGATCTTGAACTCGACTTAAAGAGATTGTTTGGTTCCTGGTTTTATTTATGAAGTTGGTAAAAATTCTATAATTAAGTTTTTCATGAAAATTTACATAACAATGAATTGTCACATTAAACTTTTAATAAATCTTATATTACTTATTTCGAAAAGAGAGTTTATTTACTTAGTTACTTCTTGAAAAAATTCTCTTTGTTGATACTTTCAAAAATCCGTAATAAGCTTGTCTAAGTTTTTAAAAAAAAATTTATTAAAAACATTTTCCAAGTCTTTGATGGAAAAATCTTTATTGAGTGACAAAATTTATTTTAAACAGAGCTTAGTCATGTTTTTTGTTATTTAAGAAAACCTCCTCTTTATTTTTGTTGAGACAAGAATCAACATGATCATGCATGAATATGAATATGTACTTAAGAGAAAATATCATATAAGAATATAAGAAAGATATAAGAAGCAATAATAAGCAAAATAATAAGATTAAGTATTGGAAACCTTAGCTTCATCAAGGTATCCTAGTCAAGTGTTGGGAGTCTTAGCTTCATCAAGGCTTCCTGAGACTAAGAATAGACTAGTCCTAAAAAGAAAAGGAAAAAGGAAAGGAAAATCATAATAATAAGAACAATTGTAAATCCCTGAAATTTTTGGATTCGAATTAAAGTTTTAACCCTAATTGGAAGTCAACCGGATTTCCAGAGTCAACAAAACCCTAGTTTTGCCATAACCGCTTAAGTCCGGCATTGCCATTTTCCTTAGCTCTAGAAAACGAAGTTGGAATAATTAGCTATGATAGTTCGTAATGGCTATAGGTTATATAAAAATATCAGATTTGCGAAATTCGAGTGTCCTTTGAACCCGATCGAACACAGTTCTTGAAAAACATGTCCCGGAGCCCGAAATAGGAAAAATATTCTGAATATACCATTAGACTCGTAAAAATATAAGATTTTCAAAAATATCAATTTTATAATTTTTCGGTAGCTAAAAATATCAGATATCGCATTTATACGCGTATTTTCCTACTACCAGTATTTAATTGTTATGTCTACTTTACATTACACTATTTTCTACTATTCTATACTATTCATCTATCTCTACTTTTTGTTACAACCTACTCTTACAACCCATACACCTATTTCTTATACATTTTCATTTCCAATACAATTTCGCATCTTTCACTTATTACTTTTAATTAACAAAATAACAAAAAATAAATTTCACTCTCTCTCACCCCTCTCATTTGCGCCGGCCACCCCCATTTATGCCCAATTTGTTTTGTTTTTCATTTATTTAATTAACACAATTCATCTCCCACATTTTCCTATAAATATCCCTTCACACTTTCACTTCTTTCACACCACTTTTTACTAAAGTTACTCTCTAAAAATTCCTCAAGAATTCTCTTCCAAGAAGCTCTCTTTAGTTCATCTCTTTTAGGTAAAATTTCTTCAAGAAATTCCTATGTTCGTCTACTTAGTATGAACTTAGTATGTGTTTTCTAAAACCATGAAGGTTAAGAAAACAACAATAGGTTCATACTTTGTTTTTGTTCATAATCTAAACTCCTTTATGTTTCTTTTATGTTTATAACTATCTAATATATCTATATAGCTATTTGTATTATTTAGAGCATATAAGCCCATTGTCTTGCAATTTATTTACTTTCCTTGCAATTTATTTAATTTCAAGTTATTTATAAGACTAGTCTTTCTAGTCTTAGACTTGTCCTCATCAAGTCAAAACATTTTCTTTTTCTTTTGGGACTAGCCATTTCTTAGTCCTGGGATACCTTGAACAAGCTAAGGTTTCAATACTTAATTTATTTTCTTAATAGCTTATTCTTTCAAGTTATTATGTTTCTTTATGTTTTCATAGCTTTATGATTCATATTCATGCATGAACATAATGGTTATATCTCAACAAAATAAATGAGGAAATGTTTTCATAAAAATAAAGATTCTTTTTCTAAAAATAAAAGTAGGAAACTAATGTTTTCTAAAAAAATTAAGAAGTTATCTTAAACAAAACTTAGAGGAGTTCATAAGGAATTTTATAAAACACTAAAAGGACTTTTTAAAGTAAATAAAATTTTTTCATACAACCTCACCTTTCATCAAATGATTGAAATTCCTTTTCATTAAGATAAGATGATCTCAAGAAGTCAAGAAATTATTTCTCTAGATATAAAAAACGATAATACTTTCCAAAAAGTGTTAGAAGCTAAGTTTAGAAAATAAAAATCATTCCTTAAGAATTCAAGAAGATTATGAAAATAAGATTTAGGAAAAGAAAAGAAATACTCATTTTAAACAACTTAAGATAATTTTTAAAGCAATTACAAGCAATTAAATTTAGAGATAGAAATACTCATTTCAAATAACTCAAATCTTTTCAAAGTAAGATAGACACTTCAAAAATTCTTAAGTTCAAAATCTTTCAAAACTTTACTTTTTCATAAATTGAGACAACTTCATTTACTTCATACATTTGTTATGAGTCATTACATATATGTTTATACCTTTCAAAAAGCTTACAAAAATATTTCGAAAATTTATCTCTTCAAGTGAGCTTTTGATAAAAGGAAGGAAACAAGTTTTTACAAATTCATGGTAAATCTGGTTGCTGCCTTTTCGAGACCCAAATAACTTAGTTTTATGAAAATAAGTTTAGAAATAGATAGATCTTTTCGAATAGGTAGAAAAAGGTATATAATACGCGAAATTCCAAGTTAAAATGAGCAAGTTATGACCATTTTAAGTTAGAATTTCCTCTTATACTATTTTACCGCGATTTTAAGAAAAATTTGAAATCTTCAAGAATAGAAACTTCATGAAAGACTTATTTTGGGTATTCCATCTTGTTTAGGTGGAGAAGGATCCGAGATTGTGTTTTCGAAGGATTACTTCGATTAGGATCTACCGACATGGAGTGAGTTATTCCTTTTATTAAGTTACATTTCCTTGTTTTGTGCTTGTAATTAGTAGCACTAGTAAGTAAGAAAAAGATAAAATGGATAATTGTTGTGTGACTTGGTATTATGAATGATTGAATACAAGTTAAGAATATCGGAAGATGGTTTGATAAATAAATTGTGATTTTTGTGTTGATATGATGAAAATTATGTTGATCGCTTCTAACTTGAACTAAACATCTTTAAGTAAATTTATATTGAAATCAATTCATGCATTCATACACATGAATCACATTTGTTTCGCTACTATTCTTCATGTGGAGAAACGAGGAAATGGTAGTGGTGGCTGGTAGGAGCCGGAAAGTGTACAGGGCGAGCAGGAGCCGGAAAGTGTACAGGGCGAGCAGGAGCCGGTAAATCTGCAATATTGATTGTCGTATGGGCCTATAACCTCCCAACCCTTGTCATGGAGGGCGATAAATCCATGCTACACTTGATTTCCGATTAATCATGTGTATCTTGTGTGTTCATATGATTGGTGCATTTTCATATGTTTTGATTAAAATACTTGTATGAATTATGGAAATGTCTTATAGATGGAATTATCTCACTAAGCTAGTTTTGCTTATACCCTTATAGCTTTTTGTTACAGTACGATTACCTTTGGTTGGCCCCAAGGAGCCCCGTTTGCCAGGTACGAGTATAAGTTACAATGAGTTTTTGGGAAAAGCTTTATGTATTTAAGTTTTGAACATAGGCTTTAGGAAAATCTATATAGTAGGCTTATGTTATAGTTGTTATTATGTTGAAAGACTATTAATGCGGGGGAATGCCCCTAAGATGATGTAAGGATATTATTTATGAAAACCTTATGTTTATTTATATAAGTTCTTGCTTGCTTTTATTATTTGCTTAAATGTAATACCCCTGTGAGTCTCCTACTATCTTGGAAGCACGCCTTGCATGTGATATCAAAACTCCTGCATGACTAATGTTATCATTCATTAGCTTTAATATTATATGCGGCGGACTGCCATGTTTAGGGGACCTTCCGGGGCGTGACAACAATAATAATAAGAGCAGGTTAGTGAGAAGTTAGTAAATAATTTAAGCTCTAAGAAATATATATATATATATATATAGATATAGATATACACAATAATACATATAAAGCTAGATTAGAGCAATTGTAATATGATAACATAATAACAACAATATAATAGGAGTTTAAGCTTGAATAAGAATAAAAAATAAACATATTATTGTTTCCATAACCTTATAGGTTTAGAAAACATACACTATAGTCATGTTAAATTACATGACATGAATGACAAATATTAGAAATTTTACCAAAGGTATGTATTTGTTGAAGAAAGGAAAATATAGTTGTAAGAATATGTGGGTAATAATATGTGGAAGATAGTTTTTGTGTAGAGGAAAAAAAGTTGGAAAGAATTGTCTAGAGAGGATTTTTGGTAGAAAGAATTTGTAGAGTGATTTTGGTAGAGTTTTGGTAAAAAAAAAAAAAAATGAGAAGTGTGAAAGAAGTAGAAGGAAAAGGGGTATTTATAAAATTTTGAAGTGAAAATTAGATGTAATAAAATAAATTGAAAGAGAAATAAATTGATAACAGAGAGAGAGGAGTCGACTTGACTTAGAGAGAGGGGAGGGAGATTTGATTGAATTTTGTATTTTTTATAATGAAAAGTAATAATGTGTAAGGTGTGATGTGAATAAAGTTATATGGGAAATGTAAATTATAAGGAAGAGGTGTGGAAGGGTGTAAGAATAGGTTATATGAAAAAATAAAAATAGTGAAATAATAATAAATAGTAGAAATAGTACTGAAATAGTAGACTAGACAATTAAAATACTGGTAGTAAAGATAATACGTGTAAAAATACGAAATCTGATATTTTTAGCTATCAAAAATGACAAAATTGATATTTTCAAAATCCTTATATTATTATGAATCTATCAGTATGATCATAATGTTTTTACTATTTCAAGCCTCGAGACATGCTTTGAAGAACTGCTCTTATTCGGGTTCGAAACACAATAAAAATTAACGAATCTGATATTTTTAAGCTTCCCTATATTATTACGAACTATTATCCACTATTATCTTAATTTCGTTGCTTAAGGTTTAAGAGCACAGGATTGCTGGATCTAAACACTAGGATTTGTTGTAGACTTTGTTGACTTTTAGGGTTCCGATTAGATTTTTGGCTTTTTGATTTATTCGTAAGATCATAAAATTTTGGAGTTTTTGACCATATTATATTTTTGGTTCAAAATTTATGTTTTATCTTATTTTTTATGATTTATTTAATGTTTTTCTCAGTTCAGGGATTGTTTAACCGAGCTTAGGGTTATGGGTTGACTCTAATTAACTTTTGGTGGTAATTGAAAATTTTTATTCCAAAATTCATCGAAGGATTTAAGGTTTTAATGTTTTGTCGCATAGTGTAAACCTTGAAAAATTTCAGTAAATAATTTCAAGATGAACTTCGAAAATAAACCCTAAAAATCACTCCAAATTAAAACCGACTTTCGACAAGTCCTAAATTACGAACGAATCCGGAGATTTCTCAATCTTTAGGAAAATAAGAATTCTTAAAAACAAAATAAGAACTTAGCATACTTCAATTCCAAAACCACTACGTACAACAAATTCCATACGTAACTCTGACTTATAAATCAGGTAATATAAAGCCCAAATACAAATTATTAAAAAGTAAATAACGATTAACTTTCGGAAATGAAACTCAATTTAAAGAATTCTAAAAACATCGAGAGATATTAAATACTTACAAAATCAATTTAAAATAAATTTATCAAATTAAATATATTGTATAAACATAAAATATCAGTTTCCAAATTGGCAAGGACCTAAACCGGAAAATCACCCGGAAACCCTAAGTGGAATACAATAGTTTGAGTCCGGCAATCTAGCGCCCTTAACCCTAGAGGCCGAGGTGTAGTCTAAATGTGTAGAATAGCTCGTAGTAATATAAGTTTGCTTAAAAATATCAGATTGGTAAATTTTTTACCTATTTCGAACCCGTTCGGATACAGACTTTGAAAAGCGTGTCCCGGGGCTTAAGATATCAAAATATATCATTAGTACTGTTTGACTCATAATTTCATAAGATTTCTAAATATATCAGTTATGTAATTTTTCGGGTTATAAAAGTTACATTTATAACCTTTTTATCGTATTTTCATTACTACCGATAATTAATTAGTCTTTTGCACTATTCACTTTTATTTCATTACACAATTTTATTATTCTTATAAAGCCTTATATTTTTAGATAAATATTTTATATATTATAGAAAATTTTATTTTTCTAAAATTGAGTTCGTTTCGGATTTTTACGAGATCAGATTCTGTTTAAGACCTATACTAAAAATAAAATAAATTAAGTTAATAATTAAAAAATATTTTAAAAATATTTTTATTTTCATAAAATAATTTTTTAGAATTTTTTCGGGTTATAAAAATATCATTTAAAGCCCATATTTGCGTATTTTGATCATACCGGTAACACATTTATTGAAATACTAAAATAATTCAAATAATTATTTAATTTTATTCATGAAAATTCTGCCACTTATTTAAAAATATTTTTCTAATTTTATTTTGTATTTTTCTTAATAAAAATCACTTTTTCCAACCCATACTTCAAGTACACCTTACACATATCACTTCCTTTTCACTTCAATCTTTCTATACTTTGTCCCACACTTCATGGCAGATTTTGACCCCCTTTATGGCTGCCTCGACTCTTGATTTATTCCAAAATTAATTAAAAACATCCTCTTTCAACCCTTCTTCAAGAAGCTACATTATACATTATTACAATTCAATTTCAAGTCAAATTCAAACAATTTTCTCTCTCCTCTCCCCTCTAATTCACGTGCAGCACCCTTTACATAGCTGCCCTTGTTTTATTTTTTCTTTTTCATTTAACACACTTCTCTCTCCATTTAATACCTCTTAATTATTTCCTTTCATTTCCCTTTGAAACCCTCTCTCTTTTCCTCTCTTTCTTTCTTCTCTTGTTCTTGTTCTTGCAAGAAACAAGCTACCCCCATTCCAATCTCTTGCTTGTACACTTTATTTTGAAGATTTTTAAGCAAACTTTCTTCTCAAAGCTTCCATAGGTGATATAGGTAAAGTATAGTGAGAGTTTCATGCATCAAATGACATTCCATTAGCTTAAAAGCTAAGGATGATGATGCCAAAGTGAAACACTCCATTTCTCTATGATTATTCTCTTGTATCATTATTATTTTCTTGTTTAAAGTAGTTATATTTTGTAGATCTAACCTTTTGTAGCTTTGATTTTTGTTTATGCCTTAGATCTTGTTATTTGAGTTATTATTTTTGTTATTGCTTATGATTTATACATATATTCATTATTCACATGACTATCATGGTGTTCATGCATTTTAAACTAGTATAGTAAACTAAATCTAGTGTTTTGAGTTCATAAAATGCATTAGACTTTTGTTTTATATTCATGAACAACTTGTAGTGGCATGATGATTGTAGGAATATTTTAGAAAACTCAAGATCTATTTTATTTTCAAAAAAAATTATTTTTGAAAATTCAGATGGAAAATGAACCATATTTAGAAAAGTTATTTTTCAACTTCAAAATGTGTATTTTTCATTTAAAATGAAGGGCTTAGTGTATAGATAACATAAATGAAAGATTTTGATGAGTAAAGTTTAGATCTATGAGTTTATAGTGCATTACCATGGGTTTCATTTAGATGTATGTTCATATTAAGTGTAAATCTTGGTTTTGAGCTCAAACAAAAATTGTGAAATTCGTATTTTGGCAAGACCCTTATTTAAAAACCACTTTCCAAATGTCAAAATGAAGTTTTTACTTAAGAAAATGAAGGCTTAATGTATGTATATTTATATTATCAAGACTTTTTTTACAAGAATCAAATGTGATTTTCAAAGATTAATTTTTAAAACAAAGTTCTATTTTCCAACTCAAAAATGAAGTTTTTATTCAAGATATGAAAGGCTCTTAAGATATAATATGTAAGGAATGGATTTTCATAAGTTTAGATAGATTTTATCAAAAGATATGTCCAAAAATAAATTTGGTAAATTCGGATCTCAACCAAGACCAATTTTGAAAACCCATTTATCAACTTCAAAACTTGTGTTTTATATGAAAAATGAAGAGTTTAGGTCATAGATATCATTAAGTAGTGATTTTTATAAGTTGAAATGAGTTTTGATGAGATTAATGTATAAAACAAGAAATAGAATCAAGATGGGAAATTTTGAGTTAGTAGTCAATTTGTGAAATTCGTAATTTTGAATGAAGGCCATAAGAACACCTATTATCCAAGCTCAAAATGAAAGTTTTATGTAATGAATGGAGTCCTTAAGTAATAGGTACCATAAAGTCTTAAATTTTAATGCATTAAACAAGTTTTTCCCAAAGGAATCATTCAAAAAGTGGATATTCTAAAATTCGGATTTTTGAGTAAATCCTATTTGAAAACATATTTGCAAAGTGTAAAATGCAAATCTTTATGTAAAAATGAAGTCCTTAGTGGCTAGGCATGGTTGGGCTTTAATTTTCTAAGTGTCAAATGATTTTTACTTAAAGGAATCACTCAAAAACTAATTTTACAAAAATTCGGATTTTGGAATCAACTCTACTTGAAGACATGTTTACAAAGTGTAAAATGGAAATTTTTATGTAGAAATGAAGGTCATAAGTAATAGATATAATGAAGACTCAATTTTAACAAAAATAATTATATTTTCTTAAGTAATAAATCCAAAACAAATGGAAATGATCAAAGTTAGAAAACTAGATTTTTCATAAGTACTTGTTATTATGGTCTTGCAAAATAAAAAGTTATAAAATTTTCTTTTAGCAAAAATCATCAAGATCATGCATACATTAAACTCATCTCATGTCATTCATGTTAGGAAATCATCAATATTGCATGTATAGCTAATCTATATAGTAGGAACATTACAAACATTTACAAAACTATTATTGGAATTGAAATTTGCTACTGTCCTAATCTGATCCGACCTTTTCGAAGCTTCAAAGTTTTCAAAACTTAAATATAATATTAGAAATAGATAGATCTTTCGAAGTAGATAGAAATCGATATATAATTTGCGAAATTCCGAGTTAAAATGACCAAGTTATGGCCGTTTTAAGTTGGAATTTCGCTTAGGACGAGAATTACGAATTTGATAGTTTGTATAAGCTCGTTTGGATTAGTTTGAGTTGAAATACTTATTAGAGTATTTCTTCCTTTTTAGGTGACCCGAATTCGACGATTCCCTACCACCGATTACTTTTACTAAAAGACCGGTGATCCAATGGCCGAGTGAGTTTTCTCCTTATTTTGTTACCTTGTTTGTGCTTGTAGCTAGTTGCATTAGAATTATAGGAACAAGATAAAAATCAATATGAATGGGGATGGATATATGATGAGACTGTGATGAATGTATGCCAAAGAATACTAAAGCATATCGAAACCATGATTCGATTGGATAACTGCACTGTTCATATTATTTCTGTTATGTGTATGATATTGGTTGGTCACTCTAAAGAATGTATGAATATTTTGACCTAAGCAAAAATTTAAATTGGTCATGCATCGCATCGGACATATTGCATTTGGTAGCGTGCTACTCCTACGCAGGTCGATCGGTATGGTCCGATGATGACTCGTTTGGATAACGAGACCGGTGCCAGAGCTCATTCATGGGAACTAAGGCGCATGGGGATGCATTCCATGGGTGAGCCTAGCCGAGTCGAGTGCTATGAGCCGAGGGCTTGGGGACTAGCAGCGGTCGTGTAGACTTCAATACCATTCCTAACCCAAGATACGGAGGGGTAAATCCGTTCTGTGTGTGGGTTCCGGATACCCATACATAATTGTTTGCTCATGTGTTTGTTCATGCATAGCATATGGTTGATTATAACTTTTTTATGGAATTAAGGAATTCTCACTAAGCTAGTGTAGCTTATACCCAATAGTTGTTTAAATGAACAGGTTATCTCAAGAATGCAAAGTGGGGACCGAAATGGTTGGAGCCGAGAATGACTTCGGGATTTCGGCAAAGAATAAGAATGTTTGAAGTTATCAGCTAGGTTTTATGATTTGCCTTGTAATAGTTTATTTAGGGAAGTCTTTGGATGAATGTAATTGAAGTTTAATGATTTGTATTTTGAAGTATAGTGATTCGTATATGAAGTATAGTGTTTTGTATCTGAAGTATAGTGAATTGTATTCCTTTTACATTGTTACTTAAGTGTATCAATATAAAATGTATCTCTCCAATGTGTCTCCTCTATGTGTTAGATGCCTTGTACATAGTATGGAAGCCTTCGCATGACTGAAGCGGTCATTCCTAGGCTTTAATATTGTGTACAGCGGACTACCACGTTTAGGATACCCTTCGGGGCGTGACACATAGTGTTATTTGGATATATCATCTTCATTTGCGTGTTAGGGATCAGATAGATGATTTGGTTGGTGTACGAACGTTGAATCAAATGATTATTGGATTTTTCATTTTGTTTTTAGGGTTCTCTTTTTCTCAAGGTAATGAATTTTCGTATTTGATCTTATTTAGAATTCGGTTTTAACTTGGGTGGGTTTTCAGGGTCTTGGTTTTGGTATTTAACTTGATCCAATGGTTCTTGACTCAATAGGTTCCTATTTTTTTATTTGTTAAGGATCAATGGGTCCATTATTGGTTCTAAACAACCATATACTTCAATTCTTGATTTGGGAATCATAAGTAGTGGTTCATGTTGGTTCTCCATTCGAAATTGACCTGTGATGATGCCTCCATCAAGGTAAAGTACCTGTAGTGCTACGTAAATTCAAATTATACACCTATCTATTCTCCATAAATTTGCACTAAGACATGTGAGCGATACTTTTGGGATCATCACCGGTGATTATGACAAAATAAAGAATTCAATGCGTGATAGAACAAAAACCCATGATTACCTTAGTTTAAATCATAACTTGACAATGAACAAAAATCATGTTTTGAGACACGATTTCCAATATAACAATCTAAAATCATAAATCTTATCTTAAAGACATGATTTCAATTCATTTTGAAATGAACTTCAAGTACACTATTTTTGTGATTTTTTTCCCTCAATATTTGATTTTGACTTCATATGAAATAAACCATATTTTTTTACGTCACTTTTATGACTTCATATGATCATGTCATTCCAAACAAAATTCGATCCTTGTAATAGACATCCCAACGTACTAGACTTAACTCGTGACCCGACTCAACCCTTGGATACGGTTTAACCCATAGCCTATCACGCTTGAGACCAAGTATCTTAGTTGGGTCATGAGTTCCACATGGGTCCATTAAATAATAAATAGAAATTATTTAAAATAAAAATTAGAAAACAAAATAATGACAAAAATTTATAATAAATAAATAACTTAATGTTTAGATTTTTTTTTCATGTGATTAAAAGTTATTTATTATCTATTCAATATTTAATGCATTTGTTGATAGCAACATAAAAATTAAATATAATTGAAGAATATATCTAGTTGCTTATATACAGTTCCACCAAAGAATAACCTTATTTCTTAACAATGTGGGATTTCTTTTGCTTCTATAACCTAAAGCGTTATTCTAATATATATTGCTAATAATTTAACCCCAAATGGGATGTGCTATTATATAGATAAGTGCACATCCTTAATAATTTTATATGAAAAATATGCTAAATATTATAATATTTTTAAGTTTAATTTTTTATTTTGTGTTTCAAATTTTTATTTTAAAATAATTTTTTAATTTATTTATAAAAAATAAAATTGGGTGGGCCGATCTAAGTTTAGACCCCTCAACCCTATGATCTAGCAAGTCCACAATTTCATATCAGTCCGCTTCTGAATGGGGCAAAACTAGCTCCACGAAACATGAACCAAGACTTGGTGGGTCCATGCTCCACTAGCACATGGGGATGCCTAATCATGACATTCTATAAGGGTGAATATACTTTCCGATAATGGTTTGATTTTTGAAGATTTTTCACAAGGAGGAAAATTTCAAGTTTGAAAAATTGTCAAATAAAACTCCTGCAAACTAATCCAAACCCAAATTCTCTGTTTGATTATATGTAAACTAAAAGGCAAAACATTTAAAAATTACTTATACACATCACTATAGCTATAATGCCTTAAACATAGTAGCATTTACGACTCGTCATGTATTCATGTTAGATATAGATACCAAAAGCCCATATATTCATCCACAATTAAATATAGTATTTACTTCAAGCTCCATAATTAGCAAACTCCACAAATAATAATGTCTTATTTAAATATCATAAATCCAACATAAATACTCTATAAAATCAGTTGACATAAAACCATATGCCAATTCATTTCTAATTTAAAACCAAAAAAATTATTTTACAACATAATCTAAACCATAGCAACTAATTTGAGTTTTTCATTTTCAATAAATTTCAATTTACACCTGATTCTAACCATCTAGTAGTTTGTTGGATAATCATCACCATTAACATCCTCCCCATAATCAACATAGATTCCATAGCCATTTAAGTCAAGCATTACGAGTCCTTCACCTATTTCTGAAAAAGATTAAAAAGGGTTAAGCTGGAACCTAGCATGCTAAAACCACAAGCACACATGCATGAACAATCAACACGTTCACTTGCAACATGATAATTAATGCATAAATCACATTTTCATTATCTGAAACTTTAAGCCAACAACCAACACTTTAGGGTTATCCACGTCTAACCCTAAAGTTAAATAGCTTATGACTCACAAAAAACATATATAGATACTTACATATATATATCAGGGACACGTATACGTATCGATGTTGGGTACTCCCCACAGACCATAGATATCGTACCCGTACCACTCCTAGATACTAAAATCATCTCTGTGTGCAACTCCACTCTAGACAATGCCACACACAAATCATCAGGATATTGTCCTAGAAACACCAATACTCCTGGTCCATTAGACCCAACTAAGCACAAGCAGCAAACAATTAATGTCAAATATCAATGCTTCGATTACATGTTCTACCTAACAATCACAATCATCAAAAAAGGTAATGATGTACCTCGTTCAATATTTGGAATAGATAACTCAATTCTACCAGGAACACCTGATCACATATAACAATACTAATCTCACTATTTTTGTCATGGAATAGAACATACTCCTAAGGTTGTCTAGATTCCTAAGTTATTAAGAAATACTACTTTTCAATGTTATATGTAACATCCTATTTATGTTTAGGTGCACTTAAGGCTAAGCTAAGGGTTTAGGTGTTAAGAAGATCATTAAAAAGATAAAAAAAAGTTATAACATCATCCTATCGATCATGCGCAATGATGGAGAGCATGATAGACTCACGAGAAAAAGAAAACATCATCACACTTTGTGCCACATGGCCCATACCCATGATATGGGGCATGACGGCCATCACAGCCTCGTCACGACCGTGATGGGGGTAATGACAAGCTTCACGGCCTTCATCATAGTCATGATCGATTAAACTGCTACTCTCGAGGATATCACGACCGTGACATTTGTCAACCCCACTTTACTCCAAAAATGCAAAAATTACAAAAACATCCTTTTTCTTGATTTCAAACTAGACAAAACTCCAAAAACATCTTATCAACATATAAATATCATTATAATCATGTTGCTCGAAATCTAACAATTTTGCCTCTTCTTTCATAAACAACAATAGCTTTAAGCAACCAAAGATTAGGGCTTTTCTTCTAAACGCAAACACCTTGAAAAGAAAAGTGTGATTAATGAATAAAACCTTTTAGTTTGGTAAAGGATAAGACAGCAGACAACTTACCTTAATCTCTTAATCTCTTGTTGGTCCTTCAATGGAGGTTCTAGCTAAAGGGAGTTCTAGGGTTTGAGGTCATATATAACTTATGTAGATGAAGAAGCACCAAGATAGGTATGAGCATATATCACTATATATCTTCATATGAAAGACTATTTTGCCCTATCATAAGATAACATTTGGCAACTCTTCACCTTTTTTATAAATTATTTTATTTTATATTACGTCACTTCTCTTCTAAAAGGAACTTTTGTCCTCGAAAGTTACCTGGATTACTATAACTCTGTCAATCCTTGTTTTTGACTTCGTAATCATTCTTCATTTGTTCTTTGGCATTTAAGTTGTTTTTTGCTCAATTATAGAGTTCTTCTATCATATTCACGTATTTCCAAAACTCCTTTCCTTGTTTTCTCAAATGATTATATCTGTCGACTAAAATATAATTTAGTCGATGCCTCTATAACTCCTACTTCTATTGTGCAGATTTGGTGCAATCCATCTACATCTTTATGATACGCTTCAAGAATATCAATCAAACTTACTAGCAATGTCTATGATAAATTTTGCCTCCATTTATTTTCTTTCCTAATGAAAACCTTTCTTACACATAATCTCCAAATCAATTCCTCATTTGACATTTAGATAGTTGAAAATCATCCATCTATAGTTTCAAACTTAAATTCTAGAGGTTCAAACCTTACATTAATCTAAAAGTTCAAATGTTTCTATGTCATATGCACTTCTATTAATTCAACTTAGTTTTACTACTATTTTTCTACATCGAAGTTCATTATATCACTCGCATGTCATTATCATTTATCTAATCCTAAACACTCATTAACTAACTATACTGCTTCCAATACGCTTTCTCAATTCCTAATTTCCTTCCTTTCCATCTGCCAACAATACAGGAATGAAAACTAATAATTGACGCTAATGACCTTAGGTAAATCTTTTAAAATCATCAGATGACTTCTAACCCTTCCTTTAACATTATTACTTCTAGCATTCCGATATTTTATTGATAATCAACTTCTCAATTGCAATTTGTCTCCACAATCATTACTCTATAAATCTATCCATGATGTTCTCAGATTATGTGATTATCCTACACTTGGACTGGGTATTCTCCTACTCTTATTTAAGTTGTTTCTCAACAAAAGATCTCCTTTTGATTGTACACTTATATTACCTTAGCTACTAAACCAATTATCATAGTCTTCAGTTTAAACTTATAGCACTGTGATCTTTATACTTGTTTAATTCCACTTTCTGATTCTTCTTAATCGTCCCACTGCATTCCTTTTCAATCTTTCAACCTTTTATATACCGATTTTATTTGTTATAATTCTCTACTCTAAAACTTTTCCTCATATCTCCCAAAATTACTGTTTTATTGCTATTTATATATTTTACCCTAGATATATATGTTCTTTTCTCTATCTATAGCTCTTTCCTCTATCAAATATCTTCAATTCCCTAAGGGTTAGTTTAATTCATCCAACAACTCTTCCTTCGGTTATGCTCCTAATTTCCTATTCACTAAGGCAACAATCACACTTCTTCACTTCCTACATTGACATTATTATAATTTCTATTTGTTGGCCCCACTTTTATAATCAAGAAGGGATTTTGACTTGATTATAATCAAAATATGAAATTTTAAGCCTTTCAAATAAAATCCCCTTTGAGTCAAACGTGTAAGAACAAGTTAAGCAAGCAAATGAAATAAAATTTGCAGGAGATTAAAAAGAGTAAGGAAGAACAACTAAGTCAGCAATGTATAGTGGTTCCACTTTATGCATCAATCCAATGTTCTAGCTCCGAGCCGGGGACCTCGTAATCCTCATGGGGTTGTTACTATATCTAATCAAATTAATTTATAAGATAGTACAATTCACTTTGCTCGATTCTCTCTTATAAACTAATCAAGTTAACAAGCTGGAAAGCAACAACAAGTTCCTTCTATCAACAAGGAAAATGAGCAAAAGAAAAAAATTGCGACAAAGGCATTAAGTGCACAGAGTCAAATAAGATATTCTCAATAGAAACAGCATATTTTTCTTTTCGTACTACAGCCTATTGTAACTCTCTTTTTCTCTTTCTCTCAGTCTTTTTCTCTGTCTCATAATGTTCTTAAAGGAGGCTTTGGGATTTAATATCCAGATCTTCAACATTCAAAAAATTTGTTGGAAGGTGTTGGATAAGCTCTCCCACAAAAATGTCGGATGATATCTTGATCTCTTATCTTGAAGTAAATCAAATTTGAAATTTAAAAGTTACTTGATGTTTGAAGCTTATCTACCAAAACCATCATGTACATATCTTAAAAACTCGTTCAACCCAGTTCCAAATTGATATGACTCAACCTTAAAACTTGTGTAGAGATGGATAAGTTTCGTGCTAATCCAAATCTTTAAACGACTCAAATAAATCCTTTAAAAATTGAATCTACATCATCATCTTTTCTTTTTACGAAGGCAACTTCTTAGAATAAGCTTTATCCTCTATCTTCATTTCTTCATGTGTTATATTGATCTGAACAGCTGAAGAAAGAAATTTTTTATTTGATAAATTGATAAATATATTGATCTTGATTTAACCTCGTGGATATTAACCAACTTAATTGGAACAAATGAGTATATTACCTAAATATACTCATTTTTCAGAGCTAGGTCTTCAGTATACTTTTTTGAACTGATTTGGAATGAATTTTATCAAAACTGAACCGCTCAACAGTGAAATTCCACAAAACTATTTTTATGTCAAAAATTGCAGTAAACCTTTTGGATAAATGTTTTGTTGTCCAACTTTTAGTAAACCTTCTATAAAACCTTCTGGTTAACTGTTCATTTTTCTTCTTTCTCTTTTACTTAAAACTACACATTTGATAAACTCATTAGCAATCTTTTTATACTTTTGTTATCATCAAAAGTTGTTTTAAGAGAACCTAACACTACTCTTTCGATGTTGATCTTAGTTCTTCTCAAATGATTCATGTTACCCTTTTCTTTTCTTTTTTTACCTACACAATTCTTTTATTATTTCCACTCCTTAGATGTAAACCTTTCATTACATGTTTCTCATGGTTATAATGATACATTTTGTGATAATTGGTATTTGTGGTTTCATATAGATTTCTTCGAGGATACTCCTCAATAACTTATAGTCATAACAAAGTCTAATCATCATTACTACCTATCATTCTTGAATTTTTCATACCTTGCAATTGACCAAGATCATATTTCATTATTGGAATTACTTTTCTCCATGTACCTCCATATTCATAATAATATTTAATCATTATCCCATTTATACCTGTTATTCCCTATTTTTTTATATCTACTCTTTGACATAATTCTCTTATTACAGTAATGTCTATAATTTTATGTCTGCTAAGCCAACAATCTCATTTTATAATGTCAACCATCTATTAGGATTTTCTTGCCTCGTAGCTATGCTGCTATTTTCTTCTAGTCAATTCAGTCATCCTTTTTTTTTAATCCTTAAACTTCTTTCTACTCAACGTCATCTTATCTTAATAGCAGTCTTTATTTTTCTCCTATTTCACTAATCATATTCCTACATTTTCAACCATTCATTATCATACTAATGCTTGTTATCTCAAACTTTACTGCAATTTACCTTGAATACTCCTCCAACTATATATAAAATTAGGATTTTCCCCACCCTTACATTTGCTATAAGGAACCATGATTATTTACCTACTTCATACTATGTTTACTCCACTTTACCAAAGGAAAGGAAAGAAAATACCATAATGACATATATAAATAACAAATATCATTGTCATTCTCCCAAGTTAATATTTTAATAAGTATAATAGTTATCATATGTTACGTTAGAAGAGTTATTTTACTTACTTATGGTATTACAATTTATACATTTCTTCTCTTGGTTTTAGAGTCTATTAAGGCTTATTCTGCATTTCCTATTTACTTTCAACTAATTTTATAAATTTGTTATTTCTCATTAGTTTTAGCTTTTACCATATATAGAGACTTTCATTATTTTTCTTTTTCCTTTTGTACTATCGTTAACATTATGGTCATGAGATTTCTGGTCTTGATACCTTGTTTTAATTTGTTTCCCTTATCTTTATTGTGATTACAATTTTATTCTATCTTTAATTTGTTAACCTTCACTCATTCAAGTTTTTTTTTTGTGTGTGCGTGTATATACATATCCCTGTTTTCATTACTTCAATTTTGAAATTAAGAAATTTTATACTTTATCCCAAAACATGTACATTCGGGAGAGGACTAATGAGTGTCAACAATAGCTCAATTGACCAATACTGGATTGAAATGTGACTCAACTCTCACAACCGACTCAATACAACTTGACTAAACTGAAAAGGACTAGACATAATGAGACAGGACGCAACATGACAGTACTACTGGTGATATATAATATATTAACCTTGACAATTAACAATGGGAATACAAGAATGACAACAAACTCATCAGTCCTAACTTAAGTGCTCATGCCTTAGGTCCATAGATGTTATATAATTTTGTGCTAATTGAATACTCAATCCACTACTATTTTCTCAATTCATACTTTATAAGTTCTTGTTGAAGTTAATAGTCGTGACTACCACTATGAAAATTTGGTTTGGTAATTCTTATTTTCATTCTTTTTTAATTATAGTTCTAATATTTTAGCGTTGCTATTTATGATTTAAAATCTTTAAAGATGCCTATACAAATTTATCTTCATCCTTGTGCCTTTTGAATTTGCATCATTTAACTCAAATTATGGTTCCTTTTAAACTTTTCTTGAAATTCGAATTTGAGAATCATCAAAGATTTGTTGACTATTGTAAGTTGTATCTGAGTCAACTTAAGAGGGGTTTTAATCATTTTTTTATTCGATTAATTCTAGAAATGGCAGTAATTGCAATTGTGACTGTTGAGTTCATAATTACTTCACAAAAGTTACAATTAGTAATTATTTATATGTAAATATATATATATATATATATTGTCACACCTCGAGGGTACCCTAGCAGTAGCAAACAAGATACACTTGAATACTATTACTAGTATACTTATGAGAATGATATATTTTCAATAAACAAGATCTTTTAGTTACTTTGATAAGAAGGAAAATATATATATATATATATATGATATAAATTAGCAAATAACTGCCATCCAAAATAGTGGATATCATAATAATAATATTACAGACCATAACTTTTCTAGAAAATCTCTAAATACATAAATAAGGTTTCTAATGTTAGCTACTTGTACTAGAAATTGAAATAAGTATATTAACCCGAACTACTCCACAAGCTTTCAGCTTTTAAACTCTTACCGGGACCATGCTTCTGGAAGTAATGAGTCAAGATCGCAGTGTAAACCTAAAAGGACCATTGGAGTATGAGTGATACCACGAGCTCAGTGAATAACCAGAACATACTACATAACAAACAAGTTATGTAATGCATCAATCAAGCATATGTGCAAATATAAGCCTGGATAACCCGAAATCTAAACAGGATGAAGATTTACACCCTCTCACTAGGGTTGAAGGATCACAATCTATAGCTCACCTACCCAAGGGATACTAAGTAAACAGAAGAAACGACAATACTCACTTTAGTTTTTTTTTTCTTTTAATTTACTGTATCTTTACTGTTCACTTTCTATTTGCTATCTTAGAATCCTCCATGAAGTGTTAGTCATTTCAAACAATATCATAAGCGGCGTCTTTCATTTACCATTTAGTTTCTATGGTACCAACAGGACAAAGATAACATTGGTATGACTAATAACCTTTGGCCGAGACATATCAAACGTTATCAGAGATCCGAAATACTAACACAAGTAAGCTGCCACACCTTTATGTTATGTAATTTATGCATATCATGCAATGCATGTCCATTTTATTTATGGACCCAATAGTTATTAATCAGGTTTAAGGTGATCAATCATTAATCAAACAATCAACATGTTATACAAGCAATATAATCATACAGAATTCGGTTATTATTATCATTAGAGTGACTTGACAATCAATTTTCGACACAGCAAACAATTTCCACAAACCCATACGACATATTCAGGTTATTATCTTTTATTAAAGATTCGCTAAGCTACAAGCACATACAATGTAGTAGGATTGAGTTACTCACCTACTCATATTGGCTAGTAGTAATAATCGTCAGGAAAATCCTCACAAGTACTAAGGTCACCTATTAAGATTATTAATATATTCATCAATATCACATAAGCTATATGATTAAACTCCTATGAGTGTTTAAGTGTCCAACATTGATGTTGGATCTTCGTTCTATTACTATATTGGTCATTTAATGATCCTATGGTAATCAAGTATTATTTAATATTTATTTTCATTTTTTTTGTCTTCTTGTTCGATACTTATATACATTCATTGGGTATTTGAAGAATTGATATTTAGTCAGCTTATATTTTTATAGCTACTATTATTGCTATTTTTATATTGTTCCTTATCTGACTCATTATAGTAACTCGTATTTATTCATTATTGTTTAGAGTTATCGGGTTTCTTTTGATTTACTTGATATAATTTTCTTGTTATATAAAGATATCACTTTATTAAAAACTTTAGCTTATTTAAATTTCCAGTGTTATATGTATGTCTATATGTATATAAATCAATAAATACTTAATAATTACTATAATTCTATTTTTATTTGTAAAATATACTAGGTTCATCTATAATGATAATAAAATTAGTATTATTAAGATTTTCAAAAATATTAATAATATTATCTTTAGGTCGTAATAATAATAATAATAATAATAATAATAATAATAATAATAATAATATATAATAATTATTGTTATTATTATTATTATTATTATTATTATTATATTACGACATTAATAATAATAACAAATAGTTTAATAACAATAATAATAATAATACTAGTAATACTCATAATATAAATAATATTAATGGTAATTCAAAAATCATACAAGTTAAAGTTAATACAAGTAGTAATATTAATACTTTTTAATGATATCAAAATAACCTTAATCTTAACTTTTGGTTTTAATATTAATATTAAGTATAGTATTATATTAAAACAATAATTCTAACAATACTATTAATCTAAATACTTTAATATTAATGGTAATGGCAATAATAATAATAATAAATAATAATAATAATAATAATATAATAATTATTATTATTATTATTATTTTTATTATTATTATTATTATTATTATTATTATTATTATATTATTATTATTATTATTATTATATCACGAACTTTAATTACTTTAGTTATAATAGTTGTATATTAGTAGTAAAATTTCATGATATTAATAATATCAATAATACATAATAACTATATCAATATTCACAAATAATATCATAATAATAATAATAATAATATTTAAATACCATATATTTAATAATATTGCAAATTTTAGTTTTAAACTTAATATTCAACAATTACAATTACTATAATACTAATAATAATAACATTCCTAATAACATATATAATAAATAAAATATAATAATAACATTAATAATATTAATTATAATAATTATTTTAATATTTATCTGAATAAATCAGTTTTAAATTTTTTTTATATAAATGGTTGTCGAAAGGTACACGGGGTGAAACACACCCGTGTTCCTTCCGAGCTCATCTAAGGAAGACACTGTTCGTCGTCTTCCCCGATGAGTTTGATCCATTTTCTCCCATATTTCACATGCATGAAGCCTCTAAATCACTCCTATATGCTTATACATGATTGTTTTGCACATATATCAACTCAAATCATCAAATCTTGTCCTTAATCCATTATTTTCAGATCAAGATGGTGCAACTTAGGTTTAAGAACTCTTACCTCGTTTAATCTGTTGTGGACCTTGTTGTGATATGATTTTAAGTTGTTTTTTATCCTAAGATCAGTAAGACATGTTTTAGAACATTGTTTTAGCAAAAACTAACTCGAAAATGGATCAAACTTACCTTAGTTTGCCTAAATCCGAGCTCGAGTTGTACTTTAATGGGGGTAGAGTTTAGGTTCGTGTTTGCTATGTTTAGAGGGTGTTTCTAGGCTTGTTAGGAGTGTGTTTAGCTGTGTAATAACTTCTTTTGTTTGTTTGTTCATTATGTTGTATATATAGAAGGAAATAAGGACGAGAATGGCAGTGGGTTTGCCCATGAGTTTTTCTCGAAAATCCAGCTTCGTGTGTGTGTTGTGTACTGTTTTGATGTATTAATTGTGTGTGTGTGTGCTAGCTATTTCCCATTGGTCATTATGTGTAAATTGTTGATTATATGAGTTAATTATTTGATCAAATTGGAGGTGTAATTCGGCTTGCACAAAACGAGAAATTCCTAGCCGTATATTTGTAGATTTGCAAACGTATATACATCGTAAAATAAGAGAAAATATTATAATAATAATGAGTTGATAATTATCTAGATTTTAAGGTAGTTTATTAAGCTAATCAGGTATAATTATGATAATTATTTAAAAGTTTTATCTTCAAAAATTTATTTTAGGTTCTACAAATTTTCTAGATTATCATTGAGTTCATGTTTAAGTTTAAAGTTTACGCGAGTAGTTATTTTTAAAGTTTTATCTTCCGCAATTAAGGTTTTCTAAGCTTAATAGGTTAATTTTTGTCTTAGGCTTTAATAGCTTAAGAATACTTAACTAGAACAATGGTGTGATCCAAATATTCATTTGGAATCTAAATTATTAGCTATACATCTGTTTATGTTTTTATTGTATATTTATAACCCTAACGATTTATCTTTAGGTCATCGTTTCCTAACTTTTAGCATAATTGGTTATTTACTCATTATCTCCCTTAATATCTTAGCCAGATTATCTTTATATCTTGGGTTTTTGATACCTACTATGAAATCTTATTAGTAGTACTTAATATCATATTGGAATCTTTATTTTAAGGTTTAAAACTATATATAGGGTCATTACTACTCATAGTTTTAGTCTCAAGTCTTTATTGAGTTCAATGGTAACCATTTGTTTTCTATACACTACTTGTATATTTCTATCTATTTCTATTTGTATGACAAGTTTTAGGGTTTAAAAATTTGAGTTACCTTTAATTTTATCTTGAGTTATCAGCTCAAGGTATGAAATCTCGTTTTTTGTATCAACTAAGGTCAATGAAGTTTTTATTCAGGCTTTTAAATCATAAACAAGCTAAATTTATCTCACAAATCTATTCTTGGGTTTTTATTGAATTTTAGGTTTACTAGCTAGTTCATATTTTCTATTTTAGTGGCGTGTACTAATGTGAGAATTTTTTTGGGGTTTACATATATTCCATTTAATTACTTTATTTTTTACTGTTTTATTAGTCATAATTCAGTAGATGCCATTAACTTCTTGCGTCTATGTACATGTATTATGGTAGAAGTGTAAAAGGTTATATGTTTAGTAATGGTAATCTTGATTTTACAAATTATCATTTCTTCATTTTGTTGAGTTTTATTTGTTTTACTGATCACTTTTCTATATATTTTATAGAGCGACAACAAAATAAAAATGAAATAACAAATATTCCAAGAAATATATATATGAAAATAATTATGAAGAGATAATGACACAAGTAAAATATATATAATACTTATAAATGATATGCTAGAATAGAAGGAATAGTAAAGAAATAGTAATTAGGAGGTAAAACCAAGTAAATTTTCTTTAAGGTTAATAAATCTAAGGTTTCCTTAGCTACTGGCAATCCCATGATATACCCCTCTCTCTTCATCTCACTGTCCTAGGGAGTTCATATCCTAAATTCCCTAAAGATCTTAGATCTATGTTGTTACATCCCAATGGGTACCCTAAATGTGACAACCCGTCGTACACAATATTAAAACTTGAGAATGACTACCTTAGTCACTTAGAAGCTTTCGTATTGGCACAAGGCATACGTTCACAACAAAGTGAGATATACCACACTAATCTATCGACGCAACCTGATACCAATATGTTTGAGTTCAATTCCCAAGACCGTTCGTGTTTGTATGGAAATCGCGACCCATTGTCTATGGAGAGACAAGAACCTTGGTATCAAGTGTAGATGCCACAATCAAATGTGAAAAGTTCGATTGGTAACTCAAAAAGTTAAACGCCACGGATTAGATTCGATAAGTTCATAAAAAAGTTCACCCAAGAACCTTAGACAAATACTCTCAATTTTCATTCACAACAATTTGGTTTGTTCATACAACCAAAGGACATATATAAAAAAGCAAAGGCAAATCAAAAGACATAAACAAGAAATTAAATCGTTAATTAATAAAAGCTTGCTGCCATAAAAGCAAAGCTAGCGGCCTTTCAGCCGGTGGTGTTGCGCCGGTGTTCCACATAGGCTAGTTGTAGAGAATGTTTTCAAAGCCGGCTTGCTTATTTAAAGGCTGGCGGCCTATAATGAAAGTTAGTGGCTTTCCTTGCCAGCTTTGATCCAATTCACTTCAAACTTGTTTTGATCCATTCCCGAGCTTGCCTTAATGATGTTGATTAGTTTGGATTCATTCTGAATGATTTGAAATTGTGTCTCCTTCTCTTGAACCTTTTGAATCAACCCGTTGATTGCTTCCCAGAATCTTTTAGCTCGGGTCCTTGAAGCCAGTCCAGGTGGCATCACAATTAAATCTACTCTTGGTCTTCTTGCCATGACTCCATCACAAAGGGAGACAAGTGGAGTTATGCATTTTAAGATAATGACAGTGGAACATTTAAGGCAATACTATTATGATTTATCAAAACAAAAGGGTCTTACAACTTCGACGGTGCATTCCCCTGATAAATCTCCATAATAACATGGTCTTACTAAGACAAATAATTAAAACTAGAAGATTTTAAAGGAAATCTAATCTAAGTCTTCAAATAGAATTCCTCCAAAAGCTTCCCACAAGCGTAGGTTCTACCCGAACGGTCAAGATGGTCTCGGGTGCAAAAACAAAGATCCTGTAACATCAGAAACCTATTAGAGAGTAAGTATAACTAGCTTAGTGAGATAATCCTTATGTAAAAGTACTCATAACAAGGCAATCATATAAGTCCATTAAGCAAGCATGTGAAATGCAAACAACTATTTGCATACAACTATCCAGTTTCATATGTAGAATGGATTTACCCCTCCATTGTGGGTTAGGGAATGATTTGAATGGGTCATAATCGACCTCCTTGAAATTTTGCGTACATCTTGGGGTTTCAATCAACCTACTACTAGTCCCCAGCCTTTCCTTACCCAAAGCAATTGATCCAGCTTGGCTACACGATGAGGTTGTATTTCCCAAACATCCTAATTCCTCAATATGTAGCTAAGTAGCTTACCTTTCCGGTCTCATATTAAGGAGTAGTAGCGAAATGCGAAGATGATATTCTAAGTGATATGCATGAGCAATTTAGTTTTAAGGGATTTCCGATTCGACATTAGTTCATTTAAGGTGATCAATCAATGTTTGCACTTACAGTAATATATATAGAGGCAATTTATATTAATAAACCATTGAGCTCCAATATAATTATCATTTATTGATCACACATAACAAACCACATACATAGTATATGCGCGAATACATAAAACGTATAAGAAAACTCACTCGGCCATGGTGATCCCTATTAATCAAAGTAAACTTCAAGAAAGAAAAGGTCCTAGTCCTTGTCACCTAAAAAAAAAAAAAACCCAAAATGGGTATTTTATCCAAGATCTACTTAAACTATCTAATTCTATTTTATCAATTTCGTCAAAATTCTGATGACAAGAAATTCTAACTTAAAAATAACTATATCTTGTTCATTTTAACTCGGAATTTTGATATTATATATCGTTTTCTACTTATTTGAAAAGATCTATTCATTTCTAAGGTTACTTTTGTCAAAAAATCCATTTGGCTTTCAAGATGGTATGGTATAGATTTGTTACGAAAATTTCTACCCTTAAAAATATATTTTTCCAAGCTTTTCATTAACCAAAAATATCATAGCAAATACATAGAAATTTATATAGTTGAAAAATCCTTTTATACATGTATAACTCACATTACATGCATGATTCAAGTGTTTGAAAAGTATTAAAAGACCTTTAATTCTAGTGCTTATTAGATATAATTTTGTATAGATTTTACGTGAAATTGTTAAGAAAATGATACTTAATTGCTCTATATTTGATTTCAGGTTTTGGTAAAGACATTTCAAAAGTTTAAGGATGATTTGAGTAGAAACAAGAGGAAATTTGACAAATGATCAAAAAGGTTGAATTTCAATTGTACACAATCTTCAACATGGCCATGTAGATGCTTGTGTTGAGCTTCAAAACATGACCAACAACCATTCCAAATTGTGCCTTAGCTACTGCCTTGGGAGTGTACAAAGTAGTATTGAAGGATAAAACATGATCCGAGAAGAAAATGATGACTTTCTAGAGACAGTACCACGAGCACGGTGGTGTACTTTCAATGACGGTTCAAAACATATAAATAGCCACTCCAACTTTCCAGATATTGTCATTATTGTTATTCCAAACCCTTGGAGACAAAAAGGCACGAACTTTAGAGGCAAGATTACTAGGAATTCATTGCAGATTACAAAACAACAATCAAAAGGGTTTTATTGTTTCATTGTTTATCATGTTCATGGATTACTCTTTTAGATTTATTGTTTTCTTTATGAAACCTATGGAGGAGTAAATCTTTATGCCCTAGTCTTGTGAAACCCTAAACTCATCTGATTCGAATTGTTTATTGATTAATGAAAGTTTATGTCTTTACGTCTATTCATATGTTATAACTGTCTTGTCATTGATTAAAGTACAAGATTGATTACATGTATGATTCTTGTTATATAAAAAGAGGTTTCATCTAATAGGATAGATCTATCATGAATAAAGAGATTACTTGTTTTGCCTAGAGGTAGGAAGACTTTAATATGTTGCATAAAGATATAATCTTTATTATAGAATCTTGTTCTTTAAAACAATCTTTATGGTGTAATGAGAGAGAGGTTTCCATTATCTCATGAAAGATTAGAAATTACTTAACTTAAGGGAGTGATGATTCAACTATGTGATTCTGTAGAGTAAGCATAACCAATTCATTAACCTATCTTTTGTTATGAAAAATTAGGGTTTATGGTGGATCAAGATGAAGGGTATGTCTTGTAATTGATATTTATTTGTTAAAGCAATACAATTGATTCTAGGGTTAATAACTTAGATAATTAATAGTTAAAGATTAGATATTTCTTCATATGATTGGACTAAATAGTAGAAAAAGGGTAATTCTAGTACTTGTTTAATAGATCCCTGAGGACAATACCCATATAATCATATGTTACTATAGATACGTACACTGCCTAATTTGATCGTAGGAATTAATTTGAATTTATAAATTTTAAAGTTTGGTACGATCCTATCAAGTTTTTAGCGCCGTTGACGGGGATCTGGCACGACAATATTAGAAGAACCTTACTATCTACTAATTTAGTCGTTTATTTTATTTTTAAATTTAACTCTTTCTCATATTAGAGATATTAATTTGACTATGTTCCGATTGATTTCTTGTGTAGTTGATGATAAGGATTTCTTCATTAGAAGAATTTGGTTTTGATCCCAAGATCGATCGAACATTTCATCGCAAATTAAGAGAAGAATGGTCAATTCTACAATTTTAGAAGCTATGGACAGGAATGGAGGAGGAAATGACCCAAATCCAGCAATTGACAAAAATCGGAATTGAAATAATCAGAATCAAGTTGCTGCTAATGAGAACAATCCCATGCATGTTGCTGGCGACGAAGTACATAGACCGATGTGTGAATTATTCATGCCCACAATTGAAGGAGTAGCACCATCTATTGCATGGCTGTAAACCCCGGGAATTTTCACCTTAGTACCCGATTTTATAATAGATTAAATAAACTAGATAATAGATTTAGATTCTGACTGAAGTCTAATAATAGGTTAATATTTAGATTTTGGATCAATGAAAGATTTATGAATCGAATAAAGAAATTCTTTAACCCTAGTTAATACCGAAAACGAGATCTTGGATCTTGAATAACTAATTCAAGATATGATCTAAAATCTAGACCCGAAACTTAGTATACCAATAGATTTAAATAGAAAATATGAATATAAAGATTAAATGATTGTTTTTTATCCCGATAATGATTCAAGACTAGAATAACGAGTAGTAATGAGTTTATATTTAGACTTAAATCCTAATTTCGAGATCCCTAGTTAAATTTAAAAGCTACTAATAATAAATTTATGTTCAGTATCAAAACTAGAGATATAAATATAGTTTAGTTTCTGTATTAAGCCCAATACTGCATAAATAACTATTTATGCTCCTAAACAGAAAACGGTAATCCAAAAATAAACCGTTAGGATTTTTAAATACACGACGAAAATACAAACTGATGAATAACTCAAAATCTAAACTTCAAATAAATAATTAGATCACTCTTTTGTTCTAAACCGAGTCTTCTTAAGCTATCGGAGCCTGAAACAAAAATTAACCTAATGAGCTTAAGAAATCTAAATCGCGGGAGATAAAATTATACGGATAATTAACTACGTATATAGATAACTTTAATTTGTATTATTTGAAAATCTAAGCATTTTGTATAAATTTATAAGCATATTTTTGTACAAAAACTTTCAACTATTAGCTAATCTATACCCGTATAACCCGTATAATTGACTCAAGATTTAATTAGAATATTAAATTTATATATATATATGTATTGTGGGCTGCATTCGGTACAAAAATCGGTGGGGAAGCTGCGGGGGAAAACAAGAGCCGAAATCCAACAATAATTCTCTCAATTTTGCCAAACAAATCAACCTCCACACCAATCACAAGTTGCCACGTCATTCAAGCATTAATTGGCTTGAAAACAACAGCAAGAAGAGATCAAACTCGGAGGAAAACGAAGGAGAAACAGCCACAGCTTCACCTTCTCATTTTCATATATATATATATATATATGTGTAATAAAGCCATTAATGAAGAACAAACAAACTCCATAACTTCTCAACATCTTCCAGTCCGAAAATACTCCAAAACAACCACCAAAACGAACTGAAAACGAAGAACAAATAGATCATAAACCGTAAACTCGGATCAAAGGAAAAACAAAGCCAAAACCCTCAAAAACTAGCTCAAAGGTAAGTGGACTTGATTCAAAGGATTTTCGTTCAAATATATGGATTGTAACTGACTTAAAATCATCTTAGGAACTTATTAAACACAAACACAAGCTTCGGATTGCACTTAAAGAGCTCCAACGAGGTAAAACTTCAAAACCCTAGTTTTACTTTCATAAAATCGAAATCTATATATTTATGTTTTTAAACGTGTTAAAAGTTGTTATATCCTTATATATGATATAAAAACTCTTAGAAGTAGTTTAAGTAAGTTTCTAACGTGTAAAAATCAAAGAAAAAGAATCGAACCGAGGAGGAAGATGATGAACAGTGCAACACTGCCTCAAGGCCGGCAGTGTAAACGCGGTACGCCGACGGCTTACATGGATAGGCCAGCGGCTTACAGGCGGCTTACACTCAAACAGAGGTTACGTAAAATAAATTTTCACGTAAAAATTCAATGTAAGCCGGCTACCTAAAGATCTATGCAGGCGGCGTAGGACCGGCGTACGTTGAAAGCTGGCAGCTTTCAACACCGGTGCACTCGATATAAAATTTTCTCTTCAAAATGATTTTACACCGGCACCTGGAGTTTTAGGCCGGCGGCCTTGAGCCGGCTTACAGCTAAAATTTTCTAACGAAAGCTTTTCTGACTTAAACCAAATTTATATATATATTATATCTACTAAGTATGTATATATATATATATATATGTTATACAAATATGTATTAGCTAGTAACTATAATACAAGTATTTAAGTCTATTTAGAATTAATATCTAATAACTTTTGAAACCCTAGAGTTAAGAAAATATTTAGTGTTAGTTAAAGCATTATTAGTCTAATATTTGTTTTAACAAGATAAAATATATAAGAATGGAAATTGAAATAAGTTGATTTCCGGAGTAATATGACTTCTAAAAATAACCAAACAATTATGTGAGATAAAATAGGAGAAACACGACGATACTAAGTATTAATATCGAGTCTAGGACACTAATCACATATAGGAATTTAGCTAGATGGTATTGATGAATACTTTGTTTTAAATAGGTGACTTTGACTCACTAGAGGATCTACCAGTGGATTATTACAATTGAGGCGGTATGAGCAGGTGAGTAATTCAGTCATATTGTGCTGGTTGTGATTGTAAATAGTCGAATATGTAATGCAAGATAATCAAATGAATGTTTGTTGAAAGTATAATACGATCTGATTGTGTGATTGTTAAAATATCTTTATATAAGCGATAACACAATGATTGGTGTTGTGCAGTAGTATAATGATGATTGTGTGCACGAATTGCATTACTGCATATGTGGTTGTGACAGCCTGCTACGTATTAATATTTCGGATCTCTGTTTTTGCGTGGTTGATCCAATGTGTGAGTCTTCCAAGGTTCTCTTCGGTCTGGAAGTCCTATGAGGAACTAAAAGGCACCGAAGAACGTCGCCCGTAGAATCGCTTTGAAATGATTAATACTTAGGGAGTTTCTAAGGAGATTACAGGAGATGGTTTGTGCAAGCCACTATATTCAAAGTGATAACATTAAAACGAGAAATCGTTGATTCTCCTGTGTACTTAGTCTCTCCTGGGCAGGTGGGTCATTGAATGCTGGTTCTTCAACCCATTAAAAAGAGGGTGTAAATCTTTTTCCTGTTTGGATTCTAGATCATCCAAACTTGTATCTGTGCATATGGTTGAGTGCTTGCATTGCATATGAATTGTTAATGACTTGTGTGATGTATGGTATGTCTAATTATTCACTGAGCTGTGGTTTCGCTCATACCCCTACAGTCTTTTCAGGTTCACCTTATGACCCTGGTTAGTTACATCCAGGAATATGGCTCCGTTAAGAGCTTTGAAGCTAGAAGTCTACAGATATATTTTAGTTTAATGGTTATGTACTATTAGAGTAGGTTATTTAGTTATATGTTACAAAGGAGCTATATGGTTTGTAATAGTTTGTAATGGTTATTCACTAAATCATTTCTCTCATATATTTGTTATTTCTTATCAAGCAACTTAAAAGATCCTGTGTTTTGAAAACCTGTCATTCTCTGAAGGTAATCTAGTGATAATATTCAAGTGTACTTGTTTATTACTACTAGGTACCCTCGGGGTGTGACAATGGCCTACGATACAAGCCAACAACTTTGAATTGAAACATGCCTTAATCCAGATGGTGCAAGTAAACCAATTTGGAGGAGGTGCCTCAGAGGATCCACATGACCACCTGACCAATTTCCTACACATCTGCACCACTATCAAGAGTAATGGGGTATCTAATGATGCAATCCGCCTTAGATATTTCCCTTCTCTTTGAGGGATAAAGCTCGAAGTTGGTTGAATTCATTGCCCCCGCATTCTTTGACAAATTGGGGCCTGGTAGCATGGAAATTTCTAGAGCAATTCTTCCCTCCCAATAAGATGATTCAACTCATGAATGAGATATTTTCTTTTCACCAATACGAGGGCGAATCACTTTATGAAGTATGGCAAAGGTTTAAAGAACTCCTCAGACGTTGTCCCCACCATGGTATTTCCTTACATGATAGAGTGAGAATTTTTATACTGCCCTTAGTGACCAGTTAAAGACTATGATAGATGTTGTGGCTGGTGGTTGTCTCATGAAAAAGAGTGCTCCTGATGCCTATGAGTTGATAGAAGACATGGTAAGAAATACATTTAATTGGCACAGTGAAAGGAACAGGCCAAGACAAGCTACTGCCATGTATGAGTCAGAGACGTTGCTCAACTTCAGTCTCAAATGTCATCACTGATAGCTCGAATGAGCAAGATGCAAGCAAGCATGGAGGGTTTCCCCCAGGATGTTAGTCTTAAGAACTTTGCAGATTGCCCAAGCGGGGAACCTGATGTCTCAAATGCCAATCCAAGTATAGAGGAAGTGAATTACATGAACAAGTTCCATAGAGGAGCTGGCAATTACAATCCATATAGCAATACCTATAACCCAGGTTGGAAAAACCATCCAAATTTTTCATGGAGTAATCAGAATGCTCAAGGATCGAATCATCCACCTGGAATCATCAAAGCACCACAATTGCCAGCACCCCAACAACTTCCTGCACTGCCACCACCAGAAAATAAGTCGAGTTTAGAAGATCTCATGACCCAATTTATCCATAGTTCAAACGCCTAATACTGGAATCATGAGGCTTCTATTCATAATCTTGAAAAGCAGATTAGTCAATTGGTTAAGCTAATGTCTGAAAGGCAACAAGGTTCTCTCCCGAGCAATATGGAACCTAATCCGAGAGAACAAGCGAAAGCCATTACCCTGAGGAGTGGAAAAGAATTACAAGATGATCCACTAAGGGATAGGAGAAAGGAGATAGTCAGCAGTTTAAATTAGACCAAGAGAAGACTGATAAGGTAGAGGCCGAGAAAAGTTCACAGTCACTACCTTTAAAAGAATATAGACCTCAAATTCCATATCCAACTCACCTCAATCAAACAAAGGATAAAGAACAATTTGGTAAGTTTCTTGACTTATTTAAGCAATTGCACATTAACATTCCTTTGGTTGAAGCACTTTCGCAGATGCCTAAGTACGCAAAATTTCTAAAGGGCTCTTATCAAATAAGCGAAAGTTAGAGGATGTATCTACTGTAGAAGTGGGGGCTAACTGCTCATCTATCATCCAAAATACGCTTCCCCCAAAGCTCAAGGATCCAGGAAGTTTTACAATCCCATGTGTAGTTGGATACATCTCAGTTGATAAGGCCTTGGTGGATCTAGGGGCAAGCATTAATCTAATGCCTTATTCATTTTTCAAGAAGCTAGGACTTGCTGAAGCCAAACCAACTAGAATGAGTCTTCACTGGCTAACTGTTCCGTCAAATTTCCTAAAGGGATCATAGAAAATGTTTTAGTGAAAGTGGGAAACTTCATCTATCCAGTTGATTTCCTAATCTTGGACATAGATGAGGATAGAGATGTACCTCTAATAATGGGATGTCCTTTTCTTGCTACTGCCCGAGCATTGATTGATGTGGAGGAGGGTAAGCTTACGCTAAGGGTCGGTGATGAAGAGTTGATGGTGAAAATTGCCCCAGCTTTAATACCTCGCAAGTACAGATGACTTATGTTATGCTATTGATTCTGTTGTAGATGAGCCTTTTGAAGAGTTACTGTGCAAAGATGAGTTGAAGTTGAGTTTGACAAATGGGGATGAGAAGCATGTCACCAATCTAAAGGTTGGAGCACAGATTAAGCAGCTCGATTCTATAGAAGAGATCACACCTTTCGGTAGGTTTGAGGAGTTGAGGAAAGATAATGAGGCTAGATTAAAGAGTTCGATTGAGGAACCACCTATTTTAGAATTGAAACAACCACCGAGTTATTTGGAGTATGCTTTTCTTGTAGAAGACTCCAAGTTACCGGTTGTCATAGCTTTAAACTTGTTTAAAGAGCAGAAAAATCAACTACTAATAGTCCTTAAAGCCCATAAGCGAGCCATTGCTTGGAAAATCTCATACATAAAAGGTATCAATCCCACTTTCTGTACTCATAAGATATTTTTGGAAGATGGGTTTAAGCCCGTAGTGCAACCTCATCGAAGGCTCAATCCAAATATGAAAGAGGTAGTTAAGAAGGAAGTCATTAAACTCCTTGATGCCGGACTAATTTATCCTATCTCTAATAGTTTGTGGGTTAGTCCTACGCAAGTCGTACCTAAGAAAGGAGGGATGACTATGGTCTCTAATGAAAAGAATGAATTGTTACCCATGCGGACTGTCACAGGATGGCGGGTTTATATTGACTATCGTAGATTAAACGACGCTACTCGAAAGGACCGTTTTCCTCTCCCTTTTATGGATCAGATGTTGGAGAGATTGATTGGGCATATGTTTTATTGTTATCTAGACGGGATATTCGGATATTTTCAGATACCGATAGCTCCCGAAGACCAAGAGAAAACCACCTTTACATGTCCCTATGGCACATATGCTTGTACGTTTGGCTTATGCAATGCACCGGCTACGTTTCAGCAGTGTATGCTAGCTATCTTGATGATTTTGTGGAGAAAATTATGAAAGGCTTCATGGATGACTTCTCGATCTTCGGTGATTCATTTTCTGATTACTTAGAAAATCTAGAGAAAGTGCTCATTCGCTGCAAAGAGACTAACCTTGTGTTGAATTGGGAAAAATTCCACTTTATGTGTAAGGAGACTTGGTCATAAGGTGTCATGTAAAGGCATTAAGGTGACCCAACAAAAGTGGAAGCGATTTCCAAATTCCAGTCACCAAATTCCATTAAGGCCATAAGAAGCTTTCTAGGCCATGCTAGCTTTTACCAAGGCTTCATAAAGGATTTCTCCAAAATCGCTCGTCCATTGACTAGATTGTTAGAGAAGGATACGCCTTTCGACTTTACACCGGAGTGTCAGCATTCCTTTCAAGTGCTCAAGGAGAAATTGATAATGGCACCTATCATGATAGCCTCCGATTGGAACTTACTCTTTGAACTTATGTGTGACACAACTGATTTTGTGGTAGGGGCTGCTCTTGGACAGAGGTGTGACAAACATTTTCAGCTTATACACTATGCTAGCAAAACTCTCAATTCTACTCAAGCAAACTGCACCACAACGAAAAAAGAGATGATAGCTGTAGTTTTTGCATTTGAGAAATTTAGGCCTTACTTGATTATGTCCAAAGTAATTGTATACATGGATCATTCGGCTTTGAGATTTTTGTTGTCCAAAATAGATGACACACCCCAACTTATCAGATGGATATTACTCTTATAGGAGTTCAACTTGGAGATTCGTGATAGAAAGGGGCAGAAAATTTAGCAGCTAATCATCTCTCACAGCTTGAGAATCCCCATTTAGAGGAACTCAAAGAAGAAGAAATTAATGACTCCTTTCATAAAGAGAAGCTATATGCAATTTGTCAATTGATGAACATGGAAACACCTTGCTTTGTAGACTTTGCAAATTACTTGGTAACAAAAGTTCTCCCCAAAGATCTTGATTATCATGCAAGATGGAAGTTCTTTTTAGAGCTGAAATATTATTAGTGGGAAGACCCATTTCTCTTCTGGGTTTGTGCAAATCAAATGGTGAGGAGGTTTGTATCTCATGAAGAGGGGTGGAAAATCCTTAATGATTGTCACTTCGGACCTACCGGTGGCTACTACTCCACTAATCAAACTGCTCGTAAGGTTTTAGAGATTGGTTTCTATTAGCCCACTATATTTAAAGATGCTCATCGCCTCTGTACCACATGTGACAGATGTCAACGAGTTGGCAATATATCAAAAAGAAATGAAATACCGCAAGAATTTTATATTGGAGTGTGAAGTTTTTTATTTATGGGGTATTGATTTTGTTGGGCCATTCCCTACTTCCCATAAGCATCAGTACATACTTGTTGTAGTGGATTATGCTTCCAAGTGGGTTGAAGCCCAAGCTCTGCCTACAAACAATGCATGAGTTGTTGTGAGATTCCCCAAGAAGCTGTTTTCACGTTTTGGAGTACCTCGAGCGATTATAAGCGACCGAGGAACACACTTTTGCAATGTACAAATGGAAAAGGTGTTGAAGAGGTACGGAGTTACTCATCGAGTTGCAACACCTTATCACTCCCAAACTAGTGGGCTGGTGGAAGTCTTCAATCATGAATTGAAGCAAATTCTAGAGAAAACAGAGCAGCAGCATCGAAAAGATTGGGTAGAGAAACTCGACGATGCTCTGTGGGCCTATCGAACAGCCTACAAAACACCTTTGGGGACTACTCCCTACAAGTTAGTTTATGGTAAGTCATGCCATCTTCCGATGGAAATTGAACACAGGGCGTATTAGGCGATTAAGATGGTTAACTTTGACATCAGAGTTACTGGTTTGCAAAGAAAGCTGCAATTGAATTAGCTAGACGAGTGGAGGAGGCAAGCATATGATAATATGAGATATAAAAAGAAAAGACAAAGAAATATCATGATCTGCATATCCGTCATTCAAGAGAATTCAAGGAAGGAGACCAATTTTTACTGTTCAATTCCCGGTTGAAACTTTTCCCGAGAAAGTTGAAATCTAGATGTTTCGATCCTTTTGTAGTACAGAAAGTATTGCAGCATAGTGTAGTGGAGCTTGAGCACCCAACTCATGACAATTTCAAAGTAAATGGTCAAAGGTTGAAGCTCCATTTAAGGGAAACTGGTAAACCTGAGGATCGAGAGGAGTTCAAACTTCAACCACCAGGAAGTTAATTGATGAAAGTGGAAATCGTCGAGCCAACAACATTAAACAAGTACGCTTCTTGGGAGGCAACCCATGTTTGACTTAGGTCAGTTACGTTCCTTTTAGCTTTCTTTTCTTTATATTATGCTAAGCTTTGCTGCTTTCTAAATTGTAGTTTCAAAGGAGATCAAGCTCGCTTAAAGGATGACATAATGCGTTTTAAGTGTGGGAGACCTTAATTGTAAGTAAGAAACTTTCATTTACAAATTCTAAGGATGCCAGGCATGCATTCCCCAATCTTAAAGTGGAAAAGCACCTAAAAGAGCCTGATCAATTTTCAAGCACCCACACTTCTGAGAGCATAAATAGTGTTTTACAATGGAACATTTAAGTCTAAGACAATCTGAGCAATATTTTGGATACTACACTTCCACAAGCACAATGATGTATAAGGTGGTGCACTATCACTTCCAAGGACCACTTAGCTCTCGGATCACATTTTTAGACCATACACACCCACGAGCACTATGGTGTTTAGGGTGAGGCACTTTTTTTAAAACACTCCAAGAAGCTCTCGGAGCATTTTTCAGACCTTACACCACCATGAACACCATGGTGCATAAGGTAGGGCACTCTTTCAAACACTACACTTAGCACTTGGGGTCACTTTTTTGAGTCCTACACTACTACGAACATGGTAGTGTACTAGGTGAGGCACTTTAGAACATCCCAAAAAGAGCAATCGAGTCACTTTTTTAGAGTCTACACTACCACGAACACGGTAGTGTACTAGGTGAGGCACCTTGGAGATTTTTTTCAAAGTTACTCTCGGTAGAGTTTTTTAAGCTCTATACCACCCCGAATACGGTGGTGTACTCCCTTGGGCACTCTGTCTCTCACTTCTATATGAATACGATCTCTTTTTCTCTCTTCTTATTTCTCCTCTACGACTTTACAAACACTCTCTCCACAAAATTCTTGCTCCAACACTCCACTCGCCACATACATCCGCATTCACTTCTACGTTGGTTCTTTGGTTCCACACTACTTAAAAATGAGAATGAAACAAATTGCACATAAGCAATCAAAGAGGAGCAATCATGCAGCATAACAAACAACAGCTTCCCGTTCTACTAAAAGAGCAAGACATCTGCACGATATAGAGGAGGAAGTTCTTACTAAGTATTTTGATGAAGAGTGGAGTAAAGAAAGGAGAAAAAGGTTAGAAAAAATGACCTTTGGAACAAATGCATATTTGGAGTGGAAGATATTGAAAGCTTATGGGAAAGAAGAGGAGATCAAAGAATTATTAAGTGTGGGGCCGTAGGCTGAGTTCTTCAAGATTGATGAGCCTGCTTATAGGGAGATCACTTTAGAGTTTCTCTCTACATTGATGTTGACAAAACATTCTATGACTTTCCAAGTAAATGGCAAGAAGCACAATGCCTATCCTCACCTGTTTGGTGCATATTTAGGCTTATACGAGATACCTGAATGCAATACACGAGAATTCAAAGCTTTACCTAACACTTGGCCTGTAGATATGACAACCCAAAGCTATTGGGAAGAGTTTTGTCAAGCTGATATTCGATATGATCCTTCCCACTCCAAGGCTGCTCTAATGACCAATATCAATCTTTGAATTGCTCATCATTTGCTAGCATATACCATAGGAGGGAGGAAAATAGCCATGGTGTAGTTAATAGCTTCGAAATTTTTCTTCTCTATAGCATGGCTAAGAAAGTGAAGATCAATGTAGGATTGGAAGAGGAAAAATTTATATACAAGCAAGCTTCAGATCCTAGGTGTAAGGGGATATACTGTGGTGGTTATATCACCAAGTTTCTGAAAGGCTTTGACATTTTCCACAAACCCCAAAATGACCATGGGTTGCAATGTGCTCAAATTACTGATGGTCCATTTTATGTATAGGGGTTGGAGAAGGTGCTTAACATACGACCCCATCTAGGTTTACTACACCTAGAAGGGATGCTGTCTCCACCTCTAGATCAGCTCCTAATAGTGATGTGCAGAGATTGATAAAAGAAATTCAGGAGGAAAGAGAGTTGAATAAGAGGAAGAGACTTAAAAATAAAAGATTTAAGGCATCGGTTTGGAAATTTTTGGGATAGCTAGCTAGTTGTTTCTCCCCACCACCAGCTGATTTACCCACATATGAGTCTTCTCCACAACTATCTTCTCCTAAAGTTGTTAAGTCTGAGCACCCAAGGAGAGATGGTAAAGCACCAGTTGTAGCTCAACCACCTAAGGACGAACTAGATGAAGAGGACGAGGGGAGTGAAGACGACGCCGATGATGTTAATGAAGATGAAGAAGTTGAAAGTGGTTCGCCTGGTGGGAGTGAGGAGGCGGATGATGAAGATGATGCTAGATCCGATTGATTTTTTTTCTTACTTGATTTGATCATCATTTTCTGTTTTTCCATCTTGGGTTGTATTAATGAGGTCCCTTTTGTGGGGAAGACTCTTATGTTCCAGGATTTCCTTGGTTTTTTTTTCTGGATTTTAGAATATACTAACTTTTATTTTTCTTTTTAGATATCTTTGGCTGCTTTGTTTGTTTTGATTTGTGCACAGGCATAGGCTTTACAGGGTTCACAAATTGGTTAATGACGACATTTTTCTTTTATCACTGGATATGGATCAATTTATGCTGCTATAATGAAAAAAAATGTACGACAAGAAGAAAAAAAATCCAGGGAAGTTCTAATGTCCTTTTCCTTTTTCCTTTTAATTTTCTTTCTTTCTTTTTTTTCCCTTTATTTGTGCTCATATTAGGAAGACACTGGGGACAATGTCTTATCTAAATGTGGGGAAGGGGTACACTAAGAAAGAAAATTATTTGGATCTTAAATTGTGCTTATATTATCTATGCACTTGTTTTCAAATTTTCCCCACTTCTAAGTTTGCAATTGAGCTTAAATGTTGATGTTGAATTATTGAAAGATGAGAATCTTGAAATTATACTCATTCATTTGTGAATAACATTCTTAATAAAAGTATAGTGACTATGTGCCTTACTCACCTATTTTGAATTTGGTATACTTAGTTAAAATTTGCTGATGAAATCTAAGTGGTGCAAATTTTCTTGGTATTTAATGATTGAATCTAGAGTTGTGGAAGGGATTGAAGTCGTTAGTCTTAAAGTTAAATGGTTACATTTTTAAGCTTGTTTGTTAGTATAGTTACTTTTCAAAAACTTTGAGAGCCTTTTTAACCTTTTGTGAAAGGGGTATATGAAACCAATCACTTAGTGATTCTTTTTGAATGATCTCTTTGAAAAATAAATCAATTGTTGTGCTTAATAGAATATAAAAGCTTAGTTAATATGGACGGGCTTTAATCCCTCAGAAGAGCAAAGTCTGACACCTCTACTAACTACACAAGCTTCTTATAAACAATTGATATATAAAAAAAACACATAGCCTTTACTCTGCTAACTCAGGTAAGTAAGTTAAGAGTATTGAAATCTGAATGTTAAAGTGAGGGAGAGTTCATTGGGGTCCCTTTAAAACTTGGTCACTTGGGTAATGAGCCCGGGATGTGCCAACTCAGTGAACTTACTATGACAGGAAGAATGGAAAGGCAAGTAAAGCTGAAAAGATACAGGCTACACCCCGTCCAGAGGAAATCCCTCTGAAGGCTGTTAAAAGAAATTTTTGGAGAGATTTTAATCGAAAAGAAGAAAATCTAGGGTAATGATAGATACCATATACTTTCAGTCTAGGTTGATGAGTTTAAGGAAGTAGTTGAATGGTTTATATACTCTCTAATTAGTAGTGAGATGTAACCAAGCCACTTTTGCTTTGATTGACTTTTGTTTCTTTTATGACTTGGAAGCGATTTTTAAATGGTAAGGGTAATAGTTTGATTTATTGGGATTAATCTTAAAATTTTGATTATAGTATACCAAGTATAAGTACAGTTATGGTAGGTTAGAGCGTAGACACTAATGAGTCACTTGATCTAATTAAATTGAAGAATGCTATTTGTGATGTGGTATATTTCAATGAGTATAATTGATGACAGATTCTTTTGTCCTTATTTTCTTTGCTTGAGGACAAGCAAACACTTAAGTGTGGGGAAGCTTGATAAGTGTTAAAAGACCCTTAATTCTAGTGCTTATTAGATATATTTTTGTTTAGATTTTATGTGAAATTGTTAAGAAAAGGATACTTAATTGCTCTATATTTGATTTCAGGTTTTGGAAACAACATTTCAAAAGTTTAAGGATGATTTGAGCGGAAACAAGAGGAAATTTGACAAAGGATCAAAAAGGTTGAATTTCAATTGTGCACAACCTTCAACATGGCCATGTAGATGCTAGTGTTGAGCTTCCAAATATGACCAGCAACTATTCCAAATTGTCCCTTAGCTACTGCCTTGGGAGTGTACAAGGTAGTGTTAAAGGATAGGACATGATCCGAGAAGAAAATGATGACTTTCTTGAGTACACTACCACGAGCACGGTGGTGTACTTTCAATGACGGTTCAAAACATAAAAATAGCCGCTCTAACTTTCCAGATATTATCATTATTGTTATTCCAAACCTTATGAGAGAAAAAGGCATGAACTTTAGAGGTAAGATTGTTAGGAATTCATTGGAGATTATAAGACAACAATCAAAAGGGTTTTATTGTTTCATTGTTTATCATGTTCATGGATCACTCCTTTAGATCTATTGTTTTCTTTGTGAATTCTATGGAGGAGTAAACCTTTATGCCCTAGTCTTGTGAAACCCTAAACCCATGTGATCTGAATCGTTTCTTGATTAATGAAAGTTTATGTCTTTACATCTATTCATATGTTATAATTGTCTGGTGATTGATTGAAATACAAGATTGATTACATGTATGATGCTTATTAGATAGAAAGAGGTTTTATCTAATAGGATAGATCTATCATGAATAGAGAGATTACTTGTTTTGCCTAGAGGTAGGAAGACTTTAATATGTAACATAAAGATATAATCTTTATTATAGAATCTTGTTCTCTAATGTAATATTTTATGGCGTTAATGAGAGAGAGGTTTCCATTATCTCATGAAAGATTAGGAATTAATTAACTCGAAGGAGCGATTGATTCAACTTTGTGATTCTGCAGAGTAAAGCATAACCAATTTATTAACCTATCTTTTGTTATGAAAAATTAGGGTTTATGGTAGATCAAGATGAAGGGTATGTCTTGTAATTGATATTTATTTGTTAAAGCAATACAATTGATTCTAGGGTTCATAACTTAGATAATGAATAGTTAAAGATTAGATATTTCTTCATAGAGGTCAGCACGGTTCGCCGGATCACGGTTCCACACTTCGTGGAACCAAAACCGGAACCGCTAGAGCCGAGGCAGTTCACGGTTCCATCGATGGTTCCGCTTCCGGTTTCATGCGAATGTGAACCAGTTTTTTTTTTAAATCAATCGAAAAATGAAAAAAAAAAACCTTAAAATCAACAAAAGCAATTACAACTTATTTATACCCAAAATAAGCATTTAAATTATTCAAATAAAATATAATTTAATAAACCATTCCTAAAAAATCTTTTAAGTAATAATATGTTATAACATAAGAAAGATTTTAGTTATATGTAAAATAATAATATAATTTTCTAAAATGGGCTTGTCCAATTTTCTAGACTAGTTCAATTCTGCCATTTCAAACCAATTATAAATTTATGAAATGGTTTAGTTTTAAAATTTTTCAAACTAAATTGTTGAAAAAAAAAAAAAAACATGTCTTTGGTTTAATTTGCTTCGATTTGTTCTTATTTTTATTTTTATTTTTTCTAATCCTATTTTTCCCTTCCATTATAAAGGCAGGTCGTAAAGGAATGTGTTCATAAATAGCTTTCTTATTACATATTTAAAAACAACCATACAAGATTAGTCCGGTGGAAAGAGATTGCAAAAAAAAAAAAGAAAACGTGTTTTACTAATAAAAAAATTGAAAATTGACTTTTGATATTTATGAAAGTGGTCGTATTCATTCTATAGTCTTCCCCCATATATCACAACTTACACGCCAAGCCCCCCTCCCCTTCCCCACACGCCCAAGCCCTCTCCCAAAACACATATAGTTTGTGTTTTGTGTCTTTTTTTTTTTTAATTTCTATGCGAGCCGGGTCGGAACCGTCGGTTTCAGGTCTGGAATAGTCATTCCCGACCCGACAGAATAACCGGTTCATTACAGACGAACCGCGAGGACCCATCGGTTCCGACAGGTCCTCCGGCGGTTCATAACCGTCCCTGACGGGACGGTTTGCGGTTTAGAACCGCCCCGTGCTGACCTCTATTTCTTCATATGATTGGACTAAACAGTAGAAAAAGGGTGATTCTAGTACTTATTTAATAGATCCCTAAGGACGATATCCGTTTAATCCTATGCTACTATAGATAGGTACACTGCCTAATCTGATCGTAGGAATTAATTTGGATTTATAAATTTTAAAGTTTGGTACGATCCTATCAGTATTGTTGTCCAAATTATGATTTTTCATAAAACAATCTCCTTTTTAAAGATCGAAATCAACAAGTTCCCTTTGTAAATCGTTGATTTTGTGTGTAGACTACCAAGAACATCTGCAGGATATGATACCATTTGAGTTATAGTCGACCGATTGACAAAGACAGCTCATTTCCTTCCAATCAACATGATGTATTCCATGGATAAGTTGGCAAGGATATATATGAGAGAGATAGTACACTTGCATGGAGTGCCCGTGGGAATAGTCTCTGACCGAGACCCTAGGTTCGTGTCTAAATTTTAGACAAGCTTATAAAGATGTTTGGGAATGAAACTACACTTTAGCACTGCATATAATTCTCAAACAGATGGTCAATCAGAAATAACAATACAAACATTGGAGGATATGTTACGTGCTTGTGTAATAAAATTCAAGGGTAGTTGGGATGCACACCTACCATTGGTGGAATTTACCTACAACAACAGCTACCACTCCACAATTCAAATGCCACCTTACGAAGCATTATATGGAAGGCGGTGTAGGTCGCCATTGTTCTAGGATGATATAGAGAAGTTGAGCATTGGACCTGACTTGGTACAAGATGCGACTGATAAGGTACAAATCATTCAACACAAGATGAAGGAAGCACAAGATCGACAGAAAAGGTGGGTAGATATGAAACGACGTATACTCGAGTTTGAGGTTGGAGACCATGTGTACTTGAAGGTAAACCCTATCAAGAGTATTCACAAAGTTTGGGTATACGGAAAGTTGAGCCCACGATATATTGGACCTTTTTGAAGTGCTTGAAAGAGTAGGAGATCTTGCTTATCGTCTGGCCTCACCTCCTAATCGATCTGGAATCCATAATGTGTTTCACGTATCAGTTTTACGGAAGCACGTGCTAAATTAGAACCAGTACGGTTAAAAGAAAACCTCACCTACGAAGAGCACCCAATTCAGATCCTAGATCGTAAGGTGCAAAAGCTTCGAAACAAGGAGATCAAGTATGTGAAAGTTCTGTGGAGAAATCACTCACATGAAGGGGCAACCTAGGAAGCCGAAAGCGATATATGCCAGAAGTATCCAAGTTTGTTCGAAGAATTAGGTATGAACTTCAAGTTTTGAGGATAAAACTTTCTTTAAGAGGGGTAGGTTGTAAACCGCCAAAGTTTTGTGATCAATTAAGCTTAAACCCTAATTAAAAGGTCAACCAGAAATCCTAAAGTCAACAAAGCCCTAGTCAGACGTAACCGTTCAAATCCGGCAATCTTGTGTTCCTAATCCTAAGAAAGTAAGTAAGAGATTAGTATGTAGAATATTTCGTAATAACATGAGAAAGTTTAAAAATATCAGATTAATTAAACCGCGATTCGTTTTGAGCACGATCGGACACAGTTTTCGAAAAGCGTGTCCTGGGACTCCAAATGGTAAAAAGGTTTTGAATATACTGTTAGACTCATAAAAACATAAGTTTTTCAAAAATACCAGTTTATAATTTTTTGGTAACTAAAAATATCATATATCGCAATTATACACATATTTTCTTACTACCGGTACTTTAATTGTCATGTCTACTTTACATTACAATATTTATTATTATTCTACACTAGTTATCTATCTCTACTTTTGCTTACAACCTACTCTTACAACCATATCTCTATTTTCTTACAATTTTCATTTCCAATACAAGTTCACATCTTTCATATCTTACTTTTTATTAACAAAAATACAAAAAAGTAAATTTCTCTCCCTCTTACACTCAAGAATTACGCCGGCCATCACTCCCTCTCTTCTCAATTTTCATTAACAAAAATACAAGCTCCTTTGTTTTGCAATTTATTTACTTTCCTTGCAATTTATTTATTTACCTTGTAATTTATTTACTTTCAAGTTATTTTAAGACTAGTCTTTCTAGTCTTAGACTTATCATCATCAAGTCAAAACAATTTTCTTTTTCTTTTTCTTTTTGGACTAGTCTATTCTTAGTCCCGAGATACCTTGACGAAGCTAAGGTTCCAATACTTGACATATTTCTTTACTAGCTTATTTCCTTAATTTTTATGTCTTTCTTATGTTTTCATAACTTTATGATTTCATATTCATGAACATGCATGAACATATTAATTTTTGTCTCAACAAGATAGAAGAGGAAAAGTTTTCTTAAAATAGAAGTTCTTCTCTAAAAATAAATGCTGTTATGAAGGAAGTAATTTTTCATAAAAACTTAGGTATTTATCTTAACAAACTTTTTCTAGAAATCTAGAGGGGTTCATTATAAATTTTAAGAACATAGGAATTTTTAAACAATACATACATACACTTTACAAAGTCATAAAATGGAAAGAAATTCTTGATTAAACAAAAGTTTTACTAAACTTCACTTTTCATCAATACTAGTTTGACAAACACCAAGAAATTCCTTTTCATAAAAGTAGAATGATCTTAAGAAATAAGGAAATTATTTCTATAAATATAAAATTATTACTACTTTCAAAAAGTATTAGAAACTAAGCTTAGAAAATAAAAATCATTCTTCAGAAATTTAAAAAGACTAAGGAAATGAAATTAAGGAAAAGAAAAATACTCATTTAAAATAACTTGAGATAACTTCATTACTTTCAAAAGTTTCACTTTTCCAAAATTTTTAGAAGACTTTACTTTTACCAAAAATTTATGGTTCAGACAACTTCATTAATTTCATGCATTTGATGAGTCAATGAATACATATATAAATACATTTCAAAGGTTTACAAACTATTATAATATCTATCTCTTTGATATGAGTTTTTGTAAAAAGAAGGAAGCAAGTTTTGCGAAATTCGTGGTGAATTTGATCACCACTATTTTGGAGCTCAAACGACTTAGTTTGATGAAAATAGTTTTAGAAATAGATTGATCTTTTTGAGTAGGTAGAAAATGGTATATAATATGCGAAATTCAGAATTAAAATGAGCAAGTTATGGCCATTTTAAGTTGGAACTTTCTTCAAATCCGATTTTATTGCAAATTCAAGATAGATTTGGAATCTTCAAAAGTATAAATTCTATGAAAGACTCATTTTGGGTATTTCATCTTGTTTAGGTGAAGAAGGAACCGATATTGCATTTCCGAAAGATTACTTCGACTAGGAGCGATCGTCATGGAGTGAGTTAATCCCTTACTAGTTACATTTCCTTATTTGTGCTTGTAAGTAGTAGCACTAGAAAAATAAGAAAAAAGATAAATGAACAAATATTGTGTGATTTGGATTCATGATTGATTGAATAAAAGCTAAAAATATCGAAAGAGGAATTGATGAATAATTTATGTTTTCTTGCAATGATATGATGAATATTGTTTTGATCACCTTTAACTTGAACTCTACAATAATGGAATAAACCTATATTGAAAACGATTCATGCATATCATATTTGTGAGTCACATTTATTTTCACTACTATTCTTCGTGTGGGGAAATGAAGAGTTGTAGCAGTGGCTAGTAGGAGACGAAAAGTCTACATGGGCAAGTGGGAGTCGGAAAGTCTACAGGGCAAGTAGGAGTTGGTAAGTCTGTAATTATTGATGGTCGTATGGGCCAGTAACCACCTAACCCCCGACATAGAAGGGGTAAAATCCATGCTACACATGGTTTTCAGTTAATCGTATGTATTTTGTTTGCTCATGTGATTGATGCATTCTCATATGATTATCTAAATACTTGTGTGTTTTATGGAAATGTTTTGTAGATGGGAGTTATCTCACTAAGTTAGTTTTGCTTATACCCTTATAGCTTTTTGTTACAATATGATTGCTTGTGGTTGGCACCAAAGAGCCCCTTTTATCTGGTATGAGCCAAAGCTACTAGGAGTTTATGGGAAAAGTTTATGTGTTTAGTTTTAGATGTAGACTTCTAAGAAAAATCTCTATAGTAGACTTATGTTATATTTATGTATATTTTGATGATGGCTTAGTTGAACAAGACTATTAGAACGAGAGAATGCCCCTAAGAAGTTGTAAGAGACTTTTATTCTAATGAATATTACATGTTTATCTATATAAGTTCTTGCATGCTTTTATTATCTACTTAAACGTAATACTCCTGTGAGTCTCCTACTATCTTAGAAGCACGTCTTACACGTGATATTGAAGCTCCTACGTGACTAAGGTTGTCATTCATTAGCTTTAATATTATGTGCGGTAGACTGCCACGTTTAGGGTACCCTCCAGGGCATGACAAGAATAATAACTTATATGGTGTATAGATACGTAGAAAATTAAATAAGCAAAAGAACATGTAAATAAAGTCAAGTCTTGGAAGTCTTAGCTTTCATCAAGGTTTCCGAACTAGAGATAGACTAGTCCTATAAAGAAAAGCAAAAAAAAAAAAAAAAAAAAAAACAAGAAAATGATGGGAGTCTTAGATTGCTATCAAGACTCCCTAGACTTGGATTATGCACAAGTCCATAAAAGAAAAGAAAAGAAAAGAAAGGAAAAAAAAAAGATTTTGTTTTGACTTGATAAAGACAAGTCTAAAACTAGAAAGACTAGTCTTAATAAAATTTGCATGAAATAAATAAATTGCAAGAGCATAAATAAAAAGTTAAGGTAGTGAGCTTATATGCTCTAAGAATATATATATATATATACACACACATAAATATACTTAGTAATATATATGAAAGTTAGATTAGGAACAATAAATAAAAATAGCATAACAAAAATAATATTATTTGAACATTGTTAAACAAGACATGAACATATTATTGCTTCCATAAAAATACATAGGTTTAGGAAACACACACTATGGTCATGTTATGTGAACATGAACATAAGGAATATTTTCATAAGGAAAGTTTACCTAAGGTAGAGGAATGGTGGTGAAGGAAATAAATTTTGATGTTGTTAGCAGATAGTTATGGTGTGGGAATATGAAGAAGTTGGGAATGAATTTTTTGGAGAGACAATTTAAGAGTAAAATTTGTAAGAGTTTTGTTATGGTTTGAGAAGTATGTGTAAAGTGTGAATGAGAGAATGAGTATTTATAAAGCATTGGAGTAGAAATTAGATTTAATTAAAATAAATGAAAAGAAAAGAAAAGAAATGGAGGGAAAGAGGGAGGGAAGTGGATGGCAAAGAGAGAGGAAAGAGAGGAGAGTGGCTAAAAAATTAATTTTAGAAGAAAAGTATAAAAGAAGTTTACTAATATGTGGTGTAGAATTTTTATGGGAAAAAAATTATAAGAAATATGTATATAGGTTGTAAAAATAGGTATTAAGAAAAGTAGAGATAGTGAAATAGTAATGAATAGCAGAAATAGTATCATGAATAGTAGACTAGATGATTAAAATACCGGTAGTAAAGAAAATACATATAAACGGGTTATATATGATATTTTCAGTGACCGAAAAATTCTAAAACTGATATTGTCGAAATTCTTATATTTTCATGAGTCTAATGGTATTATCGGAATATTTTACTATTTTACTTGTTGGGATCCTAGTTTTGGAAACTGATCCCATTTGAGTCCGAACGAATTAAATTTTGGCGAATATGATCTTTTTAACTTTCTTATATAATTCCAAACCATAATTCGAAATTATCTCATTTTTATTATTTTTAGACTTCATGTGCGGGATTGCCGCATCTGAATTCACTAGATTTAACATAAAACTAGGTTGACTTTAGAAGTTCGATTTGACTTATGGTTCTTAGGTTTTACTTATAATTACCATAAAATCTAAAGGCCTACATATGTTATGATACCACTTAAGTTGTAATGCCCTAAACTTAGTAGCATTTACAACCTTCTATGTGTCCATGTTAGATATAGACACGAAAAGGCTCATAACATGTTATCCATTCGCAATTAAATCCAGTATTTACTCCAAGCTCTATAATTAGCAAACTCCATAAATAATAATGTATTATTTAAATATCATAAATCCAATAGAATAACCCATAAAATCAATTGGCATAAAACCACATGCTAATTTCTTTCTAACCTAATAAAACCAACAAAATCATTTTAAAACATAATCTAAACCACAACAATTAATTTCAGTTTTTCAGTTTCAATAAATTTCAATCTAACATTGATCCTAATCATCTAGTAGTCTGTTGGATAATCATCACCACTAACGTCCTCCCGGTGATCAACGTAGATGCCATAACCATTTAAGTCAAGAATTACGAGTTCTTCACCTGTTCTTGAAAAAGATTAAAAAGGGTTGAGCCAAAGCCCAGCACGCCAAAACATAAGTACACACACATGAAAAATCATCACATACATTCACATGCAACATGATAATTAATGCATAAACCACATTTTCATTATCTGAAACTTTAAGCCAACAACCAACACACCTTAGGGTTATCAACGTCAAACCCTAAACTCGAAATAGCTCATGACTACATAACAAACATAAATAGATACTTATATATATATATATATATAGAGAGAGAGAGAGAGCACGTATACATATCAGTATTGGGTATTCACCATGCACTCTAGGTACTATACCCGTACCACTCTTAAATTACCAAAATCATCTGTGTGTGCAACTCCACTTGCGACAACGTCATACACAAATCATCAGGGCATCGTCCTAGAAACACCGGTACTCATGTTCTACTAGACCCAGCTAAGTACAAGCAGCAAAAAATGAATGTCAAATATAAATTAGTCCGATTACATATTCTACCTAGCAAGCACAAGAATCAAATAAGGTAATGACAAACCTGGTTCAACATTTGGAATAGATAACTCAATTCTACCAGGAACAATTGATCACATATAACAATACTAATCTCAATATTTTTGTCATGGAACAGAACATACTCCTAAGGTTATCTAGATTCCTAAGTTATTAAGAGATACTACTTTTCGATGTCTATATGTAACATCCTATTTAGGTTTAGGTGTACTTGAGGCTAAGCTAAGGGTTTAGGTGTTTAAGAAGATCAAAAGACAAAACAAAGTTATAATATCATCCTATCGATCATGCATGGTGATGGGGAGCATGATAGACTCAAGAGAAAAAGAAAACATCATCACACTTTATGCCACATGGCTCACACCCATGATATGGGGTGTGATGGCCATCACAGCCTCTGTTATGGCCATGATGAGGGCGGTGATTAGCTATAACTCACCACTCCTAAGTAGATTACGGCCCGTATCACAGCCATGACCCTTATTCATACCCACTTTGCTCCAAAAATGCAAAAAAAACTCCAAAGCATCCTTTTTCTAGATTTTTAAACTAGATAAAACTCCAAAAACATCTTGTCAGCGTATAGACATCATTATAATCATGTTACCTGAAATCAAACGACTTTCTCTTCTTCTTCAAACAACAATCACTTTAAGCAACCAAAAATTGGGGCTTTTCTTCTGAACACAAGCTTCTGACACCCAAAAGTGCAAATTAGGGAATAAAACCTTCTAGGTTTGATAAAGGATAAGAAAGAAGACAACTTACCTTGATCTCTTAACCTCTTATTGGTCCTTCAGTGGAAGTTCTAGCTAAAGAGAGTTCTAGGGTTTGAGGATCATACGTAACTTATGTAGATGAAGGGCATCAAGATTAGGTATAGACGGATATCACTATATATATCTTCATAGTGAAAGAATATTTTGCCTTCTTATAAAATCATATGACATCTCCTTCCCTTTCTTTATAAATTATTTTATTTTATATTACAATAATGATATGTTATATATTATATCATAAATTATATATGTTATACATGTTGAACTTGTATGTTCAATGTGGATTTTGATGAGATAATTAATTATACAATTAACTATTTAATTGTATTAAACTACACTTAATCATTCAAACAACTAGGATGAATAATATGCTAGAATATATAGGTGTTTTGTGTATATGTTTTTCTCTAGAGATTATGCAGGAATTAGCAGGTGCAAATTCTCGAGCATAGATTTGGTCAAGGGTCATGTAGAGGGTTCAACAAGTTCATTCACTAGGGTGCAACAAGCTCAAGTTTCAAACTCGATGAGATCAAGATGCATATCAGTCGCATGTCAAGTTGAAGGTTCAACAAGTTCATTCACTAGGGCACAACAAGCTCAATTCTAAAGTCTGACGAGATCAAAGATGCACAGCCTTGGTCGAGGGGTAAATCTAAGGTGCAACAAGTTAAGGCATGACATGACACATTGAGGCGTAATAGTTTAAAAATATGGAGCTGATGTGGCATAAAAGAGCCATTACGTGCATTTCATACTTGGCAATTTTAAGACGTTATCTCTAACGGACATTTGAACTTTTGAAGATTGTAAAATATATATTCCTTGGAGATCCTGGTGGTGAACAATGGTGAAAAAGAGCTTTTATTTGCAAACTAACGAATAATAAAATTCTCACATTATCTTTGTACTATTGTTCATTAATTTGTAAGATCTACAAAAACAGAGAAAAACATTTAAGTTCTCTACTTTTGAGCATCTTGTAAGAGAAGGAAATATTTTATTTACTATGTGTTGTAAAGTGGTGTACTATTCAGCTTGAGCATGTGTGTTGGTGAAATGAATAAAGTGTGTGGAGTCCTCGATTATCAGCGATTGGTGATTGTGGAGAGTAGGGAGCGGATCAAACTCCATGTTAAATCCGGGCTCAAATTTTCTATCCCTATCTCATTTATATTTCACGTTATAATCTGTTATTACTATATCCACTGCTATTTAAGTTTAATTTGATCTAGTTGCATAAAAATTAATTGTTTGTGCATTTTTGGGGCAAATACATAATTCACCCCCTCTTGAGTATTTTTTAATATGTTTTCAATACATTAAATTTTTTATTTGTTATGTGAATCTTATTACATATTACATAATTACAATTGATCAATTTTCATAACATTATATTTATTATATCACCACCTATATACTATCATGTAATTGTGTATTTATGAATTATATTATTTTCTGTAGGATATACATAATTTTTAAAAATATCTTATCTTACATGCAATTATACTAACCGATAATTTTACAGTTCGGTTTGGGGGCATTTGAAACAAAAACAAGGCACATATACCAACGCAAACCGAAAATCCAGTAAAGTAAAAGCTCGATTTATTGAATTAATTTGATTTTTTTTTTTCAATATTATTCAATTTAAAACGTCCACCAATTCACTCTATTCGATTCTAAAGTTGAGCTCACATACTTCCATTCGAAGCCCTTTTCGATACAAAAGGATACGCATCACACCAATGCATCAAACTGTCCTCATTGGGGAGAGAAAGCAACCAGATTCGTTCAATATTCCAGTTGTATCTCGAGGCTTTTTAGGAATGCATGTTTATGAGCTCGACACTGTGCTCTTAGTTCTTACCTTATCTCTCATAATGATATAACTTTATATATTTAATTTGCAAGCTTTAAATGGCTGGCAATGATATATCTATAAATCTTTTTTTTTTTTTCCTACTTTTTCCTGATCGAAAAACATTAAGAAATTATTTACCAACATATTCCACGTGGCAGACCCCACTCCCTTCCTGAGTTTTTATGTGAGATTTCGATCGAAGGGGAAGGGGGGCTTTCCTTTCGTTATTGCAGATAGGAAATCTATTAATTATTATGGGGTTCCACCAAATCTAACGTTACACGAGACATCACAACGACTAAATATAGGCATCAAAATGTGTGTACCACATAAATCTGGTATCTTAATGTCGATGGTCTAATGTGGTCAAGATGGATTATATTTTGTCGGTATTTATGATGAAATAAACCTGAGCTGTGTGGATGTTATAATTGGATTTCGGGTAACTCGTTGCGAACTTGCGACATTGTATTAGTTTGGTTTCGGTAATTAAGTTTCACATACTGATAATTAAAAAAGTTAGTAATGCACGTGGAAATAGAAAAGGTATTTTTTAAACCATTCACTTTCAGTTGATAAAATTGTGATGTATGTATTTTTAATTGAAGTTGTCCATCTATTACAAATTTTGATTGGAGATATGAGTATGAACAAGTTAAACTTATTTTTATTAGTTATTTGAGTTTTTTTTTTTTTTTAAATTTAGAAAAGTTGAGCTCAAACTCTACCTGACTAAACTAGTTTATATGTTTTACAGGATTTAATTCTACTAGATCACAAACAAACTTAACCGATCATAAGTTAAAGATATATATATATATATATATATCAATCATGTTTCAATATTAATCTTATATTAATTGAAAGAATATATTTTAGAAAGTCCAAAATAAATGAATTAGACCTCAAGCTCGCTGAGTATTAATTTTAGCCTAGTTCGATCTCAAAATTCAAAATGATGTAGTTGCAACCGAATTCCAACTCTAAAATTATATTGTTGAGCTCAAATTTAAACTTGATACTATAAGTTTGATTTGATTAGCTAAAATCCTAATTGAAAATGTATTATTTGAGTAAGAAAATTTTAATTTCCTATAGTGAGGTAGTGATTGACGTAATTAACAAAGACTAATCAACGATTAATCTCAAAAGTAAATATAAATTTGGATAAATTCCCAATCTGATGAATAGAAATATTATTATGATGAGATAGTCCAAAAAATAGAATAAAACAAATATATATGGTGTCGCTCTAAAATCCTAAACACAATAATTCAAAAAAATACGAGAAAATAAATAAAAAGGCCAATTTCAGACCATAAATGGTGTTTTTTGGGCCTCAAATTGGCAATTAAGGGGTGAACCCTAGCAGTTAATGTAGCTCTCAAAATGGCCTTCATTTTGACATATAATAAAGAGGATTTTAAATTATATACTAAAAGTTATGACTAATTGAAGGTGGGTTGCGTGTCTACTTCTTCTTAGACATTTTGAACTTGTCTAAAAATTGGCCCGCTATCTACTTTGCATCATGGAGACACTTACAAGATTCGATGTCTCTAATATAATTGACAAATTGAAATTATCACTAAAAAGAGTTAAGAATATCTTTTTTTCTTTTTTTTACTTAGCATGGGGTTTAGGAAAATTAATGATGTGACTAATTGTAGTGTACCTCTATTTCAAAGAGTTTAATACCAGTTTTTAATCTTTTCCCCTCAAACCTTTATATCTATCTTTAACAATTTTAATAGATTAGAAAAAAAGGACTTCGATTTTGAAATTAGGGCTATAAATGAATTGAGTTACTCATGAACAACTTGAGTTTAGCTTGAGTGTGTTTAATAAACAAGTCGAGCTCGAGTTCAAAATGAAGCTCGTTCAATTAAATGAGTCAAGTCCGCTTCTTTTTTTTTCATCTTGAAAATAGGTTTGTTAAAGGTTCATAAGTTAGTTAAGAGCTTGCAAACAAGCTTTTAATATAGTTTTTATAACATTATAATTATTTATATCAATAAGTCTAAAATCGATTTTTTTTTAGGCTCATTAAATTGAACGAGTCAAGTTCGAGCCTTAGAAGCTTACTCCGCTCAACTCGTTTAGTAACTTCCTCAATTTTTTATCCTACATTTAAGCCCATGTAATAAGCATACCTCTGCTGATTTTGTTATATGACTGCAATGGCATATTAAACTAGCAGAGCCCACATTGTAAACATTTTTTAAGATTCCGAAATTAGTAGGTTTTGGATATTAACGGCATCGGTTTAGTAGTTCAGCTTTCTTTGTATTGTAATATGTTAGATGTATTTCACATCACTCGGTGTTTGTTTTACAACTTTCTAAATTACGTGGACGTGGGATACAGTTAAAACTTATTGCAACTTATTACATTCACAAATAAACATAATAATGGAATCCTAAATGTCTATACTTTAATTTTTTTTGTAATTTAATGTTACATTTTTAAATTTTGATAAATTAGTACTTATACTTTCAAAATACATACAGTTTGTATCTAAGTTAGGTAATAATTTGAAGAACATTTATTTTGATACAGTAGATCAAATATCTGTACTATCAATTTTCAATAATTTAGCTCCGTGTCTTTAAATTTTTGGAAATTAATGATGACAGTGTGCTAGGTTTACCATTATCGCATCCAAAATAAACATCCATCAAATTATTACTCAACGGAGAGATTGAATTGCACGTATTTTGAATGCACGAGTATTAATTTGCTAAAATCTAAAACTATGACACCAAATTACCAAAAGTAGAAAGTATAGTTGTACAAACATTTCCTCTACCATTATTCCCAAAATAAAACATCATTCAAGGTAGGGGAAAAAATCTATATCTCTTATCATACAAAATCCTTTTAGTAAAACTTTAAATCCACTCCTCTCCCATCATTAGTTTACTCCCATCACATTATCATTTCAGTGGTCGTCACTGCTATTACTACTATAGTCACCATCATATTCATTGTATTACCATTGCCACCTTCCCCAATGCACCACCATTGCACCATTACTATTACCTACAACATCAATACAAACCACATCTCTACAGCACCACCCACACACCTCCACACCACCACTCCCACCCTAACCACTTAAAAAGCCCGATAAATGCACTATCACTAATGTACCATTATCATTATATCATCATTTGCACTACCAACCATATATACCTAATACCATATCACCCCAATTATATTATCATAATCACTACAGTTAATGCAATAATTACCACCGTCTCATTATCTTCATTAAGACCACCTTACAACTTTTATCTCTTAACTCCCTGTAAAACCCATCACTACAACCATCACAATCACCACCACCTTTTTCATGCTTTAAAATTTGTGAGTAAAATAGTTTCATCACATAACGATACTAAATGAAATCATACGAGACTCAAAAATTAACTTACTACTAGGGCTGTAAAAGAGTTGAGTCGAGTCAAGTCCATACAATATTAAGCTTGAACTCAACTCAAATAAAAAACTTGAAGCTCGAACTCGATCAAGCTTTGATTTTTAGGCTCGAACTTGACTTGATTTAATACTCGATAAACTCGAAGTCGACTTGATTAAGCTTGATTATTCTTTTAAATATTAATTTAACTATAAAGAGTATTTAATATTCGATAAATTCGAACTCGATTCGACTCAATTTAATACTCAATTAAACTCGATTAAACTCGCGAGCTTACCGAGCCAAATATTTTAAAGCTCGAACTTGAACTCAATGGCTATTCAAATAGCTCGAACTCGAGCTCGACTCAATTGTAAGCGAGTCGAATTCGAGCTTTTCCCGAGTTGAACTCGAGTAACTCACTAGCTGTCTTGACTCATTTACAGCCTTACTTACTACCACTAATATTATTTAATTAACCATAAATTCTCTAATAAGTGATCATAAGAAAATAATCCTCAAATACCTCTTACCTATTGTCCTCAAATAAAGATAAATTAACCTAGCGATAAATTCATAAGTCTCGCTAATGCCTAGTTTTCTCTACTTATCAACATATGGATAAAAAGGCATCATAGTTGTTAAGTCAAATGGTCATAGTCATCAGTTTTCTCAACATAATCATCATTAAAATATAAGTATCAAAGGGGCAAGCAATAAATAGAGCTTGGTACAATTCTATTGGATGCAAAGACAAACATATGTCACCTAACACACGACCCAAAATCCTATGTACAACAATCAATTTCAAATAGCACAATTAATTGAAAAATTATTCTCACATCTCCTCTATAAAAAATACTTATGGAACCAAAATCCAAAACTTAGTTTTGAAAATGTGGATTTAAAAGGCCCATGAGTTATTTTGACAGTGCAAATTGGATTCCTCAAGTTGTAGGGTGTAAATGTATGAATTCTTTAGATTCTAAGAGGCCATAAATCACCTTAAATGTGTAGACTCATGTGATCTCGAGTAAGAGCAGGTGCAGGGTTATATAACTTGGGAGTCAAACGTTAATTAAGTTAATTTTAAAATTATTTATTAATATTCCTTTGCTATAACAATTACATTACATCTTATATATTAATGAGAATTTTATAATGATTTCAATGTGATATTTTTTAAAACTTCATTCAAAAATCATTCAAACAATAATTAAGAGTATTTTATACATTTCATAAGAGATAATATATATGTCACCTGAAAATTAATTACAAATAACAATATATAATTAATATATGTATAAATTTTGCATTTGATAAAAATAAATTATAAAATATATTTATATAGGATATTTATTCAATACTTTATGTTCATTTTTGTAGCATTACATATAGAACAACAATAATATTAATAAATCAAATTATATAATTAATGTGCAATGTGATTGCTTTTAGCACAAATAGATCATAAAATGTATGTAGATAAGATAGTTATTCAATAATTCATGTATGTTTAAATAACATTAATTGAAAAAAAAAAGTTACTAAATCAAATTATATGATTAATATGAAATAATATTCAATTGTAATATGGAAAATAATAATTGTTATACTTTGAACATAAAATAGTTATTAAGAAGAATTTATTTGGTTTGATGATTTTATGATGAAAGGATTTAATGCTGTTAGTTATTATAAAAGAAAAAGTTAAAAAAATAGAGATAATTAGTCAGTGTAATAAATGCATGTTGACAAAAGTAAAAAAGTACTTCTATGGGATTTCAACCCATAAACTCAGTAAATACTTAACCACTACACTACACTTAGTTTATATTATAATTCTCTCTTTATTATATACATGTAACATATATATATATATATATTTTTTTTTTTAAAAAACCTTTTAAAATTTAAAATTTTTCGGGTCTGGGGGCCGAGGCCTCCATATCCACCTCTGATCCCATGGGTAACTTATCGTTTTGAAAGTGTGACACATGTGATAAAGTTCATGATTCATTTGAAAGTGTTGAAAGCATACTATATTCCATTAATCTACGCATGCCAATTCTCCAAATTTGAGTTTTAACATCGATTTCATCTTAAGACTTACTACAAATCGAAATTTTGCTTCAAATTTTTATTTTAATCAATCAAAAGATGGCAATTTTATATCATATTCCATATATTTGAAAGAGTAATATTTCTTCTTATATTTTTTTTTAATTTACTATGGACTTTTTTGTATTTTAAATCTAATTCATGTTTTATCTCCTAAATTTGGATTAATGCCTGTATGGTACAATTCTAGAATTAAATTGAATGCATGTTCAATTGAATATATATACACACACACACCTTAATGAAATCTTGTGGCAATTTCTCAATTAGTTAAAACGCTCCACCTAGTTCCTTACCTAAAATTTTGCCCATCAATCTAAATTTTACACAATCTGCTGCTTCTTTACTAATAGATTGCTTTTGGGTAAATCACATTAAAATGGACTAACATTTGAAGATGAGTTCAAATATGATATTAATATTTAGGTGGTTTTAAAAAGAAATCAATTTTATACAAAATAATGTAAATAAGATATTAATATTTTAAATGATTAAAAAATAGATCAACATTATGAAAAGTGGTGTAAATAAGGAATTACTTTCTTTATGTTCATTTGTCAACTGCTTAAAACACTAATCTCTTTTTAAACTATTTAAAAAAATTATCTTCTATTGAATGAAAAAACATATCTCTTATTTGCATAACTTTATATAACGTTGATCCCTATTTTTTACTATTTAAAATAATGCTTCCTTATTTGAATTTACTCTTGAACCATGATCCATTCTAAAATAATTTACATTATAGCATTTTTAGGAGCACCAAATTTCTTGTTGCCCCTAAAGCAATTGATTCTTCTTTATGCAATATACTGGGATTTTGATTCCTTAAAATAGTATAATAATTTTTCATTAACCTTATCAATCACTTTAATTGATAAGTGGAATAGGATTAAATGAATAGAAGAGACTAAGGTTTACGGCAAAGTACATCGTATTCGCCACTAGAGGTTGATGTAGGGAGGCAAGGAGAGGTGAATGGGGTTGCAGATGGGAAAGGGAGATGGAGATGCAAGAGAGAGAAGAAAGTAACTTGGGGTTTTTCCATCGATGAGAAGAAGAGAAGGGAGGTTAATTTGTATTTGTTAGGATTTTGGAGTTATCAAGTGGGTTAAACCGATTAACATGAGTCAACTCACTTTAGGCCATGGATTAAATGCTATCTTATAATAGCCTATTTAAATTTGTTGACCTAGCCCAATCTGCACAAGATTCCTCACCAATTTAGTTCATTTAACCAATTTATATATTTTAGTAGATTAATGGGTCTTTCGAACTTGTTTAACCTATCTATATATTTTCGTAGGTTATATGAGTTAACTCAATGATATGTGTAAATGAGAAGCAACAAACACTTGCATTATAAAATGGTATAAGTTAAAATGATAAAATTAAGTTTTAGTGGAAGGAAAAGAATATAATTTGAATGTGCCTTAATTTCTTTGCAAAAAAGAATTACTAAAAATTATATCGTTGGCTTTAATCACTCGTCACGTATGCCTTTAAGTATATTAACAATGTCCATAGATTTAAAATTTCAATTATTGAAAGCTATTATTTATTTTGTGTTTTGTATAAGAATAAGATTTACATACAATTAAGATTTTAGCAATAAAAAGTCAAGTAATAACAAATACATTTAGAAAGCTAAAATAACTAGAAATTAAAAAGGAAAAGACTTAGTTATCTTAAATTCATTTGCCTTCTTAACTCATTTAATAGATTCAGTATCTCTAAAGTTTGTTAATTCTCATCATGTCCTTCATTGTTATATCCATGACTTACTAGTGGAAAATGGTGTTAATTTGCTATAAGAGATATTTTGATTCACCTTAATTTGGTTGAGTATTTGGTAAGAGTGCCCTAGAGGACCTTATCTTTTGTTTAAAACTAAGATGAAGAGAGTTGTCTTTACTTTTCTTTTGTTAGTATTAGGATATACTTTTGCATTTTGTTTCACTAATATGTTTTTTCCTTTCTTTCTTTCTTTTTTTTTTTGCTTTCAAATGATGGGATTCAACCTAACCATAATTGGTTGGCTCACTTTAACTCATAAGTTATATGAGCTAAGCTCAATCAACCTTCTTTTTATAAATGTTGAAAATTCCCAACTTAAACTTATTTTTTCTTTGTTAAATGGGTAAGTTTATAAGACTTAACCCATATGCATTGCTCCATCAAGTTTTGCAAATATAAGCGATGGTTAACCTAGTATTTAAAGAAAAAAAAATTATCTATGAGGGTATTTGAATTAAACCATCCATGTACTACCTAGATCGAACAACTCTTACTCATGCACTGTGATTATAGCCCTGCACTTATTAGCTTAAAAAAACCCTACACTCTACCATTAGTACTATAGTGCTACTACTTTCACTTCCTTACCTCTATTATTTTTATTGCTACCACCATCGTTATTATCATCTAATGAAAATCTATACCCTAATTATATTAAAGCACCACTATCTTATTTGTAAGTCACAATGTCCCATCAGCACCAACATATCACTTTCATCGCCACTATACCACAATTATGCCTCTAAATAACCACCATTGTCACTACCTCATCATCATCATCTTCCATCACTATGACAATGGTGACACTTATAGTGTAATGGCAGTGACATGGTAAACTATAATATAGTTGTGGTGGTCATATATAATGATGGAGGTAATGGTAATAGGAGTTTAATTGTCATACGATAATAATGGTGATATGGTGTTGGCAATGATGTAGTATAATAGTTACGATAGCATAGAGGTAACAATTATGTGTACATACATACATACATACATACATACATACATACATACATACATACATACATGTGTGTTTGTTGTATGCATACATATATATATACGCATGGCTACAACTGTTAAAATCATAACTGAATCAGACTTGTGCATAATTAATGAAGTGTATTATAAAAATCAAGCATGATGTATGTGTCACATTAAAACTCATAGTATAGAAATTATGTGCAATCATGTCCTCCTTACATTATGATTTGACATTTTCTTAGGTTACAATGTGATGGAAACATATACATACATAAATATAAGTATGTATATAACGTAGATGTGCTGAAATAGAGAGGTGTCATTAATTCAAGTCAAAACAACAACTAAGTGTTACGATGTTAATTGTTTACTCAACGTTAACTTAAGAATTCAAAACAGAGTGTCACGCCCCAAAGGGCACCTTAAATGCGACAATCCACCACACTCAATACTAGGTCTTAAGTATGACACCCTTGGTCATTTCAAAAGCCTCAATATCGGGTATAAGGCGTACATTCATGATCATTGAGGACCAAACTTTTAAACAAGCCATCTAAGAAGATATACAATAGCAATTGAGAGTAGAACTCATAACAATTCAACTTAATCAAAACACATAGAGTCTTACAAATAATAAAAGGGACATACCCCCATCAAAATAACTTAGTCCATCAGAGTATGTCTTTCTAAATTAAATACATTGAAGTTTTACTTAGAAGTCTATGTCTATATCTAGATCTTGACTCCTATCCAAAGCTCCTGATTAAAAAGGTAATACTTGGGTAAAGTAGCCTGCAGGCGTTAGCTAAGGTATGTATGCCGCAAAAGATATCTAAGGGGGCACTCAAAGCTCGCTTTACCACTACCACTAATTTACCTACAGTAAGCTCCTCATCACTAATATCCTCTAAGGATGGCATCTCCTCATCCTCACTAACTCCTTCAGTTCCGTACTCCCCATCATCGCGTATGATCATGACACGTTTATTTGGACATTAACTAGCAATGTGACCCCTGACTTGGCATTTAAAATATTTTATATCATGATTTCTATGAGCAGAGGAATCAGATTTACCTTGATTTCCAGGTCTAGTCATGTTATGTTTATGCTCTGATTTTGGCTTTGAAATGGGCTACTTCTCCTCCTTCTTCCAGTAACTTGATTTGTAACTGGATGAACTTGAAGTAGATACAAATTGTGTAGCACCACTACCATTCCTTTTGAGTTGGTTCTCAATTTTTATGACCATATGCATCATATCTTCTAACTCAACATAATGCTACAATTCTACCACATTCTGTATTTTCTTATTCAATCTTGCCAAAAATCTTTCCATTGTAGCCTTACAGTCTTCTTCCGCATTTGCCCTAATCATTGCCACCTCTATCTTATTATGATACTCCTCTACATTTCTACTACCCTGCTTAAGGTTTTGCAACCTGTTATACAACTCCCTATAAAAATAAGAGGGTACAAATCGCTTACTCATCATGTTTTTCATCTCTTCCGAGGTTTCTATTGGTGGCTCCCTATTCCTTATCCTATTCAATAACGATTGGTCCTACCAAACAATGGCATAATCAGAAAACTTAATAGCAGCAAGTTTTACTTTCTTGGCATTAGAATAGTTGTGGCAGTCAAACACCAACTCAACCTTCTTCTCCTACTCGAGATAGGCTTCAGGATCATTCTTCCCCTGAAAGGATGGAATCTTCATCTTTATATTTCTTAGATAATCATCTTCTTGATTTCTAATGCCACGCCTAAAGGGTACCTTAAATGCGACAAACCGCCACACTCAATATTAAAGCTTAAATATGACTACCTTAGTCATTCCATAAGCTTTGATACCGAGTGTAAAGCATATGTTCACGATCATAGAGGACCAACTTTGAAATAAGTTGTTTAAGAAGATATTCATATAGCAGTTTAAGAATGGAAATTATGACATAATAACTTAAAATAAGGAAACATATATAAAGGTCTTACAAACATCAAAGGGCATTCCCCTGCTAAGAGATATAGTTCATCATAGTCTAGATTACAAAGAGATTTACTTAGAAGTGTAATTCTACATCTAGTCTTTAACTTATTCCAAAAATTCCTTAAGCCAAAAGGTAGTACCTGAGAGAAACACCCCTGGGCTTCAACCATAAATGGGGAAATTGCAAGATATATCTATAAGGGGATAAGCTTCTTTGCTTAGTGAGATTTAAATCCACAAGTAAAGTACTCAACAATCAATTATCAACCAAGTGTTTAATCAAGCTATAAGATGCAAGCAATCGCGTGAGTAAACAATACATACGATTTTTTGGTAATCATTTCTTTGAATGGATTTACCCATCCATTCGGTAGTTAGGTGTTTCGGGCAATGAAGCCATAGTTCGCAAATAATATATTTTGTAGTTTTATACAGATTCCTACTAATCGCTAATATATAGTTGATTCGGTTCCCATACCATTTAATTACAAACAATTTAAGTCATAGATTATGATTTTAGGTCCTCTACCTTATTACTATGCCTTCATCCCACCAAGGGTATAATAATGAATTCAATGTGACTCACTACATGTCATGCATGAGTCATTAATTTAAGTAATCATGGCATAACATTAATCATTTTATAAGTGACCATAGAATTTGTAGACAATCAATACTAAAATAAATCATACAATGATTAGTTAACAATTCTTGCCTCGATATACTTATCACAACTTCAATCATGTAAGCAAAACACATGCGCTTTCATATTTTATCTTTTCTTAAAGCTAGTGTCACTAAGCTACAAGCAAATACATAAGTACAATTGTGAGAATTTAAACTCACTCGACCATATTAGAAGCTCTTTAGTCAAAATAATCCTCTGAGTAGGGTAGCTCAGACTCCACGTCACCTATATAAAAGAAATACCCGAAATGAGTATTCCTTGGAAGATCTACTTAAACTTGCAAATCTATTCTTATAAGTTCATCAAAATTCACATATAGTGAAATTCTAATTAAATTGGCTATAACTTGATCATTTTAACTCGGAATTTCGTATATTATCTACCATTTCTACCTACTCAAAAATATCTATCCATTTCTAAGGTTATTTCCTACATATAAGGTCATTTGGATTGCTAAACACCTCCGTACAAATTCAAAACAGAATTTTCCAGATTTTGCAAAATAATTTTCCAACTCATTTTATTCAAAATCCTTTGGCAAAAATATAGATATATATATATGATTGAAAAATCCTTTGAGTATATATATAAGCTCACTTTATAAGCAAACATTCTAATGGCAATGTCTCAACAATTTATTTCATGAAACAATTCATTTTGAAGTGTTGAAACTTAAACTTGACAAATTTCTTTTCAAAGTATTTTGAAGAAGCTTTATATTTTCCTAGATTATCATAAAGGACTATATTCTTATTTTTTTTTTTCTCATTTCTTTTTCCAAAACAAATAAATTTTTCCCTTAACTTTGTCTTTTGCAATTTTTACTTCTAGTGATAAAAGAACAAAGTACTAAAAATTTTATTAAGTTGTTGATAACCTATTTATAAATTTGTCTTTAAAATGGCTTTAGCAAACGAGTCATTTCCACTTATACTCTTGTTTATTAACTCCTTAAAAATAAATTTTTGTTTCTAAACTTAGTCTTTTATTTCTTCTACCAATTTTATTGGAAAAGAAATCATCTTTATTAATAAAATCATTTATTTTTTATCTTATCATACTTATATTTTTGTTATTTCTTTGAAAATAGACTCCTTCTTTAGAAAATTGAAAATCATTATTTTTCCAAGTGGGTTTATAAATTTATAGGTTGATTTTATTTTAACTTCGAAAACTAATTTGCTTCTTGTTTTTGTTATAGAGTTTGAAAAGACTTTAAACCTTAAGCTTTTTGTGAAAAATTTGAATACTATCAAATTATTTTTACTAAGACTTAGGTTACCATATTATGAAAAGAAAGTGTTTATTTCTTATATTTTCTTGGTAAAGCTATCTTTGTTATTTGAGAAAACTTGTATTATTTCATTTCTATGTTGTTGATGATAACTCCATTATTTAATGACAAGTTACATAATAGAAAATTTAGTTTTAAATTCCTTTATTAAAGAAAAATTCTACTTTAAATTTAGTTGAGACAATATCATTATGTAAATGCATGTATTATAAGTATGTAGTATGTAGGTGATGAAAATATAAGATAAGAAGCAAGATAATATTAATAAGCAATATAGCATTAATAAGCAAGATATTATAGTCAAGCGTTGGGAACTTTAGCTTCATCAAGATAACCCGGTCATGTATTGGGAGTCTTAGCTTTATCAAGACAATCAGATCAAGTATTGGGAGTCTTAGCTTCATCAAGGCATCCAAGGACTATGTCCCAAAAAGAGAGAAAAAGAAAGAAAAGAAAAAGCAATAACGAGCTTGTTAGTGAGTTAGTGAGCATTTAGGCTCTAAAAATATATATATAGATATAGATAGTAACATATATATAAAGTTAGGTTAGAAGCATGATAATAACAATAATAAGATCATAATAACAACATAATAGCAAATCAACATAATATGAAATTTATTCATGAACAAGAATAAAACATGAACATAGTATTGCTTCTATAATATTAGAATGTTTAAAAAACATATACCATGATCATGTTAAGTTACATGATATGGTAAAAAGAAATAGGTAAGAATTTTTACCTAAGAAGATAATATGGAAGTGGTAGTAGAAGAAAAGTTTGAATAGTGTTTATGTGTGTAAAAATTGTGTAGAAAAATTGGGTAGTGAAAGAAAGAAAAGAGAGATTTTGGTAGAGAGTGTTTAAGGAGATATTTTGGGAGAGTTTTAGTAAGGTAAATGAGTGTGTAAAAGAATTGGAGGGAGAGGGGGTATTTATAGAATTTTTGGAGTAAAAATTGAGTGAATTAAATAAATTGAAAAATAAAAATAAAAATGTGTGTATGGGGGAGAGAGAGGGCCGGCGCCACTTATAGAGAGGAGAGGCAGGCAGTGATTTTGATTTGTTTTGTATTTTTGTTAATTAAAAGTAATAAGATGTAAAGTTTGATGTGAATGAAGATGTACGGGAAAAGTAAAAAGTAGATAATAGGTATGGTAGAGTGTAGAAATAGGTGTAGAAAAAGTAGAAATAGGTGAATAGTGATAATTTCTTTCTTTCTTTCTTTCTTTCTTTCTTTTAATCACAATGATGAACTTTCAAGGTTGAACAAGATTGACAAAAACTCACGAGCAAAAAATTCAAACCCTAAAATTGGAAACTTTAATTAAAGAAAGGATAGGAAAACCTCAAACAAACCCTAAGCTCTGATACCAAACTGATATGAACCATGCCAATGGATGACGAAACCTGATACCAATCTGTTTAATTTAATTCCCAAGACCATTCGTGTTTGTATGGAAACCGTGATCTTTTCTCTCTAAAGAGACAAGAACCTTGATATAAAGTGGAGATGCCACAGTTGAATATGGAGATTTAGATTGATAAGTCAAAAGTTGAACGCCACGAGAAAGATTTGATAAGTTCAGAAGAAATTCTATCAAGAACCTAAGAGAAATTCTCAATTTCATTCAAATGTAATCTGTCTTGCTCATACAAAACCCAAGATTATTTATAAATACACATAAGAAAACCAAAATACATGTGCAAGTGTGTTGGCAAAATAACACAAGTACGCTGGCGACTTAAACATCCTGTAGAATTTAGAAAATAAAAGCCGAGAGCAATCAGGGTTCCAATTCCGACTGGAATGCCAACGGCCTAGCCTCTACACCGGTAGTGTAGTTGATCAACATTGGCGATGTAGAACTGGTGTAGGGTGTATGCTGCATGTAGACAATGTTTTCAATGCTGGCTGTTTTTGTGAAGGTCAGCGATGTTTGATTTAAAGTCGACTGTACAACTAGCCAGCCTTGGCCCTACTCACATGCAACAAGTCTTCATCCATTCTTAAGCTCGCCTTAATGATGTTGATCAATTTGGATTCAATCTGGATGGTGTGAAAATATATCTTCTCCTATTGAACCTTCTGAATCAACCCATTGAGTGCTTCTTTGAATCTTTTAGCTTAAGTCCTTGAAACCGATCCAGGTGGCATCATAAGTAGATCTAGTCTTGATCATCTTACCATACTTCCATCATTAACGATGAGGATCAGATGGCGTCAAATATATATATATATATATATATACATATCATATTTAAGTTTATGTCTTTTTAGGATATTTATTATTTTCTTAGGGATATTTTTTGTTTCATTCAGCTCCTTTATGAAATTCCATTTTTGGTGTTTTTGGATTTCGTTTTATGTCTTTTCATATTTCCTTGTTTAATTATCAAGTTTGTCTTTACATATTCCTAGGAGTCATTAATAGGTTATTTATTATCAAGTTTATCTTTACATATCCCTAGGAGTCATTAATAGGTTATTTTTCCTTATTTATTGTAGCTTAGTTTTGAGGCTAATTAAAAGCCTATATAAACCTATGGGATGTAACATATATAACATATCTAATGATGAATGAAATTTAAGAGTTTTCTCTTTGGAATTCCTGAGTGAATTCATTTTGAACTTATCAGGAGTTTCTCATGGCATTCAACTCTTTTGACTTATCAATAGGTTTGCCATCACCGGTTGTGGCGTCTTTGACTATACCAAGGTTCTTGCCTCCATATAGGCAATGAGTCGTGGTTTCCATCAGTTTTCTTAGACGAGCCAAAGATTTTGTTTCCAGATCTCGATAGCAGGTCTTGTCACAAGTTGATGTGGTTCGTTCCTATCGAATCATTTGGTATCTGAGCATAGGATTTCTAAGAATCCATTTCTAATTCGATGAAAGGAAACTCGAGTCATTCATATCCTGCTTGTATCTTTGTTTAAAAAAAAGGGAAGAAGAAAAGAGGAAGATGGAAAAAAAAAATCGAGGTTTGTTGCTTATCAATCTGGTTAGATTTTTGGGATAGAAGTTTCCAAGCATATTGGTGTTGGGTCTCAAGGCAGGTCGCTTGTAGTTCACATCAATTTGGAGATTTGTGGATGAATCTTTTTCGAGAAGGAAGAAATGATGAGGATCAGATGGCATCAACACAAAATATATATATTATATATACATATCATATTTAAGTTTATGTCTTTTTTAGGATATTTATTTTTTTCTTAGGGATATTTTTTGTTTCATTCGACTCCTTTATGAAATTCCATTTCTTGTCTTTTCGGATTTCTTTTTATGTCTTTTCATATTTCCTTGTTTAATTGTCAAGTTTGTCTTTACATATTCCTAGGAGTCATTAATAAGTTGTTTATTATCAAGTTTGTCTTTACATATCCCTAGGAGTCATTAATAATTTATTTTTCCTTATTTTATTATCTTAGTTTTGAGGCTAATTAAAAGCCTATGTAAACCTATGTGATGTAACATATATGACATATCTAATGATGAATGAAATTTAAGAGTTTTCTCTTTGGAATTCCTAAGTGAATTCATTTTGAACTTATTAGGAGTTTCACGTAGTGTTCAACTCTTTTGACTTATCAATCAGTTTGCCATCACTGGTTGTGGCATCTTCGACTATACTAAGGTTCTTATCTCCATATAAGCAATGAGTCACAATTTCCACCAGTTTTCTTAGACAATCCAAGGATTTTGTTTCTAATTCTCGCTAGCAAGTCTCATCATAGGTTGACGTGGTTCGCTCCTATCACATCATAACTTTCTAGAGGCCTCAGTTAGTTTTATGAAGTATTATTACAACTAGGGTACCCTATAGGGGTGTGCCAACTATGCCGTTATCCCACCAAGTGTATAGTAATTAATGCAATGCAACTCACTATATGATATGCATGAATCAATTTAATTAAGTACTCATCGTATAATATTAGGTATTTTAAGAGTTATTATAGAGTTTGCAGACATATCATTCCTACGCTAAATCAAACATTAATTATAGACAATTTCCACCACAATATTCTTAACATAAATTCACTCATATATGTAAAGTACATGCACTTTCCCATTTTAACTTTTCTTAATTCTAGTGCCACTATTCTATAAGCAAAAACATAAGTTCAAGAATGTAGGAAATAAACTCACTTGGCCATTATGCGAACAAACTTCTAATCATAGAAATCTTCGGGGTACAAAAACTCAGTCTTCATGTCACCTAAACAAGAGAATTACCCAAAATGAGTATATCATGGAAGTTCTACTTAAACTTGCTAATTCTATCTCACTAAATTCGTCAAAAATCATGTAGAGTGAAATTCCAACTTAAAATAGTAATAACTTGCTCATTTTAACTCGGAGTTTCGCATATTATATATTGTTTTCTACTGACTCAAAAAAATCTATTAATTTCTAAGGTTATCTTTATCATAAAAAGTCATTTGGGTACCAAAACAATAGGGTATAGAACAGTTACGAATTTCCAACCCTCAAATATGATTTTCAAACTTTACTTCATCCAAAAATCCTTAATCAAACATATAGATAAACTCATATTGTATCATGATTTTAGTGGAATTGTCTCAATAATGATTTTTCATAAAACAAATTGTCTTAAGAGTTGGAAAGATTGATATTTTAAAAGTCTTCTTTAATTTGTTAGAACGAAAGATTAAAAAATTCTTGAGTTATTATGAGTGAATGCTTTATTATTATAATCTCATCCCCAGCTTTTCAAAATATAATTCGATTTTCAAAAATTTAGTCTTTTTAGGATATCTACCAATTCTATTTCTATTTATTGAAAATTAAAATGAAGTTTCCAAAAATTTTCTTAAGTTGTTGGTAGCATATAATGTTTTAGTGTTCAGTATATGTTTATTTTTTTTCTTAGAAAACAAGTTTACCATTTTAATAACTTTTACTTTCCTAGGTTGTTAGTAAATTTTATATCTCTAAGTTGGTTTACAAACTAGTGAGTTAATTTTACCTTGACTTAAAAACTTGTCTATTTCTTGGCTTTTATTATGAAGTTGGTAAAAATCTTATACATAAATTTTTAAGAAAAATTTGCATAACAAAGAATTATCAACATTAAGGTTTTAGTAGATTTTATGTTACTATTTTGAAAAGAGTGTTTATCTACTTAGTTTAATCCTTGAGGAAACTTTCATTACTAACACTTTAAAAATTCATGATAATCTTGCCTAATTTCTTGAAAAGAATTTATCAAAACAAATTCTAAGCCTCTTTCATGAAAAAATCTTTGCTAAGAGACAAAATTTATATTAGAAATGGTCTAGTCTTATTTTCTTTATTAAAGAAAGGATCCTTTTTTTTTTAAGACAACAACAACTCGGTCATGCATGAATATGATTATATAGCCATGAGAAAGATAAGAATAACACATAATAAAATAGAAAGAGATTATAGAAGCAAATAAGCATAGTAATCAGGTCAAATATTAGGACCCTTAGTTTAATCAAGGCATCTTAGAACTAAGAATAGACTAGTTCCAAAAAGAAAAAGAAAAAAAACAAAAGAAAAGAAAAGAAAAGGCATAATATGAGCAATAATAAGAGCAAGAATAGTAAAACCATATTAGTAAGAAGTTAGTGAGCATTTAGGCTAATATATATAAACTTAGGTTAGAACAATAATAACAACAATATCAATATAGCAACATAATAATAACATAAAAACAATTATAACATAATTGAAGTTTAGGCACAAACAAGAACAAAACATGAACATATTGTTGCTTCCATAACTTTATAGGTTTAGGAAACATACACTATAGTCATGTTAAGTTATATGACATAAAGAATAAATATGAGAAGTTTTACCTAAGATTAGGTATTTGTTGAAGAAAAAGAGAAGTAGTTGTAGTAATATGTGGGTAGTAGTTTTGTGAAGAAGAGAGAGTTTGGAAGAGAAATTTAGAGAGGGAGTTTATAGAGAGATTTGAGAGAGTTTTAGTAATGTGGAGAAATGTGGGAAAAAAGTAGAGGGAGAAGGGTATTTATTTAAAGATGGAGGGAAATTAGATGTAATTAAATAAAATGAAAAAGAAAAAATTAGATAGATGTAGAGAGGGGGGGTCGGCCACATTGGAAAGAAGGGGAAATTTTTATTTAATTGGTATTTTTATAATGAAAAGTAAGTAAGATGTGAGATATGAAATATGTAAAGTTGTATTGAAAATGAAAAATGTAAGAAATAGGTATATAGGTAATAAGAGTAGGTAATAATAAAAAGGAGATATAGGTGAATAGTAATGAATAGTAGAAGTTGTACAATGAATAGTAGACAAACAATTAAATTATTTGTAGTAAAAAAAATACGCATAAATGAGTTATATATGATATTTTTAGTTACCAAAAAATTATAAAACTGATATTTTTGTAATCCTTGTATTATTACGAGTATAATGGTATCATTGGAATATTTTTAGTGTTCAATGTGTTAGGAACTCGATTTTGAAATCTGATCCCGCTCGGATCCAAAACAAACAAATTTTCGACGAATATGATCTTTTTAGGCTTCTCTATATTATTACGAACCATAATCTACTACTATCTTAATTTTATTACCCTAGGGTTAAGAGCGCGGGATTGCCAGATTTAAAACCACTACGGTTTGCCATAGAATTGTTGACTTTAGGGTTTCCAGTTGACTTTTGGTCATAGGGTTTAAGCATAAGACTTGGCAAAATCTAAGGGTTTACACAGAGTTCAACTAAGACTCCTTCAAGTAAGAATTTTTAGCTTCAACTTCACTTAAGGTAATTAAAAAAATATCAATCTTAGCTCGATTACACTCATTTAGACTTCTTTATTTTAAACAATTATATTTTGTCTAACTAATATTATACTAAATGATAGAATTGTGGAAGAAAGACTAAGGAAAATGGTCAAGTCAGTTAATGTAGATGGAGTTTAAGAGCATATCCGAGCTTATAAAGGCTTATAGTAGGATTATAAAGGATCAACTAATTGGACATCCTAAAGTTAAAACCAATAAGGTCAATCGGAGCAGTTCATCTAAGCAGTTAACATACTATGATCACCAAGTCATGTAACCATAGGATCTCTAAAATCGACAATAGGTTAGTTCCATTAAGTGCAGAAGGCTCTTTGGTTGTTATCTCTTATTTTATGTAATTTTTGTCTATTTTATATAGATCCGCTAATTATGTTTTAGTCTTTTATTTTAATATCATTTTACTTCTTTTCTTTTCTTTTCTTTTTTTCTTTTACAATGAGTTTTCTAGAGTTTAGCTATGAGCTTATGCATGTTACTATCTGTTGCTAGAAAGGTTTTAGCATGTATGATTATTAAAGGGTTTAAGACGATTATAAGAACAAATTAACTATTCATAAGCATGTTAAGGTATAACATGACAAGTTTGCATTTCATAAGAAAATAAAGGGATAGTGGAATTTGTTTATTGCATTAAAGAGATCTTATTACAAAAAGAAACGATATTTAAAGATAAATATTTTTTTTTAGCATCACGATAATGATAAAAATCATGTAAAAGAACCAAAGACAAAGAAAAAGTTACCTATTGGTAATTACACTATTGAGCTCTTAAGTAGTTGTCCTTATGCATGTTACTCATCTGTTGCTGGAAAGGTTTTAGCATGTATGATTGTTTCATAGGTGTTACACCTCGATGGGTACTCTAAACGTAATAGTCTATCATACAGAATATTAAAGTCTAGAAATGGCTATCTTACTTATGCAAATGCTTCCATATTATGCAAAAGACATACTTCACAACCGAGGGAACACATTGGAGTAGCACAGTTCGTGAAGGTAGCAATTGAATAGCACTTCAAGAGAACTATATATTATTATACTTAAACAAAGTCAATCACATTTCTTAGGGACATATCCCCGCTAATATCCACAAATAATTAAGGTATTATAGTAGTTTATAATAGTCTCCAAATTTATAATATATTTCATAAAAGTGCTACGAAGGAAATCTTCATTCTATTCTCTCAGATATTTTCTTAAAGCTCCAAAGTCCACTAGCAATTTCCTTAATATCTTGTTTTTTGAGAGAAGTCTCAAGTATTCCTATTTTATCAAAATTCTAAAGGTGTGTAAGCTTACAACACTCTTAGTGAGATATTTCCCCATTACTCGCACCAATATAAATATGCAAACAAGTTTGTTAGTTAAAGCATATATAATATGTATAGTTATCGGAACCTATACATAGAACGAATTTGACCCCTCCATGTCAAAGGTAAAGGAATTGTTTCTGAGGTTCTTCACAATCCTCTACTACTAGTCCCTAGGCAGTTACCCATAATGTTTGGCTGGTGCTATTGCGAATCAGGGTCACATTCCTTGAATGATGTGAATTCCCTAGGAAGGAATAAGGCTTGTGTCCCACCATGATTATAGCCCATCTAGCTTTACGCATAGAATTAACAGCCTTCTAAATGCAACTCGATAAATGCTATATGTGACCACTTCTTTTTTAACACTAACTCATATTAAGGTTCATTAAGGGCAATCAAACAATTTGAACACACATAGCAACCAAGCATATAGGTGAATAAACATACGCAAACAAACGTTCTATGGTTGCAATGTACTTAGTATCCACTTCATCGCACAGATAAAGAAACACATGCTTAACCCTTGATGGCCGTAATACATATCAAGTTTTATCTTTTCCTTAACATGCTAGTGTAATTACTTTATAACCATAAACAAATAATGAATTTAAAAGGAAAAACTCACTCATCCATTAGAGTAGTTCCTAATCGAAATAATCTTCGGGAAAAGGAGTCTCGTAATCCTTATTATCTAAACAAAGAAATACCTGGAATGATTATTTCATGATAGCACTTACTCAAATTTCTAGCTCTATCACTTTTATTCATGGTATTTTTCTCGATTACTAAATTTTTAATATAAAATAGCCATAACTAACTCATTTTAACTCCGATTTTTGCATATGAGCAATCAATTTCTACCTACTTTGAATGCTATCCGCTCTAAGGTTATTTTTAATATTTAAGATCATTCAAGTCTTGGAATCCTTCGGAACATATTGCATCCAAAAATTCCAGACTTGATGTTTTTTAGTTTTCAAAAACTTTTACTTCATATGGACTCTCTAAATCAAGTATAAAATATTTCCATCTTTAGAAATCTTATAGTAATAATAATAGCTCATATTACATGCATGAACTTAGTGATTTTATGCAAAATAGAAATTCTTAATAAAAAAAAATTCATGGAAAGTAAACAAGTTCAGTTTATGGAAAATAACTCTTAGACTTTTCATAAAATCTCAAATCGTAGATTTTTGTAAATATGAAACTTAACTAAAAATCATGGTTTCATATTTAGCTTGAATCCTTGAATATCTCATACTTATAATGGAACTTAACTTAACCACTTATTTTTAAAATGTGAACTTTATGTATTAGTGAAGAAAATATGCTAAGTTGTATTTTGTTTGAACTTTTCTTAAGTTTTGGTATTTAAGAAAAAAAATTAGATAAATGACTTGTTTTAAATTTTCTTTCTTGATGAGGGTTTTCATGTGTATTTGAGAAAAGAATTTCAAGTTGTAAAATTTTTTCCAAGCATTACATGGGGACCACGACATTTAAAAAAAAAAATAATAATAATAGGAGGTTTATTTTTGTTTCAAAATTTGCTTTTGCGTAAATAATTTCCAAGGCTTTAAAAATTAGTTTTAGAAAATTATTTGTATAACAAAGAATTATTAATAAAATTTGAAGGGTTTTCTTTATCAACATCACTATGAGCATCTATGTACATGAACTTAACTATACTTATTAATTTCTAATTTTAGTAAGATCAATTAAAAATAAGAAATAAACAAGATCATGATTGAAAATATAAGAAAATAAAAATAGAAATATGGAAGTCTTAGATTATTATCAAGGCTTTCCCGAGACTTGAAATAATTCAGTCACTATAATAAAATCAAAGTGTAAATAAAGAAAATTGAAAGTCTTAGATTTTTATCAAGGCTTCCTAAGACTTAAAATATTTCAGTCTTATGAATAAAAATCAAGATAAATAAAAAAGCATGGGAGTCTTAGATTATATTCAAGACTCCCCGGAACTTAGAAATGGATAAGTCCCCTTTTGTTTTGACTTGAAGATGGACAAGTTTGAGACTTTGATTAAGGATAAGTCTCAAAAACATGAAATAAATAAATTGCTTAATGTAAAGAACTTGAATTAAAATGTTAGATTAGTGAGCTTTAAGCTCTAAAGATTATGTTAAGATATAGGAAGTTAGAAGCAAGAACAATAATCATCATAATAAACATGAATATAAACATAAACATGATATTGTGTAACATGATCTAAATGTGTTGTCTTACAATTTCCATTCTCTAGCATTATGGAAAACATTAAGAATATACACATAAACATATCACATAACAATATATATGAAGAAGGTGTTTACTATTTACCCAAATAAAGATGGGAGGATTGTGTGTATAGGTGAGAGAGGGAAAGATTTTGAGAGAAAATTTTGAGAAAAAAGTTGAAGAATGAATTTAGTAGAGTTTTGTTATTGGCAAAAAAGTATGGAAAGTAAAGGAGTGAAGAGGGTATTTATAGAAATGTGAGAGAATTAAAGTGTAAAGAAGAAGTTATGTGAAAAGTAAAGTATAGAGTATGATAGATTAAATGTGCGTAAGAAAAGTTATGCGTAGTGTAAGAGTCGTAAGAATAGGTGTGTAAGAGTAGCAATAGGAAAAGTAGAGATATGTCAATAGTAACGAACAATTGTGCATAGTAAAAGAAACGATAAATATATACCAATAGAAAATACAATACGCTAAAATCTGATTCAATTAACATTTTTATTTTATGATAAATTATTATATGGTACTAGGAAAGTATTTTAATATTATTTTATTATTAATTGTTATCCGGTGATGCTATCTTGATTTACGCTAATGGTCAGGTGCGAATACGATTTGGTTCTAACTAATGAAATTTTGACCCGAAGAATTTTTATCTCATATTATTTGCATATTTTAATATTATTCTAGCATAAATGATTTGTTGGATTATTTTGCCTCATTTTATGTGTTAGGGTCCAAAAATCGAAATTGATCTTGTCAGCCTCGAAACAATCGAAGTTTTGGCGAATCTAATCATTTTAGGGTATATATTATATATTCGGTTCATAATGTGAGCTTATTCTATTTTTCTAATTTATTCCATATTTTAAGGTTTTAGAAGCTTATCTAATCAAGTCTAGAGTTTCTAAAATTTAAGATTGACTCAGTTTGATTTTAGGATTCTGGTTCTACTTTTGACTCTAAGGTTCTACCAATAAGATTCCCGTAAAATTATGGGGGTTTACAATCATAGAAAATTATTTCTTATTGGATATTATTTGGCTATACTGCCTTGATTTGCGTTTTGAAGAACAAACAGATGAAATGTTTGGCATAGGGTTTCTGGGTAGAACGATTATCAGATTTTCATTCTACTTTTGAAGGTACTTGTTTTATTATGGTTCTATATTTAGGATATTCTTATTCTCATCATACTCATTAGACATTTAAGGTTATTCAACTTATCTGACATTATTTAGGGTTTCCTAGACTTGTAATTGGTTCGGATTGACTCTAGGTTTTCTTGATTTTAAGGTTGTACTGGATCGATTAGGTTATAGTATGTGAAATTGCTTTGACGGTGTTACGTCTTTGCTAAATTATTACCTTTAGGGTTTTAGGCTTTGTTCAAATCATCTGATATTCTAAGGTTATGGATTCTTTATCTGATTCCATCTAGGGTTTCTAGAGTTTTAGTTTTAACTTGGGTCAGTTTTAGGTTCTCGATTTCGATATTGGCTCTAGGGTTCTTTTCTAAGAATACCAAAAAATTTAGGGGCTTACGGTAAGCATGTTAAGGTGTAAAAGGTACTACCCATGATTCTAGTAGAGGTTTAACAAGACAGGTTTGCATTTCACAAGAAAATAAAGGGATTGTAAAATTTGTTTATGCATCAAAAGAGATCTTGTTACCAAAAGAAATGAGATTTAAAGATGAGTATTTTTTTAGCCTCATGATAATGATAGAAATCATGTAAAAGAATCATAGACAAATAAAAAGTTAGCTAAGGGTTTATAACAAGTTCATCTAGTAAATGGCCGACTACGAGGCTAACTTATAGTGAAAAATAATAGAGGTTGACTAGGGTGGTCGACCGACCATAATCGATCATGCAAGTTTCCAAGACCAGCTTTAGATCGATTGCATGGGATGCATAAGATTCTTTTGTTTTTACCCTTTATTTTATATTTTTGAGTCTATTTTATTATTTAGGATCATCAATTATGCTTTAGTCTTTTATTTTAATGTTCTTATATGTGTATTAGTTTCCCATTTTTTCTTTTTTTATATCAAGTTTCTTAAGATTTAGCAATAAGCATATAATAGCAACTTATTATGTAATAGCCGAGGAGTTTGGTTTCATCATCTATTTAGTATTAAAAACTTTCGTCTTTCAAACTTATTGAGTCTAAAGAGATATAATTCCTCTTTATTCATATCCTTGTTCTTATTAATGTTTAATGGAGATTTTGGTAAACTAATTGATCGAATTTAGTGACTCACGTCAATTTTCTTTTAATTCCCTGTGAAAGTTTCATAAATTGGTGCATAATATCAATTTGTGATCTAATGGAAACCCATTTTGATTTTGTTATTCATGCCTAGTTTTAGACAAACACTTTCATCTATACTCTTTTAATTATGTTATTTTCCTAAATACATAATCTTAAACACCCAAAAATATCAACTTCCATATCCATAAGCACTAAAATAACATACCATAAGTTGATTGATTTTCCAAGCATATCCACACATGCATTTTATTCAAAATGGTTTATGTTTGAAGTGAATCGAGTTTAATTAGACTCAAAGTTTAATATGAATCTCAGCTTGGAATTATAAACTACCTAAATAATACAAACTCAACTCTACGATAGTTTAAGAATAAATTTGATTAGTTTAGATTTTCATAACTACAAAATTAGAAGTTTAGAACACTAATTAGAGAGGTCAAAAGAAATATTTTCTTTTATTTATTTATTTTTTTGTCCACTATGCTTACTTAATGCATCAAAACCCCCCCCCCCCCCCCCCCCCCCCCCCCCCCCCCCCCCCCCCCCCCCCCCCCCCCCCCCCCCCCCCCCCCCCCCCCCCCCCCCCCCCCCCCCCCTCCTCTCTCTTTTTTCTTTTTTTTTGAGCTTTCTTCATTGCAAATGTATAAGGAACCTAAAAATGTGAAATGTACGTTTACTTAATAAATATCCTGCAGACCTTCGGTTAATGGGATCCAACATTCACAAATAAATAGACTCTCAAACTAATCTTTGGGAAAAAAATTATATATATATGTGTGTGTGTATCAATCTTGTCCTTAACATATTTCCTTTAACTTTGTGCTATTTCCATCCCCATTTAGGTTCTTTATACAAAAAACTAGCGTCAAGAACAGTGAGGAGGATGAGGTGGGAGTATCCATGCGTGTGATATTTTTACCCTTGTGATTGTGAATGATAATAAAACCTTGTTTGAATAGAATAAAAAAACAAAACATCCTGCATGGTTCTTGAAACCATAAAAGGTTGGATTTGATTAGGAGAAAGAGAAAGAGAGAGTTGGGGAGAAACAACATAAACATGGGATAGATAAATAAGAAATGCACGTGTAATGGCAACGTAATAATGCCTAGTGTCTTGGGCTAATCACGGTTGTTTTGGTTTTATATACAAAATACAAAGCGACTAGAGAGAAGAGCATCTTTTGGAAAGCGTTGGTCGTCCCGTTTGTGAACTATTTCACCAATCTCAAGAAGATCTGATTCTCTTATACTAATACTATTCTCACTCTCTCACTCTTCTTCATGTTTTTTGAATTTTTGGTCTTAATGATGTGTTGGGGTTCGAAATATTATACCACAGGAGTCTGTTCGGATTTGGCCATGATGGTTTTGTGGGGTCATTTGTTTTATGTTTTCCACCATTTTCTTTTCGCTATATGCCCCCAATTTTCTGTGCAATTTGGTTCCAATGTAATCCTATCGTCCTTTTCGCACATAGAACTAAATGCGTATAGTGAAAGTAATCATCATAAATTGAAACATATCAGCTGTCGTAATGGATTGTTGAATGTTGTTGTTGCCCACATAGAGGTGAGTATATTCAGATGGATGAGATTTTTCATATTTTAATTTCATAATCCTTGAGTATATTTTCATATGCTATCACACGTATAACAGAACAAGCATATATAATAGTACATATGTAATAATATGCGCATTTTGCAGAAATTTTTCAAATTTTTTTTATAATCAAAACTTTAGAATAATTATAATAATATTATTGCTGCAATCATGAGATGCATATTCCAATGGCTTTAGCCCTTTGGGGAGGAATTGGAATGGAAGATGATGGTAGCAGTTGATTCTCTACTGATGATTATTAACAACTATAAATAAAACAATAGAAACTATTCCTTTTTTTAAAAATGAAAATATTTTTTGTCACTGTTGGATGAATATTTTCCACATTCAATCGGTTACTCCTTTAAAAAAAAATAATTAGATCATTTGTAACATTTCAAGATTACCAATAAAATTTCATCACTGTAAATATCTGTTATAGAGAATAATTTACGAAGTTTGGAAATTTTTTAATTTCATGAAAAAATCCACATTCTTTATTAGTTACTATATATGTGAGACATTATATGGATTATTAAAGCCCAGAACTAAAGCAGGAACACGCACACTTTGGTTGAGGAAACGTTATTATCGTTTATATTAGCTTTTTCTCTCCCCTCTTTTTTTTATATTTTATATTTTATTTTTTATCTTTTGTTTTATTATTTTGATCTTTGACTAAGAAAGAAAAGATTTCTTCTCCGCAAGCCAAGAACAACAACAGCAAACAACAAAACAACAAGGAAAACATATGTTGCTTTGATGATGAATATCTTACATGGATACCTTTATCTCTTTATCTTTTTCTCTCTTTCTCTCTCTCCATCTCTGTCGACTTGAGATCAAAACTCATCATATACATTCTCATAGAATCACCGTTTCTCTCTCTCTTTTTTCTCTCTTTTTTTTAACTTTTCTGCTGCTGCCCTTTACTCATTAAAGACGAAAAAAAAAAATTTGCCAAAACAACAATAAACCAACTATGGATGGAAAATACTTTTTATATTTTTATACTTATTTTTTAAAAAAATTATATAAATCAATATTAAAAGGCATAAAACAACTATTAATAATACAGTCTAATCAAAACACCTAATAATAAGGTAATTTTATTATTGCTATTAATTTATATATATATATATATATATATATATGACCCTGGAACAACTTGAGGTGATTATCATGACGCATTGGCTATGTTATGAAGAGATTCACGTGAATCCAGGGTACGAGCACTGATTGCATGATTGTGGTAGCAAGCCACCGGAACTGTTTGTTCTTTGTGTCTTATTATTATTTGACTGGATGTTATAAAATTTTATATATATATATATATATTATAAATTAAAAAGGATATGGATTGATTGATTTGGACCCTATAACTACTTACCAAGAGGTGGAGGATGTTATGGTAGAGGGAATATTGGTCATTATTCTGTTGAAATTTACTTCGATCCTTGACTGACGTATATATTTCAAATTGACATTTCAACCATACGTTAGCTAAGAATAGCCATGGGGCATCCCTAGTTTAGTCCTGCACTGTACCCTTCCCCTACCTGTATGTCAAACTTTTACTGCGACAGCTTCACGAATTCGATATGTTGCCGGATCTTGTGATCTTCATATCTTATATACATATATATAAAATATCAAATACGCACGTCTTAAATTTTCCGTATATTAAAATTTGGCGATTTGCTGATTGAACCAAGAGTTTGAAGTTATATATGAATGTCGTCTTTTTTAATTTATACTTGGAAGAGTATGTCAAATGCTTGTACATATTGATTTAGATCAACTAACTTGAAATAATAATTAAATCGGGATTTCTATGATGATAGAAGAGATTGAAATCAGATTTTATACTTGTATTGGATTTATATCCATATCAAATTTATTTAGAAATTTAAACTTAATTACCACTTTGTATTTTCATTTTTATCACTTAATTAAGAGAAGAGAGCAATGCTCGTCTTTTTGGATAAGAGTTAAAATTAAAGATGACATAATCACACCCTACAATCAAAGCACAGCGGTTTCACTGCATGCCTCCATTAGAAAAAGTTTTGTTATTCCTGATATTATATTACAATCATATCCTAAGTAACAATAACACGACACGCGTACATGGAGCGATAATAACTGTTTGTTTTATTTTAAGAATATTTCTAATTTTTTAAAATTTATTTAACACGTGTTAAGTATATATTGGCTAGGATATGATGGGGACAATATTTTCAAGTCAACAAATATTTATCCGCCTTCATTGATACACAAGCATATGAAATTTAGAACCAATACTAGAATTAACAAATATAACATATCTATATAAATCTTCAAATATCTTTATATATTGCTACTTATACAATTTCCTCCATAAACAATATTATAATTTATCTTAAATTTGAACTAAATTTGCTATACGCAATTATCTTCCATTTGCACCAATCACACTCCCCATCCTCCTCGTTTCTTAATATTAGCATAATCAACGAGTGAAGAATGAGGGTGAACCAAAACACCAAGTGTAAAACACCTGTGTGAATCACTACCTAAAACAAGTACAATGCCGCACCATTTGACTTAAAATAACTAATCTAATAATCAAACCAATATAATTTAATTTAAATGGATCTTAGCTTTAACCATGACCAATAATTAACTAATAAAAAACAAAAATCCCTTGGATCAGATCTTATAACTATTATCTAAAACACATAACAAAATTTATACCAACAATGGAAACAAACGGAACGAGCATAGAGCTTCAAATGGAGCTACGTGTGAAGCTTAAGAATGGATACAAGTTGACGTCTTAGAATAGATACAAGCCCAAAGCGTCAAACGTCCATTACTGATCCATGGGAAATGTCCATTATCAATCTGCATAAAATTGTCTATTATGAAACCATATATAATGTCCATAACTAAACCACATTGCACTTATGCACCTAATACGGTTCTACGAAACTAAGTACAATTTTGAAAAATATGGATTTCACATAATAGCGCCACCAGATGTTGACTTAGCTAGTAGAACTTTAGCCCATGACGCTCAGTGGTCATGAGATTGATTCTTACTTTTGGCAAAGGTATCTCCCTTGTGCCTAGGGTCAAGGATCAGTCATTATCAGTTGTTAGGATGCTGTTGGTAAGTTACCTACCCCACCTAATTATGGTGGAGGGTAGTCATGGTCTCCTTAGTGATGACTGGAGTTGAAACCACCGTGAAATTTTTTTCTGGCAAAAAAAAAAAAAACAAAAACATAACAGCAAAACCTTTGGATACAAATTTTGAAAATGTGGAGCATCCAGTATAGTTAACAAAAAAAATTTCCTAAAAACATAACCTTTAATGTTTCAAGGATTTGGCAATCAACTTCTCATAATCTTAACAAATTATAACATAACTTGCAATAAACCTTAAAACACCACAATACTACTAGATCATAAAAAAATTAATTGGTTTTCTAAACCTAGCGTGCACAAACAAGACACAATAGTAGCCACATACCTAGTATTTGTATAACTCTTGAAATTTAATTTTTAATATAATGTAACATAAGCATATATCACCAACTCATCATGCAAAGATTAAAATCCTAATATAGTTTTTCTCATTTTCCTCTCGTTTTATTATTTTTTTGAACTATTTAACTTTGATCAAACGAGAATTTGTATAGGTTATCGTGATTGAATTTTGTTAATTAGGGGAGGTGATCAAACTAGCAACCAACTAAGAGCGGTCAACTGAGGCGGTCAACCATTTATTTTAGCCAATCAATGGTTACTTTAGCCTTCAACTGGGTTGATTAGGTCTCCTTCTTACATCAACTCATCCTAAATCCTAGGTTGACTTTTTTTTTTCATGCTTAATATGCAGTTTCTATCTTTTTTTTCCTACCTTGATTCCTTTCTTATGCATTTCATTAATTTTGGCTTGATTTAATTGATTTAATCTTTTAAATGCTTTTGATTTAGATTTTAATAGAAATTTTATTAAACCTAGATTCTATCTTTTAATCTAAAACTAGTTCCATGAAATCACCAATTTCTTCTTCATGATAATCTAAAACTTTCCCGTTTCGCTTCAGCCCACAGGTTATGTAGACGCTTTGCGCACACCTCCACTCCACTCCCTCTCCCTGGTCTTCGCCTTATGCAAGGTAGTGGGTTATGTGGGTCAACCCATCAACCACCTAAGATTTCTTTCTTTTTTTTTTTCACAAAATTTTAATATTAAAATTTAATCACACTAAATATAAATGTTATTTTCAATCAAATTTAAAAAAAAATTATTTACATATAGGATAAAAAATGGATAAAGATTAAAAGACACATATAAAATTAGGATAAATAAATTCTTATTTGAAATTAATGTTTCACTTTCTTATTCTTTTAATTTAGTTAATTTTGCAGAGCTTCTACAGTCCCGCCACCATTAATCTAACCGTTAAAATAATACAGTAAATGGAATATTAACTATTTTAGTGATTCAATCATGATCGTGTATGATATGAGCTGTTAGATAATAACAAGACCAATCCTGTCAAAATTTATGATGGAGCCATAGAATTTTTCTAATTTGTGAATCTATACTTACATATTGTTATTTAGTATTATTAGCCTCTTGTTTTTGTCTTTTTTTTTTTTTTTTTAGTTTTATGGGTTTGTTCATATTTAAAAAATAATAATAATACACTCTAGTAGGTACAAAAGTTAGTATAATTAGTATTAAGATAGATAACGAAATAATGGATAGTCATAGTAATAGCAATGTAACAAGTTTTGTACCTAATGTCACTGGTTTTCTACCTCATGAATTTACAAAAAAGTTTTGCTTACCTAAGAGATTTGAATTTATCTAATACATAATTTATTATAGGACTATCCTTTTTATTGAAAGATATCAAAGGATTAGTGATCACTAGTGAAGGTATTCAATTATTGCAAGATTATAGGATCCCACGCACATCAAAGTGAGCAGGTGGTGGAAATTTAGCAAGTCTAGAGATAGAAAAAGAAAAGAATGAAATTCACGCTTTAGAGACTTTAAGAACTCTAAAAAATATTAAAGACTCTAGAGTAGAATAAGATATTTTAGTAATAGAAAAATAATTTTTAGGCATAGGAAAAATTTATAATCAGAAATTGATTATTTGGACCTGCAGCACCATTTACATTTTTCAAGAGCATTATCTCTAGTTATTTACCGTGATAGTTCAGTCGAATTTTGAACTTCGTCCTTTGTTTTTTCCAAGATGATAGATTGAGGTATAGGATTTCAATTTAGTCCCCATTTTATAATGCTGTTATACTAAGTGATTTCACGTATAGCGGCAAATGTGAATCTTTTTTCATATCTCTATTTTTTTCACTCTTCGCAATGGGGAGAAGGATTTGAATTGGGTTTATCATACTTTGATGATCAGCATTAATACTAATAGTCCAGCAAGGTAATGTGAAATTCAATCATTTAATTTTAGATCATTTTGCAATTAGTCATCTCAATTTTTTTTTTTTTTTTTTTTAAATACCATACTTGCTACCTAATTGAAATTTCACCGGTTGATACCTTGAATGTCCTGCTGCTGTTGACAAATCTATTGGCATTTGCAAGTTGCACCCAATATCATGCGAAACGTGTAATATTCGTTTAGAGAATGCCTAAATGCCAGCTCAGTCCCATTTCCTCAAACCCACACAAATATTATTACTTAGACCAATGTAGGTTTGGTTAACATAATAATGATTACACTCTAAATTTTTTTTAATCATATAAAATCAAGTTGTAACGTATGATGTCAAATTAATTAGATTCTCAAAAAGTTATAGTATTATTTTTAAAATTTAAAATAAAAAAGTACTGCAGTTGAAGTATTAAAACTTTATAAAATTCTACTATCCCATCATATCTTCTAACAGAACTGCTTCTATCTGTTATTTCACGGTTCATATTTAAATCAACAATCATGACATCATTAAAATACTCAATATCTCACTTATTATATTTAATATAGTTATCAACGAGTAACTAAATGGTCCACAATAAAAACCATAGAAGTTCCTTGAAACTTTTAATCTCATTCGCTTGGGTATACAGAGTAAGGAGGAAATTGAATTTCAATTCATGAGAATATAATAAATTATAATGATTATTACATGTCTATTATAATATTTAATTGCTATAAAACATAAAATAAGTAATTATTTAGTAAATATAAAATAATCTTGTCTTTATTTCAAAGCGATTACTGTGAAACCATTTTTTCTATGTATCATATACTCTAGGTTCCTGCCAAAAACATCCATCATTTGCAAGTATAACCAAGGTGGGTGTCAATTGGACAGCAATTACAAGTTGACTCGACTTAATTATCAAATATGATACCATTCCTTTTTCTGTAATATCTTATGTCAGCCATGTATTATTTACTTTATACTCATTTCAGAAAAGAAATGAAATTCCATTAAATGAATATTATAGCAGACAAGCACCCGTATTGTTGTGCAAAAATTTAAACTAATATCAAATTGGTCAAACTAAAATGTCCATGCTTGATTGCTTATAAAAAGTTCCCAAGAAAATTACACTTGTTAAACTTGCCAAACGAAAAAAAAAATATATATTTATATATAGTATATAAACAAATTAAAAGATACTTAAAAAGTAAAAAGAAAAAATTAATTACGTAGGACAGTTGAAGAGAACTTTACGGGTAAAGAATAAAAATTAATAATAAAAAGTATATAAATTAACTAATGTGTGTGTGTGTGTATTAAAATATGTGAGATCGAACAACTCTATTCTTTTTAATATGTAAATGAGTCCTTTCACATTTCAAGAACAACTTCACATTTATAAGGGTTGAGATATGAGATCCCTTAAAAGTTGGGCTGTGGACAGAATCTAATGATATATCTTAATGTGATGTAAACGGAATTAGCATTTTAGGGGATGATTTTTACCGGAAGTCCCAAATCTTTATGTACTTTTCTAAAGTAATTCTAAATTCTCATATCATATTTCTATTGGTGGAACTATTTTGCAAAAACCATGATAAAAGGGAATGCATGGATTAAAAACTTAATATGCCCTTATACCGAAATGGCATTATGAAAAATTAGGATATTTTGACATTTTAATAAGTTTAAAAAAATATATTTCAACCATCCATCTGGCATCTACAAGCTTGTGAAAAAGGCAATGTCCTTCTACATCATTCATTCTCATTTCTTTTTTTTTCTGGTCTTTTCTTTTATCAAAATAAATCTTATTCCTTTTTTTTTGCAGCCTAATTTTTAACTATCATTTTCCTTTTCTTCTATATCTTTATGGTGAGTCCTCCTACTGTGAACAAAACGATAGTCCTCTAACAAATTTAAAATATAGGGTTTAATAGGAATCATATTCCAAATCAAAAGTTACACTCATTTAAAATACTAGCGGAAACTAGCAAGCTTATTTTTGATGTATTTTTGGTATGTTGTTTATATAGAAGAAGAAGATGAGTCATCATCAGTATTGCAATAGACATATTCACCAATCTATTAAAAAGATGAATTTAATAAAATCATATGAAAATTGTTTTTCGAAGAGACAAATTAAACTGAATTTGTTTTTTCAAGAGATAAGTTTATAATCAAAACTCCTTTTAAAGGAACAAATTTAACCTACTATTTTTTTTATTATATACATTTTTTGCACATGTCCCTTAGTAATAGAATGGTTAAATGGAGAAAATGGAGAAGGAGTAGGATGGAGGGGGAAGGGGGCGCGTGAGGGGAAGAGAGATGAACAAAGTATTCCATTTTCCTTGGAGGGAGGCAGCGACAGACAGAGACAGAGACAGACAGAGAAGAGATAGGGATACAAACACAAGTGTTTTAATGTATTGATTGAGGTGGTGGTGTAACTTGTGTTTGGATGTGGGCTTTTGAGACTTAAATTGACCTCGTGATCGGAGATTGCAGCAGATAGATCCATAGAAGACTGTTCCCTCCCTAGTGGATCACGTGGGTTCTTTTGACTACCCAATGACCAACCCCATCTCCCCTTTGGCAATTTGCATTATCTCGGTCCTTATGTTATAAGATTAGAATTTATGTAGAAAATCATATCCGTTAATTATTCATAAAATAGTTCAAAAAAAAAAGAATAATTCTGCTATTAAATAAAAAAAAAGTTCTCAGGTTTTCTTACAATTTTTCTTTTTCTTTTTAATGTTTGTAATCAATAAAATCATTCTTCTAAGTCATTCATATATATCAAAAGCATCATTAATAAGGCTATAAGGTTCAATATATTTATATATATATATATATTGGCTGATCTATGAGGTTCAAAATATTGTTTGATATCTTTACAATTGTGATGGCTGCCCCTGCCTGAAAAAAGGCTTAATAAAAAAAGTAAAAAAATAAAAAACTTTTATACGCAGCAGTTGCTGTCTGCAAATGATCTAAAACTGAGGGTAAGTTTTATTTTTTTTTTTTTTTTTTTTTTTTTGAACCTTGACAAGTGTACGGCGACATGACAAGCTTAATGTAAATTATTATATTATTGATGAAAAACTTAAATACGCAAAATGAGAATATAAAAAGCCTTGCACTTCATTATTCTCTGTGAGTGGTGTTGATGACTATTCTATCCCTAGGCCTTTTCGGGCAAACATGTATCTTAGTCACACGAATATTGTACTTTCCCATCAACGTCATAGGTAAATATTTTGATAATAGTGTTTTCATCATTTTGGCAATCAATAATGTAACATCCATAAAAAATAACTGATGAGATTTGAGGAGCTTTTTTGTATCTCTTATGTGTTAAAGGACAAGTTTGTGTCAATACTCTAGCAAAATATGAATTACATAGAAGACTAAAAAAAACAAAAGATCTCTTCTTCTTTTTATTTGAATGAAGATGTTATAAGAATAATTTTAATTTGCACGAAAATTTAATTTGATATTTACATTTTAAAATAATCAATTTAATATCCAATCAAACTTCTAAAAACTATTTTTACTATCTCTTTTTGTTTGTTGATGAGGACGAGATAATCTATCATTAAATTTTTATCATTTTTGTAACACCATGTAGCATTGATAGATTATCTCAAATTGAATAAATAATGTTAGTAAGGTATTAAAAATAATCATAAAAAGTTTAATTAAGTATTAAATAAACTATTTGAAAGTTTTAATTATCAAATTGACTTTTCATAAAAAAAAAAAACTAACATTTTTCCATCTATATATGGAAACTTTAGATTAGATCCAGTGTTTGTCTACTTTCAAGTCTAGATATTTAATTATTTTTTCACTAATCTAGAGTTTCAAATATCTTCCTCTAAATCCTATAGCTATTTCGAAAAAAAAAAAAAAATCCTATCAGTAACTCGAAATAAATGGACAGAACTTTTAATTTTCAACATTTTATTTTTGTAATTTCTGCTAACAGATACAACATATTTTTCCTCTTTTTTTTAATTTTATTGTATAAATTTTAGTTCTCACCGCATTCTAATATTTATAGTTTATATTTATTCATTTTATGGTTCATTGATTAATTGAGTAAAATTTAATTTGACTTTCATCAATTGATATATCATTGCAAAAATTAAAAGAAAATTACTTATGACTGGTCTATACAACCATGTGTAGCTTTTGGATGTGATATCGAACTTAAGCAACTATATACCCTTAAGAAACTTGTAAAAATGTATCTTTAGTTGAAAATAGGATATAATACATATCCGCTCACCGTATAAATTAGCTAAAAAATTCTAAAAAAAGGCCTTAAAATAAAAATTTTGTGACTTCTCAAATTATACATTTTCATTTGATATAAATGTCTCTCGTGGTATTTTGATGTTAATTTTACAAATTTATGATTACAGAACTTGCAAATGACACACCGCATGTTTGTAAACTTATAATCATTAGGATGTTCACATTGCAAGCTATTTAAAATTGTTAATTTGGCTTAAATAAGTTTTCTTAGGCATATTTAACTAGCTATCATTTTTATGTTTTTTTTTTTTAATTTTGATGTGGATTTAATATTTCGATTATTCCAAAAATTTATGGAATTTATAATTATTATACTCTTTATAATTTTACATTCACATTAGAGAATATGATAAGTTAAAAGATTTTAACAAAAAAAATCAAATGAAGAACATATTTAAAAAATATAAATGACGCTTAAATAAAAATTAAAAAAGTCATAACACTAAGTTTTAATGCATAGAATATTGCAAAATTTAGAAAAAAATTTTGTTGTGACCTATTTTGAAAAAAAAAAAAAGAAGAAAAATATTTTAAACACAACGCTTATGAAAATATAATAAAATATTAATGCGGGAAAGGACTGAAGGAATTAATAAATTTTTCTCTAATTTTTTTTTTTTTTTCCCTATATAGTCAAGTGTTTCTTAAGTAACAAAAATATATAAGATTTAGACCAGTATATCCATTGGATAATTTTTTATTGTCTAAATTTGAGTTAAAATGATAATATTTAGATAGCTTGCTTTATAATAGTTATATAATTATGATAATACGATGTTCAATTTATAGTTATGGGATTGCATGTTAAAAAGATTAGTATCTAGACACTATAAAAAAATACTTGAAATGTGGTAAGATATATATGCATTACATAAAAATTTTTTAAATTCATTTTTAGAAAGTCAAACTATACTAAGTTATAAATTATAATCATTTAAAATTTTACTTTGTCTTCATGATCTTAGTATAGAGTAAAATTTATTTTCAAATCTAGTAGATATTAAGAGCTTTCAAGCAATCTAAGATTTTGTTCACATGAGCATCATATGGAAAAGTTATTTAAGATTGAAATTACTAGACAACAATATTTTTCTTCTAGCTTTTAAACTAGTTATCTTTTAAAAATCAAAATATAATTTTAATATCTGTAATTAATACCAAAATGCATCAAAACTGAAGTACAAACTATAACTCAATCAAAATTAAAACACAATAATCAAATGCAAATAAAAGGTCAATGGTCATTGGATTTTCCATTAGGAGATACTAAATTGAAATTGAATTGAAGAAACATGTACCTAGTGTAGAGAATAAAAGTTTATACATTAAATTATCAAAAGTTGATGGTATAGATACTTTATGCAGCTATCCCTACTAACTCCAAGAAAATTGTATGAAAGTGTAACCCCTTAATGGTTATATTTTATTGAAAGAAAATTGAAAATTATGATATTCTTATAGTCAACAGCATTCTTCCTTAACTTACTTAGAAATTCTTTTGTATTATAATATTATATTATTGGTACTCTAAATAAATTTTTTTTGTTAGAGATATCAATTTATCAAGGCATTATTCTTTAAAAATTGGGCCTTACAAAGCTTTAAATCAATATAAGCTAGACTTATAAAATAAAACATAATTGATGGATGCCAAGGGTTGTCAAACACAATCACACTAATACTTTAATTAGTTATTGTGAAATAATAAATCATAGCAAGACCGCATAAAAGTTATGGATGAATACTTTTAAGTCTACGTGTTACCTAGATGTGACATTAGGTATTTATGGGAATAAATCCACAATTAATTAGGGAAGTGAATAAACTCAAAAAAAAAAAATTTCCTTCCTTTAGTTTAGGGAAATGATGAATCTAGAGCGAGAAAAATTTCTTATATTATCGATTCATGAAAAAAAAATGAACAAATACTAATCAGATAAAATTAATTATATAAATTCAATTATAATATCACATTTTATAGATGCAATATTGAATTATTGATGTTCATAAATGTAAGAAGGAAACAATTTTCTTTTCCCTTGTTATAATTTTCTAATTCTTTTCATCTTAAATTTTTTTCCTTGTATAAAGTGGTAATAACGATGAAAAGGGTGTCAAATATATATGGATAGCTATTTTAAAAAGAAAATAAAAAAAGTACAAAGATAAGCAATAAGACCATGTGAGAATCAAATATAAAAAAAATTCTAACTTCTATGACACATGGTAATAGCCTCTAAACTTTTAAACATTGTATATAGACCTCATAAAATTTTAGTAAATCAATCACACAATCAATCTTTACTCTCTTTTTTTAACTTTATTCATTCATAACTCCCCTCTCTGAACTTGATTAAAAGTTGGGCAAAAAAAAAAACTGATTAAAAGGTAAAATATAAAAATACCCTTGTCTTTATTAGAAGAATGATAATTGTATAGGCTATACATTCAAGAAAGTGATATTTATAAGCAAAATTATAAAATAAACTATTGAATTGCAATTATAAATGTAAAGACATGAATTATTATTCATTTTGTGAAAAAGCATTTCATCAAAGAAAACAAATCAACGACGTAGTTAGTAACAATCTTATTTAAACTCTCTTCATCACAACACTAATTCGTGTGTTCACCACTGTCTCACTATTCGAGATTTAGTTCTTCTAACAATAGCGACAGCATGGAAAAACTTTGTATTCCTCTCGCAATCAATAAACTATTTTGACTTTGCTTTCGCAGCCAATATTTTTATTCATGGTGCAATATTTCATTTAATTCTTTAGTGAGAAAGCTTCTCTATTGAGGAGAATTTGCATTGGGCTCCCATGAATCCTTTTGTTAATTAATCTCATGCAGGGAGAGGAAATATCATGCTTCCATTTATGGATTATTCTTAAAAAATCTCTCTATATTTGCTTAATTCCTGCGTAAAATCCCTAAATTATTCAAAAATAGAAATTCAGGACAAAGTTGATGAGTCTCCACAGAAATTTTAAAATTTGGTGGTTCAACCACATGGGTTGGAACCAAAAAGGGCCTTGAATTATGAGGCTTCACTTAAGACTTTTTATGTGTAGAAAGGAGTAATGGGAAATGATCAGATTGATGATTGACCAAGTAAAACACTTCTGTTTCCGGGTACAACATTCTCCCCTCCAAGTTAGACTTGGTATGATCAATTCGTGTATAAATTAGGTTGCCCAAACTTTTCCTCCATTCAACTAAGTAAACATAGGTCCCACGGTTCCAAGATCAGACATTCTGCAATCTTGGTAGCTTGAGCTAAGGATTGTATAATATCTTTGCTTTACCACTTACCCTACTTTTTTCATTATTTGACAAACACTTCATTGAAGTCTCCAATCATCACCCATGACCCATTATTAACTTATGCTGCTATTTTTAAAACTTCCCTAAACTAAACTGAAGGCTGCCATAAATAGTGGAAGTGAACCATAATAAATGAGCTTGGTACTGCAACCTCCAATGAATTTCTTGTCGATTTAAACCGTAGCTTCTCGATGGTTACCATGTTTGAGTCCAATGAACGACGATCCCACCTTTTAGACCGTCAAGCATTTAAAGCATAACATTCAATCAAACCGCTGCGCACGTTGCATGCTATAAACCCCCTTCATGTTACAATGATGATTACACAATCCAAGTCGTGGCACAAAATCAACTTCGAAACAACTTATCTCCTATGAATAGTAATAACTCGTTCATCATTCCAAGCTAAAAATTTAAATAGTCACCACCTCACAATTTTAAAAATGTGTCTAATTTAGTCGAAGTCATCATTAGAAATAAAAATAAAGTACCATGGTTCACTATAATTCCCTTGTTAGAGTCTTTTTTGTATCTCTGTCTTGAACTAATATTAATTGCGAGTACGGAGTTTAATTTGAATATTACCCCGGTATCTCCATCTGAACCGTCAAAGTTGAGCGTTGATGTTGATCCATGGACCTTATATTGGTAGTTATTTACTTTGAATTGGAAAAATAAAAAGAAATGTTAGTAATGTAAGTTTATCGAAATAAAATAAAAAAAAAATGTTGGTAATGCAACCCACTAATAACATATACTTACTCATCAATCGTCACTTATTCGCATCCACATTGATGATTTTAGTCATATCACCCACCACTGCCCTGACTCACTGACCTTCTCCCTCTCTCTCTTCTACAACAAAAACATACATGCATGTGGGTCCCCCCATCTGTCCCTGTCTTTACAACTGCCCTTCTTTTGCCATAATTCGTATGTATGCATGTAATATTTTTACTTCCACTCTCTCTCTCCATTTGATGACAACAGTATACTGCAGGTTTTTGCTGACTGCTATTTCGCCCTTATATTTGCTTATAAAGCTACCAGACAACGATCCCTCTCGTACCCCCCCAACCATATTACCCCCAAACCCTACAAATATTAGATGCAAATAAATTTTTATTGAGGAAAAAAAAAAAAAAAAAAAAAAGAAGGATAGAAAACTTCTTAAAAAGCTCTCTCTTCTATGCTTCGTTTCAAACAATTTATTATTAGCACGTCACTTTCAATACTGTTTACCCACTCTTTCTCTCTCTCTCTTTCTCTCTTGCCACTTCCCTATAAACCCTCTCTTGCCATTTCACAATCACTTGTCATACTTTCTTCCACATTTAGTTGTGTTTCTCATTTCAAGTTGGCAACACAACACAATTTATCTTCATAACACATCATGCACAAGTGTTGTAGTACTAACAACAACACTTCACACGTGGGTTCTTCGTCCTGTACTTGCGGTTTGTTTCACCCCCAGACCAATTCAACCGCCTTCTCGGTCCTTTTCTCCATGCCAAAACCCGACCACCACCACCACCACCCCACCACCTTGATGACCATAGTAATTATCACATGTACCCTTCTTCTTATACCTCGTACCCTTCATCCTCCGTTGACTGCACTCTCTCTCTTGGCACCCCTTCCACTAGGATGAGTGATGATGATGATATTAGGAAACTGCCCCGCGTTGATCAAAGACGTACCGCAGGTCCTTGCGTGTCCAGTTTTTGTTGGGATTTACTACAACCTAAGCACACAACAACTTCATTGGCTCATCCCCAGTACAAAATCAACCGTGGTAGTGGTGGTGGTGGTGTCGGTGTTGGAGGAGCTTGTGTGGCGGTGGCGGTGGTGATCCGCTCCTCGCCCGGCGTTGTGCTAATTGTGACACTACGTCTACTCCTTATGGAGAAATGGCCAAGAGGCCCCAAGGTAATGCTTTTTAATCATATACGGCGAATACCAACCATAGTATCAGATATTTAATTTCTGGTGGAAATTTAAGAAGTTTATAATACGCTTAAGAAACAATAAATAAAATTCATATTTATATAAAATGAAGTTCGTGGTTTTACAGTGTATAATAAGATTTATGTCGTACATCTAATGTTTGCTACGATTAAAGCAAATTATTTAATTTTATCATTAGTATACGTACATATATATGTGCGTGTACTTGGCAGCTTCATATTGTTTCTTGTTCTCGTGATTTGTAATTACAGTTTATTAGGTAATGTTTTAATCTAAAAAGAATTAATTGTTGGGTCAATGCAACTTTGTTAATGCTTATATATATAGTTAATAAACGTCTTCCATGTAAAATTTTAATTCGTGTGATATCCATTATTTTTGCACTAATAATTTGGCTAAATTAAAACATTATGATATTCTCGTGTCTTGTCTAGTCTCTATGCAATGCCTGTGGGATTCGGTTCAAGAAAGAGGAAAGAAGAGCAACCGCAGCTGCCACCGCGAACGGTGGAGGAACATAATAGATGCACAACAACACCTGTTCAACAATTCATGGGTACACCGCACGCCACCCCCAGAAAATGCAATGCTTCTCTCCAGCAATAGGCAATGAGCTCCGGTTCATTGATGAAGATGCATCGAGGGACTCTGATAATAATAATAATAACAATAATGGAATATCCTTCCTCTCATGGCGACTTAACGTTCACGGATAGTCCAAGTTGAGTTGGTCATTTACTAAATAAAGTAGTGTAATTAAAATTATCAATGCGAATCAAGCTAGTTTTCATTACCATGGAATGGTGACTCGAGGAATATTTATAAATGAATTTAATGACGATGGTCATAGTTAACAGTATGTGTGTGTGGTCAAATTGTTTTTCTTTCTTTTTTATTTTTAATTTTACTTTGCTTTTCTTTTTCCACCTTTTAATATTGTTGTGGTTTCTTTTTCTAAATCTATACATATTGATGGAATTAAATTAGGATTATTCTATGTTCTTATTAGTACTTATTTACTTAATACTTATCGTTATTTTATTACCAATTTTTATTTAACCCAACTATATATACATAAAACGAATATCGAAGAAAAGCTATATATGTTATACGAGGTGTATGTATTTGGAATTTTATACATGCATGTATGTATGTGTGTACGTATTTCTTAGAAGTTAAAAAGCGTAATAGATCGTATTCAAAACATTGAGCTAATTTCCATTTACTAGTATCTTCATATATATTTGTTAAGAAATTATAGGAGGTCAAAATTTCACGACTTTTATATATATTGTGTACTAATATTATTAATTTATGATATGTTTCAGAAGTACTTTGACTATAGTCAATTATTAATGAAGGTCTATTTTTCTCTGTCAGGTGTACGTTTTTATAATCTATAAGCTAGCTAATCTAGAGAAGATGCAATCGAGGTATTTGCAAAATATACTAGGACTAGGAGTAGGACCTTTATGAAATGATATTATAGGGTACTTTTGGTGTTTATATTTGATTTTTTTAATCCAAATATTTGAACTTAAACCTCCTCCAGGGTTGGATTTCTCTGCTATGGTAAGTTAATAAAGCTATATTTCATGCTTTGATAATTGTTTCATTGTTTGAAATTTTGAATAGGGAGCTAGCAAATAATAAAATTTCTCTTTGAGGATTTAATTAACTAAAGGAGGAAAATGGATTTATTAATACTAACATATTACATGTTTATTAGATCAATGTGCGGCACATTATAACGTTATTTTGACAATCTATGTCTTTTAGTAAATAATTATTAAAATACTACTTATATATTAAAATATTACTAATAATTATATATCACTAACCCTCTCGAATAACTTGCTATCATTTGAGATTTTAAATATGGTTTATTCACATTTAGAAAACATTAAAAAGAAGTTACTTTATTTAGTATGTAAATAAGTTTTTTCTTTCTTTTTTTTTTTTTTTTTCGGGGGGGGCCTAAACATCTCATCCCTTATTTGATGATTCATATTATTTATATCTATTTATAATCGCATTGCAGGACATATCTATTTTCATAATTAGGTAACCGATTAGACTAGCCATCACATAATCGTACAAGTCGATACTTGAATTACTTGGTTAACATTTAATTACTTATGTATTATATTGTACAATAGATATTGATTTTTGCAATTACATGTGTTACTGAATCTCACAACTCAAGTGATGGATGTTGAGGGTTCAATGCATTGAATTCGAAATAACACAGTGTGATCGTCCAATGAGTAATACTGAGCATTATGTTCTCTCTCTGATCAAAAAAAGTGTCACTGTGCATGTCAGATGATGAATAGAGAGGATTTTAGGCCTATTAGGTTTTCTTTCATCATATACCTTGACCGTTTCACTGGACTCTTGGGCAGAGGTCGGACTGGAATTTTTCAAATTTTATAAGGGCTTTTGTCATTCTAATGTCGGTCATCATTTGTTTTTTTTTTTTTTTCACTTAATCAGATTAAATATATTAAGAATACTGGTGAATATAAATAAAACTAAGAAAAATTGGAATATTCTCAGAGGTGTAAGAAATTTGAGCATTCCCATAATATTATTGAATAAAAAACGTACGTTCTCTTTATCACGGGAAATATAATATTATGCTGGAATTCACCCAACTTTTTTAATTTGAAGGCTATATCTGTACAATTTGAATACTGCACTCATAATCTAAAAAATACGATGCCAATAAGATTCTCTACGTTACCTCGTCTTTCCCTGAATGCAAAGGGGAGCTATATTGTATCATAATCGTTACTTCAATCTTTCGCTTCCGGTCCTTAAAATAGTAATATCCTTTCCCAATGGCCCATTCTCCACTATATAGACCTCACATCTAGACATTTCCAGGGTCCAGATGTAGAAAATATGGATTCAAAACTGCCATAGCTAGGGGTGGGTTGGGCCAAGTGGGGTCAGATTCGGACCCATCCTTGAAGAAAAATGAAAAAAAAAATTCATAATCTAAAATAAAGTTTCAAACTTAAAACATAAAATAAGCCTAAAAATATACTCTACTCATACTAATATACAATTACATTTTCGTTAAAATATTAGCAATGTTGGATTAGAGTGATATTCTAAAAGAGAAAAGTTTACAAAAGAAAAAGAAGTCTTACATTATTTAGAAGTAAGGTTACTCGCTTATTAATACTCCATATAACATACGAGAAACGATTTTGAATTATATTTATCACATGTATTATTATTAACAACTTACTTATTATGAATAGATAATTAATTTCTTTTTAATGAAAAACAATCTAAATATGTTTTTGGTCATTACAACAGGAAGGAGGAATTTGAACACATCTTTAGTCCCACAATGGTTGGGTCAAGTCGGGTCTTGTTCAGACTAACCCTTGGAGATGTCTACTAACATTCATTTTCTCCTCGATCTTATTTTAGTATTTAGTTAGATGGAATGGTTAATCTTTAAAAAATAAGTAAATACACAAGTAATCATCTCAAAGAATAAAAAATTACCATTCTTTAAATCCTTAGAATGGCTATATTCATGATTTTTTTTAATCACCATCCCCTCGTTCTTTTTAATCACCATAGCTTAATATGCTAAGAATGACTTATTCACTTACATAAACCATTCTACAAGTCTACCAGACTATTAATGGATACTTGTGATATGCACATATCAATGAAAAAGAAAACATATAGTATATACTTAATCAACCGGTACGCTAAATCATTTATAGTATTACAACTTTGGTAAAGTACTAGGTTATATCCTCAAGGAAGGTAAAGCTAACTCCTAGATTAATGCCTACTATACTAATTTAATTCTAATGAAATTATGATAGTGGATTGTAAAACTAAATGTAACCATAAACACTAGAGAACTAATGAAAAAATGATATGCATAAGAACTAAGGTTATGATTTCCATTCTCTAGGATTGAGCATTATCATATGCATTAAGCTTATATTTCTGATTGATTGAGTAGGTATTAATCATCACAAGAACTTATCCCTTATTATGAGTGATAAATTTTTCTTTATAGTGAAAACATCCCATTAAAATAGTTTTTCTATAAAATTGTTGGGTTTTCCTAGGGTTTTAGAATTTATAAAGATCAAATCTTTTGCAGCAGAATTCAAAACGAAAACCCTAATCCAATATCCATGTGTTTTGATTAGATTAAAACAAAACAAATAGTTCAAATTTATACCTTAATCTTAAAGCTTGAAATCAATTGGCCAATTGGATCTATAGGTATCGCGAATTCGCAATCCCATCTACAGTATCCATACGAATGAACACTCCTTCAAAAGAATCATTCACGTACTAGCATTATCTATAACACTTCTAGATTTCATCGGGAGAATTTACTCACGACTCTCATGCCTCTCTATTTCAGGGTTTACAGAATTTCTTTATAGGTATAATATTGATAACACATGTCATAACCCTAAGAAAAATCTATTATGTTTTTTTATAATAATATTAATATAAATAATGACATTAGTACCCCTAATTTTATTAGGGATAAATTAATTTATTAACATAAGAATTCCTAGTCCAAGTAGGAAATTATTATTTTCTTAATTTATATTATTTATTATTTTTAACAAATTAAGATTAATAATAAATAAATTTATTATTTTCGTTGGACTTATTTAAATTTAGTCCATAATCCTTTTTGTTCATTTTTTCGTATGTGACCATGTAGGTTTACTTAATATTGGCCATTAACCTAAAACCATTTTTGTCAGCAAAACATAAGCGGCCTTTAGTAAGACATTATGTTTACCTAAATTAAGCGAAGATCGATGATCTGATTTTTACCTAATCTATAATTTATGTCATTATCCTTTTGTCACATGATATCTAGATTGAACATAAGGTATGAATAGTATCATCCTTAGATCGTTCAATCTTTTCATTTCTTGATCTCCAAGTAAACTGACAAAATAAATAAAATTGATCACACTATCAATTCATTTGAGTACAGCCATACATTTCTTTGTTTCACTTATCGAGGAGCCTAGAGATATCTCTCTCATAATGAGAGGAACAAAATCCCATCTTAATCACTCAACTTCCTCTATATAATTCACATTACGATTAATCTCAACCTTTATAATTATCTACTTAAAGACAACGTTTGATTGAGTTGAATCATAATGTTCCTCATGTTGAAACCTATGGTGGTTTCAGGTCTAAGGATATGCTAACATTATTATTATGAGAATCACTTACTACACTAATCCATGTAGTGATCTCATTGCAGGTAAGTTCAATACATAGTCCTCTAATATGTGCTTATGAGTTTAATTTGTATCCACATACAAATAGACATCTCATGACTATCAAACAAAAACTCATATTAGATTTAATTCATTATCATTCTTACAATAGCGAACATCTAAGGACATTTAGAATAATTAAATTATTCATAAATCCTATTATAAGTAAACATGCAAACAATGCCATAGAAATGTCTCCATATCAATAATATATATAAATGACAATATCTAGTAATTAGCCTAGGCACAATCACTAACAAGAATTTACCCGATGCATATTAGCTATTGACGATACATATTTAGATTAAAATTATGGATTCCCTCACTGTTATGCATGATAAACCACATTTTCAACATCAATACACAAGTGAATCTAGTACCTTTATGCCAAATTCATTATTACATATAGTTTAAAAATTATCAAAGCAAGTTTAAGTAGAAGTTAAATCCAATTATGGGCCTTATGTCATTTAAAAACCTAATATACTAAAATTGGTATTCAGTTGTAATTTCGTAAACTTCATAAACCTATAAGACCAAAAATCCATATTATCAATTACAATACTATATAAGAAACTCATAAAACCAACACTTAGAAGTCCTATAAAACAATCACAAATCTATGAATAATGAATTAACCAGTTATATTAAAGGAAAAACACAACAAGAAGTACAATTTAACTCAATAAAATCATAGATAATGGTTTCAAAGAAAATGAGCATTACTTTACAAAACTCAAACCAAAGCTAAAGAATACACACTCTAAGCATGTTTCCAAACTCACAAATGCAAGAAAATAGATAAAATCTACCTACTTACACTATATCTACCATAAATCTATCTTAGAAGAGGAGAGTGTATTAATAAAGTAAACAAAATGGACAACTTCTTCAACATTAAATGGAATAGTTTCTTTGATAGATTGTAGATAGCATTTAAACACCTTCAATGCTATTGTTGAGACAATATCATTCAAACACCAAATGCATGTCACACTCTAACCCTCCATACGTACGTAGGTTATGAGTAAGGTGTCTAAATACCATGTGAGCTAGTGTCTGAATGGGACATGAGAGACTCTTCCAAGTTTAATTTCCCTTTTGACCATTTGGCATGTTCAAGTAAGTGTCTGCATCATTCTTAGAGCACATCAAGCATTCAAATGCTATCAAGCTTAGCATCCAGACACAAGGCCTTAATCTATAAAATGTAACAAAATTAATGCAATTTCAGTATCATTTCATCCTTTTTCATAAAATTTTCAATTCAATAATGTTGAACTTTACGTACAATTTTCTATGTTTTAGTTTTTTTAGACTAATTTTAGCTTATTAATATATGTAAATAACACTTTTAAGCAAGACAACATGTAGTTTTACATGTTATCAAGTACTACATAATTGCTCTTAACAAGTGATCCAAACCAATGGAACTTGTCAGTTTAAGGGGAAAATTTTTTTTTTTTTTTTTTTAAATTATATTAAAGTAAGATACAACCCACTCTATGCACATAGCACAAACAACAAGGGTTATAGTAGGGGTCACTGCATATGTAACGGATGTTAAGACTCGCTACATAAAAGAAGACAAAAATTAATCCTATCAACAAGGTGAGACTTGTTGGTTCTTAAAAATATATGATTTGGCTTCTTCTCTTTCCCTTCCCTTTACACAAGTTCCATTTCCTCTCCAAGCCATCTCCTCTATTTATCCACTTCCTAAACTTTCTTTCACCTTTTTCTTGAAAAAAAAAATTGATACTAAGAATTTAGTGAACATGTTGTTCTTTCATTGTAAGTGCATTTTAGGGTAAAGTTTTGGCTTTTTTGGTGAAAAAAGGTTTCTTTATTTATATGTGTTTGGTGGGGTTATTACAGTTAATTCATCACATGTAACAAGTTTGCTGATCAATCCGAGAAAAATCTTAAGATGATGACACACATACAAATGTTGTAGAAAGAGGTGTGAGAAGAGAAATAGATAAACTTGATTTCTCAACTGCACGATTGGAACAGAAAATCAAATGAAGTAGACTTGATCATTCTTGACCTGTTTTTCACTAAATAGATGTTTTGATCATTTGTATCGATATTTCAGCAAAGTTTCTACATTGCTCTTAATTTTAACAATATGCATAATGTTTGCAAATCAAAAGAGAAGCCTTCTATTTGTAAATGTTAGAGGTTGATACCAATCATTAGATGAAATCTGGTCGGATGGTTGGGATTGTGTGTGGTTGATCACCATTAGATCATTTCCTATGGATCCAACAATTGATATTGAAGCCTTCTTTTCTTTCATAGTTGGTTAGGTTAGTAAATGGGCTTGAAAAGAGCTTGAAGGCTTTTATTATATAAAAGAAGCCTAATTTTCTTTTAAAATATGTCATCATTAAAGTAAAAGGACTTAAGGCTTATTTTAGTCCATATAAGCCTTATTTCAGTCACATAAAACCTAAATTAGCTTAGAAAGATATTTTTGAAGTTCACTTTTTGAGTGTGAGATAACTAAATAAGGCTAAGAACAGAATAAATTGGCCAAGCACTCTTTGAGTGTGAGACAACTAAATAAGGCTGAGAGTGGAATAAATTAATTAAGCGATCCTTATTTTAAGCTAACCAAGTCAAATCTCCCTATTATATCCCTTTGTGAAATTGGTCTTGTAAGCCTTATCACTAGCCTAAAAGACTGGTTCATGGCTTCGTGCCATTAAGTTGAGCTAACAACCTAGTTACCAATGTCCCTCTACAATAGACTAGTTTCTTCTTATTAAGAACATAATTGAATGTAACAATAATGTATGTTTACAGCATGTTAGCGTGGTTGTTCTGTGTCGTCATGTTGGATCTTCTTAATCTCCTAAACATAGGGATGTAACCGGGACAAGTTTTTCAAAACCCGAAGTCAATGCCCTTTAGGCTTCACAAAACCTGTCTCAAACCCTGTAGGGTTTTGTTTAACCCAAAACCACCTTACCTATCCCCACCCACCCCTCCCTCACCAGTCGATAGACACTATAAGGTACTTGAATCTAAACCCGATAGACCTATAGATATTTCAACTTTAATTATTAAGTTTAAAGTAATCTTAAAAAAATATTATTCTATAACATGCATACCCGTAATTTTCTTCTTGTCTACTTATGGAAAAGTTTATTTCCATTAATATTTGAGTACAAAATAAACCCTTTTAAATTTATTTTTCATTAGCTTAACATTTGAATAAGTCACCATGATTAATTAAAATGAAATATTATAAAAAAAAGTGAATGCTTTCAAATTTTAAAAATGCATATATCCATTTATTAAATTAAACTACAAATTTAATAACGTATATACCATTCATTAAATTAATCTAATACCTGAAATAACAAAAATACATAAACATAAATCTAATTTGATTTTTAATTTTAATAATTGAAATAAATTTAATTTTTTTCCTTGATGAGTTTGGGTTCCCTATGAGTTTCATATCTGTCCCATAACTCAACCTAAAACCCTATGGGGTTTCTTATGTTGTTACAAAACCCATCCCAAGCCCTATAGGATATTTATCGGGTTGTGCGTTGTGATTGTGTTTGTCACGCCCCAAAGAGTACCTTAAACGTGACAGTCCGACACATATAATATCAAGACTTAAGAATGACTACCTTAGTCACGCGAAAGCCTTAGTATTACATGTAAGGCGTCTAGCACGGTCCCCTGCTAATCCCAAAGATCGTAATAGTCTTTACAACATTCAAATACTACATTAAAGATTTCAAAGGAATTATAATCTAAATCTTCAAGTAGATTTCCTCCAAAAGCTTCAATAGAAAACTTACGTGGATATGAGGAGACCTCAGGTACAAAAATAGGTGTTCCTGAGAATACAAATACCTATAGGGGCGTAAGCTTATGTGCTTAGTGAGTAAATCCCAAAAATTCATACTCAAAGTAAATTATCAACCAAGTTTATTAGTTAAGCAAATGGAATGCAACAACCACGTGAGCATATAAGACATATGACTTTCTGGGAATCATATGTTGAATGAATTACGCCCTTCATTCGGGGTTGGGTATTCAGGCCAATTACAGCCACAACTTTTAAAACACTTTTATAGTTATTATCGGCTCCTATACGTCATAAAAAACTTGTAGTTGTTACCGGCTCCTACTAGCCACCAATTTATGTGGTTATTACTAGCTGCTACTCGCCACTTACATGATATACCGGTTCTACCTACCACCACTATTATACACTTGTCCCACCAATTGTATAGTAGTGAATGAAATGTGACTCAATATATGAAGTGCATGCATAATTTCTTAATTAAAGTCTAGTAGTTATATTTAACTTCTTTCAAGTGAGCAACCAATTTCAAACACTTCAAGATATTAATGTACATGCAACTTTATTACAAACAAATCATGTTTTGATATACTTAATATTCTTTCAACATATTATCATACAACTTCCATTTGATTTTCGCATAAATTCTAATGCAACTAAATTTACAAGCACAATCATAAGTATAAAAAATAATGGGGAATAAACTCACTCATCCATAATGACACATTTCTTGAAAATGGATGAGTCGTTCGGGATTTCCACTAATCGTAGTAATCTTTAGGATATGAACAATCCTCCTCAAGATTACCTAATCAAGAAGAATACCTAAAATAAGTATTTCTTTTTTATTCTATGGTACTAATAAGGAACTATATTATTAAATCGTTAAAATTCGTATAGAAAGAAATTCTCAATATTGTCAGAACCGGACCAGGGTTTGACCCGGACAAGCTAGGGGGTCAGGGGTCAAGGGGTTGGACCGGGTTCAACCGGGGGTTGAAGCGAGGTCGCGAAAAAATAAAAATATAAGGAATAATTTAATTATAAAAGACCAATATATGTGTAATCACTCAATTAAAATCTATATTTGGATCAAATTCATCAATTAATTATTAAATAAATATGATTTAATGATTATATTTTATAAATTTATAATAAAGTATGAATAAATATTTAAATTTCTATTTTTTTAATCCGGGTCAACTAGTCTGGGTCGACCGGTTCAACCCGGTTCGACCACCTCGAGTCGACCGGTTCAACCCTGTTTGACCAGGTGTAAGCCCCTAGATTTTTCGATAATATTAGCAAACCCTAAGAACCGGAAGTTGAAACGAAACCCTAAAATTAACCTAGTTCTATGATTAGTCTAGTGAATCTAGATCCGGCAATCCCGTGTTCTTAAACCCTAGAAAACGAAATTGAAGTAATTGTGGAAAACGGTTCGTAATAACATAGGGAAGCCTAAAAATATCAGATTCGAATTTTTCTAGTGTCTTCGGATCCGATCGGGATCAGTTTTCGAAAACCGTGCCCCGGAGCACCGGATAGCAAAAATATTCCGACAACCAATAGACTCGTAAAAATATAAGGTTTTCAAAAATATCAGTTTTAGAATTTTTCGGTATCTAAAAATAACAGATATAGGCCTTTTACGCGTATTTTCTTTACTACCGGTATTTTAATTGTCTAGTCTACTATTCATAGTACTTTTCTACTATTCATTACTATTCACCTATCTCTACTTTTTCTTACACTCTATTCTTACACACTACCATACCTATACCTTACAATTTACCTTCCCCATACAACTTTAATCACATCACACTTTACACATTACTTCTTTTATTACAAAACAACAAAATTAATCAATTTTTCTCTTCCCTCAAGCCTTTGCCGTCCACCCTCTCTCTCCTCTTCCTCTCAATTTGTTTTCTTTTCCAATTTATTTTATTACATCTAATTTCCACTCCAAAAATCTATAAATACCCCCTTCCTCTTCCATTCTTTCACACAACAAAAATTCATACTAAAACTCTCCCAAAATCACTCCACAAAATTCCTCTCCCAACATCTCTCTCAAGTTCTCTCTTTTCTTTAGAAATCCATTCCCACATAATACTACAACCCATTCTTTTCTTCTTCAACCAACACATAAACTTTAGGTAAAAGTTTCTCATATTCTCTCATCATGTTCATATAACTTAACATGAGTTTAGTGTATGTTTCTTAGACTCATTGAGTTAAAGAAGCAACAATTTATTCATGTTTTGTTTTTGTTCATGTTCTTATTTTCTTTATGTTACTATTATGTTGATATTGTTATTATTTGTATTATCTATATATATATATATATATGTTTATTTAGAGCATATAAGCTCACTTGTTATTTATTTATTTTCAAGTCTTGCAATTTATTTATTTACTTGTTTTATCAATTAAGACTAGTCTTTCTAGTCTTAGACTTGTCCATATCAAGTCAAAACAATTTTATTTCTTGCTTTTCTTTTCTTTTGAGGACTAGTCATTCTTAGTCCCGGGATTCCTTGATGAAGCTAAGGTTCCCAATACTTGACTTTACTTTTATGCTCTTATTTATTTTAATTATGTTGTTTTTATATTTTTCATGGTTACATATTCTCATTCATGCATGAATATGTTGTTATTGTCTCAATCATAATAGAAATGAGCTTTCTTAAAATAAGAATAAGAACTCTTTTTAAAAATAAATTTTGTCACATAAGAAGTTATTTTCCTTAAAGGTTTGAAATTATTTTAAGCAAATATTCTTCTAAAGTTAGATAAGCTAGCTCAAGTTTTAGTAATAATATGTGGTTTTCACCAAGAAATACATAAAGTAAAGTTATTATAAAATCTCTTTTCAAAGAAATAAGAAAGTTTCTTTAGACCTAAACAAAGGATTTCTTAAATTCAATTGTCAAAGTTTTCCAACACTAAAGTCTAAGATAAGTTTTTCCAAAATTTACTTATATGATGATTTCTTTAAAAGTGGATATAATATGAAAATAGAAAAACTATATGTTTCCAAACCACTAGAAATAAATTTATGAAAATCTTGAAAGATTAAAATTACTTTTGAAGATTAATAACTAAGAAATGGAGTTAAAAGGAAGAAATACTCCTTTATAATAATTTAGGAAATTTTCAAAGTAAAACTAACTCCTTTTCAAGTCTTAAGCTTATCTCACTTTCAAGACATGTGTCTTACAAAACCATTGTTGAGACAACACCAAATTCATGCATATAGTTTGAGTTTATACATATATATACATAAATTCAAGGGATTTTTCAACCATACAATATATCTATATTTTTGTACAAAAGCCCTTGAGTGAAGTAAATGTTTGAAAACTCTAGTTTTGAAGTTTGAAAATTCGTATCAAATCTGTACGCTACTATTCCGAGACCAAATAACTTCTTTTGATGAAATAACCTTAGAAATAGATAGATCTTTTCGAGTAGGTAGAAATCGGTATATAATATGCGGAATTCCGAGTTAAAATGAGCAAGTTATGGCCATTTTAATTGGAATTTCCATTCCATACGATTTTTACGAATTCTTTAAGATAGAAGTATAGAACTTGAATAGATCTTGGATGAAATACTCATGTTGGGTATTTCTTTTGTTTAGGTGTCGAGGATCACGATCTTGTCTTCCCGAGGATTACTTCGACTCCTAGAGCGCTATGGACGAGTGAGTTTCCTTTACGCTTATGTATTCGCGCATGTGCTTGTAGAATAGAGCACTAGATGTTAGGAAAAGATAAAATTGATATGCATGTGGGATATTATGGGAATTATGTATGTGATTCGTTGTGTGCGATCAATGAACGATAAGTATATCGGAACCCGATTTGTGATTGATATAAATGTTTCCATGTATGTATTGTTATGTGTGCAAATATTGTTTGATCGCTTTAAATGATTTAATGCCATATTGAAATCCCATATAATAAATTGCTCATGCATATCACTTAGAATATCATTTCGAAGTTTTGCTACTACTCCTCAGCGTGGGACCGGAAAGGTAAGCTGCCTAGCTACATCTTGAGGGTTAGGACGTACGGGGAATACGGCCTCAAGGTGTAGCCGAGCCGGATCGATCGCTTTGGGCATGGAAGGCCCGGGGACTAGTAGTACGGTTCGTTGGAACCCCAAGACGCGCGCAAACTTGAGGAGGTTGTTCGGGACCCAGTTCAAAGCATTCCCTAACCACCGATGGAGGGGTAAATCCATCAAACATACGAAACCGGATAGTCGTATGTAATGTTTGATCATATGGTTGTTGCATTCATATGCTTGATTAATAAACTTGTTTGATTGTTGTTATGAGTACTATTGCGTAAGGAATATCTCACTAAGCTAGTCATGCTTATACTCCTATAGACTTTTGATATTGCAGGATTATCTTTTGCACCCGAGACCACCTTGATTTCCCGGGTAGAATCCTTATTTTGAGAAGCTTTTGGAGGCAATCTATTTTGAAGTTATAGAGTAGATTTCTTCTAAAATCTTCTAGCTTTAGTTATGTTATATTTAGAACCATGTTATTATGAATTATCGGGGGAATGCCCCTTAGAAGCTGTAAGACTTTTATTTCAATGAATATATATTAAGTGTTATTTTGCATGTTCCGCTGCCAATGTCTTAAAATGCATTACTCCACCGGTCTCCCTTTGTTGTGAATGTACGCCTTGTACCGATATGGAAGCTTTCGAGTGACTGAGGTAGTCATTCTTAAGTTTTAATATTGCGTACGGCGGGCTGTCACGTTTAGGGTACCCGCTGGGGCGTTGACACCAGGTCAATCCGGGTCTCGCGGTTCGTTTAAAAACGAGTTTTAGGCGAGACTCGGCCCAATTAGTACCAATTCCGGTCGAACCCAGTTGAACCGGCCGGTCCGGGCTGGTTTTGACAACCATAGAAATTCTAGTTTAAAATGGCCAAACTTGGTTGTTTTAACTCAGAATTGCGTATATAATATACTGTTTTCTACCTATTCGGAAAGATCTATCCAATTCTAAAATTATTTTCATCAAACTAAGTCATTTAAGTTCCAAAATAGTGGTTTCCAGATTTACCACGAATTTTTATAAAACTTGAATTCCTTCTTTTAA